>JAPXFQ010001656.1:0-600000 GCA_028564705.1 Apricaphanius iberus
AGGATGGCTGACTGGATGGTGGGCTGGGTGGGAGGAATGGTGGTGGGCTGGATGGCGGACTGGATGGGAGGAATGGTGGTGGGCTGGATGGGAGGAATGGTGGTGGGCCGGATGGGGGGCTGGATGGTGGGCTGAATGGCGGACTGGATGGCTGACTGGATGGTGGGCCGGATGGGGGGCTGGATGGTGGGCCGGATGGGGGGCTGGATGGTGGGCTGAATGGCGGGCTGGATGGGAGGATTGGTGGTGGGCCGGATGGGGGACTGGATGGTGGGCTGGATGGGGGGCTGGAAATGGTGGGCTGAATGGCGGCTGGATGGAGGATTGGTGGTGGGCCGGATGGGGGACTGGATGGTGGGCTGGATGGGAGGATTGGTGGCAGGCTGCTGGTTAGTACAACCTCAATGGTAAGAAAAAAAAAAGGAAATTATAAACCTCCGTAATAAGAACAAATGTCCCCTTTTTCTAGCAGTGAGTGTGCTCCATAAGGAAATACCAAGAACATTCCTAACTGTAATTGCTGTGCCTCATTCTTTTTTTATGTTGACTGTAGAGTAAGATTTTAAATGATCACACACACTTACCATTAATTAACATTTCAAAGAGAGCCTTCATCCTGTCAAGGCACTTTTCCAAATGTTCTGACAGCTGCCATTTTGGCTGGAGGATTTGTGCGGACCATGTTTTCTGGTTCTTCCTTTTCCTGCCAATCAAAACTATGGCCTTGTACCCTAATGTGTTTAACCTTTCTACCTGAAAATAAAGATATATATTATATAATATATACAAAAATATAAGTAATTATAAATCTCTGTAACATTGTGGGCTGTAATTATGTAAATAATAACTACAGAAGTTAAATACATACCAACACAGCTGCCTCATCAATAACATGAGAGGTGGTTTGGTTTTTTTTTTGGTTTTTCAACCACGTCTCCTTCCTATTCTCAAATTTCTGAAGTTTTTTTGCCAGTCGTTGCTTCCTTGGCTGCACTGACTGGCAATATTTACAGACTTTGGTGGCCACACCAATAACTGCTTTACAGCTCATGCAGGTTGTCGTTGTTGACCCTCGTGGCATCCTAAACCTGGAATATACAACAATAAACATGTTATAAGTGACAAAGGAACTGCATTATGTGTAACAGGGTATATACAGCAATGCTCAAGTTAAATGTACTACTTTTTAATACCTTTTTTACTACCTTCAGAATTTTTTTTAAACCTGAATTAAACGGCTGAATTGCAAGTGTTGATCAACAACCTTTTTATTGTTTACACTGATTTTGACATATATAACAAAAAAATGATTTAGAGACTCACTGATGTTGACGACACATTACTCATATTTATTTCACTTTTTAAATAAAAATAATACAAACTATATAAAATGTGCAATGGAAAGAGTAGATAGTTTCAGCACACTGGCATTCACTGAAAGTTGATGCATTACAAACTAGAATCTACTATGAACTGTTGCTGATTCACAAACAGTCCAGTTGTTGAAGATATGCCTTCAGGCAAGTCTAAAATAAAACTTAAGCCCAGAACTTCTGTTGAGCGCATAGACAGTTAAGCGCGCAGTGTTCTGAGATTATGCTGACTGAGCACTAAATGTGACATCATCATTTTGAAACGGAGACGAAATATCTTTAAATATGTGCCCAGATATGCTAAAGTCCATATTTAAACGAACGCTAACTTAAGTATAGGCTACAGAATTTCAATCAGAACAGGACACCTGATAGTCAAAAAATAATACCTAAATTGGAAACAAATAATACCTAGGAGACCACGTTTTGCACTTTAAATGGCCTTAAATTTAAACATTTTTATTTATCACTTTTTAATACTCTTTAAAACCCCGAATAGACCCTGTTTAATCACATTACAAATGTTTGTAATTTGGCCGACTTCAGATTTATTACTGGTGCCAGACATCAATTACTGTATCATTATGACCTGTGTGTCACCTGTTGCAGTGCATTGTGGGATTTGTAGTGGGTTGGATTGCGATTCACCACGGGCCATTAATAACAGACACATGACATTATCCAGCCACGGAAAAAATATAGATATATGACTTTTAGTACATATTATCCAGCCCTACTATATATTCTATACAACAATAACCCATGCTCCATAGTTTATTTTTACTTTTTCCTCGGTTAGCACATTGCTGCCAACTGCAGCTAACGTTCAATGCAGTGGCTAATATAATGCTGGATAAACCCCTATGTCATCCCTATAAATCCATGTTGATAAATAATTAACGAATTATGGCTTGGACGGCACTAATTAGTTTAATACCCATGTTCCGTTAGCATATGTTGATATCAGTACGTGCATTCATTACCTACCTTTGAGTATGTAGGCTACAGTATGAATGGTAGAGGCGGAGAGAGCGGCACACCCGTCACTCACTTGTCAATCTGCTGACCTCTGTGCCTCTGTGATCGGGGAACCCACGTGTCTATCCGGGTTAGGGCGTAAAAACGTGATGCCACTTGGGGGCGTGCTCCACTGTGAACTGTCGGCCGCGGGCTTTATTTCATTGAAAAGGTTGACTTTCTACCACAGGAGTCACCAACCTTTTTGAAACTGAGACCTTCTTAATGGGCACTGAGTCATAAAAAAGGGCTACCACTTTGATACGGTTTTATATTAGGTAGGGGTGATGTGAAGATGTATTACAGAGATGTCCGCTGACACCATCTTGATTGCGTATAACGGTTTATTACAACAATGTCCAGCATCAATACTCTCCGAGCTCCGAGTATCGGAGAGCTCGGAGAGCATCCTGCCAAATAACCTGCTCTGTCTATTTTGTGTCGAACATAAGACTCTATAGGTCTGTTGTTTATTCTAGAAAATAGTAAAGAAACATCTGCTTTGGCCATCAGATCTAATAATTAGGCCTTCAGATACCACAATACACTCTTCTGAAATAAAAAATATGATCAGTTTTCCTTCAGTTATATATGATTATTAATTAATAATGATATTAATCTATGTGAAGACACTACGTTAATAATTTCTCACAATAATTATCAACAATGTATTTAATATTTATTAATAGAACAGGCCCGAGGGTTACTCGTGTGGTCCTTGGGGGTTACCTGGTAACCTGAAACCACAGACCACTGCCCAGCCAGCAATGACATGTGGGGCCCATTATGGGCTTGCACCCGGGATCCACATGGGGGTACAGTTGTGTTTGCCCAGATGGGATTTTAGTGGGATCTCTAAGGGTCTTACAGTAAGTGGGTCTGAACTGGGTAATTCATGTCAGAACCATCACAAACTGGAAGCACTCAGAAATGCTCTCTGAACTTAAGGCTGTTAGGGCAGATGTCCAAAATATGAAAAAATTACAACTTTGTCATAGGGATAAACCAAATACATGACTTTATAGTTTAGAATTACAATCATA
Source organism: Apricaphanius iberus (assembly GCA_028564705.1). Classification (NCBI taxonomy): domain Eukaryota; kingdom Metazoa; phylum Chordata; class Actinopteri; order Cyprinodontiformes; family Aphaniidae; genus Apricaphanius; species Apricaphanius iberus. The sequence goes on from JAPXFQ010001656.1 coordinate 3,434, forward strand.
ACTATTCAGTTAGGTTCATAGAAAAATCTAGGTTGTGTCATATAATCAGCTGTCATGTAGCAAGGGAGCAAGGGAGAGCAAGTTGACCGGCGACTCAAAGATATCAGAGTTTTGTTCACAGGACAAGTGCAGTAATCAAACTGTGGAGTCATCTGGTCTGGGATTTCTATCTTGTAGAATGATGTTTATTTAGGTCATGAGATTGTAACAAGGATGCAAAACGCCTTATGTTCTGCCTTGGCTCACTCTCTAGTCTGTCTCTCTACTCTACAGGCTCTCTGCTCTCACGCTGTACACTCTGCTCTGAGTCTCTGCTCTATAGGGCTCACCTCACTCGCGCTATGCTTTGCGGTCCACGCTCTTTCTCCACTTTGTAATGCGATGGTTCGGCTTGATTGTAATTTGATCTGATTTTATTAAAAACTCCAAAAGACCTCCGACTGGAATCTCTCTTACCCCTAAGATGTTTTCCCATAACAGGACAAAAAGGGTTACAGATATGAGACCAACTGTTATAGAAAGGTATTGACATGAGTTACAATTTGAGCATAGTCACCAAGGGGTGAGGGCGGGCTATGGTGCAATAAATTAAATACATTGAAAAAAAAAAAACATTAAACAAAACAATATTTAAATTCTGATGCCAAAAATGTATGTGAAATCCCTTCAAACCCATAGAATGCCATCAATTAAGTATTTACAACTTCCAATTTTAGTGCAAACTCAGTAAAAAAACAAAAAACTACAACTCCCAGACCTCTCTTAAGTACTCGTGTTGACATCAGCACCCCAGTTGTAGTTTATCCGGTTTAGGGTTGTGCTGGGGTTGTGAAAACATATATCTACCCAATATATCAAGTATCACACACTGTCTAATAAATAATTATATTGCATATATATGATCTATGCTAAAAAAAAAGAAAAAAATATTTGTTTAATGACGATTATTTTAACTAAAAGCAGTTGGCGCGCTACTGCCGCTCTGCCCGCGTGACGCAAAGCGGACTGTACTCATCTCCATAGTAACGGACGTTGCGATTTCCGTTATCAAAAATGTTTAAAAAAAATACATTTTTCATAAATGAATTCGTGATTATTAAAACTGACATATTTGACGTCTATCTACTATTGTGCTACGTTATAAAACACAAATATCTTTAAGACAAGAAATACTTAATTTCAGCACCACGGAAAGCAGCCTTCACGTCACCAGCGGCCCGGATGTCAATCAGTTCACTGTGATTGGCCACCTTGTCACATTCTCCACGTTAGCGGTTGAATGAATATGAAGCCTACAATATCGTTTTCGCCTTAGTGGCTTGCTACCGTACAGGTAATGGGAGTCTATTAACACTGAAAAACGCTAAAAAATAACAAATTGATATATGACATTATTCCCAGAAAGGAACAACTCACATAATGGGATAAGACAGGAGACTGACTTGAGAAAACTATTCCTGAATCAAACAAAAGAGACATGATTGTAGTTGAAATAACAGTTCACTTTACTGGGTGAAATAAGTAAAGTAGGCTTTCTAGAGATAAGAGACTAAGCCCTGTTCAAAATAAAGACTATAGATTTTCAGATAGAGGTGGATGCATGAGTGTGTGTGAGAGAGAGAAAGAGAGCAAGAGAGAGTATTAACATACTAACATGTGGAAACATAACCTGGAATAGCACACTGTTGGAGGAATTAACAATACAATAGGGTATATAAACTATGGTACATACAGCATATACAAACTATATACAACTACAGTGAAGCCATGTAGGGATGGGTTGGGGCAGAGGGTGGGAGCTAATTGGATAACATAGCGTATTTTACAGAATCAGAGGAATTTGCAGTACATACTCTAAACACAAAAACATCCTACAACAGCAGAAGAATAGCCTCAGGTTTCACATACAAGTTATTACAGCACTGATGTTTAGGTTCAACACACTGAAGACATCGTAGGGTCACACACATCATCTCCCCAATAACTAATCTCCCAGTTCCTCATCAGTTGAGGAATTATAGTCCAAGTCTTCCTCTTCAGAGAAGTCATCTAAGGACAACGTTTGCAGTCCAAGAATACTTTTATATGTTGTGCGTGCTTTGGCCAATTGTGCCTCAACTTCACACAATCTTCTCTTCAGCACACAGAGTAGTCCCTCATGTCCTTTCTCCATCAATCCCTCTGCATTGCCTGAGAATGTGACATTTAAATATAAAGAAATTAGCCAAGTGGTTACCAGAGAAGCAAATTGAATAATAAAATACTATTTATTGTCCTTACATTTCCCATTGGAATCTTCAGTGAGCTGAAAGGTAAAGTCTTCAATCAGTCCAGCAACACTCCTCAAATACTTGATGTGCTGCTTTACTTCACGAACCACAATAACTTCCTCTTCTTTCAGTCTTGCCACCAGCATTACCTTGTCAAAAACATTTTTTTTCCGCTCCATATCACCATTACCTGCGATACATTAAATCAAAGTGTTATCTTACAACCTCCTATAACATTATTGTGACAGAAGATATTTTGCATGCTGTACAACTACAATAGAGAAATAAGAACAATCCTTTAATAGTCCCACCAGGGGAAATTTGGTCATAACAGAATTCAAAGAACGAATATACAACATATGTAACAGCTGCAGGGAGGAAGGACCTGCGGAAACCCTGAGAAAAAACAATTTGTATTTAGTGCATTTCAGATGAAGTACTTACATTCCCATGGCCAGGAGTAGTTGTCCACAGCCAGGAGTTCATTGGAGGGAGGCAGTTTTTCAACTTCTCCCACAGTAGCATTGTGGTCATTGATGGCAACTTCCAAGGCTTTCTTTTCAGCAGCAATCTTTCTTCTCAGTTGATGCCTTCGCTTATTCCCACCTACAATGAGAAACACAACATGAGTGTGTACTCACACGATGACTACATAAAAGCACCGTACAAAATAAGTGTATGCCAGGATGTCAGGGAGGGGGGCTACACCCATACCCACAAATTTGTTGCCCAGTATGGAGGGCTTTAGGGTGTTAAAAGCGTTGGAGAAGTCAAAGAACATTATTCTGACATAAGAACCAAGCACATCCAGGTAGGAGTATGGCAGGTGAAGCAAGTAAAGGACCAAATCTTTGATTCCTAAGTGTTCATCATAGGCAAAATGGAGGGGGTCTAGCTCCTCAGCGACCTGCAATTTCATTCTAAGGACAAGGAGCCGCTCCAGAGTCTTCATGATATGAGATGTCAAAGCCACTGGTCTGTAATCATTCAGCTCTACCGGTCCTACTATTTTTAGCACCGGTATAAGACATGAAGTCTTCCACAACACTGGGGCTTTTTCTACCTGAAGACTCAGATTGAAGAACCTCTGCAGAGAGTAAACCTACTTCTAAAAATGTCTTCTTTTTTAAGAGATGGCTTTGCTATTTTTACTAATGTATAACTCAGTAGTGAATTCATTTTTTCACAAATCAGTATTACTAGTGGCCTTTTCTGCTCTTACCAGACTGACGATACAGCTGAAATTTTCGCTGTTTGATGCTCAAATATAGCCCCTCGATGGTCCTCTGCAGGTCATTTTGTTTTTTTGCTCCTTTGGATGACAACAAACAAATGAATTAATGCCCATCTCAGTTTACAATCAGACCCTTTTCAGATCCTCTGTTCAAGAGCAGAACCAAATGATTCCTTAAAATATGTCAACAAAAAAAATTTTCAAAGTACCAGAGGTCCACTGCTGAACATCAGACACCCACTGCTTGACTGTGTCTTGCTGTAGCGATAACTCAGCAGTGAGTTTCTCCAGGTCCTTTGTAGCCTCTTTAATCCTTTGTACAGTCTGTCCGAAAGAAATATCTGTGTCAACAAATGCTGGGACACGATAAAAAAAAAAATGTTATCATACATATTGGCCTAGTTAGTACCTTAATATATCTTTTGGCCAGTGTCCGGTCAAGGTTTTCTGCCTTTCGTTTGTTCCAGCCACTTGCCTGGATTGTTAGCATGTCTGTGCGAACTTGACACAAAATGTATTCAATTCAATATTATTTATATAGCGCCGTTTCACAACAGATGTCATCTCAAGGCACTTTACAAGAAGAGTTATTACAATACAATGTTTAATGTAGAAATTAGAGAACCACAGAAGATTGCGTTGAGTAATTCTCAGCAATCCCTCACACTGAGCAAGCATGAAGCGACAGTGGAAAGGACGAAGCGACAGTGGAAAGGAAAAACTCCCTTTTAACAGGAAGAAACCTCCGACAGAACCAGGCTCAGCATAAGCGGTCATCTGCCGCGACCGTCTGTGGTTTGGAGAAGACAGAGCAGAGACACAGAAAAAGCAGCAGAACTGATGCCCCATGGGGCAGAATGTAATGTAATTTAGGTTTAAAGTGAGGACTAAAGGTCAAATACTACATGAAAAACGCTTACCGGCTTTTGACATATACTTAGAACATATGGCTGCTCGTGAGAGAAAGCTGTTAACCTGTTCAACCTCCTCCCCAATTGTTGTTCCAGCTCCTTCTTGATTGCGTCCCCCCCATTTCAACTGTAACACATTTACATGAATGTTATCATTTTGAAAACAGAAAGTAGAGGCAGAAGACAGACAATCATAATGTGTGGTACAAATACAACTAGTTGTCATTATTACCTCACACATCCATGAATGCGCTTTTGCATGCATGATGGAGAGAAATGGACGCATGTTCAGCAAGTCCTCCAACTCTGGACAGTGGTCCACAACTCTCTGCAGATATGGCCAATATTTGCAGACCACATCAGAACAAAAAAACTGGACGGTCTGTGAAGCTAGCTGTTTCTGAAGATATAATGGGTATGCAAATATTTCTCCACGGAACATATTCAGTCCCTTCAGCAAAACCCCATGACGGCAGACAGCAACTTCAACACCTTCCTCGTCTAGTTTGCTTGCAGACTTGTTGGCGGATACTCGTGCTGCCGTCCACTGACCTGAACCACATCGTCCTTTCTCTGGATTCTTAAGCACATGAGGGAATATACAGACATTTACACAGGTACATTGTACAAAGTAAGCTGTAAATCATGGTACTGTGGCATAAAAAATAAATAAAAATGTTTACATTTTGAAAAAAAAAAAGGTAACCATTCATAAAAAATGGTGGTGTTATATATTTAGCTTACATGTCCAGTTGTTCCATGGATGTAATCAACAAAGGAGGACACCTCAGCATCACTGGCCAAAAAGACTCCATCAAAAAACCCATCAGGTCTTAAAAGAAACATATAGATGTGGGTTACATTTACTGTATAAAAGTGATTTTTGGCTCACTAGCATTTCATTGTACATGAATGTTACACACCCTGGTTGGCTTTTGAAGCGATATAATTTGCGGTTCCCATCCACTGCAACTGCCAACATGGAGGGAGTGCATGCAGGGCACTGAAAATGCTGGACCTGAGACAGCTTGTCAACCTCAAATTTGGCATAGGCCCATTCTAGGAAGGCCTTCTGCATCGTATCCCCACATATCTTACCACTCTGAGAGCAAAACCAAAAAAACAAAACCTAACAGTTAGTAACTGTTTTGAAGGTTGGCTTCAGACCGTGGTCATCATGAAAAACAGGGCTCTGTGAAGAAATGTGTACAGAAACTATGGGGATTGTAAGAACAAGTCCTAACAATGAATGGATTACTAGATAACTTAAATGATGAATCCACTCACTCGCCCGAAGAGTTTTGTTCGACCCTCCAGCATGCTGACAAAAGCTTGTCTTGACATCCCTGGGGCAGCGATTTTTAGATCCTCATACGTGGTGAACAAGTCCATCATATACAAGGTCTCAAAATTAACAGTGGCTGGCCAGTAACCGCTTTCAACCAGATGACTTATGGTCACTGGCAAGGTTTTTCCACAGGAGCAGTTTACCAAAGGAAGGAAGAGGTTGTATCTTCCTGAAAATTCAGAGAAAAACAATAATTTATTGTTCACAAGAAAAAAATAGCAATATGAAGATAAAAAAAAAGTTTTACCATTCATTCCAATTAAAATAACTGGCTTTCCCTTGGAAAAGCTAGTTTGTCCGGTGGAGCAGTCGCAGCAGGGAGGAATAATTGGTAACATGCAATCTAAAAAGCAGAATTAGTTTACATATTAGAGTGAAATTAAACCAAAAACTCAACAGTGAAAAACAAAACTTCATCCAGCATGTTTGTTGGAGTAAAGCAGAGTTTATGTAAAATGTATTAAATAGCCTATATAACCTGAGACTTAAAAACTACCTTTTTCATAATAGGAGAATTTCCCTCCCTCATGCAGCTGAACAAAAGTGGACGGCGGCAGGTGTCTGAAGAACCCCTCCACCATGGATGCTCTGTTATGTAGCACCAGGGCCTCATGTTGGGAAAGGTCACAGGCTGTGCAGTAAAGTGACTGGGGTAAACAGTCCCTACACATCACTACTGCAGCCTTTCGTCCACAACGATGGCAAACCCCCTCCTTGGGCTTCTCAGATGACAGCATATTGTTCACCATGAAGGGCCGCATCACTGTCCAATTCTCCAGAGAGGAAATTTGCCTGTTCCTCCAGTGTGAGGGGGGAGGTTGTTCAGCACCACTTCCCAAGAGGTCTCGGACATCTTGAATGAGTGAGTCTGAAAATGAAAAGGGAAGAAGGCAATGGTAAATCTGGGCAATTACCACATAACAAATTAGGAAGCAAGTACTATGGGGGAAAAAAACCTAAATTTTCGATTGTCGCAGTGTCTTCAGTCATGCCGGTAGACGGAGCACAGGAGGGTGTCACGCTCGCTGACGAAACTGCAAGGATAAGAATATCTATTTTGAACTTGCTCAATGAACATTGATTGTAACTAATGATGAAAAAGAAATAAAAAAAAACAACCAAGAGCTGAATCTCGCTTTCGTTTCTCCCCAGCTCTACATCTTTGCAGAGGTTGGCCATCTTTATCCTCATCAATCCAAACACACAGCTTTGTGGATTTTTTTGACCCTCCCCTTGTGGGTTCAACCTGATCCACCTAAATAAACAATTGGGCCACAGAATAAAACACCACCCATCAAGGTTATCGCCACCTACAAACATCTCATTATAAAACCAATGTTATAATATTTTATTGTAAAAATTCAGTAGTTCAAAAGTTGTGGTCCCATACTGTACTGACAGATCTAGAAAACTCACTGGCACTAAAGTGTGAATTCAGCTCAGCACTATAGCTTGCATTTGATTAAAGAAATGGAACCATTACTGTATAGTTCTATCGTTCCTTAGAGTGTTTTCAGTTTTGCACTTTGATACTTTTTCCCTGTTATAACTCAGAGTCCATTATGGTCTAAGACCTTGTAATTAGTATGCTTTTTCCATCACTGAGATAATGTTACTTACCTTGTACTCATCCAGGAAGGCATCAACCAGGAATATGGCATCTTCGGTGTGAAGGCGATTCATTTGTTCAGCTTGGTTATTTTTCCACGCTTCTTCTTCTTCGGTATCAATGAGCTCGCACCAGACCGGAAGTTAAATGCAGAGAATCAGGTAGATTTCAAAATTAAACACAGTGGACAAACATCCGATCGTAACGCGTCACTTTGTCAGCATTAATTTGTCCCGCTGCCGCGCAATAATGTGTTGTTCAGCAAATCAACCTCCGATATGTAGTGGGCGAGGGTTTGATCCGTCATACGGAGTGAAATCATAAGGGAGTCCTATGTGGAAACTGGGAACCCACAGCTATGCTATGCGATAGCAGCGTCCATAGCAACCAAAACGTATCAGTTTCACATTATTCTGGCAAGATCTGAAAAATCTTCGCAAAAACAAGCAACGAGGGATTGTGTACATTCACTGATTCAATATTATAACAATAAAATATACATTTTTCGCTAAAAATACAATCAAAACACATTTTTATGCAGAAACTGACTCAAAATATAGATTTTGTTTCTCTAAAATTAGAAAAATGTCCGCCATGTTTTTCGTTCTCACGGCCGGAATCGTGAAAGTCACGTGACTTTGACGCAAAACCATAGAAAAGGAATAGGCAAAAAAAACGTAACAGTAATACAATTTAAGGGTGATTATTGTAACCCTTCTACGTTTTGCCAATTGGACCAACGTATGCAGGATACGTTTTTCTGTGAGACTGGGTTGGTTAAACCCACAGCAAGACCCGCGCAATACATTTAGCGCGTTTCCCTTGATGAATATGCAATCTGGGCGTTTCTGTAAGACGACGCAAAATATTGGGGAGAATAGGCAAAGAAGTAGGAGTTTCAGCTGCAGTGTAATTTACGAAGCATAAACCTGTTTGCGCATATTGACTATTTTAAGCACTTCTGAAAATCATGTCTTAATTTTGCGCTACCACATTCAACATAAACTTATTATTGACAAAAAAAAAATTAATTCACACACATTATAAACTAAGAGTAATTAACTCTCTAATGCCGATACACCTGATAGTTATGTAAATATTTACCTGTTTTTCCCCCAAAGACGCATCATAACTCACTGCGCGTTCATCACGTCTCCACCTGGTGAACATGCACTGAGTGCACATGATCCTAGTGGATCCTCATTGTTTTCTCACTGGAGTCCAATTAATAAAATGTAGTAATCATATACAAGATCACAATGATAATTGGCATTATATATGACATATTAAAAACGATATTCAGACATGCTACAGTTTTAATCAGTCTAACCCTGCAATATGATGTGTGCATGCATGAAAGAGCAGCGAATGTACACTGCATGAATTACATTTATTTATAACTAACAAAAAACAGAATTCACAGCATTTAGCCCTAATTTTAGTGCCAAAGACGCATTATGGGTCCATGCGCATTATTCCTCCTCTCTCTAGCCGTTGCGCAGCTCACTAGCGGCCGCAAACTCCTCATTTGAATACTGCTGCTTGGCCTGTTGAGAATTGCTTACGCAATCTTTGTAAATCACCAGCAAATTAAGGACACCACACTCGCGCAAATGCTTAGCGCCGCACACAATTTTGCAGTCACTATCAGGAATCTTGATAAATCAGCCCCACAATGTTCTGTTAATGTGCTTTGATAGAGCACTTTAGGAACATCCAACTTATTTTACTATTACCCTTTTACTCAAGCAAAATAACATTAAACAAATGTTTTAGGTGAAAACTGTTCATTTTCTTTTATAAATAAAAATGTTCAGATCATGTTACCCACACTTAGTGCTACATTTTTGTACATCATGATACTATATAACTGTGTTGTCAATTTTTTTCTATTTATGCTTTATAATTTTCTTAGTTCATTATAAGTTCAATAGTTTTTACTTTATTGCAGGATGAATAAAGAGCCAGAATTATGTTCAAGCAGACAAATAGCTTTATTCCAAGACAGAGTAAAAGAGCATAGCACAGTTTCACATGTTAAGGCTTTTAACTCCTGTTTTTAATGTAGTTTAGCCACACTCTGCAACTAGAAAATATGAAACTATAATAGTAAATACTATAATAATAGTAAAAGAGTTCATAACAAAGAGAAGTAACAGTGCAAAATAATATAAAACACACTTAAATAAGAACTGTAACAAGAACCGATTTCAGCTTCTTGTTGCATGATAGAGCTCTTATAAAGAAAGAGACTAAAAAGCTCAGATATGAATTAAATCGTGATACATACAAGACATAGCAAGGGATTATTTTATTATCTGACTTTTGCTTTGGGTTAATTTGATCTTCAGGAATGCAGATATATCAGAAGTAAGAAAAAACATTCTTAATGAAGATAAATATTAGGCGTTAAATGAAAAAGAAAAAGTTATTTAAAATCTCAATGATGAAAACTTGAGATGATATAGAAGGTGTTACGCATCTGGAACAATTATTAGTATACATTATTAAGGACAAGGCACATTTTTTTCAGTTAATATTAGAATGCATTATAACACTTCAGAAGTGGCAGCTGCTTCTTAGTATTGGCGTCTCAAATACTGAATATGTTCACAAAAACAACGAATAAGCAAAAAGACAGCAGTGAAGGCTTCCAGTGTAGTTAGTCATGGCAACAAGATATCTAACAGTGTAATTACAGCAAGTTGTTAGAGCTTCAAATGTGTTCTTGATGGCGCATTTTCACCAACAATAAAAATATTTTATTAATAATGAATATCAGTTATGGATATGTTCAAAAGTAATTAATTAACTGTCATAGGAAACAGTGCTAATGTACAAATAAAGAGGCAAAAGTAGATTTTGACACATAAATATCGAAAGTAAAACTATACTAAATAAACAGAAATAAAGGTCTACTTAGCTACAGAGTGTCAGGTAGTTTCGGATGTCACGTTGGGAGAAACATCTATAAAAGTTTCCGTTTCTTTAGAAAACATCAAAAGTTTTGGTCATAAAACTTTGGTCATCTTACATAAAGTTTGCATCTGCATGCATAAATATATAACAGGTACATTTATAGCTTCACATGTACTGCATCATCTATGTTGATGATAGTGTGTTGTCAAGTTTTTGTGTAAAAATGCAACACACTTTAACTGCTCACTTTGTTCACAAAGAGATGTCAGATTAACATATCTTAATGTTTAAGCTGAATAAAAGGCTGTTCTCTAGGTTTTTTTGTGTGTGTGATTAAAGGTCAATCCTGAGTTAGAAAAGGAAAGCCAACAAAGGAATTAGCTCTCCGTTTGTGTTGCCCTTGATGCATTTCTTTACAAAAATAATTTGGCCTGCTTTTTGTCACACCCTTCAAAACCGTGATTGAGGCTTTGTTGCTGTGGAAGAGGTTTGTAAAAGACAATGAACCAGCTGCATGTCTTCAAACTAAAGGGAATACAATCGCCTCTCACCCATTTTCGTGTTTAGTCTTGATGTTTGGAGTGTCTGAAAATCTGCTGCAGTGGTGTTGAGTGGATTTTTCTCTTTGCATCACCAAGTTATAACACACCCAGACTTCCACACCCAGTGCTGCCGATGAATGAAACGAGATTCAAAAGCTCCACACTCGGTACTCGACCCCGTGCTGTGGCAGCATTTTCTACATCTGGCCAAGATCAGAAGGTGTTACCCCTTCTGCCTCCCCAGCCAGCTCCCCCAGTGCCTGCCCACTCCCCCCAGACCAGAGCACTTGTATCTCTGACGTAACGAACAGAGCTGCTGCTGCTGTTGTTGCTGCCGCCTCTCCTGCTTTGGTCTGACACTGGGGCTGAACCTGCACCGGTGCTTTCTGCTCTGGCTATCTGTCATGGCCGCGACAAAGTTGTGTAGACAGGCTGCTCCCAGTGCGTGGGGCTGTGCGACTGCGACACACTGGTTGGATCAGTGATGGCAGTGTAAAGAGGCCTCTGGGAGGGCCCCATGTAAGAGAAGGCAGAGTACAACCCAGAGGCTTGGCCAGAGTGGCCGTAGTAAGTCCCCGAGGGCTGGTGGTCGGGATATTCTGCAAACTGAGCCCTTGAGGCCAATGAGGGGAAAGCAGAGCTGTAGTGTGGAAGGCTGAGCGGGGTGTAGGTGACATGAGCACCTGCTGAAGCTGCTTCAGCAAAGTGAGCCCCAGAACCTCCGGACTCGCTCTTGATCTGCGCCTTGGATGGATCTGAGCCGTGGTGTTGCTGTGGCTGCTGCTGCTTGGAGAGCCAGGCCGCTGAGTGTCCGCTGGCTGCAGCCAAAGCCGATGAAATGCCGTAGGCATACGGAGAGGCAGGAGGAGCTGCTGCAGCTCCTCCTGCTGCACCCATCTGCCCAACCCCTGGATGCCCATTTGGGGGGAGGTACTGGTCAAACTCGTTGACATCAAATGGCTCCATGTTAGTCATCACCTCATGGCTTATCTCACCAATGTCCACATTGCCAAAGTCGATGTGAGGTTTTCCAGGAGCACCTTCTGCTCCCATCGCTCCACGAGGGCCGCCATTCCCAACCCCCTCCCTCTTACCATCTCCTATCTTTCCAGAGTGAAGTTCGGTCTTGGGAGTGGTAGGAGGTGTGGGAGGACTGTGGCTCTGACCTGTAAAGACAGAGCAAGACTGTTACTCCTTTTTTTTGCCATGTAGAATAAAAACATTTACTAATCAGTGTGCTGTCCTTGGCAGATGACTCTAACAGAGTGACAGTGATGGTATCTGAGGGGTTTCAGCAGGAGGGAGCCTGCAGCCCACCTGCAGCATGAGGGTGGTGCCCATCAGCCAGAGGGGACTCGGCTCCCCCACAGTGGACCACGTCCAGGTGGAGGCCCTTGTAGTGGGATTGGTTGTGGCTGACCTCACCCTCCAAATGGCCATCGGCCTCACTTCCTGACCCGGAGCCGAGCTTTCCGTTTTTGCGGCGTCTCGGTTGGTATTTGTAGTCTGGGTAATCTTTCTTGTGCTGCTTCCTCAGCCTCTCTGCCTCTTCAATGAATGGTCGCTTGTCGCTCTCATTGAGAAGCCTCGGATAAAAAGAGCAGATTTTGGTAGATTAGCATCATGGAACAGCTGTTTTTAAACCTTGTCACACATTTCGTTTTAATACTGGACTTTGACTTGGCCATCACATTATAGGTCATGGTGTATTGTTAGGGTTAATGTTTTTCTGGAAAGTAAACCTCTACACCACTCTGAAGTCCATTTTTATCTAGTATTATCGTGTATCGTGTGTGTGTGTGTGAGATTTTCTTTTTTTTTTTCCCAGACAGCTTAATTTAATACAAGTGCACAGCTGATATGCCTGCCAGGGGGCTTTTGACTGCTTGACAGTAATGAAATAAAAAGGCCAAGGTTGCATCCTGTCTGCGAACATGGAACTGAGCTTCTGCTATTACTACTGCTGGAAGAGATGGCATGAGAAACCCCCGACCTTCCTTAGCCTCCCTGTTTTGCATGTTTCAGGCCCAATTAACTCATCTTGACATAGCCCAAGCTCAGGTTTTACCTGATCACATTTAATTCCTTAATCTTTTCTTAGCTTTTTTCCTTGAATTGGGAAGGATTACTACTACCACACTAAAGTGTCCAAATGAAACTTCAGATTGTAGTTTAGACGTGAGGATCTGCAAGCGATGGATCGTAAAAACTAAACCGATTCTTAGTTACTGCATGAAGCTCCATGAAATCTAGATTAGCATAAGATGTATGGGGATAGCTGTTGCTTTAGTTCAAAGATTTGTGTTAAGAAGAAACCCTTCTTTTGACAGGGGGTAAAGTTTAATTAGTGTTTAGCCAGCATCATGTGATCGCGAAACACGCAGAAAAACAAGAGCAGCTCAGTTGATAAGCTGTGACCAAACGAGGCCAACAAAATGCTTATGGCAGAGTTGTGTTCCAGAGCATTGCTTTGGAATATAACATAACAGATAGAAAAGAATGAGTGGACTATCTGTTTTTTATAGATGTATAATAGGTATAATTGAAGCCGTCATCCTTAAGTGTGCCAAAAACTGAATATTTGTAGAATCTACCCAAGCAAATTTCTGTTCAACAGAGAGAACACACAGATGGCTTTCCATCTGAGCAAACTGATTTTGTAGTAAAAAAAAAAAAGAACAATAAAAAATCCAAGAAAGTCTAAAGGTAATTGATACATGATTGGAGATGATCAACCAGGATGACCAAGTTGGACTTTAAGTGTCTTTGTTTGGCCAGATGTGAATGGGATAAGTGATAGAGCCTTAGTGATAAATTATTTAAAAAAAACATTGAATTCATCATTTTCCTGATAACAGGGCAATGCAAATGCACATTTTTTTGTTTAAATACTGCACATGGACTTTTACGCCTGTCTGTCTGTTTGTCTCTCTGTCTACAAGATAACTCAAAAATTTACGGATCGATTTCGATTAAATTTTCAGGAAATGTCTGCAGTGTGAACAGAAACAACTATATAAAGTCACAATGTTTAGTTTTTACCATTAACTTGGAAATATCAACCGAGATATTGTTTAAAATAATGCCCAATCATTAAAAAGGATTTCTTGGCTTCAGAACAAATGACCATAAAACGCGGGTCTAAAATACACGGCTACAGTGTCTGGGGGCGGATACATTTGACACCATGTTTCCTTGTATGTGAGCCTACGTGGACAAAATGCATTTACTGTTTTCTGAACACACATTACATCACTATTCCCTCATCCTCTATAAGAAGTTTATATGAAGGGAGAGGCGTGTCCTCTGCTGTTGTGTACGAGCATTTGTGCGACACAGACCCGGCTCCGCATCTGAAGTTGAAGCCCACGAAGAAGCCCAACATCGCCAGAAAACTAGAGTAAACGTCGCCTTTGTGGCCAGCCATTGGTAGGGTCATTACTCGAACACAAAAATACCGCTTGGTTTTTTGGTTGATCCAGCATGACGCACGTGTCCACGCACCAACCAGCAGCGCAATCTTGAACCCCTCTCCAGTCTCAGAGAGCTCACAGGTGGCGAACATCACGCAGCAGACGACTGGAGCATATGCACAGCAAATTAATCACGCATGCGTGAAGCTCCCTTCTCTGCTGGAACAGCACAGCGACAGCACGAAAACAGCCATGAGTCTAAGTAACAAACATGTCATTGGATAAGTGCCTACAGTTAGGATCAGATAATAACAAGGGGAATGGGGGTGGTGGTGGGTGTCCGTAGTGGAGGTCTGTGCTCTCTGAGTACTTTTCGAGTTTGACTTTGTCTGGTAGTGCTGCAACATAGTGCCTGTAACTGCCTACAAGTTATAGACTATAGGAGTTATAGGAGTAGTACCTAGACAGTAGGGATGGGCGATATGGCCTAAAAAATGTATCACGATAATTTTAGTTACTTAACGATACAAATGACGATAATACATTTTCTTATCAAAAATAGCAAAGTTATTTTATGTTTAAGTTGTGTTCCAGTGACAGTGCTGAAAAACATCACACAACAACAATGTACAGTTAATGTACAGCTCAGTCGCTCTGCGACTCCACATGTCTGCAGTTGAATCATAATCATGTTTGTACCAAACCGCGTAACTCTTCATACGTCGCTGGCAGGGCTATTTTGAACTTCCTTGAGGGCATTTTGTATCATGGGTCCAGCTTATGGACCATTTGCTTGAATCCTCCTTTTTCAAGCGATTGGAACGACAACATGTCTTTCGTCAAACAAAACGCCACTGCTTCTGTCAAGTCGACCCACCATTTACTTTGCTTATCAAATTGGACGCAATTAGCAAAAGCGTTGCCATTTTTTTATCAGGGTGGGAATTTTCTTACCCATATGTCATCTTGTACGTGACGTCTCCTTTGCCTCTCTTATCTTCATACATTCTTTAATACTCTGATTGGTGTTTCACATCGTGGAACAAACTTTGCATATTACAGAAGACTCCTCCTCACCTGATTTTCTGTAGCTAAACCAGGTTCAAATTGTGGAGGTAGCGCCTCTCTTTACAATAAGTTCCTCCTCCTCATCCTCACGCCTTCCGCCATTGTGAGCAGTGAATTGGGCGCACACAATACTACGTCATCAACTAGACTTACTATCATGAGGAACATTTTTAACAATATATTGCAAACGATAAGATACCACCCGTCCCTACTAGAAAGTTCCAGAAAGTGCCTGGTAAGCCATGTACCCAGTAGATTCTGAAAAGTACAGAGAAGTTCCAGAGTGACATCTAAGCTTAGGGAAGGTAAACAGCTATTTCTCTGAATGCTTCAGGAAGCTACAGTAGGCTATATTGGTGAGTTCTGCTAAGATACCTCCAAAGTAGGAAAATAACCTCTAAGTTCAAGAAAGGTACAGGGTATATTATTTAGAACTGCCATTGGACTTTTGATCAATGGATTCATTTTATATAAGTTTTTAAATAATGAATTTTCTTTAATTTATTTGTTTTGTATAATGGTTTGGTTAGCATTTTTACATATACCCATCTCTACTCTTCTAGCTAGGCTACTTTATTTTGTTTGCTCAACACTAGAGTTATCTTGCCCGCTCCAAATTATGAAAATAAACCTATTATATTGCACGGCGTCAAATTGAAACAGTGAGTCAGCATCAACACAGTAATTTAAAAATACATTCAGCCAGAATTACCCAGCTTGGTTCTGGGCCCCTCACCTCCACAGTTTCCCCAGAGTCTTGCTGAGCTCCGCGTTGTGCAGGTGGGGATGCTGGTCGGCCAGTTTCCTCCGAGCTGCCTGCGCCCACACCATGAAGGCGTTCATTGGCCTCTTCACGTGCGACTTGCTCTTGCTTCCGGCGCTCACGCGCACAGGCATCGGCACGATGGTCCAGTCGTAGCAGTTGAGCACCTGGCTCACCGCCTCGCGTATGCCGGCGGGGAAG
This sequence comes from Apricaphanius iberus, assembly GCA_028564705.1. NCBI lineage: Eukaryota > Metazoa > Chordata > Actinopteri > Cyprinodontiformes > Aphaniidae > Apricaphanius > Apricaphanius iberus. The sequence goes on from JAPXFQ010001656.1 coordinate 19,712, forward strand.
CGCTCGTCCTCGTCGTCGGACTTGACGGAGGAGCAGCCCGCCGAGGCGTCGTCCAGAACCGCTAGCTGCGGCTGCTGCCCGCGGAGGGGCGAGTCGATTCCACCTGCCGCACAGGAGGAATGACCCGGGGACATGGACCGACTGTCGTCTGACATGCCTGGACTGAGCTCCACCTCTGAAAAGCTCTGCTCCTCTCTGGACATCTTTGCCACCCCTCTCTCTTTTAGACACACACACAAACACTCTCCTCCGGAGTACCTAAAGCTCTTCCTAAAAGCACAGCTCTACCTCTCAGGCTCCGGCTTCTGCGTATCTAACTTAGAAAGAAGCACCGAGTGGCAGCTCTACGTTCTGTCTCTTTGGCCTCCTCTGAAGTTATAATATAAACTGCCAGTCTGTCTCTACTCTGAGCCTGCGTTGCAAAACTCTGTGAGGATTCCACATTAAAGTTCTTTCCATCCGTGTTGTTGGTATCATAGGCGGCTCAGTGCGCACCTTGGACCCCAGTTTACCTGCTAATGGACAGAGGTCTGTGCCAAACTCGACCAGTCTCACTTCCTTCCTGACTTCCCGTTCTCTCTCTCCTACGCGTGTCCTGCGGTTGAAATCCCACAGCGAGGACCTGGAACAGCAAATGTTTCACATGTAACGTACATGTAATATACAACATAAAATGTATAACATTAATTCAGCAATCCTGCTTATTAGTTGCTTAAAATTCAACCAAACTTCTACCAAGGACACTACCACTTTCGTGGCAACACAAACTGATGCTGACGAGGGTATGGTACCACAGTGTGTTCCAACGCTGCTTTTATGCAGACAGAGGGGTAACTAGGAAACATTAGCACCTGCTTTCAAGGCTTGATCACCCCCGATTGCTGCAGGACAGCTTTAAATTGTTACCCATTTTGTGTTGCCTGAATAAGGCCTTTTAGTACAACTCTGCAATCAACATTATTTTTCAGTTTTGGGTAACCTTACTTTTTTGTTTTACTTCTGGCAGTTCACCACCTACCTTTGTATCATTTCAAGCTATTTATTGGACTTCAGCGGCTTAAATTGCAATAGATAACTCAAAAATAAATACGTTAATAAATAAATATTGTGGCTCATTTAAACTTGACATTTCTTCTCTTAAATTCAAAATTTTTTTTAAAATATGCGTAAGTACATTTATATGAGATGGCAGTTGCCCCTCTGGCTTCCTCATTGCTGGCGCCAATACACATTAAGGCCAAGTGGCTGGACATGACTGGAAAAATTAGGCCTCCAACACAGTTAGGTAAAGCTATCAAACATTGTCCAAAAGGTTGCTACCAACCCAGCAAACAAGCAGTTGCGCCATCAAGTGGATGCAATGGCCGCTATATAATCACATAACTTTTCAGAGTAGCCTATACACAATTTTTTTTTAAGAACAGGAATTTCATGCTTTGGAAAAGTTTATTATTATTATTATTATTATTATTATTATTATTATTATTATGTTCGTACAAGAGTTATTTGCAGCAACACAGACTTTGGATTCCTACTAATCTGGCTGTTAATCGTGAGCGACTGGAACTAGAAACATAAACCTCGTGTACGCGTTTCCTTTATGGATTTGCATATTATGGACAGCGTATTTGTAAAACGAGGGGGAAAATCTTGCAGCACGAAAAAAGTTTTTTTAAAAATTCTCAGTTGAACTGACCCTTCCTTTGAACCTAAATAGTTTTATGAATCGTACATCGTTTTTAATGTGTTTAGAAACCAATAATATAATCAACGGGTGTCGAGGGTATTCGTTTCCAGTAATCGAATGAATGAAGCTCTACCACCTGTCCAATTTTTTGATACTCGCTCACCACCTGGTCTACAAATCCCAATTACCAGGCTGTCATTCGGTCCCAAGAGATTTCAGTGCGTAAAACCTGTGCGTAAAAAGAGCCAAGTGGCATTTACTGCACTACAGTTAGCTTGATTGTGTCTCTTTATTGTCAGCGTTGTTTTTTTTCTGGGGGAAAAAAAACATCTTTAAACGTTGCTGGTTTTTATTGGGGTATTAAGCACATTTGCTGGGCATAATTAGTTTGGGTGATGGGATCTCATTATCGCCGCCTGAATGGTCAATAAGTTGGCCTTAATTTGCTTGCTCCAAAACTTTGTTTTTGTTCCCTCTGTTACGATCATCAAACCTATCAAGCTGAAACACGTCAGCCTAAAAGTACAAAATGTAATTTTAAAACGTACCCAAAACAAAGTATCAATTGTTTTTCGTGAGAAGCATAAAAGGAATAAAATACATAAAAAAGGCATGATCAACGTTGCAATTAAAAACACAAGAGGAAATCAGTTTGCCACAGAAGTACTAGTCGCTCTAATTAACCAGAGATCTAACAGCATAACCTAAAGCCATTCAGAAGAATATGATGATAAATACACCTGGATGACTAAACTGTCAAAACCTATAACAAATAAAACTACTCGATAACTCTGTACCGGTAATCAAATAATAACATTACATTTCTAATTCTGAAGTTAGGATTTCGACGAGGAGAAATGATCAAATCACGGAGCCAGATCAGCCACCATCAGCAGAGAGCAAAGAGTTGGAAATGCTAAGCGCCTTACTTCGGGAATGAGAAAAGGAGGTCGCCGGTTTAGCACGAGAATCCGTGAATTCCCGAGTTTCCAAAGTGACGCTCGCTCCCCAGCCCCCTCGCTCGCAGCCCGAGAATGAATGCTAGCTCTGTGTGTCCGTACCAGGGCTTAAAGAGCCCCTTGTGCGAGGACGAGAGAGGAAAAAAACAGAAAAGATGCTGGGGACGGGTCTTAAAGACGCAGCGCGCATATATGCAAATCCAGAAAGCAATCTATCTATCTATCTATCTATCTATCTATCTATCTATCTATCTATCCATCCATCCATCCATCCATCCATCCATGGCACTGTGAGTGTGTACGTGAGCAATTCAAACTTTGCATTGACATCTTTTTAAACGCTTTATCCAACTTGTCTTGTTATCCAGCTTTTCTTTACTTACCACACTCATCCCATTCACATCTGGCGTCTATCTGTAGTTAATAAGTTAATTTAGGTCCAGGAGCAGGACCCAAACACACTTCTGTTACTAAGCTGTCTAGACACACTCAACACACCTGGTTGCCCTATGTATCAAAAATGAACTTCTGTTACACAACTATCTACCTAAACTTGATCCATCTGACATTCCAAATCTGTTCTGTTCTTTACAACCTCTCATCCTCTGTCCCCTCATTTATTCTCTCATCCCTTCATCAATTCAATTCAATTAAATCCAATTCAATTTATTTAAATAGCACAAATTAATGAAAAATGTAATCTCAATGCACTTTGCATGATAAGTCATCAATACAATTGGACAATCATTCAGATCAGTTTAAAGTTTTCTATTTAATGAATCCAAGCAGATTGTGTTGAGTCATTAACATCCCCTGAATCATTCTCTCATCCCTGCATCCCCTCCCTCATCCCCTCCTCAATCTTTCGCAGCCATCCTCCATAAAATTAACCGATACGATGAACTGATACTTTAAATGTGTAAACTCTGCAATAATTTCACACAGAGTTTTTTTTTTCGATTACAATTTTTATTTTGTGGTCATTTTATTAGGATTTTTTTATCTAATTTACCATCATTTAATAAAAAACTTCCTTCCAATTCACTGCATTTTTTTGTGTGTGGTAGAAGTATCGGTGTTACTACTCTGTATCAGTAAATACTCAAATCCAAGTATCAGTATCATATCGGTTTGAAAAAAGTGGCATCGTTGCATCCCTAAAATGCACATTTCTGGTCCTTGCTAATGACTCTATCTCACTATTGTAGAAATATGAAGCCCACAATTGTTGTTGATATTCTATTATTATTTCAATATCCTAAAAAGTACTCTTAAAAAATTTGCTTTCTAAACACATGTCCAGACAGAGATTTCAAGAAAAGAGGCAAAAGGCAAATTAGATGGATTAGCAATTCTTGAAAACAACTGACAATCCAGGACTCTTTCCTGTAAAATATCCTTTTTGCTGCCCATAAATTAATCTGTTATTATGTCACAACAGTCATGATGCTGTCTACAGCAACGGTCTTCAGTCAGAGGCCTTTCCAGATTTGTTGAAAAACTGACTGTTACCGTGGATCCTTCTTGCCCATATCATCACCATCCATACATCCAACCATCCATCCATCCATCTTTAAGGATATATGAATGATATAAATTATGAAAAAATTTAATTTCCCAACAGAATAATTAAAGTATTTTGAACCGGTGAGGTGTTCTGGGCACGTCCCACCGGGAGGAGAACCAGGGGAAGACCCAGGACTCGCTGGAGGGATTATGTCTCCCAGCTGGCCTGGGAACGCCTCGGGATTCCTCCCGAGGAGCTGGCCCAAGTAGCCGGGGAGAGGGATGTCTGGGTCTCTTTGCTTAGGCTACTGCCCCCCGCGACCCGACCCTGGATAAGCGGAAGATGATGGATGGATGGATGGATGGAAAATTGAGATAAATATCATTGTATTGTATTTCTTAGTTAGCACCAAAGCAATTAGCGATATTTTTTGCATCTAGAATGAATTCACCTTACGTGTCCCTTCATCCTCAGCTCTGGGCTCGAACTTTCAACCCAAACTGATCATAGTGTAAAACTTCTGGCTAACAAAGTTGCTGTGTTGGAGCTAGAATTGGAATTTGTATCCAGGTTTAACTAGGTTAACTACTTTAGTTATTGCACTAATGTTAAAGCTTACAAGCAAGTTGAGCTTCTTCACCCGAAGGTTAAGAACTTTGAACCTGACATAACAAACCAGATTAGAAAACCTAAATCTAAATTATGGGTATTTAACAAAAAAGTGTTGAATAAGTAGATTTTAATTTTTTGTTTTTGTAACTTTTGCCATTTTAAGCATCTTTCAGCTTCTCAACAGACTAGTTATTTTCAGAAATATTGATTAAAATCTATTCTGAAAAGATATGCAAGTTTTTCAGCAACATTGGTTAAAAGGTTTTGTTTGATGAGTTTAGTCTAAAGGCTAGTCTAACAACTTTAGCCTATATTAATTATAGCTAGCTCTGTGCATGAAAAACAGCTATCCACAATATAATCTATTTCCTTTTACAAGTCTAAAGGATTTAAAATTATTAAAAAGGTTTCCTATGATCATGACACAAGTCCTTGCACTGTTAAGAAAAGATGCTAACATTCCTTTTTGAAGGGTGATTTAATATTTCGACTATTCAAATCATTTTAAAATAATTCAAGACTAAAGACGAAACATGCCCTTGTACTTTATGTTCAGCTTTGATGACTGTTTCTGCCTTTTTCAGACAGACAGAAAACTTACTGAGCATTCGTAGAATTAATAGCTTCATCAGTTTACCCTAGAGTTTTACCCAAAGCTTTGATTTTTGGTTACACTGAAGTTTCTTTTAATACTTTGTTTTTTATCCATACATCTATTATCTAAACCTGTTTGGTGCCTGTCTCCTGCAGTCACTGGACGAGAGGAAGGGTGCACTCTGGACAGGTCTCTGGGCAATATTTAGACACACAGGACAAACAAATTAAACTATCAGTTTTGTTAACGAGCTGTGTGAGGAAGGAGGAAAACCCACATATGCACAGGAGAACACGCAAACTCCAAACAGACAGACCAGGATTCTAACCCTGGACTTTCTGCTGGAAAGCAACTGTGCTACGATTTTTGCCACTGTGCAACTCATCTTGTTTACTTACCTATTTTCTTTTTTTAACTTTTTTTTAGCCTAAAGAATCTTTTATCAAGTATTATTTAGGGCTTACCCAGCAAATAGTTTATTTTGTGTTTGAAATAAAGATTTTTGTTTGTTTGGCAGTCTTGTTATAAAGTTCATAAAGTTTAAGTGTGCCCAATTAATGTGGGATTTCTGAGACGCACTGATGCAACGCAGAAGCTATAGGCTATGCCAGCTGCTTTAATAATTACCAATACCGCTTGCTGAATGTTTTGGCTGAGCTTGCCCGGTGTCTGCTTTGTTCCATCATTGCAGAGTTTCTGTGGCCTTATGTAGGCCTACCGTGTTTTCTAACCGGATCAGCACCTTTCTACAAACCGTTTAAATCAAGCAGCACTTGTATATAAACAGAAAGCAGAGACTATAGAGGGGACATCATGGACCGGACCGCCCAGACACAAACACAAGCGCTGTTCCTCGCTACAATGACCCCTTGTATCCCTGCTATGCGACACACGCCGTGCCCCCCCGATCCAAAATTCACCGCGTTTTTTATTAGCAGTGAATGTTGACTCTGATAAAGAAAGCCCTAACAATGATTATCCTGTGCCCCCCTTTGTTGCTACTCTTCCCTTCTGTCTTTGTACTTTTTTTTCCATCTCAGGTGAATTCTAATCATGTGATCAAAACGAGCGCCCCCCTTCCCCTGCTAAAAGAGAAAAGTAGTGGACAAAAAGACGTTTTGTGCATGGCAACAGGGGAAAAAGAAGGGATGAAAGTAGTAAAAAAAAAGGCTTGTGTCTTGTCTTGTAATGCCATTCAACTCTGACACAGAGAGAAAGACCCTTCAGGAGCACGGCGGCATATGGCCCGGGGAAGCTGCGGTGAGACAGTCCGCCTCACGGTCCTCTGAACCGGGGTACTTCACAGCGCCACTCCGGGAGTTAGGTTGAGGACGAAGCTGAGGATGAGCGGCTCGGCCTCGGTTCGCTGTGAGTGCTTTGGGGTTTGTGTTTGTGGAGTGATCATGGTTGCGAAGAAAATATTTTTAAAAAATTAGCCTGCGCACCATAGGCTAGGCCTGAACAAACTAACATTCTATAAATGAAAAGAAGATAGGCTACTGCTAATGGGATCTTGGTGTAGATGGAAGTTGTGTGCAAATTATCAGCTATCCTCCTGGTGCTTTGAAAGAAGAAAAAAAAGGTTGGAAATTTTGCTGTCTTCACATTTTATTCTGAGTCTAACAAAGACCAGCCGGAGACCATTGAGTAGGCCTATGTTAGTGATTAATATTGGAAGACTTAAGTTATTTTTTCATGCATAAAATACATTAATTATGTTAATACAATAGTGTGAATTGTAAAGACATACTTCCACTTCAGCAAGACAATTCAATTATAAATAGCCTAGTAAATCAATCAATACCGTTTAAAGCGATCTTCCCTTTGTTCCTGTCTGAAAATGAGGATTATAAAGAGGAACAAATGAAAAGTCTGTGTATTTTTCCTTTAAGAAAAAAAAAACTCTGAATCGGATTGGAAAAAAGTCTGAGAAATATTATTTGTTTGAAAAATAAGCCATAAATGTGTAATTCTGTGTGTTTTTTTCTTTTCGAATAAAGAATGAATAAAGTCAGAAAAAAACAAAACAAGAAGAACAAAAATGTTAATCGTTGAAACTTTCAACCTACTAAAAGGGGATATAAAAACAAGGAATTGAGACAATGAAGTGGTAGGCAATATAGAGTTTAAAGTAATAAACATGTAGATATTCTTTTTTATGTAGAATTCCCATGTAAACCTGTGCAGATAAAAAAGAGAGAGAGTGTTTAAAGAGCATGAAAACACTGTGCACTTATTAAACTCTGCCAAAGTCTGAAAAATGCTACCATTTTTGCCCAAACATTTTTTGCTGCACAAATATGGTGCTGAATCATGATAACAACAAAATAAAGGACAGAAAGAAAAGAGACAGATGATTTTTGTCTGCACCATAACAGTCAGAGATTTAAAAAAAGAACGCATTATGTAGAGGAAACGAGGTTTTTAAAGGCAGGGAGGTCATGCTCTGTGTGTGGCCATCCCAGAGGAACAGCTGATGTCAGTGCTTCAGTAGTTATTGCAATTAACAAGAATAACACTCAAATCAGGAAATCTGTGCTAACATAATTTCGGTGTTGCTTTTAAATAAAAACGAAGGAAATTTGAGGGTTGTTAAACATTAGCTATTACAACTCTTACAATGTTTTCTCAAGAAGAATCATTTGTAGACATACTTTTCAAAATTGGTTCCATTCTATCAACAAATATATTTTGGGAATAAATCCTACCTTAGTATGTTGAGTATAATTTGAATAAAGATGATGATTTATTGTAAAACTTGCTAGCGAAGTGCTTTTTTTTTTTTTGCTTGGCAGGGGTTTATAAGCACATTTCCACATCTTAGCTTTGCTGGTGGGAAAAATATTCATATGCCATCGTGTTGGAATAAATGAACAATTTCAAAGCTATTTTATGGGCTAGTCACAAAATCAATATTTTTTTGTCAATTTCTAGGAGTTTTAACAAATTCTTCTGGTTAAACTGTTAGTTCCTAAGGCAAAATATTCATTTAATTTTACTCAAATTAAATATTTCAAATTCGCTACACCAATTTTATTCATTAAATGCAAATACATTTTTAAAATCATTTTTAGAAGTTGTTAGAATTTGTCTGATTAATGCGCTCTACGCGTCTGTGACGGGCTGCCTTTGTTTTTTCATGCACCTGTGTGGGACAAAGCAGGTATGTCTCTGAATGCCCTCACTGAAGTGGATCAGCCAACCCTGCACAAAGATCTGGTGCGCTATTACCCAAACAGTTATTAAGTCATTACTAATGTTATCAACTCTGACTTTTTGTAGTAATTCCAACTGGACTTCCATTGGCAAAAAAAAGAAGACATATAAAATAGATACCGATCAATCTCCTTTAATTTTCCCACCCCGAGAAAATAATTGGGTTAAGGTAGGGCAGAGAATGGCACAACGCAACTTGATTTTACAAATGAAAGCTGTAAAAATGTGTTTCTGTGTAGATTTGGGTGAAAGAATACTGCAGCTGAGGAAGGGGGCCCTTTTATATTCTTAAATTAATGCACGAGCAGAATTGTGTGTGTGTTTGTGTCTTTGTGTATTTTTCTACTTTAATGAATAGCCCATTGTGTCGTTCTGTTTCATGTATGAACTGACCAACCGAAGGAAAGAGTCCAGTTACCTCTGTTGTGTGAGGGGGAACATCTAGAGGAAATTGATATATGGGGGTTAATGTGGGTTGGGGGTGGGTTACTTGGGGTGAGAGTCCCAGATGAGACGGAGAGAGCAAGAGTTTCGTTAAGTATGCTGATCCCTGCTGGTATTCAATAAGCATGTCTCTATCAACCTGGCTACATACATTTTACCGCTCACTTGTACCCAATATGTCTTTACACTCTGATGTAGAAGAGTCATTTCCTATCTTTATATCTCCTATGAAGCTGGATACCTTTACTAATAATAATTAATCAACTAATCGAAATAATCTTGAAATAGTTTTCCTCAAACAGCTCAGATATTGATTGCCAAACTGCTTTTATTCAAGCACACTTTATTGTTTGTTATACATTGATAACTGTGTGGATTGTTCTGGACTCCTGTTAGCTTTCATCTCTTCTTGACTGCCAATACTGCATGAAATGCTTTCCACGTTTTATGTCCCAACCACAAACTTAGAGATTTTTTTTTACTTTACTGAACAGACCGACACATAGAATATAAAAGTAAAAAGCACATGGTTTTCGCAGGCAAAAATCGGAAAAGTTTGGTATGCATTTCGTAATCAACTCCCCAGATATCCAATACTTTGGAAACCTAGGTACACCTACAAGCCTGGTTATGTCTTACCAGTTTCACACATTTAGAAATGAGATCGTATGTGAGTGAACAGTTAATAGTAATTTTAGCAACAGATTCTGCCGCCTAAGGACAGGATCCATGCAGTTCCTCCATAGTTACCATGAACGGTTTGACTGCTTAACAGATTAATGGCCCATTGTCCAGTATGTCTCTTTAGCTGGACAATGATGTCTTGGTATATATCCATTTGAGTTATACTCTTTCACTTGACTGATTAATACAGTGCTCTGTGGAGTTATTTTAATGGTTTGGTATCCTAACGCTATCTTAAAATTCACAACTTTTTCCTTGACCTGTCTGCTGTTTTTCTTGGTCTTTACGATGCTGTTTGTTCACTACTGTTTTTATTTTTACAGCTCTATATATACTGAAAATTAACTGCACACAGATTTGCAAAATTGCTGACTTCTAAAGTGAATGAATTAGTCTTGACTTTATTTAGGGGGTACCACGGTAAAGGGGTGTGAATTACATCACCATAGCGTCGCAGTTATAACAGATTGGAAGCAAATTTCAATAACATTTCACACATTATACATCTATAGATTAATATTGTTTTGAATAATTGTGTCTTTCTCTGGCATTCATTGTGGAACAGGTGTGATCTATTGCACATTTTCAACATCTCCAGTGGTCCCTGAAGGAAAACCATGTCAAATACTATATTAAAAACTACTAATGACATTCATCACAGTCATCATGATGAGAATATGTTCTCCTCCGCATCTGTTTTTTTTCAATTAGCATTCCTTTAGAATCGATCCATACCAGGGATGTCCAAAGTGAGGCCCGGGGGCCATCTACGGCCCTTGGACTGATTTTGCATGGCCCTTGACCACCATTTAAAATTGGTATTTTCTGCAATTGGCACCACAACTCAAATGATTGATGCAGATGGAGTGTCTTTAATAAGGGCATAATTTTGTTGACAAATTCAAAGGATTAGAAAATAATCCATGGCACAAAACTAATTATTTATCTTTTCATGATCTTTTTTTTTGCTTTCTTCATCATTTCATTACATAAATAACTAACACAAAAGAAGACATAGAGAAAACTAAAGATAGCTAAAAAATAATATATTTCCAGAGCAAGAGTTACCAAAACCCTGTTCTTTCTGTTCATAAAAAAAAAAAATTTTTGCCCCTCTGAAATATTTGAAAGCAATTTGAAAATTATTTCTTTTAAAAAGACAAACCTTAAAAGCTCTGTGTTTTAATTCTAGAATGATTTAAAAATCTATTTTTTACAAGAATTCCTTCTTTGTCTTTCATTAAAATACTACCTGTTTCTTTGATTGTTAAGAAGATTAAAAAAAACATTCATTTTTTACGTTTAAAATAATCTAATTTTCTTGGCCCATGAGAACTTTCGGCTTAATGATTTTGGCCCTTGTAGCAAAAAGTTTGGAAATCTCTGATCTAAACCATAGCAACTACAGTCATTTCGATGAAGTGTGATCCTGTAAATATTTGTTACTTTAGTTTTATAAAAGCAAATAAATCTTTTCAATTTGCATTTATTTTTTTGCATATTACACCAGATTATCATCAAACTACAATGATTGCTTTGTACGCCATTATGCATTCAGATGAGCGCAGCCACAGATGCGCTGAGCATCCTTGTAACACTGTGATCAACATTAAACCCTTTTGTATTAACCAGCAGCCCATAAAGTTCTGTGCTTCTGGTTAATTCTGCAGCTGCATTTGGAACAAGAGGCCAAAAACACAGGGGGATGCACAAATGAGAGACCTCAATGGTTCCTTGTGTCCATTTTCTCCCTTGGGATAAAACCCACAACTTTTTTTTTTTTTATCACTGTTGCTACATGTGCCATGAAGGGGAAATTTGTACATTTATTCTCTTATTGTACTTGCTATGTCTCAGACATATATAGCCAGAAACTCCAAAACAGCTTATCTCCGTAGGACGACGACGACGTGCTTGAAAACGGATCATTTAGCGGAATGAGAGGAGAGGGACGTGTAGATTGAGTCATTTGAAGGAAAATGTAGAAAATGATGTTCAAGAATTCAGCTTTGGGAACAAGGCCGTCCTTTGTTGGTCAGCTTCTGTCTCATGTCTAGCTGGTTGCTGTTTTGGAGTCCATCACACAGCAATGATGTGCTTCTCTAAAAATGTTCAGTTTTAATGGTTTTCCACCCCTGTGGACACGAAACTAAATTCTCAATAAATAAGTAATTTAGTTTGGTATCTCTACCGATAGCTGAAAAAAACAACATGCTTTTAAGATGCATATATTCAGTGTAATGTTATCATTATTATTAAGATAAAAAAAGTTTTTGTTTTTTGTGAGAAGATACTAAGCTTTATGTTCATTTATACAGTATTGCAAAATTATTTAAGCATTTTAACGACTTGTTGGAACGACAAACTTCAATATGTTTCTTTACAATTTTATGTATTAGACCAACACAATCTTCATAATTGTAAGTGGAAGAAAAAAACTGACACCATTACCCCTGTGAGAAAGCAGGGAAAGGAAAACTTAGGAAGTAGGGAACTTGTTGTACGTACAAACTTAAGGTAATTCTAGAAACTGCAAAACATTAGAGATTAGGATGGATGTTCGTCATCCACCAGGAAAACATGTGTCATGATAAGTCCAAACCTAAATTCAGTTGATAATTATTGGCAAGACTAAATTGCTACTCACAAACACTGTCCCTCTACTCTGACTCAGTCTGAGCTGTTATTGCAAGAAGCATGCCAATGTCAAGCAAATCCCCAGTAGAATACATTGAAATTTGGGATCTGATGTGACAACATGTGAAACAGTTCAATTACTTAATATATTTGCAAAGCAATATCATTCGGTTTACTGCTTATTGCGCTTCACTTTTCTTAAGCAAGTCTTCTTAAGTTGGTAAAGATTTGTTTAACATAGAACATACAGAAAAGGAAGTTAGGGAAGAAAGTTTGAGATTTTTTCAGCACCGACCAAATCTTTTCAAGATACACCCAGACTTCAAACAAATAAATGAAAAACCATCTCATGACAGCAGAACATTGGAATTTGAACTGGATAAATACCGATGCAAATTCATTGCTGCTGGGTTATCATTATACTTAAGTTTAAATGTAGCAGTATTGATGTGAACAGTACAAGATGTACAGAAATGCCCTTGATAAAATGCAGCCCCTCAAAATGTCCATGAACTTCCCGAAGTCTTTCAGTTAGTTTTACCTTGACCTAAATCTTAGAACTGTTTAACAGTAAAGTGATTTTCCAAACTAGATTGCTGTATTAAGCTCTGCCGACTTAAGATGTATTTACACGATAATTTCGTTCAAGCAGCCATTTTATGTTTTCAGTAAAAAGAAAAGAACTCTAAGGAAAATAAATAAATTTGCAGTATGAACTACCACTATCTTGCAATGTTGTAGAAATGTTGGATGAAAAATACCAACTGCACAGTAAAAGTAAAACTAGCTACACATTAAAGATTACTGTTCAAAATGAAAATGGGTTTTGGATAATAGAAAACATTAAGTTTTCTGTGCTCCTGTTAATAAAAATGCTGACATTTGCCATTCCACTATACTGAAAATACATTACATATGGAGAACAACCTGCCAGCATGCCCACCTCTGACCGCCCAAGCAAGTTTATCCTGAAAGCAGAAGCAAGTTGCTGAAAGAAGTCACCATATTTACAAATATAACTTGACCAACAGCGAGCTATTGCTACCATTATTATGAAGACAACCTTTACATCAGAAAGGCGCAGCACAAGTTTAACTCGAAAGGAAGCTGAGGAATGAGCAAAGCTTTGTATTCTAAAAAGAACATGAAGACCAGATAAAGTTTCCCACAGGGAACGCTGACAAACACCAGGAGGCCTGTAATTTCCTTGGACAGATGACTGTAAATTCAATTCTATGGACGCTAGACAGAGGACATGTTATGCATGAACCTCAGACCAGCTATGAAGTATGGAGGTGGACGGTTTGGGGATGCTGGTAGGACCAGACCAGCTCATCCTCAAAGACTTCGCCGTAAATGGGGAAAATCTGAGTGGGGCTGGATCCTGCAACATTAAGAAATGAAAAGATCTACACTGAGTCAGATCTTGACCTCATTGAGATACTTTGGGATGTCTTTAAATTGGCTGTATCTGCAAAAAAACCTTTAAGCATTTCACAGGTGGAGGTGATAAGTGTGGCAAGCTTTCTTCAGACTCAGTACGGTTACTTGCCCATCGAAATCAAGCTTTTTCGAGTGATCGGACTAAGGACTTTCCCCCTATTGAGAGCAGAGTCCCAGTTTACATTTTACTCAGAAAATTGAGTTATTAAATTAAGTACTTTCAGCTCAGCGGCGATAGACTGCGACATGCGGCGCTACATGTTAGCTTTATACCGCTTAGCCGCGAGCAGCAGAGATACAGTAGACAGAACAGTGGTGGGAGTGAAACAGACAGAATCAAAGCAGGATATGCATGATCGCAACGCACCGCCTCTTCGTCAGTCCAAAATTGCACAGATTGGCCACTTACTTTAGCCATAGCCGCCATTTTACTACTCTGTAGACTTAGGTTTATACATGTATCTCAAATGTCTGATTTCAGTCAGACTTAGGTAATCATTCGACTTTCTCTTGCTGCATGTAAATGCACTGACTGATGTGAGAGACTGGTTGATGACTACAAAAAGCCTATTCCTTCATTAGAAACATTTTATTGATATCATTTGTTTAATCAGTAAAACAATACATTTTTTGTTGTTCACCTATAACAGAGTAAATTTCTTTTCCAGAGTTAGATAAAAAAACAACAGCAATTAGAACAGATTATCACCGATTTAGTTTGTGTTTTGACAATCTTTCTGAAAAACTCTAAGGAAGAGTTGAAATGATCTTCTTTGGTCGATGTTCTATTTCTACTCATAAATGAATTAAGCTTTGATGCACATAAAGAACTGGGAACAGTAATCCAACCCCGAACATTAATTGACAACCAACACGGGCTTTCACTTTCTCTTTCATGCAAAACACCACAATACCAGCTTCCTTGTATCAGTATTTTTGGTTTTAAAAGTCTTTCAGCATCACTCTGTACTTCATCGCAGAGCAAGAGTTGACCTCAGCTTTACTTCCTTTGTGTTGACTGGCCAGAAGTTGTTTTGATGTAATTAAAAAAAAAGAAAAAAGAACGAATTAGGCAGAGCAGGACGATAGGGTGACATTTTCTTAAAGAAGATATCTGCAAGGAAGAACATTTTAAAAAGTACTTTTCCAATCATGAGTTTTTCTCGGAACATTGAGTTAAGCTGCATGAACGTTTGGAGGCCTCCGGGATCCGGGGGTGGTTGATGGCAAAGTTGGCTGGAATCAAAGGGGCCGTTGTTTGACGCTGGGAGCTGGAGATGAAAGGGAAGAGGAAGATGGCAAGTTTCTCTAGCATCAGTCTCCTATCGCCTTCTCACCCTGCGGCCCTCCCTCGTTCTGCCCATGTGAGTCAGAGTTCAAACTCAGGACTCACAGCTGCGTCTGTGTATATTGATGTCCACATGTTCCCAAACTCATGCTTAGCTAAAACATGTATGCAGATGTACCGACTATGGCCAGAAATATGGAATTGTGCTGGTGTTAATTCGAGGCATGCAGACACATTCACTTTAAGGTACTGAGCAGGAAACTAGACTCTTATCTTAGAAAGAA
Source organism: Apricaphanius iberus (assembly GCA_028564705.1). Lineage (NCBI taxonomy): Eukaryota > Metazoa > Chordata > Actinopteri > Cyprinodontiformes > Aphaniidae > Apricaphanius > Apricaphanius iberus. The sequence continues at coordinate 35,068 of JAPXFQ010001656.1, forward strand.
CAGTTAGAGATTGTAAGGGTAACAAGTCAGGCTTTAAAATGTACCAAGCAAATTCATTTATTGGCTGAATTAAGATGTCATGGGTAGGGCATTTTAATAAATAACAGTTCTTTTAATCTGGTCTGCAGAGACACTTCTAAAACAGCAGTGTTGGTTAAAAAAAAATAGCCACATATTTAGTAGCTCCGCGGCAAGACAAAGCAACATAACCCTACTTTATGTTTATGTAAATTTACTTTAACAAGCTGGCATCGAGTAAATCATTGTATCAAGGAAAAAATTACAGGAAGGAGTGATGGGGTGAGAGGTCACCATTTTTTAGTGTTGATGCAAAATATTTGCTGACAAAGACTTGACGTATCATTGTGGCAAATATTGCACCACCATCTGAATGCTTCTGCACTTTCATTGTTGTTTTGTCTCTTTGAGTGACTAATCACTTGAAATGACGGATGTACCACTGTGTACTTCGGACAAATGGGAAGACAGTATGGACAAATAAATGTTGCCATATGATGCTTTTTTTTATTGAATAAATACCGTAGGTGTACTCTGCTTTTCTCTGCCCTTGTGCCTGTTCTCTGTCTCAATGAGCAAAACTGGATAAAAAGGATTTTAAAAAAAAGAGAACTGCAACTCCGTTCTTATTGTTTGTGTCAAAAAAACATTCAACAGATTCTTGCATGAACGTTGCAACTATAGTCATACTTCTTGTTATTAATGTAGCAATATGATAGTTGTTTGGTTAAGAAAGTTCCACGATAGGAATCATGCGCCGTACATACGAATTGCTTCACAACAGTCAGCAACGAAAAAGAAAAACAAAATCAAACAAAAACCTAAGAGAATTTAAAGTCCGAGTGAACACATGTCATTTTTGAATGGTCATTGCTTGGATTAGAGATTATCTTGACAGGAGTCCCTTGATCATTCTTCGAAGTTTGAGAATGGCTGCATACAGTCAGAACCTTGGCCCTCAGTCCTGTTCACTTCCTCTCCTAATGATTGTCGGCACCTGTCTCCTCCTTCCCTTCTGTGTCTTAAACCTTTCATCTGCTCTCACTCACCGTTCAGCTCTTTAACATCACTCCATGGCGTGCCTTACCCTGCTGTCCTCCCCCTCGTCGTCCTCCCTCCTACTCCTTGGTGTCAGCCTGGTGTCCTACCTTCATCATTGTCATCTTCCTCCAATAAAACATTTTTGCACCTTCACCTGTGACTGGTTCATGCTCCATTTTGACATGCAACTGACCAGACACACATACATGGTCACACTTGCTACTTGAACGATGTCTTGCCGTTTATTGTTTTTGTTCCATTCATTACAAAAGTTAATTTTTGTTTTTTTGGTAGAGATGATGGCCTGGTTGATAGTGGAACATAACTTGTTGTGGATGAGGACCAGCTGGCTAAACAAACTAGGTAGGAGAGCAAGGCAAGCTTATATGTATGGGAAAATGTATTAAAAAAATAATTCATTGTGGGCCTCAACCATAGATTTAATATTTAATTTTGCCGTTATGGGGGTTGATGTTTTGGGCGGTGTGAACACACCATAAGAAGCCATAAGAAGTCCCATTTTCAGTTTGCTACAAACCTATTAGAAAATTAAAATAAGAGAAAATGCACAGAACCCTGGACGTAAAGTCCCGACTTTGATACATGATGTTGGCAGAATTCTGCAGAAGGTATATTTTCTCAATCAGGTATAGGGTAGCTCCCCAGAGTTTATGTGGAGATGGATGTACTGTAGCTTAACTATTACAGAGACTTTGAAAGAATGAGGGAGATTCCCTTTTCAGCAAGATAACACCCTGTAACGTCCAGCCAATATGGTTACATCAAAGGATATGAATGTGTTACAATGAGCTAGTCAAAGTCCAGAGGTAAATTCACTTGCCAATCGCCTACTGCTCTGACTTTTTTATTTATTTATAAATATTTCTTTTAAATATGTGGACAGCCATAGTGAGCACAAGTTCTGCACATAAATGAAAGAGGGTTGGGATTATTCCCAGCATGGACTCACTAGAAAAGGATGTAAAACAGGCAACATCAGTATTTATAACCAGGTTAACATCATATATTCACATGTATCAAGTAGTAATCATTTAGCTACATTATCTGAAAAATTGCACAGTGTACGCCTGGCTTAATGAGCAACAGGATGGATTGTTTAAGTAACAAACTAGCACCACCAAACCTGATTACTCTGTGGTAATTACAGAGCAGGCCAGTTCAGCATATGGAGCATTTTATGAAAATGTTCCATATAGCTTACAACCTTTAACTTGATTGGACTGAAACTTGGCCTTATTTTGTTGAGTTGAGTTGAGTGGATTTTGGATTTTTCTGGTGAAAGCCTCAAATAAAGACTAGCGTCACTACGGAAAAGGGGCCTATTGGCTTTTAACTTGCTCGCTATTCAAAAATCACTGTCTATGGTATGAGTAGTGGGAAAAAGTTGTGAGAACAGGAAGGAGCTTTTAAAGGGGTCACCCAGTGACAGAGAAAGCAGCAGGCCATCAGTGCCTTGGGGAACGATGGGAAGGAGAAAGGTGAATTGGAGGGTGTAAATCCCAAGAGAGGGATGGAAAATACCAGGACTTGATGGATTCTCACTGGCACTGACAGAAACACACACATCCCATAATTAGCATGCTAGCAGGCAGTTAAAAATCACTCACAAAGGCTTATTGTAGGGCTCCTGTTGCTCACTTTGGAGACAATGCACAATAGAAGTCGGCAGGAGCCCCCATATCTGCCTAATAGCCGATGTGGTCCAGTACAGCTGCTCGTATTTTACCCTTCCACCAATCACACTCCTTCACTCACTCACTGACTTACTAATGAAAAGCCGATAGCCTTAAGGCCCAAAGTTTCTGAGCTGCTTGCCCCTTTATCCTTTTTACCTCTTTTTTTCCTCTTTTCATCTGTTTATCCACGAACAGAAAATCCTTCTCTAGTTGTTTGGAAGTTTAGATTCCAGCAAATAGGATATTCTAGGAGTAAAGGTTCTAATGGGAACATCCTTTGACTGACTAACAAAGATAAAAAAAACTTTCCTGAAATCCTCATACTGTATGAGACAGACTTTTTCCTAAGTAAAGGGCTATGGAACCGAGTAGTGAAAGAACTGAAAAACTTAAAGTCAAAATTCTATATGAAAACATTAACTGAAGCTAAAGGAAACAGTGAGTTACTTTGAAAACAAATCCATAGATTAACTATACCTAATATCAATACAAATGATAGATTTGAAATAAAAACTGGAGAAAAACCTTTCAGATACTCTTCAAATTGCTTATGCAATTAATATTTTTTTCATTCAGTCTGCATAATCTTGCTTCCAAATTTGTGAATGATGAGAAAATCGAAAATATTGTAAATGTCACTAATTGAGAAATATTAGATCAATCGGTAGTACAACACACTATTTCAGATCTGAATACCACTTTTTCCAAAGATATATATAATATGGAGTCAGCTTTCTTTTAAAAAAATATTCTCAAATAATTATACAGCCATTAACACACATAGTTAATTTATCCATAAAAATGTGCTACATTTCCAGATCAATTGAAAAACTCAAGCCCATCTTTAAGCCCAAAAACGCTGCTTATGCCAATAATTATAGACCAATAAGTGTTCCAGTAATGTCGAAAATATTAGAAAATATCATTTCAGAACAATTAGTCATTTACTTAAAAAGATTATTTACACTGGAAACGTGGTCGGAGCAGTGTTCCAAAATGATCAAATTTCAATTTGTTGAAATGAACACTCTTGTGGTTCTTGTCATTTCTGTATGGACGAGAGCAATGTGTTGTCATTGATAATATAAAATCTTCCCCACGTACACTCTAAGAAATAAAACTTTGGATTTAATTGATAAAGTTAATTCAACTTTTCCACAAAACTCAATTACGCGTGAAACAACATGGGTTTGAAATTGATTAAATCAAATGAAACATTATTAATTACGCCCCTAAAATCAACTATTTGAAGGAAATTTTTAAATTAAAACTGTGAATTAAATATAAAAAAAAACAACCTTCTTTCATTTCCTAGAGTGTAGAATTAAAACATGAATCCCACAAAGATCAGTACTGGGGGCTATCCTCTTTAGTGTGTATGTGAATCATCTCCCTGATACGTGTCCTGAAGTTGGCCTTCAAATCCATGCCTTTTCTCGATTTATACAATGGGGCAAAATGATGCTGCAATTGGCAGTAAATTTACTAAGAACCTTGAGAAAGTATCTGCTTAGTTAACCAAATCATGTTTGACCTTGAATAAAAAAAAAACTAAATCCATATGTTTTTCTATAAAAAAAGTTACCAACTATAGACAAATTAAATATCGAAATGAAAGGTGAACCCATCGAACAAGTAGAACAGGAAAAATACCTAGGTGTAACATTAGATTGCCATCTAAATTTTAAGTCATATTAAAAATTTGTCTCAAAAAATGAGGACCAGCCTTAATTGCTTTAGAATTATCAGGACCTGCCTAACATTTGAAGGTGCAAAGATTTTCCTGGACACAATGATTTTATCCCATCTGTCATACTGCACTACTGTTTGGTCTCAGACTAATCAACTAAAAACACTGCTTTATAATCATGCAGACCAAATTCTGGCTCATACAAAAACAATGTGACAATGCATGAATTGTAAAATGTTGATCTCTGTGAGGGTCTACAGGTGTTTATGATGAATTCAACTTAAACATTTGTTTAAATCTTCTTTTTATTCAGTATTACAATTCAAAAAATGTTATGTTCATCTATTTTATTTGTCAAACGCCCTTCCAGGGACTGGTGTTGCAAATTAGCCTTTGGCTACAATCACTATGATACTGACATGGGATTACCTGAGAAGTTAATCTTTGTATGTTGTATTTTTCCTTATCAAATAATAAACTTTTTTTTTAAGTCTACTGAATTGTTAGATACGTCAAGCATGTGTGCAATACTGCAAACCTATTTTTGTTGGAAAAGACAATTGTAAGAATGTTTTAAGCAAATAACAAAGTAGTTTACTGTTCACAAATGAGCAACAAAGCAGATTAATTTAATCCAATGAAAATACCCCACCCAAAAAAAGTTACACACAGTGGTTTAAAAAATGATATTCTTATAGTATTTTCCTTTTGAGTTTTTATTCAATCATAACCTAATTTATTTTTTAAGTATGTTTCAAATCTTTCCTTAGTCCTCAATGTTTAGTTCTTTACGTAATCAACTCGCCCACACATTACCTTCTAGATTGAAACAGGTGAGTATGTAAAGCCATTTTGCAAGTTTTAGATTTCAAGGTACACCTTGAACTTTACAGCCTCAAATGTGATGTATTTAGCACCCATTTTTGATGTAACACCATCAAAAAGGGCATAACGGTGAAGGGCAAGCAAAATAAGATTATGCACAACTTAATGTTGGTCTGTCAAAAAAAAAATCCAAGTCTTTCTGAGAACAGGAATTTTTGGAAAGCACAATATTTTTAAAGGTTTATGACCAAACAGGAAATATTATTTTTATTAAAAAGAGTAATATTTGCTTTTCACCAACTGCTGTACTTGAATACTGTTGTCCTCTAGGCTGTGTCTGGAAGAACACCTCTCTTTACAGCTGAAAATTAAAAGTGGCATCTCTGCACGATAAAAACTAAATAAAACAAAAGACAAATAGCCTAATAAACCCAGCTGCGTGTCTCCTTTATAACAGTAGAATACAGACTTTAAAAAAATTACACATTTGCTCTTAGGGACGTTACCTTAGTGTTGCATACATTTTTCATTTGTATTAATCTGAATCGCTTTATATATTGGTCATTGACAGCCTGCTTTGTACATAAAAACTTAAACAATGTCCGATTTGTAGTTTACTGCCACAAGAAGTTGTTGTCCTCTTCTTCCAAACTCCTTAACTGATCTTAGTTCAGACTAACCACCTGAACTAAGTAACAACATTTCCAGCTTCTAAAGAAAATTATGCAGTGTGTTCAATTGCTAAACCACATTTTACAACACTTATAAATTGGGCTGTCAGGTGACTTCGCCTTGAGCTTCCCCCCGTAGCGTCTCATGTACGATTCCCACTAACAGGGAGATCTAAGACATATTTAAAAGGCAAATTACTCAAAATATTCTCCAAAGAATGCATGTTTCAGATTATTTTTTTTATATTTTTTGAAAGGGTTCCTATGCACTCTAAAAACAAGATGGAATGAGATTTTTATATTTTCCAGCTGTGGATAAGTATAGAAAAGAAAATAGAACAGAAACAAATAACATTTCCAGATTGTCTTCTGTCCAATTGTTTAAAGTTTTTGTTCTTTATTTGTTATGTTCTTCAGTTCTTCCTAAAATCCCTCTTTCTTTCCAATCTTTTCCTTTTTTCATTTTCATGTGTCCTTTTTTCCTTCCTCATGTTCTTCTTCCTACCTCGCTGTTGATCATCTTTGTGTTTTTTGTCTTATTTATGTAATCCTCCCTTTCTTTCTTTCTTCCTTTCTTTCCATGATTCCCTATTTAATCCCTTCCTTTTGTACTTCCTTTCTTGCACCTTTCATCCCTTCTTTTCTTCTTCCCTTTTCTTCTTTTTTCATGTCCTTCATTTATTTGCTTCCTTTTGTTCTTCATTTCCTCTTTGTCCTCTTCCATATCCTTCCTTTTCTACTTCCTTCCTTCTTCTTCAATAATTGTGTACACTCTTCCTTCTATCAACCCTGGCTTGTTCCTTGCATCGTTATGTTCTATCCCTCTACTTTACTTTTAACCTACCTCCATTCATTCCTTCCTTACTTCCTTGTGTTTCTTGTGTCCTTTCCCCCATGTTGACTTCTGTATTACCTTCCTTTGTTAAAACTACTCCCTGTGTACTTTCTAAATTCCTTCTTCATTTCCTTCTTGTCATAATTTCAGTCCCTTGTGCTTCTTTCATCCTATTCTTGTATTTCCTCCTTCTTTGTGTTAGCCTCCATCCTTCTGTCTGACCTGAGTCCTACTATTCTTGTGTCCTGCCGCTCTTCTTACTCTTTTCCTTCTTTGCTTACTTGCCTCAATTCTTTTATATTTTAAGGTGAATGCAAATAAAAGGGAGCTCAGGAAAGTTTAGTCTGGAAGAGTCTGAAAGTTTTACCTGAAAATGTTTAAGAAACCTGTATTTTTCTCTAACCAGTTTTAAATTTTTGTGTTGAACTTACCACTGACAGAAACACTGAATTTTGAAGCACCTCAGCGTTACGTAAAATGACTACGGGGACATCTAGTGGATATAGATGGGTGCTGCAGTTTCACAAAGCTCTCAGCAGAATAAGGTATGAAAAGAAGAGATGTAATAACATAAACGTTTATTTACAACATCAAAGGTGAAAAAGGAAATATGAAATGCTCTTCATTTCAGGTTTATCTAAAGTAAATTAACAATTTCTTTTAGTCGGGAAAACATTTAGCACAGTGTTCTGTATATATATATATATATATATATATATATATATATATCCATTGTACAGTTCATCAACATCTGTTCATCAGCAAAATAGATTATAAAGTTTTTTTATTTTTAGTAATTCAGCATTTCAATTGCACATATATCAACAGCTTACCGTAATAATGGGGTTTGATTGACTTTCTGTTAAAATATTAAAAACATTGTTTCTTGTCTTCACTGAGTTCATTTTATGGAAGCAAAAAACGTAACAAATAGAGCACTAGAAAAAATGAGACCTTTTATCTTTTGGTATCTTGCTTGTCCAGTCAATAAATAACAATATACACGAACAAATCATATTTGCTAACGAAAAGAAAAATATGATTAGATTTTTTTGAAAAACATTGAAATCTGTTGTTTTTTGTACAACAGTAATGCTATATTGCTATATTTGATAGCTACATGTGTAAACAAAAACTGGAACATTTAAAAACATATTTTGTTTTCAAAACAGAGTAAAAGCTCATTTGAAAAGGAAAAATAACTTGAATCGGTGAGTTACTACAGATATCGATGGGGTAAATTGAGATTTTTGAGTACTAATGTCAAAAATTTGAACACCCCAAAAAAGCTGGAACTTCAAGGCTGGAAATCAGATGAAAAAAAGAAAGTAGTCATTTCTAAATTTACTCTGACTTGTATTTCATTGCAGACAACAGGAACACAAATATTTCATGTTTTGTCATGTCAGTTTCATTTCATTAGTAAATATATATGCTTTCCTGTCATTCAGACCTGCCACACATTACAAAACAAAGTTGGGAAAGGTGCATTTAGGGGGCTAGTAATCAAGTAAATTGGTTAAATAATTATGTGACTTGAAACAGGTGATGTTATCAGGTGATTGCAATAATGATTTGGTCCAAAAGGACCAACCGAAAAGTTCTAGTTCTTTTGGATCAAAGATGGGCCAAGGATCACCAGCTTCCCAACAAATATGTGAGGAAATTAGTGGAATGTTTAAAAACAATGTTCCTCAAAGAAAGTTAGGAAGAGATTTGGATATTTCACCTTCAAAAATGCATAGCACAATTAAAAGTTTCAAGGAATGTGGAGGAATTTCAGTGCATAAAGGACAAGGGCTCCATTCATCTATAAGTGATAGCACTACATGGACTCATGACTACTTTTGCAAACCTTTGTCAAGTATCACAATATGTAGTTACATTCACAAATGCCAGTTTAAACTGTACTATGCTAAAGGAAGCCCTATATTAACAGTATCCAGAAACGACATCGACTTCTCTGTGCTCTGAGGCATCTAGGATTTTACCATCACTCAATCAATGCTGAAAAGTACATAGTGAATTTGAAGCACAATATGCTGCCTACATCCTGCACACATTACAAACTCCAGGCTGTGGAGGAAGAGGGTAACAAAAATGAAGACCCCGTGCTGTTGTCCACCTTAACACTTGTCTGCAGGAAGAATAGGACCAAATTACACATGAAACACTTCATCACTTGATGTATTCGGTTCCTAAACATCTCAAGTGTTGTGAAAAGGAGATGTTAACATTACAAAGTGCTAAATGCTTTTCTCTGCCAACTTTTTTTATGTGTTGCAAGAACCAAAATTGGAGTATGTGTGTATTTTGGGAAAAAAAGCAAAAAAATTATTTAGTAACAATGTGCTGTTGAATTGTTTTCAGTGTAATTTAAGTTTTATTTGCATTTTCGATACTGTCCCAACTAAAAGAACAATTTACAAATCAACATAATTTTTTTTTTTAAATCTCTGCTAAAAGGATTTACCAGAAACAATTAAGCGATAGCAAAAAAATTAGGACACCCTGTCACCTCACCTTCACCTGCGAGATGTAAGAGACTGTTTCAAGTCTCTCCAAACCATCTGAATATCTAAATGTTGACTAAGCCCTGAACTGTCTGTTGCCTTAATTCTCAGCAAGTCCTTGGTGGAATTATTGGTAGGTTAAATGTTCATGTTCATGGTAGAAGTGCTGATGAACTAGATCATGCTGTTACAAATGATTCCCAACCATGACTCTTCCACCTCAGTGCTCACACAGTTGATGTGAAGGTTTTTTCCCCCAACTTTTGGGAAAAACATGTACAATGTTGTCTAAATGATTCAGAAAACATTTAATGTATTTTAGTCATTTTAATTTAATGTATTTTAGAACATTATTCCAAAAGTTCTGGTCTTTCATAGGGTGTCCTAATCTTTTGACATTGGATTTTTTTTTCCAACTCTCATTTAATAATATGAATAAGATTTAGTCATCTCAGTTTTAGCATTTATTCACGATAAATTAATTTTCCAATTCTCTTTTTGTTCACATTTTCAAGAGCAAGACATGAATGACTTCTGATGGTTAACAATATTTAAACAGCTTATATACAAAGTTCCTCAAATCAGACGAAGATTACATTCTGGAATCCAAACTTCTCAACATGCTGTCCCTTTGAAAGGGTTGTAGCCCTGTAATATCATCTATTATACAACCATTGCACCAACTCAGTCCAAAGCACTTTCCATGACATTCAGTTACTCTTGAATTAATCCTCTCTGTGCAAATCCAGCGACATGTTGAACATGTCCAATGACTGTACCAGCAGCCTTCATCCCTTTTGTTTCCTGTTGTGTCTCATGGCGTCCTTTCACCTGCCGGCCATCACAAACACCAAGTACACTTAAACTGCCCTTTTCTCCCCATTGTCCATATATAGCAGCTGCACTCAGCCTTTTACTTCCAAACTCCCGACCTTTGGCAAACAACAGCAGCTCAGATACATCTTAAAGCCACTTCTCAGTGTTTTTCTTTTCACAACTTCACTGGAAACAAAAATGGAAAAAAATATATCTGTAATCATTTAAATAATCAAGTAAAGAAACACCTTGATTATTTTGATCACAACAAATCAGTTTGTTTTTGTATAGAATCCGAAATCTAATTTGCATTTTATATTTACACAAGTCATTTTAAGCATTAGACATATAAAATACAGTCTCTCCTTTGCAAAAGTTCCAAACGGGCAATAAAAAGTGCTTTGTATCCGACGCTGTGAAGCAAATAGCAGCAGTCAGTAGCTTATCTGCACTAAACAGCAGTCAGAGCAGCCTCAGTTTGTAGAATCAGGCATAAATAGTGAGCAATGGGTCTCATATTGTAGTACAGTATTGATGTTGGTACTTCCTGCCTTCAGTAGTACTTAGAAAGATAATTGTATATAAAGATTTTTGTACACCTAGCTAACTCTTGCCTGAGACAGCTGTTTACATTCCTGCTATTTTATAAAAAAAATATATAAAATTGTTGCTATACTAACTGGGCAATTTTTTTGCTAAAACATCTCATCAATGATCATGAGTCCACTAAAAGCTATTTTCCAGCAGTGCTTCTGCATATTAATCGAATGCATACAAGTATCCTTGACATTTTGCTTTTGTCGTCATTTACACAAACAAAGGTGAACAATATCTAAATGTAGAATCCAACTGAACTGTTGAGTAATTTTAAGGTTCTTTTGATTTAATTTCTAGAAGGCCATTAACTAGCTTGACTTTCACATGAGAATATCTGCGACTTCCTCAAACTGAGATCACCCTGACTGGTGCTCCCGGTTACATTATAAGTGTTAAAAATTATTGCACACAAACTCGTTGAAGAAAAACTTGAACTGTTGCTTTAGGAAATGTTAATAAACCTATCTGCTACACTTATGGTACGTTCAGGCCGCTAGCTTTGTCAGCGCCAGCAACGCTCATAAAGCGACTAATTCGACGCATATACACAGAAGATACATTTTTAAGACGAGGCTTGCAAAGCTCGTAGGCGGGTCTTTTTCTGCTGGATGTTTTAAACAATAGCGCATCGTGGTTGGCTAGGCAGCGTCGAAAACGAGCAACGTCACTACTGTGAGACGCTCTGATTGTTTGCCTTGCTGCGTTAAGAGCGTCGAGACCGTCAAAAGTTCAACTAGCTGAACTTCTGCATTGCTAGCGTTATGAGCTTTGAAGCTTGGAACGCAGGAAAAGCTTGAAAAGTTGACGGATAAATAAAGCGCTCCTCCAACGGCCTCCACCATAGACTTAACATGGCTTTGTGAACGTACCATTAGAGAATGCCCTTAGATTAGTTGAGTTACCACATGTTAAATAACAATAAACAAAGTATTTAGTATTTAGTTTCCAACAAAGATAACTAAAAATCACATTTCCTGCAAACTATTGACAATATTAATCACAGGTTATTCAACCTTTGATGAAACCGTATGAAATAGAAAAATCTTAACCAAATTGCTGTTGTTTTCTTCAAAATTCCTGTAGTTACTATTCAAATAAATAAAATATTTTATCAAAGGTAAATTTGAGTTTTCCAAAATATAGTTTGTATTCTTGGTTTTAAATTGTGCTTTCATTTGGTTACGAACTGACAATTAAAGAAAGCCTAAAGTTTATCAGAGACGTTTTGTCCACATTCTGAATCAGGCTCCTACATTCCTATGCCTTGGAAAAGCTACATTGCAGACGTTTTAACAAGTTGTGTTAAAAGACAATAGGTTTAATAAAAAAAAGGAAAGTACTAGAAAGGCAAATGAGTTTCGGCTCTTGTTCATGCAAATGTAAGCTGTGTGCACATTTCGAACTTTATCAATAAAAACAACCCATCTGCCCCTTTTCAGGCCTCTTGCTCACTCTTATAGGTAACTGGATCAAGAGGAATCGCAGTCTGAAGGATGTCAAACTCGATCTGGTTGTTGTCCATATCCAGAACACACATTACATTGTGACTGCCTGAGGTTATGGTTGCTGTTTCATGAAACATACTTTGAAATTCAATAGAAGTCCTCCTCTCCTCTGCCCTGTCCTTCCCTACCATCTGTGCAGAGTCAAATATGTCTTCCTCTTCTTCCTCTTCACAACTCATTGCTACCTCATTCTCATAGCAGAAGGCGGTCAGAGACCGCGGGATCAGGTCTTGCGCAGATCTATGAGCTGATGCAGGAGATGCAGCAGAGGATGCTCGGCTCGCCGCTTCATCAAGGTGTTTCGCACTGAAAGGGGGTGTTGATGTGACCTCATAGGTATTGTGGAAGCGTGCGTAGTCCACCTTATAGCGGTCCCGATCCTCGTAGATCACTGGCTCAAACCTGTGACCCCAGAAAATTTCCCTCGCAAGGTAAGAGCTGCGGAACTGTGTGGTCATGGCTGTGGCCTCCACCATTCCCTCCAAGATCACGACAATCTCAAAGTCATCTGCTTCCAGATCTGCTCGGCTTAAAGTGTACAAAGGGCTATCTTTGTCTATCTCATGGACTATAACCAGTGGAGAGACTAAAAACAGCCTGTCTGTACCTTCATCATAGCCCACATTGAGGTCCATCTGTTCTAAAGGGATAAACTCGCCCTCGGCTGTGACGTATGATCGTATGAGCTGTGCACGGACATGAGCTTCTACAATGTGGCTCCTCCGCAGGTTGCCCACCCTCCACATGAGGCACAGTTTGCCATCACGAAGAGCAATGACAGCATTTTTGGAGAAAATTAGAGTCTGGTTCCTCTTCTTTGGCCGAGCCATCTTAGCCATGATGGTGCCAATCATAAAGGAGTCAATGATGCAACCAAGAATAGACTGTATGACCACTGTTAGCACAGCTAGAGGACACTCCTCAGTAACACAGCGCCAGCCATAGCCAATAGTAGTCTGGGTTTCCATGGAGAAGAGGAGCGCCCCAACAAAACCCTGAACATGCAGTATGCAGGGCATTCTTTGTGTCTGCCCACCAACTGAGTGCCCAGAGGATGCTCCATTCATTCCTGCCACCAGCCCATTAGATTTCTGATTTGGGGGCTCCTCAAAGTCCCCATGCGCAAGGGCAACACTGTAAAAGACTAAACCAAAGATCAGCCATGAGATGAGGAAGCTGGTGCAGAATAAAAGCAGCAGATATCTCCAGCTGATGTCCACACAGGTGGTGAAGATGTCTGCGAGGTAGCGCTGACTCCTGTCTTCCATGTTAGTGAACACTACATTGCATTGTCCGTTCTTCTTCACAAAACGACTCCGGACTTGGCTGGAGCCCCTTGTCAGTACCTTCCCGTTGTAGTTGTTCATACCTCTTTGTCTGATAGAACCAGGCACAACATTGGAGGCTCCAGGCCTCCTCCTACTGTCCTCTTTTTCTACGTCTCTTTGCTCCTTCACTTTGGCAGAACTGTGACCGTTGTGTAGTGCCAAGTTAGAAATCTTCTGCAGTTCCTCCTCTGGTATGATGTCAGACACAATGCTGTACCTGTCAAAGGGCGGAATTAAGGTTAAACAATTGAAATGTTTATCAATTTAAGAATAACAAAGATATAGTGCTGATTAAAGAATTAAAATACACTCAAGTATCTTCATAAATGTCATACTATTTTGATATTCAGAATGCATTTCACTCATTCTTTTGTCAAGGTTAAGCTATAATACAAGAGATTTAAAAAGAATAAGAATAACAGGAGTTTGAATTTATTGTGGATCTATTCAAATCCACACATGGTTTTGAATAAGTCATACAGGCTCAAATATACGTATAAACGTGTGTTTTTGAAATGTTTTGGCGACACAACACAGTTTATGATGTTTATTTTCAGAGCAGTCACTACCATGGCGGGTTGCGCTGCTGAATATCACACCGTAGAACATTTCACCCGCGGACTGCTTCCCCGGATGTACTGACTGAGTTTCACTTTACGGCAGTAGGCCACGCGCTACCTAATGATATAAACAAACCCGTGGTTTTGATACTTAAGTTATGGCAGATACACCAAAGAAACCAAAGAAGACGCTACAAATCAAGCGAGGAAAATAAACTGGTCTACAAGAGCTGAAAGCTGCAAGAGCTTTAACACTGGAAAAGTCTTGTTACCCCTGATTCACAACAGAGGATGCACCCGGTGTAGCCACAGAGATGTAGGCTGCAGCTGGCAGCTTCTTAACTGGACCAAGTTGTTCCCCTTGATTGCAATGCATCTCCAGTGGTTCATTGTGCTCCCTCAAAGAAAAATTCATTCCCTTCACTGCTGTGAAAGATCTTTTCTGTCAAATTGTTGCTCGGTTTAGGTCAAAGAAGCATTAGCTTCTAAAACCAAGTGTTAAAACATTTCAGTTTTGTGTGGTCAGTCACTGGGAATGAGGCATTAGAGATAAAGCAGGATGAGATGGGGATGCTGAAATAGCTGTGTTGATGGACTGATAAATAATAAATGTTTGTTCTGAGATTATTTAGTCATGATGATGTGATACAGTGCCCTGTTGTGCCAAGATAGTTATCCCCGTCAGATTTGTATCCCCTGATGCAGGATGCACTCACTAAAGCGGTGTCTACTTTCTTCCGCTATTTGATGGTTTACCATCTGACACGCAGTTAGTTTGTTGTTTTGTTGTTTTGTCTGGGCGAGCTTGTAAAACTGTCAGTACACTAGTTCAGATGCGCCTCCATAGAGATTTGTTTTTACGACAGTGACGTTACGCCGCAAGCCTTGAGAGGGCGACAGAGGGCAATATCTGCAAACTAAGTTACGGAGTGTGTCTTTAACGCAAAACATTAATCAACCAGTCCCATTCCAGTGATAAGAACTTGGAGTTCAAACTGAGAAACAGAGCGTGGAAGAAAAAAGCATTTAAGTAACTTTAAATGTGGAATTACTAGTGGAGCCAAACAGGCTGTTCTGAATATTTCCCATTGCTGATCTAGGTGGACTTTTACACACAAACCCCTCTGTGAAAAGTTAAAAAAAGACAAAAGTGGAAAGTATCCTAAAATCAGCCGCAACCTATGATGTGGCCACCCAAATTAATTTAGATTTAACAGCTTAAGTATAATCAAAAATCTTCAGTGAGTGGGTGCTTATGCCACTTTGTCTAAAATAACTAACTTTTAAGCTCTGGCATGTTATTGGTTGTTTTTGACAGTTTATGGGTCAAAAAAAAGTCCTCTTTGCACTGATTTGATGGTAATAAGAAGATTAACAGGAACCACACTTACAAATATTGTGTAAATGGATTTCTTTTTTGCTCATAATTTAGCCTTGTTTTCTGATGACGATCACATTGGTGATTAAAAGCAGCTGTTTTGAGAATCTAACGGTTATAAGATACAGCTTACATTTGCAAAGACAACAGGAGTGAATAAAGCAAATACTCTTCAGTTAAACAATATATATGCTGATTTTATGAATGATAAAATAACCTTTACAAGGATTTCTTTTAACAGTATTACAGACAAAATTAGATAACTGAAAGAGAAATGGTTCAGTTTGGTGCTGAGAACCTTTAGGTGGTGAACTATGAGCATTAATTATTTCATGATTTGAACTTGTCTGAAGTGAATAGAATAAGCTCCTGCTGAGGGAGAAGTAGCACATAATTCCAAACTGATAATGATCTGAAAACCACGTAAGACCAGTTTTAGAATAAATTTGGCCAGCATTAAGCATTTAAAATGCTAAGTGCCTGGAAATCAGTTGTCTTAAATTATCTTGAGTCATCAAAAATTTAGCTACAATTGTGCTAGAAGATTGGTGAAAATATCACAGTGTTTGACTGAGGTGTAATTTGCTAAGTGACATTTATCCAGAAATATCATACGGGGTTGTACAGTATCTTTACAACTGAGCCTGTTAGCATATTGGCACCCTAGAGGAATGAAAGGAATATTCAGTATAAAACTTTTACATTTTCATCAGTTCTTGTCCAAAAACTGTGCTACAGTTGTGATATGATCTCTTCATTTGACCCACATTGCTTGTTTCAGAATAATGCATAAATAAATGTATCTAGATTCCAATTACTTTACATCTTATATTGACATAAGTTGCAAATAGAATCATGTCACAAAGGGTTTGAGAGAGCAATGTATTTATGTTGCAGTGAGCTGGAAGCTATTAAAATGATCTGTATACAGGACGACAAAAAGAACTAGCGATCAAGGTAAACGTCACCTGGGAATCTGAGCCCTCTAATAGCAACATATGTGGGAATATACTGCACGTCACACAGATAAATGGAGAGATGAGGAATTTATTTATCTCAGTCAAAAACAATCTGCTCAAATTTGCCAAATTATGGTTCAACAGTGCGGCTCATCCAAAGTAACCTGTCTCTCCAGGAAGGATTACCTGCTGGGAAGGTGAGTTCAGTTTAGCAATCTGAGTAGGATTGCTGGCATCAGATTATGGGATTAGATTTGAATCACTGTCAGTCTGACAACCTATTTTCAGAGTGACACGTGTTTATGTCATTTCCGTATGTAGGTAGGTGGAAAAACTCTATTAATCATCCATTCACCCACGGATACTTAATTGATATGGTTGGGGAGATGTTCCATTTTATTCATGGCTAATAAAGATGTTTTAACGCCATACTACCAAAGTGAATGGTTGACTCACTCAGGCAGAACTTTGAGACAGAACCCATACATATACCCAAAACAATGATACACAATCAGAAACTCGTGTATAGAACCACTTAAGCCCAGTTATGCTGATCCATTAAACCTGCTGTATTAACATTATGATTGTTTCAGATGAGTAATTACTGTCTGCCTACACGCAGGTCAATTTAGGGTGGCCTTGGCCTTTCTGAAGATCCTCTTGCTGTAAATACCCCTGAGCTGGGGCTGACTCACCCTGCCAAGACATATTAACAAGCACTGTATATTCTCTCTGTACAATACAGTGCCAGCTTTAGTGGACTGGTTTATGACGACTAAAAACAAAATACAGTCAGTCAAGCAAAATGCTGAGGGGGAGACTGCTTCTAAGCAGATGGAAATCACCTACCTGTTGGATCTACTTCCCATGGCACCTGTCATTGCAGTGAATGGGCTCTGGTGGGATGACAGAAGGGGCTGTGCCCCCAGACTTTAGGTCTCCATGGTTGAGGAGCTGCATCACAGGAACCACCAAAGAGTTTAAGAACCTAAGCAAAAGCAATATGTGAACAAGATTCAGAATCATGATCAGATTGATTGCAATTGGATGAATTTTAGCATTCTGCTTAAAGATATGGAACTGCATATTTTAAATTACTTATTTTAACACTCTAGATCATGGGAGTTATGGGAAACTTTTATATTAATAAGGACCTGTCCTATGTATTCTTACATACTGAGAGTAGTGTGTTTTATTTCTTCATGACATAGTTATTTACACTGATTGTGTGACACTGTATAATATTAGGTCGGGTCAAATGAACTGATATTAGGATTCCTAAGTCCTGCATTACCATGGCAACGACCCTCGGTGCACAGAACATTCTGACGTGTTCTAAGATTGTGCCTGCCTTATCAGACGAAGACGCCTCGGAGTCTGCACTGGCCAGTGAGAAGAATTGTTTACAGATAAGATGTGGATAACAGTGAGATTGTCTGAATCTATAAAAGTCTGTGCCAGTTGCTGGGAGGCAGGTTCAGCTGTAGCAAATACTCTGTAATACTGTTCCTCCTCGCTTGATCAAACAAGTCCTATTTAAACCTCCATGAAATCTGAGGGAATCTTTCTCATCATTTTATTTTAAATGTTTTTTTCCAATTACAATGGGTTTTTCCTCATTTATATTTCACTGTAATGTTAGATTTCAAGAATTTAAAAGTAGAAATTATATAATGTATGCAAAAATGTTTTGCTGTCCGATGGTAGATTCCTGACACTGGAGGAAAACTTTGGGTCTTACTCTGACCGCTGTTTTTCAATCATCCCTCCATCCTTTGCTTATTCTGGCAAGATCACTGGGGTATTTCAATCAGTGAGCCAAAATCTGATTTAGAGTACATTTTGATCCAATCATGTAAAATATATAAAAACTATGTGGATTTGTTTGACCTTCTCTTCAGGGTAAATACAGTGATGACAGGATTACCTCATCACATTGTGTTACATTAGTCTATGTGCTTCTGTAAATGTAGATGTGATATTGCTGGATATGTACAACAAGTAAGATTCCTCCATCCTATTTAGATCAGTGCTGCATTTAGATGCAAATGGAGCTCAAAACATAACATACAGCTCCTTGCAAAAGTCTTTATACGCTTTAAGACCCTTTTCACATGTTTTACATGACAAAAACCCATTTCAATGTATTTTTGTTATTAATATTTGATGATAAAAGCTGCACAAAATGGCACATAAGTAAAAAGAAAAAGTTTTAGTAAAAAGAAAAGGTTTGATTGTTTTAATTTCCCTATAACAAATAAAAGTCTTCAAAGTCTGGCGTGTATTTGCATTCAGGCTTCTCAAGAACCAAATTTTCTCTAGTTAGAGGTACAAGCCTTTGAGGATTTACTCTACTGCCTCCTAAAGACTGTCATTACTGCATATTTTTCTTTTCAAAAGTACCAATTGCTTGGAAACTGTCTGTTGACATCAAATTTTAAGTCTTGTTCCAGATTTCTGATTGGATTCTGACCTGGACTTTGACTGAGACATTTAAACACATGATTATGCTTGTAATCTAAACTCATGTTTGGGGTCGTTGTCTTGCTGGAAACTAAATGGTTGCCCTAGTTCCTAATCTTTTGGAACCTCTAATACATTTTTGGGGCCATTTCAGGAACCAACCGGTAACCTGCTTTAGGGTATATACTCGGAAATGGCCTAATAGAGTCACTGGGCGGGAGCTTTGGTTAACTCGTGCTGATTGGTTGTAACTCAGGGGGAAATGAGCAGATGTTGCAGAACTTTGTAAAACTGGAAGAGTCGCTGGGGAAGCAGTTTATAACAACACAGCAAACAGAAACACAGCAACCACCTCTGCTTCTTCCATTGTCGATCTCTTGGTGATCAGTTACCTGGTATTATTCTGACATCTTAGGAGATTCTGTAAAGGGACAAATTTGTATGCAGACACGACAGCGGAGGGGACAGAGCGGACTGATTTATCCAGCCAGGAAACGAAACAGTTACATTATCCTGAAGCTCCAATAGTGGAGATGTGTCTGTTGACTTTTGTCTATTTGGAGTGAAGGGCGTCAGACTCTCTGAGATACGGTCTATGCGGCTCCTCCAAAGTTACCTTAGCTGCTTCTCTGATTATTACTCTACTTGCTCTGCTTATCATTTTAGGTGATTTGTCATTTCTTGGTAGGCTTAACGTTGTGCTGTACCACTCTTTCAATTTTCAGATTATGTATTTCTGTACACAGGACACAGCTGTATTAAACACAAAGTTCATGGGGTTGGTTTTTTTTCAACCTGGGCCTTATTTTTAGCTAATTTTATGTTCATTTACTCGTCCAGACAAGTTTGGCACTACTTGAAGCCGTTCAGGAGGAGTTTATATCAAGTCGCGATCAGCGTGCATCCATACAATGGGAGTCAATGGGGGCAGGACTTTGCCTCCTGTAATAAGGCATTATCTATCCCAAAACTCCTTCAGTTAGCCATTTTTTCTTATGAATAGTAATATTCCCATGTGAGTGCGGAACGTCTTGAAGGTGCTTAGGTGTTTGGTATTGGGTGTTTGTTACAGGTTTTTAATGCAACCAATTCCATTTTACACTAATCTGGGATTTCAATGAAGTCACAGCTGCCCACCATTGCAGCTGTAGTCTGCGTAGGTTGCGTGATGGGAGCCTGTAGAAGCTGAACTTAGTCCAATTGGTCATTCTGCAATTTGGAAACACGCAAACGCAAACCATTTTGATATCTGCAGTAGCGAATTCTTTCTAACCAACCACCAAAGCGCACAGAGTGAAAGTCCTGCTCAGACTATAACTGGGATGGAGCACAGCAGTGACGCCGTTGTAATCGTTCGATAGTTTAGTTGTATTTTTGCCTCTAAATCACACCAGAAAAGAAAAAAATTGCCCTTCCAAGACATTCTGAACTTGGAGGGGAGTTGTGCTACGTTTAATAATAAAACTTTGGTTAAATGAAGGAGTTTTGGGACAGATAATGCCTTATTACAGGCGGCAAACTCCTGCCCCCATTGAGTCCCATTATATGGATGTGCGCTGATCGTGAGTGGATAAAAACTTCTCCTGAACAGCTCCAATGAGCTCCAAACTTGTTTCGCTGAGTAAATAAATATAATATTTGTTAAAGATATGGCTACGACTCTCAATTGGCATTAGATAGACCAATTACAAAATATAAAATTGTTGTTTTAAGTGCGTCTTTTGGATAGGCATTCAGGTGGAACCCATCAGGATGTGCAGCCATATGTGTCTTGACTGAACAATTTGCAAACATTCCTGGAGGTCTCTTATATGCCACTTAATTTTGAACAACAACCTCCAAACAGTAATGAAAAACAACAACAATTAGCCTCTATTTTGGTTTCATTTCAATAAATAACGGCATCAAAGAATAGTGGCGTGTAGTATTGGTGTATTAAAATCATTTTCAAACCCGTTTAAAAGCAACACGATTACTACAATAAAACTGTGCCTCTCTTTTCCACCACCTTGCTTATTTCATGAAGACAAGTAGGCCAATTTTGGTGTCACATAAACTTTTCCCTAAATTTTCTAAATATTTTGTTTGAATTTGTAATGTACAGAAGATTGCAAACAAAAGATCAAGGCTTTCCTGTTCTTAATTAAAGTGACAGTGTGTAGTTATTGCAGTAAATCTTTGAAAATAGCCATTAAAAATGATGTAATAATAATTACATAAAGCACATTAATAGCAAAATATTGCCGATATTGTAAAATATCACTTTAAAAATCATTTTTAAAATACATAGGCGCGGGTCCTCTTTTCAGGGGAAAGCCATATTAGATTACGTCTTAACTTCTACAAGAGCCCGGATGGACAAAGCGCACGGAACAAGTCCGCTATTAAAACATTGATTTCCCCTCAAAATGCAAAAAAGTTTTGCCATAAATTTTAAATTTTTACCTCTTCGCAAGTTCCAAGCGATGAAAGAGAGACTGATATGCTCGTCATGTTGCTGCAAATAGATAATTCTCAGGGAATTGAGCGTTTGAAAACAGCACTAGTTGGACCTCCGTTTTTGAGTTTCTTACTCGAAGACACAGATACCGAATGCTTGTGATAATTTAGGTATGCACTGCCCCCTATTGGCCGAAAATTAAGAAGTTTTCCGCCAGTTTGAAAAAGAAATTGACAAGAAAACGAATTATATAGAATTGTTATATGAAAGACACACATATATAACATTATATGTTTGCTGATCATGAGATCATATTTGGACAGTGTGCTTCTGTTTTCACACTGTTAGATTTGGCATCAACATCACCTTCAAATTGCATCTGTTAAAGGAAGTGGAGCCCAGCCACCGATTCATCATCTATATCGAAGCCTAATTTTTCAGGGTCTGACGTGAGCAACATTGGCCAATTGATGGTCATCAGGTAAATCTGGCCTCTTTCTCTCAAGCTGCTTCTCACAGGAGAGCCAGAGAGGAGGAGAGCGTTTAGTTAGAGGTTTTGGAGTAGTGACGGTAGAGGTGAGGTTTTTCACACAAGTGCTCTTGTGAGTCTTAGTAGGAGGCAGAATTGGGATGGGAGAGCAAGGACAAAAGTGGCAGCAACAAAACACCTACATATTATTTAAAAAATATTTATTGGTTCTGCTGTTACAGAGTAGAATAAGCAAATGGACTGAGGAGATCTTTCAG
This sequence comes from Apricaphanius iberus, assembly GCA_028564705.1. NCBI lineage: Eukaryota > Metazoa > Chordata > Actinopteri > Cyprinodontiformes > Aphaniidae > Apricaphanius > Apricaphanius iberus. The sequence goes on from JAPXFQ010001656.1 coordinate 57,151, forward strand.
TCTGAGTTACAAACAATTGAGTTTTAGAGTATCATTCTGATGCTTTTGTCTGTCACGCCAGCCACCCGGATGCTGGCAATAGCCAAAACTCAGATTTTGTCTAAAACATTTAAGATGCATCTTCATTGAGGTGGTATTGTCGCCTATAGCAGGAAGAAGAGACAGGAGGCAGCAGCACATCTGAGCAGCAAAACATCCGCATCCCTCACCTTTCTCATTTTCACAGAGGGCTGAAATACTTGAAATGATATGTTGTAAAATCAGCATCTCAAATTAATTACATATAAGGGATTACTTTTACTACTGACTCCTGTAATAAGCGAATCCATTCTTTTATTGCAGACATTCACGTGTGTTGGGTGCCAAAGTTATATATTTTAACGTAATCCTGCATTACTAATACCACTGATTGAGAGAACATATTATAGAACGAGGCTAATTATAGATTTTTAGATTTTTTTAGGGGAAGGGTGTTCTAAAATAGACAAAAGTACAAAGTAATTAGCGATTGAAGTGGAAATCTGCCATCAAAAGAAAAAAAGCATGACTTGCACAGCGTGGATAGCAGACTTTTATGCTCCAATAGGGCATTACCGAATGGCATTTTGAGAAGCAATTATGCAAAGTGGTCTTTAGGTAGGTCATTAAAAGGAGGAAATAAAATTACGGTCTAGGAAAAGGTTTGCATAATTACCTGACGCATTCATGCCATACTGGCATGTTACTGAGCAATGTTTCCCGGATGGTTTTAAATAGAAAACAACATTTACATGTGTGTTGCAACCATTGGTTTTAATTTGAATTAGTCAAATTCACAAAGATTAATAAACCATTCATATTAATACTCAGATAAAGAACAACATAAAATTTCTGTCCTCTTTTATTATGTAAAATCCATTCAACAGTCATCATAACAACCTTCATTGTTTGTTTTTTGTCAAGATCAAACCTACAAGAAAGCAAAGGAGTGACTTATTCTCCCACTATTCTGATCCCACACCACCAGTGTTCTGACTTGATTTCAGATGTTTTTTAAATTTTCCTTACTGTTTTCATATTTTATTTGACACAGTTGTCAGCAGTAGGGCAAACGCATTAATGCATATTCATGATTGTGCAAAAAGGTTATCTTGAAAATTATTATGATGATATAGATTTTTTTCCAGTATTGAAGCATTTTTACTTTTTTAAGAGAACAAACCTTTTCCTCTCAAGTTTTCTATTTCCATTTAATCCCATTTATGACAGATCTATGTGTTTTTCAATGTCATTAGAAACAATAAGGAAAAAAAAACATTTTAGAAGAAATGTAAAGTCAAAAAGAGATTTGATTAACTTATTTCAGTCTGTGTTTTTGTGTTTTTTTTTTTGTCAAGGAGGGCTTTGCAATAAACCCTTTTCATTTAACTGATATTTAACATCTCACATTTAATCTAATATTTAGTAGCATTGTTTTAATTTTCTCTTTTCATTTCATATTAATGATAAAACTTTCCTTTATTATTTTTTTTTTTCACCTCTAAATCACTTAAATGTACTGTATGCAGAGCTGTCTTTGAGCTCCCCGGATGCCTATAAACTAGTACTGGATCAGATGTAATTTCCATAATAGCTGAATTGGTGGACACCTGACTCCTCTTAGTGTGACATGTTTTCAGAGGTTGGGTGTGCATTCTTTGCTGAAATGCAAACACCTCAAAAGAATGCTTCCAAAACGTCCACATCTTCGGATAAAAAACAAAAAACAAAACTGAATCATCACAATTTCTCTACTCACCCTTCAGTTAAGTAGTTGTTAGGCGTGTATGATGTATGACCCTTGCGTAGGCTTTCACTTTTTTAATCCCACATTCACTTTTCAGAGCGATGGTCCAATATTCTTTATTTTGAGTCATATGCAATCCCTTTTTCGTTCCTCCTGTCTTTAAGTTACACTTTTCTCGCTTATTTCTTATTTGTATCCTAGTTATGTTTCTCTTTTAATCCTTTACTGTCCGCCTCTGCCTCCTTCACAGACTATAATCCTGTCTACTCTACTGTGCATACTCATGGAGCAGACTGAAAGTGCTGTGTCAATCGCTCCTCTGCAGAGCATGTTGGGAGGGGGAGATGGAGAGGAAAGGAGACTAGTAGGTGCTTCCTCCCTGTCTCCATATTGCCCAGGGCTGCCACACTTCTTACTGGCACCCCTGGTAAAGATGTGGGAAAAAAAGGTTTTATTGGAGCAGCATAATGTAGTAACAAAATGTTTTTGAAAAAATCCAACCTATATGTGCATTTATTATGCTTTATCATTTTTTTGCTTTATTTTTTTCAGCTGACCAAGGTGTTTACAAACTTTTACTTTGCAATCTGTGACTTCCTGGTTTGACGTGAGACAGAGGCCTTCTAGCCAAACCATACTGCTTAAGCTGGATTTATGTTGATCTGCATAGATCAGAAAATGACAGCAAAAAATGTTACCTCTCTAAATCTTGACCACATCCACAGTCAGAGCAATAATTAAATACGTTAAAATGTCTTGAACTGTGATGAACAAAACTGGGCGAGAACCCTGATAGTGAAGTAGAATGGTGGGGGAATGCTAAAACATCTTAAAATCTCGCTGTTAGAGAGCTGTAGCAAAGAGTGCATGCAGGACATACTTTGAAAAAGTATTTTGAAGTGTATGGTTTTAAGAAACAACATAAATGATAAAGATAGGAGGGCTAGCTCTGAATTTCTTGACTCTTCTTTTTAAAATAGCTCATATTCGATCAGATTGGATAGTGCGTGTCAGCATCTAATCTGACCGAGGTTGAGCCATTTTGCAAGTAAGAAATTGAACAAAAATTTTGTGGATGTGAAAATCTGTTAAAGACACACTCTAGAAGACTTGAAATTATCATTTCAATTATATCATTATACTATGTGTTTAATGAGGTAGTTTATTAAAGAAAAGATACCATTTGATTTCCCCTTTGTGAACTTTATAGGGAAAGCAAATGGGGAAAGTGTTGAAGTCAGCTAAAAAAAGGCTTGAAAAGGCATAAAACTAAATGGATCTTTTTCTGCAAAAATGAAGATACGATGAACCAACATGTGAGAGAACACAACCAGGTAGCCAGTCTCACCATGCTGTGCATATAAATAGCTTCTAATCAGCCATGGGTATCAGATTAGTTTCCATAACCTTTTGTTCAGCTTACACTTATTATGGCAGTCTTGACATTGGTCAGCTATGTCTCAGGGAAGTTCTCTGAGACACATTTGTTGGTTTCTCTCTCAGCAGCTCACCCTCATGATTATAGTATCTGAAAAAAATGAAAATGTTTTCGAAAAATATACATGTGATTCTTGATTTTTCATATTTATTACTTTTATCATGTGATGTGAAAATTCCAATCAACACCTCAGCTTGTGAATTAAAGGTTGTATTAAGATCACCTGTTGCCAATATTAGGCAGATAATATGGCATGTCATTTGTATAGTGACACAGTCAAAACAGCTTTAACAGCTATAATTTGGGTTATTTAGCTTGTCACAAGAGAAAACAATTTTGGCAGTTAATTTTACAATGTCATATTTTTACCATGTTATTCACTTATGAATGTCACCGTTTCAAACTATATTTAGCTTACAGGGTAAATGTTTAGCTTGCTAACTAAATAGCTAGTTTACAAAAAAAAATTTGTTTTCAAACTACATCTTTAGTTCCACACAAAATATTCAGTTAGCAAGAGAGAAATTTAGCTTGAGCGAAAATATTCAAATAACAAGCTAAATATATTATTTGCAAATAAAATATTTAGCTTGCATGCTAAATATTTAGCTAGCAAGCTAAATAATTAACTTCAATCAGATTCTTCTTTTTGAAACTGTGACATTTAGGTCATAAATGTTTAACTGCCATAATTTTTTCCCTTATGGAAGATTCAATAACTTAAAATATGTATGTTAATTTTGACTGGTGACTTGACAAACAAGATAGCTGCCACCAAAAATATTTTGTTTGCAAGCTGAATATTTATTTCCCTAAAAAATTATTTTAATAATGAACTAAATATTTTCTTTACAAATTAGATATTTAGTACCAAACTAAATATTGTGATAGCATGCTTAATAATTATCTCCAAACCATTGTTTTTATTTGAAACTGTGACATTTATTCATTAATGATTAACATGCTAATAATATGACTGAAAATGAACCCCAGTTTTTTTTTTCTCCTGACAGATTTGATGTTAATTTTTGAATGTGAGTTTATTAACAGGACCCTATAGATAGTTACCACAAAAACAGAGCTGTCAAGTCAAACAGTGACTAAGGACAAATCTTTTTTTTCAACATCGTTGGCATGAATCTGGTTGTTTGTTTTTGTGCTGTAGAAATTTCAAATTTTTCATGAGTATTGGAGAAAATCAAACTTTTAATTCCAACAGATATCCAACAGGGGTCAAATTATACCAAATAAATTGTTTTTAACAAAATTCCCAGTGGCACAATTATTGGTAACCCAAATTTAAAATGAAGGAGTCCATTTTAAATGATCGTTTTTCTACAATTCACTTAATGTTATTCAATGAACTTTTAATTAGCAATCTATTCTCTCATCTATATGACATCACACAGAGCGCAGCTGTAAGCCCAGGAGTGGCTGCAAATGGACCTGTAGTTATCTTTACATCACACACATTAAGTAGGTTGGTTAAGGTGTGTGTTGGGGAGGGGGTTCTCATTTTCTCACTTTACGAACTACAACAAAGATTGACTTGTTGGGGTCACACAATTTAGCCTAGGTATGAAGCAACTTTTTACAGGACTGTAGTCGTGTTAGCATTTAGACCAACAACAACAAAAAACAGCATCCCAGCATGAAACAAAACTGCTTCAACTGATTGTTTTATTTGATGAGATGTCAGTGGGGTAGGCTATTGGATGGATGCAGGGTAACAACTCATTACTTTATTGCATTTTACTCAATTATGATATGTATAATATCATTGTAAATGATATGAACTCACCAGTTTTATGTTTTTTACGTAGTGTTCTTGTTGTTGTGTGTTTGAAAGACAAAAAATTAGGTCTAAGAGCTAAAATCTGACACAAAGTATCTTTTTATATTTTTTTAATAAAAGCCCCTGTACGTGTTCCTTGTCAAATAAATAAATAAATGGATATATAAATAAATAAACGTGGCTTGATTTAAATTACATCTTGAATAATCAGTTAACTAAGAGTAATGCCAGATCAGGAATCTTAATCTTTTATCATGGCTGTTGTAATCTATTAGGACAAAAAAGGGTAATATTTATCATAGCAAGAAAACCCGAAAGAAATTCTGATAACCATTTGATATATGGATAAAAGAGTATATTTTAGTGTTTTTAATGTCTGGTAGCCTGTCGCCATCTGCTGTTAAATTAAGGATTAACACGTTAAAGATGCCCTGCAGTTTTATACTAGTTCCACTAAGTCAAGCTCCACAAAAACGGTACAGGAAATCCGTATGGAATTATTAACTTTCAAAATAAAGGCTTGTATTTGATTGGAACAAAAAATGCATGCAATTTCGCTAAAATGACCAAAAACCATAGTCTACTTTTCCTCTTTTTTTTAAGAGGGGGAGGGGAGGTCGTACTATGGAATTCCCCAAATATTTCAACTGGGTTAAAGCTGAACGGACGAAAATACATTTATTTTGAAAGCAGAAACAGAAAACGGTGTAAATGAAATTCCAGTCGGGACAGCTTGACAGCCACGTCACCTCCTCTCCCAAACTCACTGCTCGGACCATCATTGCTGTCATTTACCAGTCCGTTCGGGAATCTGCCTGCGCTCTTATCTGTTTACATACGCATATTTTAGACAACGGTGCCGTGTAATGTCCACTGCAAAGCTGCCAGCTTGTTTTTTCCTCTGTTAGTCCGCTCCTAGCTAATTCATCTCCCTTTGTGGACCGACAACAGCAGAAGTCAGTGTTGTGAGAGTTTTGAAGGCCTGTGAGGAGTTCGCTTAAGTTCAGCAGCATGAATATCTTTCGGCTGGCAGGTGACGTGTCCCATTTGGTGGCTATTCTCATTCTGCTGATGAAGATATGGAGGTCCAAATCTTGTGCAGGTCAGTAACTGTTCTCCTGCCGTATGATTTCAATGCTTCAGTTACTGGTGGTTCAAATATTCACCGTGAAGCTTTAACTTTTAAGTAGCTATGAAACACATACACATGTATATATAGAAGTTTCATCAAGTCAGTTTGCACAGTTGTGGTCACTTGCATCCGTGTAAAGGAAGGCTACGTGGCAGTGTTAACAAAACCTATTGCTCCACCTACTTTATCACTCTCGGGTCACCATTAAGCTTAATTGGTTGTCATGTAACACATTATTAGTATGAATATGCTATCATCTGCTGCTGCTGCTGCTACTGCATATAATCAAGCTCTCCTTTGTCATCCCATCTCCCCCTCATAGGCATCTCCGGGAAGTCTCAGGTGCTGTTTGCACTTGTTTTTACCACCAGGTACCTTGACCTATTCACAATCTACATTTCAGCCTACAACACAGTCATGAAGGTACGTTGGAGAGCTCAAACTCGTGGATTGTTATTATTGTTGGGTTTTTTTTTCCACAGGTGTGAAACAGTCAGTGTTGTTCTCTGTTAGATACGTTCTAGCTTTCCCTTTGCATGCATCCATATTTACAGCTGCAGCTTCATAAATTAGAATATTATCCATCCATTTTCTAAACCGCTTATTCCTCAAGGGGTCGTGGGGGGGGCTGGTGCCTATCTCAAGCTGTCAACGTGCGAGAGGCGGGGTACACCCTGGACAGGTCGCCAGTCCATCACAGAGAATATTATCCAAATATTTAAAATAGATTTGTTAAACTTGGACCTTATTTTAGCTATTTTTATGGAGTTTTTACTCACCCTGAGAAGTTCTGAGCCAATCTGATCTGTTCAGCAGTATTTTACATCCATTCTTGATCAGTTTTTGATCCATTCTACATCCTTAAAACGGAAGTGCTTGATGCAGTACAAATGCGGCTTGTAAAAAGGTTTAATCTGCCCCAAACGCCTTAATTTTACCATGTTTATACTCCCTTTTGATTTTTCGAACGCCTCGGAAGTGCTTCTTGATTCTCATCTGGGCATATTTGGGGGCTTAACAATAAAACGCTTACGAATCTGCCGTGCGCCTCCGTAGGAATGCCACTCTGTGTTCTACCGCGGCAGATTTGCCACCGTTTTATTATTTTCTTGTTAAGGCCCCAAATCTGCCGGAAAGTGAATCAAGAAGCACTTAGTAGGCGTTCGTAAATCCAAAAGGAATATAAACATGGTAAAATTAAGGCGTTTGGGGCAGATTAAACCTTATTACAAGTGGCATTTCTACTGCCCTGAGCACTTCAACGGATGTACGCTGATCAAAAGTGGATGTAAATACTGCTGAACGGCTCCAACTGGCTCAAAACTTCTGAGGGTGGAAAAAAATTGCTAAAAAATAAGGTCCAGGTTGAAAAAAACAAACAAATTATTCCTTTAAGTGGAAGGAAAAATGATTGACTGAAAAAACTGCATAAGCAATAGGGATAACTTCCGCCCTGAGGGGACTAGGAAAGGTTGTTTAAGAGTTTGGGAGAAATTCACATAGCATGAACTACGTCACTGTTTCAAGAGTTACCGCACTGACTCATGAAAAATTCATTTAGAATATAGATTAAACAATTAACCACCATTTTCTTCACTGCTGTTTAGCTGTCCTCAAAATGTCCCAGTGACTCTCTCTGAGCCGTCTCATCTAAGGCCGGGGCCACACGGGAGGATTTTTTTGTCAGATTTTCCTACTACGACACACCTCGATTATCAGAACGGTGTGTAGCCAATCAGAAAGCAAGGTGACAGGCAGCAATATAACATACAAACCTTTGGAATATAGGAATAATGCCCCATTTCCACTAGAGCCAGTGCAGTACAGAATGCAAAGTTGTTTAAAACATGTATAATTTGCTACTCACACTGATTTATTAACTTTAGGCTGCTTGCCGTTAACTGTAGTGTGACGCTTATTTGAAACGTTAAACTAGCTTACTCTGAGACAAAACAAATCCAGACTAATCAAGGACTACCACTGCTGCGTAGGAGTGAGAGGGATATCATATTACCGGACTAATCAGTCCATAGGTGGGTGTTTCATTTCGCTTCGGCACGCTTGGAACCAAGGAAGAGGTAGTCCAAAAAAAAATTTGGTCTGCTGGGAACGGATGCAGGTAATGGAAACACGGCAAAGCGTCCCGTTCTGTTCCGTACTGGCACTACTGGAAATGGGGCGTAATTTACCTGTAGAAAGTAGAGCCCTGCTCCTGCTGTGTTCACACCTTTATCCAATGCCAGGAGTTAATTGCTTATCTTTAACTACAAAAACAAACTATTGCCAGTGCCTCATTCACTGCATCCATATTTATTTATTCCTTTAACTTTGTTCATGTTTTACATAATGAAGGATTCTGAGATTTTCTGTCTGAGCTCAGAATGTTTGTTTCCTGTGTTGTGTATCGTCATTTCCATATGACCGCACACCTCACTGTAGGACCAAAATATGAATATCTGTTTTTTTTTGTTTTTTTTGCACCGTGTGTGTGGTCTGAAATTTGTGATAATTTTAAAATCCTGTGATGTGAACAAGGCTCTAATGGGGCATTCAGACTGGAGGCTTTGTCAGCAACGTCAAGGTTACATGTTAAGTCTATAGTGGAGGCCGTTGGAGGAGCGTCGCGGTCTCTGCGGCGCTTTGTGAACTTTGGCTCCGTCAAATTTTCAAGCTTTTCAAGCTTCAAAGCTCATAGCGGTAGCAATGCAGCAGTTCAGCTAGTTGAACTTTTGACAGTCCTAACGCTCTTGACGCAGGACGGCAACCAACCAGAGCGTCTGACTGTGGTGACGTTGCCTACATCAACGCTGCCTAGCCAACCACAATCCGCGAGTGTTTAAAACATCAAGCAGAGAAAGGAGCTTTGCAAGCTTCAGCTTAAAAATGTATCTTATGTGTATATGCGTCAAACTAATCGCTTTATGAGTGTTGCTTGACGCTGACAAAGCTGGCAGTCTGAATGCACCATAAGATCATAAACATGCCTGGAAGTTGAAATATAGTTGCAACCCCATACGCTAGCAGTTCTATGCGTTGCGCAGCTCTAGTCTGTCTGTAGTAACGATGCAAAGCAGGCAGCTTCTTGCAAAACAGCAAGCGATAAGCTGAAGGTAGTTTCTGTAATCCATGTTTGACTCTGTTGTCAGGTGGTGTTTCTGGCTCTGTCCTATGCTACGGTGTACCTGATCTACATGCGCTTCAGGAATTCGTACAATTTAGAGAACGACACGTTCAGAGTGGAGTTCTTGTTGGTTCCGGTGATCGGCCTGTCTTTCCTGGAGAACTATGCTTTCACTCCACTGGAGGTACTTTTTTTTTTTACTTAAATGATCGATTTGTTGTTGAAACACTTGACATTTTTTAGATGAATTGGATGTGTCCCTCTTCTCATTGCTTCCCTCAGATCTTGTGGACCTTCTCCATCTTCCTGGAGTCCGTTGCGATAATGCCCCAACTCTTCATGATCACCAAGACGGGAGAGGCGGAGTCCATCACCACCCACTACTTGTTCTTCCTCGGCCTCTACAGGGCCCTCTATATAGCCAACTGGGTGTGGCGCTACCACACGGAAGGCTTCTTCGACCAGATCGCTGTCGTGTCCGGCGTCGTTCAAACTATTTTCTACTGCGACTTCTTTTATCTATACGTGACGAAGGGTGAGCAAACGCGACGCTGAGTTGAATCGACATATCTCCCAAGAAGAAGGAGTGTCTTCTCACATTTTGTCATCTTTTTTTGCAGTGCTCCGAGGGAAAGGAAAGATGAGCCTGCCCATGCCGGTTTAGATTGTCATCGGCGTCTGCCACATTTCAACGTTGGGACACAGTGCTTTTGCCTTTCCCTGTAGCTGTTCTTAGCAACGGGACTAAAGGTCTTACATCTGCAGACCAAAATGAAATAGATTTCCTGTTTGATTGCTACTTTGAGTCTGTGCTCGTGGATAATTTTAAGGGTGTATACAACGGTTCTGTACGGATGTTTCATCTGGGTTTTTTTCATGAGATGCAAATGAGACACAGGATGGGCGTTGCTGATGAGCACCATGGTTCTATACAAGTTGCACCAGCGAGTGTGTGTATTTTTGTCCCAACATTTCCTTTTTTAGAAACTCCTTTGTCTCTGAAGATCTTTCAGATAACCCATTTTGGTTTTAATCCTAACAGCTTTGAATGTTGAATCCATGAAAAGGAACCTGTAGGTGGTTTCAGCTGGTGTTTCGATCGCTCAGGTAGAATGTAGCTTTGATTATCAGAGGTCTCCTCCACCAAACATGAGTACCAAACATCCAGTCCTGTGAAAAAACCCAACGGGGTTTTTTTTCTTCTCACTAATTGCATTATTAGTCACACCCTGAATAACTTACTGTATTTAGTATTACCAAGTATGTTACTTTTTTGGGGTGTTTCTTTTTTACTGTGTCTTTTTGTACTTTGTTATAGGGAGGAGGGCTAAACATCATATGGTTTTGTTATAAACGGCCAAAGAAGCTGTATGTTTTAGTTAAAACTTGTATTACCTTGGCTGAACGTTCTTATTTGTATTTTATTTACAGAAGTGATAAAAGTGTTAGTCAAAGAAATCATAAATCCACATTTTCTTTCTTTAGAACACGATCTGGTTCAGTTTTGTTTTCAGAAACTTGCAGATTATTTCCCAGTCTTTTAAGTGCTCTTAAAATGTGCAGAGACTGGTGTGATCTACAGAATGCTGTGAGGTTTCCTGTCAAGTTTCATTTCTTTGTAATAAAGGTCACCCATCTTGATTCCATGACTCAAATGAATGTGTACACGCTGAATCTATCAGTGCAGCAGGGTTTTTCTGTGTTTCTGCAGCACCTTGCTTCCTTCTTTCACTGCTCCTTCCAGCACTTTAGCAGCTGATTTGATGGAGAGAGGTGACACCGCCAGGCCCATCGCCTTCTCCACCACCTTCGCCTTCTTAACCGGCTTGCTTTTGTCCTTGCCCATGATGCCTGCCCCCTCTGCAGCACCTCTGCCCAGTGCAGTCACCAGCTCGCACCAGAAAAGTCTCTTGGCTCTCTTCCTGGCCTCTTCCTCCTCTCTCCTTGTTTTCTCCAGGCCTGCTGCGTTCTCCTTTCCTTCGGTCTGCTTGAGAGACGCCTGAAGTTTGGATCCTCTCTCCTCCAGGATGCTCTCCCAAGCCTCCCTTATGGTGATCTCAGCCTCCTTGTACATTGCGTTGCTGTAGCACCCGCCTTGGTTGTATGAAACAATCTTGTCGATCTTCTTAAGAAGTTGAACGACTTGCTCAGAGCTCCCCGAAGTCTCTTCCTGGCTGCTATTGTCAAAGACGTGATACCCCCCATGGCAGCTGCTGACAAACTCGGACAGCTCTGGACTATCTTCCAAGAAGGACTCGACACTTTTGCCTCGCAGCTGGTCCCCCCAAGTGAACAGGACCATGGTAAACCTGGATACCTCAGGTCCAAACATCGCCTTGATCCAATCCAAGGTGTCTCTCTCCTCCTGGGTGTATCTGGTGAGCTGTAGGGTCACCAAGAACACATGGGGACCTGGAGAGTACAAGCTTACGCTCTGACCCACTTCTGCCATGACCTCCTGTGGGGACAGCTGTGTATGGCAGAACCCCGGGGTGTCGATTACTGAGACGCTCCAAGCGCCTACTGTCCCGGTCTGTCTCCTGCACCTTGTGGTTACAGAGGAGGGGGACAACTCGACCCAGAAGGCTGGTCGACCCAGGATAGCGTTTCCAGAGGAGCTTCTGCCTGTCCCAGTCCTGCCCAGCAGTACAATCCTCAAAGTTTCGCTTTCTGATACGAGGGGAGGCTGACCGGCTGAAAAAGGAACACAAATGAACAAAATATAGCTTGACAACTTTATGTATTGATTGTAATGATGGTAGGAAACTGAACCTAATCATCTTGCCCTTTAAAATGGACACCATGCATGTGGAAAAAGAGTTTGCCATCTTCCATATATACAGTCGGGTCCATAAATATTGGGACATCGTAACGAAGTTAACATTTTTGGTTCTATTCACCACCACAATGGATATCAAATGAAACAAACGTGCTTTAACTGCAGACTGTCAGGTTTTATTTGAGGGTATTTACATCCAAATCAGGTGAACGGTGTAGGAATTACAATAGTTTGCATATGTGCCTCCCACTTGTTAAGGGACCAGAAGTAATGGGACAATTGGCTTCTCAGCTGTTCCATGGCCAGGTGTATGTTATTCTCTCATTATCCCAATTACAATGAGCAGATAAAAGGTCCACAGCTCGGCAAGCTCCACTCAAATGTGGCTGTCTAACCAATGAGAGAGCTGGTTACCTTCGAGGAGCAGCTGTGATTGGTTGAACTTGGTTTTCAGTGTTATCAGGGACAAGGAGGGTCACACGAATGCTAAAAGGGGAGGGTAAACCATTTAGGAAATGCGATTGCAAAAAGGATTTGAAAATGAGAGATGGAAAGAGAAAACGGATGTAGAAAAGGGAATATGTTTTTTAAATGTATGAAAAGGAAAGATATTTACAATCTCATTTATTAATTATGTTATTTAATTCTCCATTTTGAAATCGGATTTAAAAATACATTTTCAAATTGCAGTGTAGGGACCAGGAGGGTCACACGAATGCTAAAAGGAGAGGGTAAACCATTTAGGAAATGCGATTGCAAAAAGGATTTGAAAATGAGAACTGGAAAGAGAAAACGGATTTAGAAAAGGGAATAACTTTTTTAAATGTATGAAAAGGAAAGATATTTACAATGTCATTTATTAATTGTGTTATTTAATTCTCCATTTTGAAATAGGATTTGAAAAACATTTTCAAATCACAGTATTTAATAATCAAATAATAAATACAATTTGCAATTCCTCTTTAGTATTTAAATTTAAAATGTGTAATTACAATTTTTTTTTCAAATTTGTCTTTTTTTTGTATGGATTAATTGTTGAATTTGAAATTATATTTAGCAATCTATATTTTTAATTCACAATTAAGCAGTTATCGTCAAAATGCTGTATTGCTTTTCCAATGACCCCCGTAGTCCTCCATACATTTCAAGTGTGCTATTTGCATTTGGAATCTGTTGCTGTCAACTGTCAAGATGAGAGCCAAAGCGCTGTCACTATCAGAGAAGCAAGCCATCATTAGGCTGAAAAAACAAAAGAAACCTATCAGAGAGATAGCAAAAACATTAGGCGTGGCCAAAACAACTGTTTGGAACATTCTCAAAAAGAAGGAACGCACCGGTGAGCTCAGCAACACCAAAAGACCCGGAAGACCACGAAAAACAACTGTGGTGGATGACCGAGGAATCCTTTCCCTGGTGAAGAAAACACCCTTCACAACAGTTGGCCAGATCCAGAACACTCTCCAGGAGGTAGGTGTATCTGTGTCAAAGTCAACAATCAAAGACTCCACCAGTGTGAATACAGAGGGATCATCACAAGATGTAAACCATTGGTGAGCCCCAAAAACAGGAAGGCCAGATTAGAGTTAGCCAAACATCTAAAAAAGCCTTCACAGTTCTGGAACAACATCCTATGGACAGATGAGACCAAGATCAACTTGTACCAGTGTGATGGGAAGAGAAGAGTATGGAGACGGAAAGGAACTGCTCATGATCCTAAGCATACCCCCTCATCAGTGAAGCATGGTGCTGGAAGTGTCATGGCGTGGGCATGTATGGCTGCCAGTGGAACTGGTTCTCTTCTATTTATTGATGATAAGACTGCTGACAAAAGCAGCACGATGAATTCTGAAGTGTTTCAGGCAAGATTATCTGCTCATATTTAGCCAAATGCCTCAGAAGTCATTGGATGGCGCTTCACAGTGCAGATGGACAATGACCCAAAGCCTACTGCAAAAGCAACCAAAGAGTTTTTGAAGGGAAAGAAGTGGACTGTTTTGCAATGGCCAAGTCAATCACCTGACCTGAATCCGATTGAGCATGCAATTTACTTGCTGAAGACAAAACTGAAGGGAAAATGACCCAGAAACAAGCAGGAACTGAAGACTGTTGCAGTAGAGGCCTGGCAAAGTCTCACCAGGGATGAAACCAAACGTCTGATGTCTGTGTTCCAGACTTCAGGCTGTAATTAACTGCAAAGGATTTGCAACAAAGTATTGAAATTTATAAGTTTGATTTATGGTTCTTATTTTGTCCCATTACTTTTGGTCCCTTAACAAGTGGGAGGCACATATGCAAACTGTTGTAATTCCTACACCGTTCACCTGGTTTGGATGTAAATACCCTCAAATAAAAGCTGACAGTCTGCAGTTAAAGCACATCTTGTTTATTTCATTTGATATCCATTGTGGTGGTGTACAGAGCCAAAAATGTTAGCATTGTGTCAATGTCCCAATATTTATGGACCTGACTGTGTATATATATATATAATGTATATATATATATTTTTTTGCAGGTTTATCACACTTAAATGTAGCAGATCAGACAAATTTAAATATTAGACAACAAACTTAAACACAAAATGCAGTTTTTTTTTATTGTCGGTGAAAAAATCCAAATCTACATGGCCATGTGTGACAAAGTGAGTAAAACATCACTATGGTTCATCACACCTGAGTTCAATTTCTCTAACCACACCAAGGCCTGATTATTGCCACACATTCCAAATCAAAAAATCCCTTTCATAAGGCCTTCTTAAAGTGACCTGAATCCTATTGAGATGCTGTGACGTGACTTTATACAGATGGTTCATGCTGTAAAACCCTCCAATGTGACTGAACTACAATAACTCAGCAACGATGAGTTAGCCAAAACACCGCAACAGCTGAGAAAGAGTTGAGGGAAGCAAATTTTGATTCTGGTTGTTACTGCTGAGGATGGGCCAACCGGTTAGTTCTAAGGGGTAATCACTTTGTCACACATGATGTAGTTTTTTTTCTTCTCTCCCTTTACCTATGAAAAACATTTATAAACTGCATTGTGAGTTCAATTATGTTGTCCTTGACTAATATTTAAATTTCATGATGTGAAATATTTAAATGTGACAATAAGGTAATAGTTTTAACGGTACTTGAGCTGTGCATTATTTATGGAAATCATGTTGTATTTGACTGTAACTTACGATTTTTGGAATAAAGGAAATAGTTTAAACAGATTAGTTTGGTTATGAGTTACAGGTGGTGAAATCAGCTTTTACTTCACTGGACTGTCTTATAATTAGGGTCGAACTGGAATAGATATATGTATTCTAAAAAAAATTAACATGAGGAATATTGCAATGTGTAAGAATGTATCTCAGAATATGAAAGACTGATGCTGAAAAGAGCAAACGATGAGAAAATAGTTTAATATGCTGAGGCTCAGAAGTAACCTGCTTTAGAGTGTGGAACTTGTTTTGAGACATTGAGTTAATGACTAGATTCCTATTTTCTTTAGAATAATAAAAATGTTCTTGTTTTATTTTTGTGGAAACTATGAAGTTTAACAGACAAAAAAATGGAGGTTATGAAGAGTAAAGAACATAGAGCCAAACCAAGGAGCAAGTAAAGGTTATTTACTGTATTTCATGGAGCCTTAATAGAAAATTTGACAACATAGCGGGTCCGTGTAACGCTTGTCAGTTCATTATTCAATTTGCAGCACCTCCTGCCGCAAATAGAAAATTGAGCAGTCTTTTCGATTTTCACTGTGTCTGCTATAGTCGGCAAATGGCCCTATTCATTTATTATAAAAATATGTAATTGACCTTTTTTCATTTCAATTTCGTCTTGGATTGTACCATTATGAGATGAGGTGAGACCGGGCGGTGCAAGTGAATGCACGCGCCGAAAGTTTCCGCGCGCTCATTGACGTTCTCAATTGTTTATCTGGTGGCGGCCACGACCTGATGGATTCACAGTTTAGTCTTCACAAAGGCATAAAACGCCTAAACATTTCTGCCCGGGATTTAAATCGCGACAGAATTGCGTTCATATTTCAGGTATGTCAATTTAACAGAATTTGTTCCAATGTAGGCCTAATTTTGTGTTTAAGTTAGCAGATTCCCTTAACTTGGCTCATCACGTGGCCATGGCAGTTTCCATAAATGTTTTCATGTGTTAATTGCTGTGTGGGGGGGGGGGATACGTTGGGTAAGGGGGTGTGAGGGTTCAGGTTGCATATGGTTTGGGGAAAAAACTAAACTATTTTAAAATTCAAGAATGCAAAAGTTAATAAAATTAAGCCCGCACCAGGCATATTCTCGTGCGTTTTTCACCGCGGTCACGCCATCCCCGCTTCTCGCCATTAAAAAATGACATAGGCGTATATTCAACTTATTACGGCAAGTTGGGTTTGACTGTGGCAGCAGCGGTGCATTCAAATGAACCTTCATATTATAACAGCAACAACGAAAAAATGACAAAGACATGATTAGATTTGGTCCATGTTTCCTGTGGAAAATAACACATTATGAAACTGGTTCACTGCAGTATATTGGATTTATGACTTTTTAAAAACATAACAGTATCACATTGACTCCTATGCAGGTGGCGTTTGAAATGGCTTCAAAATTAACTAAACACAGTGTTATCAGCAAATTTCACCGTCATGTGGTTCAACAGGCATTAAAGGATGCATGTTATACTTTTGATGTAATTTTACTGCAGAATTGCTAAAGAATTAAATGATCAGTATGGCTGACTCCAGTGCCAGGGACGGTGTCATATCCAGAGGTCAGGAGTGCATTTGATCTGGTAGAAGATTTATTAAATGCACCATATTGCATGTTGAGCCATTTATATTCAAGCTGTTGGTTATCCTATTTCATAAATTAAATTTGCATAATGAGAGTGTAACAACACAGTAACAGCGAACCTTTGCACTTCCCTTGAAAAATTATTGAATATAGTGGTTGACAGAAGTTAAAACAAAAAACAAAACAAAAACCCTCTAATGGGAGAATGAGAACAAAGTTAATCATATAAATAATGTATAGATTCATAGAATGGTGTGTACTGTACCTTTTTGTGTTCTTTAATTTGTCCACTACACACAATTTCATTTTTCCTCTTCAGTTGTCAGCGCTGTGGGGGGGACAGCTACACAGTTGGGGTGGTACCACAAACTGCAGGTGCTGCACTGGACCATCACCTCGCAGCTGTGTGAGGTCCTGCAGATGCAGAACATCCACCTCCACTTTGTTTCTTTCAGTTCAGGCTGTTTGAAGGTGTACTGAAATTCTGGTGCATGTCTTCTCTGTAGGGCACTGTACAGTGTCCTTCTCATGAAAATGGCACTCTTCTGACCAGATTCCCTCACACAGCACTGAGGCGAAGGCCACTGCAAAGAGGCCACAGCTGCTTGTTGACTGCTGGACCTGGACTGCAGGTCTTCAGATGACAAATTGTGCAGCACAATGCAAACATGCAGCACAATCCGACCAGAAGAGTGCCCTTTTCTTGAGAAGGATATGAGAAGGACACTTTTAAACTTCTGTCAACCACCTGCCAAAATCCAAGATGGACTGGTTTGCACTGTACAATGGAAATAAACCTTATTTGAGATTATCACAGTTTCAATAATTTTTCAAGGGAAGTGCAGAGGTTCGCTGTTACTGTGTTGTTACACTCTCATTATGCAAATTTAATTTATGAAATAGGATAACCAACAGCTTGAATATAAATGGCTCAACATGCAATATGGTGCATTTAATAAATCTTCTACCAGATCAAATGCACTCTTGACCTCTGGATATGACACTGTCCCTGGCACTGGAGTCAGCCATACTGATCATTTAATTCTTTAGCAATTCTGCAGTAAAATTACATCAGAAGTATAACATGCATCCTTTAATGCCTGTTGAACCACATGACGGTGAAATTTGCTGATAACACTGTGTTTAGTTAATTTTGAAGCCATTTCAAAAGCCACCTGCATAGGAGTCAATGTGATACTGTTATGTTTTTAAAAAGTCATAAATCCAATATACTGCAGTGAACCAGTTTCATAATGTGTTGCATCCCTCTATAAGATTTCTTAACCAGTTACGTAGATCTAGTCTTTGTTCTTTTTTTCGTTGTTAACCTTTAATATGAAGGTTCATTTGAATGCACCGCTGCTGCCACAGTCAAACCCGACTTGCCGTAATAAGTTGAATATACGCCTATGTCATTTTTTAATGGCGAGAAGCGGGGATGGCGTGACCGCGGTGAAAAACGCATGAGAATATGCCTGGTGCGGGCTTAATTTTATTAACTTTTGCATTCTTGAATTTTAAAATAGTTTAGTTTTTTCCCCAAACCATATGCAACCTGAACCCTCACACCCCCTTACCCAACGTATCCCCCCCCCCCCCCACACACAGCAATTAACACATGAAAACATTTATGGAAACTGCCATGGCCACGTGATGAGCCAAGTTAAGGGAATCTGCTAACTTAAACACAAAATTAGGCCTACATTGGAACAAATTCTGTTAAATTGACATACCTGAAATATGAACATAATTCTGTCGCGATTTAAGTCCCGGGCAGAAATGTTTAGGCGTTTTATGCCTTTGTGAAGACTAAACTGTGAATCCATCAGGTCGTGGCCGCCACCAGATAAACAATTGAGAACGTCAATGAGCGCGCGGAAACTTTCGGCACGTGCATTCACTTGCACCGCCCGGTCTCACCTCATCTCATAATGGTACAATCCAAGACGAAATTGAAATGAAAAAAGGTCAATTACATATTTTTATAATAAAATGAATAGGGCCATTTGCCGACTCCTATAGCAGACGCAGTGAAAATCGAAAAAGACCTGCTCCAATTTTCTTTTTGCGGCAGGAGGTGCTGCAAATTGAATAATGAACTGACAAGCGTTACACGGACCCTTAAGCAGCAACAGACTTTTTTTTTTTTTTTTTTTTTTTTTTTTACAGTTCTCAACGCAGCATTCTTAACTTGTCTCCCATATTCATAATTCAGCATCTAAACCCATGTTGCCTCCCTGAGTCTTTTCCCCCCCGCACATAGCCTACCTAATGATGTCTGAACACGGGGGGATCATGCTTGAAATTGAATTTACAATCTGCCTTAATTTTATTCATATTTCTAACTTATTTTTAAGATGCCTGACTAAACTAATCTTCCAGTAGGAATCCAGTAAATGTCTACCCTTGTGGTTTAAAGATGACGCACACATACCTTCAGATGACGCAGCGTTTTTAGACGACATCCTTTCAAAAAATGCAACCAAGCCTTGACTGTGGTGATTATTTAGTGGCGGATAGTGAAAGACTTACAGAGATTCCCTATTTCTTGCTGTGAATCAGACGTCCTCTAGGATGTAAAAACGATTACATTTAAATCGAGCTGAAGAGCGCAGCTGCAGCAAAGGAGGAGGAGAGGGGAGCTCCTCAACGACGCATATTTTGATCTCAAAGAAAGTTATTGTAAGCTCTAAACATTTATCCTGGGAAAAATGTTATACCGATGGCTAAGTCTATTAAAAATACTGAAAGTTACTTTGCAGTAGAATATATGAAATAATTTCTACAAATTAGAATTCCCTTTGTAATTAATTTTTTGTCCACTAGGAGACAGTCAACGTGTAGGCTAGTTGAGATGGGACACTAGCCCATTATAGTCGTCCTATAAGCTCACATGACCAATATTATTCACACCTGTACTGAACATGATATAAGACCAAAGAAATGACATTTGACCAAATGGGGTCTTGGTTTAACATTAGCACAAATGTTTAAATAAAAATAGAAATAGGAAGAAACTGAGACAATCCCAAAGACATTTATCTTGAGAAACCTTTGAAGATTCTAATAAAATATGACACCTTAAAGAGAAATTGTTCAATATCTTTGCACATAACTGCAGCCTACATTTACCAAGGTCTTTAAGTTGTAAAAAAGGACTCTTTGAAAAGTTAAACATGTTTATAATCATATAACTCAGAATGAAACACACAAAGCTGTTGGAGAAGTTTAGTTTTTTTTAAATGATCTATTCACCTTCATTTATAGGTTATTTTCTGAAGAACCATTATTAATGCGGATACACAGCTGAGGTGCATTAAATATCCCATTAGACACATTGTTTCGTTTGCTGAATATCGCTGCTGAAAGCATCTTAACTGATCATTGAACACCAGAGGAACAAAAGTAACACTGCAAACTTGTAATACGAAAACCTTGCACTTAAAATCCAAAGAAAATTATTTTATTTGACTGAATTTAAGGAGTTTGTATACAGCTCAGACAAACACCAACAAAGCCATGTCCTGTAGTGAGCAAGGAATATTCAAGTCAATACTACTACTATAGCTTATAATTATTAATTTATTTTTTACATTTGACATATAGGCACAGTGATCTAAAGCTGTGCTCATAAGTTTACATACAGACAGAATATGAATGATGATGCAAAACCTTTTCCGTCACTTATGGTTTCATCCAACGATAAACATATTTTTTCTAGATTCGTATCCACGCGGATGTAAAATAATTATCAATGGATCTATGCAAGAAGGTTTTAGAACAGAAAAAGGACATTAAAAATGTAACCAAGGAATCAGGAATGAAAATCAGCAGTGTTCAAAGTCTAACTAAGAAGTGGAAAATGAGGCCCAGCTGGTGCTGGTTCCATGATGGGGTTAAAACACTGTATGAACTAGGTTATGTAAACTTTTTATCAAAGTCACTTGGTGAGTTTCTGTAGTCCTTATGATTTAAAAAGAGCAAACACAATTGCTTCTTACTAAAAGACTTCCTCAACCACAAAGTAAACCTGTAGATTTTGTAATATTTTCATATTCAGGTTGGAAACTTATGAGCACAAGTCTACACGCTAGAAGAATACAAGTGAAATGTTTGGAAATGTGCAAAACAGCTTGAATCTTTTGTTTATCATCATCAAAACGGGTGCAATATTACAGAGCCTATCTGAATCTAACGAGACATCCTCAAGATTTTATCTTCTATGAATAATTACAGTGAATTTTCATTTCTTCATCGAGTGCTGGAGTGTGACTGCAACTTGAAATGGATAAAGTTTACAATCAGGATGAACTAGTGGAGGGTCTGTCCCACTCCACCAGGTTTCTCACTGGAAGAACTGCTCCCCTACTCGACGTCTCCTTCGTCTCCTCTTGAGCCAAGTCACACCTTGAAACAGGTGTGCTGCTCTCTGATGCATTAACAGTGGTATAAGAGGGAGTGACTTCCCCTCCATTTAACAAAATACTCTCACCATTTGGCTCTGATGCCTCCTCACCCTCGATCATAAAACTTGAGCTGTCAAAGACAAAATGAGTGTTTTCCTCTCCAATCCCGAGTCCAAAGTTCTCTAGCATGTCCATTACAGAAGGTGTGGATGGAGCAGTGGGGTTCGCCTCCTCGATAAGACTGAGTGCCGGCAAGATTTCCACTAGCTCCGCTACCTCTATTGGCCTGAGGACGTCCGTGATGCTGGAGGTGAAGTCGATTGTTTCCAGCACCGTGGCCTCCAGATGTGCCACAGCAGCAGGGCTAAGTCCAGACTCCATCAACGCACCAGTGTATCCATCATTCGGCAGGCCGATGCTGGTCAGGTCAGCCGTCGACTGGCAGCTGATGTCAACGGGGTACCCACCCTTCACAACACCTTCCATCAACATGAGCGCTGCATTCTGCGGTACAGCTGGGATTCTTTCCGGAGCACAGACTTCAGCGGTAATCGGTGAGGGAACACTCACAGAACTTCCTGTAAACGTGAAGTAAGAAGACACTTAATACTTGGAAGCATCACAACAATCACCCAATCGTATACAACAAAAAAGTAGTATCATGAACTCTTTTAAAGACATGAAAAAAACCTTATGGTTTTCATTTTCCCATCCTTTTTCACATTCTGTCTTTACTCTATCCCTAAATAAAAGCCCGAAGTTACCAAGGTTCCGAGTACTCGCCAATGTCCTGCCAACATTTGTTTCCTCAAACTACAAAAGTCCTGACCTTGTAAGCTTACAAAAAAATTACTTATGATCCATTGTGTACAAGGGAAAACCTACCAACACATAGCTTTCCATCTGCGATTAATCTGAGAAGTTCTGAAGGAGCTGCAGAGCTCAGGTGAAAAGTTCTTGACAAGAAAGCTTTATTTATTTATTTTTTTGCAAACTCTGTAAATGTGGCCTTTACTGTGTCAGGTATGAACCATGTAGGATAAGGAGCTCTGCTCAAACAAAATCTAAACTTTTTAATCTGATTAAAAATGATACTGTCATAAGTGAATCATGTTTTTTTGTTTGTTTCCCCTACATGAGGCTTGCAGTCTCGTAGCTGTACACCCGGTAAGCTCATTGCGCGTACCTGATGGCTAACCTTTACATACTCTCTGCCCTCCCTGCTCTACAATAGATCATTCGTAGCTCTTGGTTTCAGAAATCCAGCCTTTGCCTTGTGCATGTTTCAAGAGCAACCATCTGTTTTCTACTCAGCCTTTGATCCCTGTTCTGTTTTTTGGTCTGTTCACCTGTAGGTGGAGGACTGATTTTTCTGTTGTGGATGTTTTTGATTGCTTAAAATCCTGCTCATCTGTTCAAGATTACAAAGGAACTTGGTTCCTCACAGATCTGTCAGAAATGTAACACAACATATCAGGGCAGAAAATACAGGACAATTTCTGAAGAAAACTGTCAGTCTGCAAAAAACTGATTGTCCACGGGCTCGGGTTGGGTTTTAGCATTCAGCTTTATAATACAGTGCTTCACTGGGCCACTAACATTATTCCGATCTACCTGTCAATATGTTGCATGCGTCATGATGTGAAAGACCGAATCCTTCTTTCAGATAAAAACAGAAAACATGCTCCGACTAGCAGCTCCCCTGATACCCACAAGTCAGATAAAATCTACTGAAATCTAGAGCAAGCGGTCAAGAGCGCACACAGAAACGCACGGAGGCGAGACAGACTTTTACGCAGCAGAAGTAAGCGGTTAAAGCTTCGTACAGCTGCAGACTTAAAAAAGAAACGTTATAATTTGACATGCCTTGAAATTATTCTTATAGAGCCTTATTTATTATTTTAAGCTTCAGATAATAGGCCTTTTTGACCGGAATTTCAAACATTTGTCCAGTAAATTGAAAACCTGCCGGTCACTTTGTCCGGTGCCGTTTTTCTCTAGCGGAAACCCTGCTGTGTAACTTTTGAATAATCTCGGGCTGTAATCAGGTTCGGGCTAGGACCGGGCGATTAATTGAATTTTAATTGAAATTGTGATATTAAAAAGCTCAATCGCAATTAATCGTAGGATGCGTTTTATTTATATTTATGTTATACCATCTGAACAATCCAGCCAAAGCACTGCCTTGTTGTCAAGCTAACTTGGCCGATCAAGTCACAGAAAAAAATCGGTACTTAAAACCAGCAGGCCCATGCTGGTAGGTAAAACGAAAGTGCAGTGTCAACAGTTTACAGCTGGTGAAGAATTTTTAAGGAAAATGGACAAAAGGGAAGATAATAATGATAACCAAATTGTTGATACTGACCACAGAAGAGAACAGGGCCATGACATTGTGGAAAGAAGTGGCAATGTGAGCTCAGTAGTTTGGAAATGGTTTGAATATTTCAGAATAGACAGAGGCCAGACTAAACCGGGTCGTAAAAACTCCTGATGGGCCGTTTCAATAAAGCTAGATAATACAACCAATCTAATTAATCACCTGAAGTGATATCAAGTGATATTATCATCCCTCTGAGTACAAAGAGTCACACACAGTTTTGAAGTGATGTGATGTTGTTAGCGAAACAACATT
Source organism: Apricaphanius iberus (assembly GCA_028564705.1). Lineage (NCBI taxonomy): Eukaryota > Metazoa > Chordata > Actinopteri > Cyprinodontiformes > Aphaniidae > Apricaphanius > Apricaphanius iberus. The sequence continues at coordinate 81,011 of JAPXFQ010001656.1, forward strand.
AGCAGGACACACACTGTTTATGCAACGTTATTAGTGAAGGCTCTATATAAGGCTATATATGATTGTTTTTATTATTGTGTTTTGATTAGACTAAATCAAATCGAAAATAGAGATTGTTCAATATAGTGAAAGTAATCATGATTATTTTATTTTAATAATCTTATTGACCGCTTATTAAAGCCCTTATTCTGGCTTTAATAAGCTGTCAATCAAAGTATACTCTTCGGGGTCGGGCTGAATTCACTTTGGCTCGAGACAGGCCCACCTTTTAAGGCCAGCTCTGCAGCTTTGGCTGCGGCTATACATTTATGGTGCCGTAAACTATGGCAAAACTTGAAAAGACGCTGAAATATAACTGAGCTTGAGTTTTCTGCAAAGAAGAATGGGTCAAAATCTTTGTCTCTATATGTAAAGCTGGTAAAGAGTTTGTGTTGGTTTATCCCAATAAAATATAATGCAGTTTTTGGCGGTAATGTGAAAAAAATCTAAAAAATGTAAGGGGATACAAAGAATGTCCCGAGGCACGATGGAAAAGAAACATTTGGAGCTACGCATGGTTAACTTTTATGTTTTATGGGTTCTGGCATCCATTCTGTTCCTTTTGCACTGAGCTTTTCGAACACTTCTAACTATAACTGTAGTGATTAGAGAGGGGGGATGTGAGGAAACAGACTTTTTAGATGTTAAACATCTCTGGTTGAACCCAGTTCACATGCTCCTCAAGATAACATTTTACCTCATTTTTGAAATTTTGCCAAAAACATTAAATGAGGCAAAATAAGCACCCATCATTACCTGCTAAAGATCTTTGTGTTTGAATCCGTCTGGGCCATTTCAACCTGGCAGTCAAGCTGTCTTCCTCTTCTTCACCATCTGGACAACGTGGTGGGTCTCCCCCCATCACCAGGCCTAAAGGCACTGCTCCCACCCACTGCTTAGAGCGGACACACTGCAGACAGTCCATTATCCAACGGGCGTCCCTCCACACCATCTCCAGACGCTACAGAAACAGGCCAATAAATATATTTTAATGGAGTTTATTCTATACAGTAAATATTCATAAATTACACAAAAGAGCAATGTAAGAAAATATTCTCTTTTAGCCTTTATGCAACTAAAAAGAAAGGCTGTTTTCATGTCCTTACACGAGAGAGGTCGGTGATGTTGTTGAGCCGCTCCCGGGCTTCCTGCACCTCCTTGGAGTCTAATGCTTCACGCAGAGCCTGCTGGGCCAGGTGAGTGTCCAGCTCCAGCCTCACCCAGGCCTGGCAGTACTGACACAGGAAATCCCGCTCATACGTCCAGAAGTGAACTGGTAGAGGAGTCGCAGAGGAAAGAGTAGACAAATTAATATTTTAAAATAAACCAAGTTAACTTCAGAACTTTTAATTTCAATAATTCTTTATTTACCCGAAACCTGAAAAAGCTGATTCTTTCCCAAGGCAATGCAACAAATTTTTTCTATTTTCCGCAAATATTTGTCATTTGCCTTTTTTTAGTTCCTTTAAATATGACCGATTCTGATCTCAAAATGGCATTTCTCGAAAAGTAATTTGTCTAAGCTTTTATCAAATGTATTGACACACATTTTGATCTTATGCTGAACCACCAAGCGCTATTCTTGCATTGTTTCTTTTTTAGATGCACAAAAGGCCCACTTTAATGGAGAAGTGACACACCTGGTCGGCCCCTTCAATCAGTGAAAAGCTTTATTCCTAACAGATTCAACCCAAATACAGCTTCCCCCTTACCCAGTTCAAAGATCTGCAGAGGCAAGGTGAGGCCAGCCTCTTTGGTCCCCACCAAGGGCCAGTAACTGGAACTGAAGTCTTCACTGGGAGGTAGAAGAAGAAGCATTGAGACCTTCCCACCAAACTGAAGCAGGTCCCGTGTGTACACACCATACTGGTAGGCCTGCCAGAATCACAGTCGCAAATGCCAAAAAAATTAAAATGTGCTTTTTTTAAAAACATAAGCCAAACTTATTAAACCCTGGGTTCCAAATATATACAACTACAACTGCAATCCCTATTTTATTGAGATAGAGAAGTACAATAATATATGTGTGTAATTGAAAAATAACTGAAAAATCTACCTTTTTTTGAATAAAAATCTAAAATGTCCAGCATGCATTTCTTTACAGTCCCCATTTTCTCTGTTACTCCTAAATTAATATAAACAACTAGCTCAAAGATCAAATACATTTTAGAGTCCATTTGTTGTGCATATTAAGAAAGGTTTTCTGTGAGGGCCTAAGGGTTTGTTAGAGAACTTAAATGAGGATCAGAATGAAAAAGTAACACAGCAGAAGGACAATAAGCAGAAGCATAGGATAGAATAAAAAACAACATCCCAAGCAACAGAGATTAGGCAAAGAGAACATCAATCCGAGAAGCTGCCACAAGACCCATGACAACTTTGGAGTTGTAGCGAGATTAAAGAGAATCTTTTGACAAACTATTGGTAATGTACTCCAAAAAGTGCAACAAGAATAAATACTTTTTTTTTTTGAAGAAGGTGCTCTGGTTAGACCAGTTTGAACCATTATTTGCTGGGGAAAAACAAACACTGCACATCACCTGGAGAAACATGGTGGGGGCAGTATCATGCTATGGGATGTATTTCCCCAAAAAAGGTTAGGGAATTTGGTGAGAGTTGATGAAAAAATTGATAAAGGTTCCCCTTCCTGCAAGGCAACTCTAAACAAATGTCCAGAGCTACAATTAATAGTGTAATATCAATGGCCCATCCATCCATCCATTTTCTTAACCGCTTAATCCTTAATGGGTCGCGGGGGTGCTGGTGCCTATCTCCAGCTGTCAACGGGCGAGAGGCGGGTTACACCCTGGACAGGTTGCCAGTCCATCACAGGGCCACATAGAGGATAGGACAGGACAAACAACCACACTCACACCTAAGGACAATTTACAGTGATCAATTAACCTGACAGTCATGTTTTTGGACTGTGGGAGGAAGCCGGAGTACCCGGAGGGAACCCACGCATGCTCGGGGAGAACATGCAAACTCCATGCAGAAAGACCCTGGGCTTCTTGCTGCAAGGCAACAGTGCTAACCACTGCGCCACCGTGCAGCCATGGCCCAGTCAAAGTTAACAATTGATGTTCAAACATGCTTGTTTGACAAATTAACCTAAAAAAGTCAGTCTCTGAGTGTATGAAGTTGGCAAAAACGACCCCCAAAAAATCTAAGCTATAACTGCAACTACGGGTGGTTTCACAGGCTTAAAATATTTAACAGAAATGAATGCTGTTACAAGCCACTTTGAGAGTCATTTTTAGAAATGCATGTCTGATTCCATTTTTTACCCTGTAGAGGGGGATGTTGAGCTTTGTCAGGAGATGTGTGATTGCGGCTCTCAGAGATCTGACAAACTCAAACACCCCGCTGCTCTCCATCAAGCTCTCATCCTCGCTGCTCAGGGGGTTCTGAGCGCTGCCGCTGTGTGCAGTGTAAACATGACTCTGGAGCCAAGTCCACTCCTCCCTGAGGCCCAGTGACAGCGCAGTGGAAAATAGAAAACAATGATGAAATAACTTCTAGGTATTGTTTTTGGTGTGAACTTTACCTATATGTCCCTCGGTCTCATTGCATTACCTGGTCACATGGGGATTGTGTCGGACCCGTGTGTGGCAGAGAAGATTAGGCAGTCGCTGAGGCACCAGGACCCTGATCTGGTCCACTGAGCTGCACAGTTTTAGGATACCAACATACAGGCCAGGTTGGGCCCACTGAATGCTGTGCCTGTGGAATGAGAGTTTGTCCTGGAAAGCAGAAGGACATATTTAGTTTTTAGATCAGGTTAGCCAAAGTTAAGCTTGCTTGTAATTTAACCCTGTTTGGGCCTGAGTTATCAGTTTGCGCTTGTTAAAACGAGTCAAACTGCAAAGTGTCGCAAAAAACATGATGCATCTGACTTACTAACCCTGCGCTGAAATAATTTGCAGCTGTTAAATCCGCAGCAAGATGCGTGCAATCCATTTAGAGCACAGACACAAAATACAAAATTTTGGGAGGAGTAAATCCAAATGAGTAGGCATTCCAGGCATGGTGGGATTTATCAAAATTTTCGCAGTGGCTGTTTTAGCGGCTATTTTTACAGCCTTTGAAAGGCATGTCTTAACTTTTTGCCACCACATTCAATTATCACTGAGAAACTGAAAAATATTATTCACATACATTCTAACTAGGGATGCACCGAAAATTCGGTCACAGAAAATTTTCGGCAGAAAATGACCCAAAAGTGCATTTTCGGTTTTCGGCCGAAAGAACTAAATTGCCGAAAGAACACAGCCAAAACTTTATAAATTTAATTTATATTGTGCATTGTTGTTATGTCAGTGCTAAATAAATATCCATCCATCCATCATCTTCCGCTTGTCTGGGGTCGGGTCGCGGGGGCAGTAGCCTAAGCAAAGAGACCCAGACCTCCCTCTCCCTGGCTACTTGGGCCAGCTCCTCGGGAGGAATCCCGAGGCATTCCCAGGCCAGCTGGGAGACATAATCCCTCCATCGAGTCCTGGGTCTTCCCCTAGGTCTCCTCCTCGGCTGCAGAAGCTGGCTAAATAAATATGTTTATAGTTTTGTAACTGATTTATTGCAATGACTTGATTTTAGTGAGGTTAGTACACATAATAGCCATAAATTCTTTGATTCTAATAATTGACAATCATTTCTTTCAGTGTTTCGGTTTTCGGCCTTAGTTTTCTTCATTTTCGGTTTTCGGTTTCGGCCAAGAGTTTTCATTTCGGTGCATCCCTAATTCTAACCTAATAATTATTAACCCTCCAATGACCATAAAGCCATCTGTTATGTCATATTTCCTCTTTTTTCCAAAGACGAATCATCAGTGGAATTGCCAGAAGATTTTTATTGGGCTGGCCGAAAAGGGACACAACCTAATGAGGAGTGGCCAAGATAAGAAAAAATGTACAAGTGTTATGCCACACACAACACTCTCCTGCTCCCTAATACTGAACAGTAATGAGCAGGTAAAGAAAATAACTTAATAATTTAAATACATTTGTACATTATAATAGTTAGAAATCAAATTCCTATTGTAGCACAGATGTACAAAGTTTGCATTCTTGTCTTTATTAATAATACAGGTTATTCAAACATCCTATATATTAACAATCATACAAATAGCATATTTTACATATTAACTATACAAAATTGCATTTATCCATCTTAAAATAGATTGTACTAATTGCAACAAATATTCATCAGCATTCAAATACAATTTGCTCTTGCAAAACTATATATTATTATATATATTTATAAATATCTATATATGTATTATATATATTTCACTATATCTCCAACATCTGAAGAGTATCACATCTTGTGTAGATTCACCAGATCTGTGCTCGCCGTAAGGGTGGCCAATCAGATTTCTGGGGTAGCAGTGACCAGCCCTGGCCCCGACTCAGAATCGCCATCGCGCATCATGACTCACTGTGTGCTCAATGTATATAAACCTGCTGTGTATTTATTTGGATAGACATTAGTTTTCACTGGAGTGGTTACTAATATTCCTGGGGTACAATTAATAAAGTATAATAATCATTCAGAATACACATTGACAATTACATATATGACTTTTTAAAATTATATTCAGGCAGTCACATATTATCAGAAAAACAGGAAAAGCAACATTTACTTTTGTTGTGCACCTTTTTCAACAGAAAATAAAAATAAAATAAAAATAAAAATAAGAAAATAAAAAGGAACAATTTTGTAGAGCTTGGGAGAGTCAAATTTGGGCACATACAGTTACAAATGAAAAAGTGAGAGGGAAAAAAATATTAAAGCATAAGGGTAAAGACCAAACTCAGCAAAACTTCTGTTTATTTAACCAGAGGTCATAGAGGTTGGACATATCTAACCAATTTGGTCCATAATAAAAAAAGCAACACATTTTTAAGACAAACAGTGAAGGTAATTGCCTCCATAAAATAGATATTCACAATAACTATCCATTCTGCCTATGTCAAGTCAGACATTTCAAAAACATAATTTATACATTTCCAATTACATACAAAAAACAGATGTAATTAACTTTGAAAGTGCCAGCCTTCAATAAAATAGCTAAAACACTCAGGTAGATATTAAGCTAAAATTAGATTTTAATACTTTTATAAAGAATGCTATTTGGTGCTCTCATATTTTTTTATTATTTATTCCATTTCTGAGATGTTCTTTAGAAAAAAAGATTTTTGCAGAGAGTGTGGATCAGCACGTTTTATCTTTAATACATTTAATGGGCGCAGTAATAAAGTGGAGTGCATTCCAACAGTATTAGAATAGACATCTGAGGATTGCAAGTAGCCTTGCTCTAGATAACCTGCACCTTTATTCAGTCAGACTCATGGAGCAGTTGCAGGTGCAGCACATATACACCCCACGCATTAAGTTTATTAATGATGATACTGCTCACAGACATTCTAGCCTAATAGTAGCCATACATTTTTTTTCCAGATTTTTGCCAAATATGCTGGAGAACACCCCCCCCCCCCCCCCCAAAATAGTGCTCTCTGCACCTGTTATGAATTGCGCACGCAATCTTAGCAGATTACCCGGAAAAGACGGACAACCCACCGTCGCAACATTTTTCAGCAAGTGCAATTTTGCAATCCCCTACTCTCTGCTTCAACCAAACACAAACCAACCTTGAGCTGTTCATACAGCGTATCCATGGCAGTGGGCTCAGGCAGCAATGGAGTTCTGCTGCGATTCCTCTCCAGCCGGTCCAGAGGAATCCAGTGGAATGGCGGGTCAGGGGGGCTGAGTTAGATAAAAAAAGCAAAACTTAGATGTGCCACTATAGGTCATTATCGTTGTGGAAAAGCAAAATAATATGAAAGAATGAAAATCTGACGTTTTTAGAGAGTCCAATATCTTGCATTTAAAAAATATCTTACAGGCAATAAGAAAAGACGCACCTGGAGGGAGGATTTGGGAACTCTTTCAGCGTCACTATTAGCACATTGCCCTGCCTATCTTTCAGCGGTTCATAGTACACCTGGCCTAAATCCATTGTTCCTAGAGAAGACTAAGAGCAGACACAAGAGAAAGGATAAAATAGAATCACAAGACTGAAAGAAAATAATGACATTAGGGATCAGAGCATTAAAACATTGCCTCTGTTTGTGCAGACTGAATGAGCTTGGCAAAAAGAAGACCAGGAAGAGGGGCTGTAACGGGGTAATTAAAATTAAACCAATATGACGGTTCTGAACTTGAGAATGAGGGGCTTTAATTTCCTACCTGCATCTGAGAAACAGCTTTCAAGATGTTGTGTCTGTTTTGAAGGAGGGAGGAGGGAGAGGAATGAGCAGAGGACAGGCCCTGCTGAAGCCAGGGCACCTGCTGCCATGCACAGGACAACTACAACAGAAGGACAATGGAAGTTGAGGAGTTTAGGATAAGATGCATTTATAGGCATTCAAGCTGAAAAAAAACAAAAACATTCACGTCAGTAATAAGATGTACAATTTCCATCAGTAGTTTACAGATGGTGCCAATGGTCATTATGGTCATATTACTGGGGATATTTCAACATTCTGGTTTAGAAAAGGTAAAGCAGATTAAAGTGTGCTGGTTCACTGGTACCAACTGGCTTTTGGATATAGTCCGAACAATTTCAATAGCAATGAGGACAGGGTCATTGCTGCAGCTTCAGCCTTCTTGATCCATTCTAAAACTGATTTAGATGTGTGTTTAGGATCACTGACCAGCTAGAACACCCAATTTTGTCCAAGATTTAACCATCCTGATAATGATTTCATCAACCTTGTGCAACAAACAAGCACCGCAGGCAGTGAAACTGACCCAAATTATGATGCTGCCACCACTATAGTTCACAGTTGATACGTGTTCTTAGGTTGGAAAATATCTCCTTGACTCCTTTAAGCATTCTTCCTGTTGTTGTGGCCAATTATTCCACTCATTGTCTTACCATTATACATCTCTCCATAAGGCATTTTGCTTTAACGGAGACATGATACGATTTTTTCACTATTCCAAATGAAAAAATAGATACTATACTTTCCTAATGATTTTACACCATCCGGGAAGCCGATTTTTAAAAACTCGGAAGGATATATCATATGGACACCGCAGACCAATGCCGCTGCAAGCTCGCGCCACTCCTCTCCCGCCTCCCCCTCGTATTCAGTCAAGTGCCACCATTACTGAATTCGGATTTGGAGTAGGCTACGGACTTGAGCGTGGAAAATGAAGAAAAGAGGTGCACATGTGAGTTGCTCTGCTGTTGACTCCCAACACTGGACCAAGCTACCAGGGACCGGTGAATTAAATTCATTTTTAATAACACCATTCCTGGCAGCAACCCTCTCCACAAGTAAAAGTGTCTGTGCTGAACATTTTAAGCTAGAATGCTTCGCTAATTTGGGACATGTTGGGGTATTTTCCAACATGTAGAGGTTGAAAACGGCCAAAAACAAAGAGAAACCTGAAGAAGGAAACATGTATTGAATATACTGAACTCCGTAGGTTCCAGCCAGGTCTGATTCAGTCATATCTTGAGCCATGTTGTTATTTTAGAGTAGGAAGGTATCAACCCCCCACCTTCCTGCCACCAATCAATGCGCCTCTCATTTGTGTTATTATAATGACCATCCAGTACAGCCAAAATATCGCATGTAATCTTGTGAGACAATACAGTGTTTAGAAAAAAAGGGTCAGAAAAGCACAATGGGTTTTTTTCTTTCACTCTAATCTTTTTGAATGGCCTGAAAGACTATGATAGAGCATGGTTATCCACAGTAGTAATAGGTTATGACCCCTTTAAATGAGCTCTACCAATTGTGCCAACAAGTAAGATCAAATATAAAACCAGAATAGTACCAGCAGTTTATTGATCATCACACAAAGCTTGTGGTCAAGGTGTGGTGTGCAAAGAGACATTAAACCAAATATTAGTGGGGGTGTATGTTTATAGCCTGGTATGTATTATTTTGTCCATGAGTGGATTCGAGGAAGCTTTATAATCCATTCACCTTTGCAAACCAAAGGAAGTCTTGTGCGATGGAGGTAGAGCAGCACTGGATCTCCACCAGTGGTATCTGATCCTCAGCGGTCACCAGGATTTTATCCTTGTGGTAAAAAACAGTCGCCAAGTACACACCCCTGGTGATACAGAAAGCATTTTTACTCTAAAAAATTATTTATATGAAAAGAAAACTAACATAAGCTAATTTTTACGAGGAATTAAGAAGCCTTGCATTAACAGGAGCTTTGTGTTTTTAGCTGTTATCACTTTACTTATCTCACAGCTCCAGATGCCTTGACTTCCAGATGCCCCTGTGTAGGCCTAATCTGCATGGCTGTATTTACATCCCATTTAACTGCTCTGTCAGGTAACACAGATGGGATCTACCTTTGAAGGAGCCGGACGAACTTGGTTGCAGACTGGAAAAGTTGTTTGATGCCCCGAGACATCAACAGGCGCTTGCTGGTGCTAGGCGACTTCGAGCTATCTGTTGAATATGACAAGAATGGAGGAAAATAGTGTTGAACCAGGTGATGGTTATTGAACTGTTACCTTGTTACCTTGCCTAAAAAATAATAATAATACTAATACTACTACTACTACTACTACTACTACTACTACTACTAATAATAATAATAATAATAATAATAATGACACATTTTATTTGAAGCACCTGTCAGAACAACCTAAAATGCTTTATAAAAGCACAGAGGAGGAGGGCAATAGAAAAATGAAATGCAAGCAAACAAACCAAGAAAATACTAAGTCAAGAACATACTTAAGAGGTGATTATTAATTAAAAACAGTTTTTAACGAGCAAGTCTTAAGAATGGATTTAAACAAAGATAGGGATTTATTATTTCGAAGGTCGGGTGGGAGAGAATTCAAAAATTTGGGGGTGGAGCAACTAAAAGCTCTAGAGACGAGGCAAAAAGAAGGGGGAGTTCGATGAAGAGAGGGAACGCAATACTATTTTGTTTATAATAATATTTCTCTAGAAATCCTTTAAACAGCTCCTTTTTGTTTCATGATAATTGCATTATAAGTAAATGAAATCAGCCTCGCCCTTGTGTTAGTTTGAAATATAAATCCGCCACCTTTGCACATTTAGAGGATACATGTTTTGCTTATTTTTCTTCACAAACAAGCTTAAGTGTGTAAAGTGAATGGAGAGCATCTGTGAACATACATTTTCAGATCTTGAATCAGATTCTCAGTTGGATTTAGTAGCAGTTATCTGAAGCTGGCATGTTAAAACATGAAACAACTAAAACATTCAGGGTAGAGTGACTTGAGGATCACGGTTGGGAACCACTGATCTAATCCATTAAACTATAGCTCTGTCTGTGTGTTTAGGGTGCTTGTCCTGTCAGAGGAGGAATCTTCACCCGAATCTGATTGCCTTGTATTTAACCCCATCCACCTTCGCATCAACTCTGACAAACTTCTCTGTCCTCAGCTGAACTAAAATCTTCCCACAGCATGATGCTGCCACCACTGTGTGTCAATTGTTGAGATTAGGCTAATGTGGAGCTTTAGTTTTCCATCACACAGTGCTAAGAGTACCTTTTTTTCACATGTTTGCTGTGTCACCTACAGTGCATTAGTTTAACACATAAAATCCTAACGATATGCAATGACATTAGTGGATGTAACGTGACAAAAATTTTAGTTTGAAGCGAATGAAGACTTTTTTTTTTTTGCCTGCTGTAAAAACTTACATCACTAAATCCCCATTGTTACCTATATAATATCCTTTGTACTGGGATTCTTTAGCATCCTCCAGCAGTTTTCTCACAAGGCACTCATGGTTCCTGAGAGGCGACTTCACACCAACGCACTCTCTCCAGCCTGCACAAGAAAGAAACAAATCATCCCTTTCATGCAGTTAGAGGGAAAAAATCATTCAAAAGGCAAGAATTAATTTGCAGCCCAGTCCTGAATCCTGCTTCTGTCAAAGATAAGGAAGCACCAGAGCTTGCATGACAAAACACCTCTAAACTCTGAAAGCATCTATGCCGATTTATTCTGAGCTTTACTGTAAGTTGAATGTGAATGAAGCTTATTTAATGAATAGTTTGGCATGCTTAAAAATTTGAACCTTTCTTCTCCATTGAAAAAAAAAACACTGTGCTGCATTACCGGAGGAGTAAATTGGAAAGAAAAGATAGAAAAGGCAGTAAGGAGGTACAGAGATTTAGAGCCCAATTCAAGCTCAAAAGAGCATGGCTACAAGGTCCATTGATTCACAGTGACATCCCTGATTCTCCATGTTTTAATAAATTACACAATCTGCCAACCTTCACTTGTTTCACATGAAGCTTGAAGCCAGCTAAATCCAAAATTTAAAACATCTCTCCAAGGACAGACATGATGATGATGAACTTTTAGACTTGTTCTGCAGTTCAGCATACTCACTAGAGGGGGCAGCGCTGACCGGACTGGAGCACTGAGATGGGCCCCATCCCTTCACGTTGTAGGCACTCACTCTCACATAGTAATCCACTCCCTGCATTGGAAAAGCAGCAGAGTGCCAAATAATCACTGTGCATTAACCTCGTGAATCACCCATTGCGGGACAAAGGAATGAGAAAGCGCTCTTATTATTAATTCATCTTATCGAGCACCGTGAGGCTGTGGGAAACATTCTCCTGTGGAACGGGGTTCAATAAGCAATAAATATATTTTATCAGCGGTGTGTGTAGGTACATGTGCGTGCTGCCTAACTCACCGCTGTCAGTCCGTTGATGATATAGGAGGGGTTCCTCGTTTCTGTAACATGGGCCGTACCAAGGATGCGTTTGAAACTGGTCGACGTGCTCCACTCCACTGTTCAGAAGAAGAAGATAAAACAAATAGTCTCACTGACAAAATTCTCTCTGGGTTTGCTCAGTGCTCCAATAAGCAAGAACAAAGGATTTGAGTATTTACAGTTCAAAGAACAAGGCTTAATCTACTCTTGGCAGAAGGATATAAAGCAGCAGCTAAAGTAACGCCTATTCTAGATGCACAAACAAAAGGCTGCTTTTGTTTCTCCAAGCCAGCTTGGCAATGTGTGGTATTCTGATTTTATTGAACTGAGACAAAACGCAATCAAACACCTTTTTGTTTCTACTCTGCTAAATTCCAAATTATTTATTATCCCTTTCAAAAGAAAAGACATAATATACCTGATCTTGTCTTTTCCCGGTTCTAAAATTATCTAGATCTAACCTCGGTTATAAACAAAAAACTCACAACAGATTTAACTTTTATCAAAAAAGGATGAAAAGACTGAAAACATCCTAGCTGTGAACAAAGGATTTATGAGGAAAAGCAGCAATCACGTGCTGTGAATCAAATTTACTGCAATTTACTGATCATCAGGGAGTGTGACCACCTCTGTAAAAGTAGTTTTCTCCTTACAGCAGTGTGTTAACTCAATACCAAGTTAGAATGAGAATGGCTCTTAGAGACACAACTGCTGTTATCCAACAATCTGGGAACAGTCATATGTCTGAACTTCATCACTCAAGTAACAGAAAAAATGACCTTCCAAAAGAGAATAAGACATCCAAGTAACATCCAAGGCAACACTGTCCAATGCTAATATAAAACCAAACCAACATATCTGACTACACAGGCCTCAGTGACATCTTAAATCTTAAAAGTTCATAAAATACTAAAGACGTGTTTGATAACATTTCACCAAAGCTTATGTTGGCAAAGCTTAATCTACATGAACCACAGTCTTAGAATAAAATTTGCACAAATAAGACCCTGGTATTGTTATTGGGCCACTAAGCAAAGCAGCATATTTATGGAAAATATTCACAATATATGTGTAAAAAACCATCATGCCAGTTGTCAAGCAATGGTGGTGGCAGAGTGAGGATATGAGCTTTTGTTCTGGGCACCATGAATTCACTGAATCTACCATACATTCAAAAAAAATACCCAGCAGATTTAAGGTGGAGGAACTGACTGTCAGTCTCTGTAACAGCAGGAGGATAGAGACCTGTGAAAACACAATGCTAATATGGAGATACATAAGGAATAGCTAGAGAGAAGCAATACTTGATGCCAATCAATCTGACAATGGTTACGATCCTATTTCAAAATAATTTGAAGTCCATTTTTCATCTGTGAGAAACCGTTATTCACTGGTGGAAAAACATTTAAGAAAGGCTGCAATTTTCCCAGGAGTTTACACCCCAGCCAATTCACCTCATGGTCAAAAATAGTATGCTTACAAAAGCTGCAAAAGACCCAAGGGAAATATGAGACTGCGAAATCGTTGTTAGAATCCTTAAGGTCAAAGTTCAAGACATTACAGTTATAAAAATACATTTTTAGAAAGGCTGAAGGAGAATGTTTCTTCTCTCTAAAGAATATGGCAGCAAAATCAAAAATTGCAAAATTGCATTCAAATGAACCACAAGGCTAAACTATAAAGTGTTCCCTTTCAGTCGATTGACTTGGTACAACACGTAGAGTATGGGATATCACCTCCCCGCGTGGCCCGACTGAAGACACAAGCAATCACACCCTTAGGCTATACGATGTGGGTTGAAAGGACGTAAGTCCCGACTGCACTTAAATGCACCCACCATCACAGTCCTTACTCTCCTACACTCTTCATCTCAGTGAGAACAAGTGTGTCTACCTGCTGTGCACTAGCTCTGTTTGTTTGTTTGTCCTATTTTTTTGCCTTGTGGTTTGGGATGAGTACCAAGCAAAAAAACAAATGTAAAGCAGAAGTCTTCTGTTCACCACTATCCTCAGGTGTGCGGCTTCTCGCTTCATGAAAAAGACCAGCATGAAACCTGCCCTATCTGCCTTGGAATTGTCCACACCAGAAGAGCATTGAGTGAGCCCGAAGCATGTGTGTTTTCTGCTGCCAGCTTCGGCGCTCGGCGCTCAAACAGAAAGATCCAGTTCATACAGAAAGCTCTTAGAGAGGCTACGGTGTCAAGGCAAGAACTCCGATCAGGATGGCTTTTTGGTCAAAGCCCTCACTTGCAGCTGGGCAGAACATTTGGAGTATGTGGAGGGGTTAGGCAGGATGGCGAAGAATACCGCTCCATCTCAGTATCAACTCTAGTGTCATGGTGACGATGATGTGCTGGACATCACACTGGAAGGCCAAGACCTGTCTGAAGATGATGATGAAGACTTTTCAGTGGGTCAGTGTCTGCTTCTGCCACCACTGTCTCCTCTGTAGGTCAGACTGATACTTCATTCCTCTCTCTCCGCCAGTGGGCAGCTGATAAATTGGAGGTTAATTGGCCCACACCTGTTCCCGATCAGAAGGTGTCGTGGTTCAGAAGATTTTAAATAAGCTTATTGTTAAAATGGCTAAGGTTATCCTGAGCTGTCTTTGTAATTATGCTGCTATAGGCTTAGACTGTTGGAGGACAGACTGAACACCCTTCACCTTGTTTTTTTCTCATTATTTTCTTCTCAATAGAAGCTACACCTGGTCTGGTATCCTGCTCAGCTACAACGCCCTGTTGGATGGGGAGCATCGATTCACATGATGCTCCCAGTGACTGAACATCCTCTATGTTGTGCTATACTTTTTACTTTCTGAAATATAGAACGTACTCTTACATCAGTTCCCTTTGTTCCGTTTTGTGTCCCTGCTCTGTCTTCTCATACCTCCAGACAGTCGGGGCAGATGACCTCTCATACCTCTGCTGGAGGTTTCTTCCTGTTGAAGGGGAGTTTTTCCTCTCCATTGTCGCTACATGTTTGCTCAGTATGAGGGATTGCTGAGGTTTTAGTCTGTATGTTCATGGCACAACCTCACATCCATGACTAAATGGAATCTGCTGGGATTCCTTAAATAGAAAACTTTGAACTAATTGGAATGTTTGTACAATTTTATTGAAATGACTTTTCTTGTAAAGCGCCTTGAGATGGCATCTGTTGTGAATTGGTGCTATATAAATAAACTGAATTAAAAAGAATTGAAATCTGACAGCTGATGTCGATTTTTCCTTTTTTCCAAAGACGCATAATAACCCACTCTGCGTTCCGTACCTCTGCACCTGCTGTTGATTTGTTTATTTATTTGGATCCCCATTAGCTTCCACCCGAGTGGTTACTAATCTTCCTGTGGTCCAATTAATAAAATATAATAATCATGTACGATACCAAAATGACAATTACATTTATAACAATTACAAAAATAATTCATACATTTGACTTTACATAGAAAAGCCAAAATATTCAGGTAAAAGCTAAATTAGATTTTAATACTCTAAAGAATACATGCCCTTTAAATCCATGTATGGTTCATTCTTTGGTTTTTCCATTTCAAAATAATAATAAAAAAAACAATAAACCACGTAGTTTTTTGGTTTTCTGTTTTAGAAAGCCTGTTAAAGTTTTTACTTTATTATATCTTCCAGAAAATAAATTAATAAAAATAGACAGTCTTTTTCCAAATATTTCTGGCAGCTTAAGAATTAAATAATGTATATGACAGGCCTGTAAGTTATTTTGTTCCCATGTTATGAGGAAGGAATGGAATGCTTCAGGCAGCTAAAATATTCAATTCCTCCATATAACTTTGGTAAGTAAGTTCAAATTTCTTCATATTCATAAGTGTCCATGTTGAAAGGAGTAAGCACTGTTAAAGACAGATCTGTAAATTAATTTGTTCTTATGTTGTGATAAGGGGAACTGAATATTTCTGGCAGCTGAAATATGCTGTATGATGTGAGGAATGAATGACCTAAAACACAAAATGGATGGTTTAATATCTGCCCCTAATAACACAACCCCTCTGCTTTGCTTTGTTTTGTTCAATAAGTTATGAATATAGGTAATTTGCCCCTTGAGTTGCAAAAAGGATGCATTTTCTTTTAAGTATGCAAGTGTATTATCATCTTTCCATCTCAATCAATCACCACCAACCTTTATATTGGGTGATGAGCCCCATGTTTTCACCCTCTGGCTCCTTGATCACCACACACAGAGAGGAACTGCTGGTTACCAGTAAGGACACATGGGTGGGAGGACCTGGGAGCTCTGGATGGGACAGGTAAAGGCAACAAGTTATTATTTAGACAGGGTCAAAGCAATGTAAAACCTTTATTTAATAATAATAGTCATATATGACAATATACAGAATGTTACAAAGACTAAATAGATGAGAACCCCATGGCCACTATGGAAGGGGCTGCAGATCCTGCATGGATCAAAAAGATTGTAGACAATCTTTTCGTCTTTGTGCAAGAGAGTGTAAAAGTGCTAATTTTGGCCTTCGAGCAAAGAACCCAAACTTTAAAAGCAAGAAGAGAGGTTGGCTAGCAGTGAAGCAACTCTAAACATTGCATTACTTTGGATCAAATATATTAGAATGGCTCAGTCAAAGTCCAGCCGAAGAAACTGCTGAAAACTTTACTTTCTCCATCGATTGTGCCATGGAACTGATTGTTAAATCTGCCTTGAATTGAAATGAATAATTTAACATTTTCACCTTCAGATAAACCAAAATAAATATTCTTTTGAAGCTTCCTGTAGTTCTGAAGCACTGTGGGAGCCGTTCATTATTATCTTGCCTATAACAGGGGCTCAGATTTTCTCCTTTGTGATCAAATGTAACTGTGGTCTACCCACCGAGTCTAGACAAAGGGATTTATATTTCACTCACGCCCAGCAGTGACCTGGAATTGAGTGGATTCCCACTAAGTCAAGCACCTTAGGCCACATTTCATGTATATTTTAAATTTTAAACATTCAACCAACGTTCTTCTTCCCTTGGTGATTTATAATAAGAGTATGCTTAGTTTCACTGCACATAGAAAGAAGACTTGAGGCCTTGTTCTCCTCACAAGTGTGATAATAAAGAGATCTAAAGATCTTTGAAAGAAAAATGAAAGCAGTTCTAAGTAAAAGCATTAAGCATTGGTAATAAATACACAAGATATCATAAAAACCTCCAAAACAGTCTGAACCAATTAAAGGGTAACAGAATTAAGACATAAATGGGTTTTTGTGAGATGTAAAAAAGTGTAGGAGCCTTGGAAACCTTCTCTTTGCAGGCTCTTGCTCATATATCTGCCAGCATCAAGGTTTTATTTGATCCAGACATTGAGTGGAGGGAGAGCAGGACATGGCAATTAGAATGTGGTCAGGCTGATGACAAAAGGGACTAAATTGGAAGTTTAGATTCAATTCAAAAATACTGTATTGATCCCAGAGGGAAATTACGATGAGATAGAAGAAAAAAAGAAAACTTAAAAGAGCTGAAAAAATTATTTGTTAAATTTATAATAGTCAGCTGACTAATAAATCTCAGTGCTATAATCAGCACTCATGGAGGACTTTGTAGATTAAAACTGGATCAAAATGCAATTTAATATAAGAATTTTAAGTGGTATACAACAATTTTATGATGCATAAAAAAAAAAAACGTTGCATCTAACCATTTTTTGACAAGTCACACAAAATCAATGCAGATGGGCAGAATTAGATCCTAGATCCTTGACTGCTCAGAGGGAGGGTGTCTACAGCTCTTTTGGTTCCCTCTTCCTTACATCTTTTGCATCTCCGTGACACCACCTCAGCTGACAGACTTTGTGCTTATGCAATCAACAGAAAGGGACACAAGTTAGTGTCATCTCATTGGCTTATGCAAGTCATAACAAATTAAATGTGGGTGAATTACAGGTTAAATGCTTTAGTTACAGCAGTCCCATGATGTTGCAAGAAGCATAATAACAGCTAGGAAGTGAAGTTCTCCAACTTTTTCCCAGTTTATCGTGTTGTGACCACAAACCTCAGTTTTTTTTACTGAGGTTTTATATGACAGCACATCATTACGAAGAGTGCAGTCATGAAGAAGATAGGAAATAAGGTTTTTGTTTTCAGAAATCAAACTTTGAAAACTGCAGCTTACTACTATTTATGTCAGGCTGGTGTATGCATGGAGGACGAAGGACCCAGGCGCAGAAGCAGATTTATAGGTGATGCGATCATTTAATAATGGTGCAGCAACATAAGGTGAGACGATACACACAACAGGTACGACATACGACAATGATCCAGCCAGGAATGAAGCGCTCGCTGGATCTTAAATAGGGGGAGACAAGGAGGAACAGGTGAAAACAATAGGAAGTGAACACAGGTGCAAACGATAGGAGGTGAGGAGGTGAGGACAGGACAACACAGGTGGAGATGATGATGAGGGAGTGACAGGAGCTGAGTGTAATCATGACAATTTAGCCACCTCTGAATACATCTTTTGGAGGGAGATTGTAGCTGCAAATCTTTGGGGTTTGTCTCGACCAGTTTTGCACATCTATTTATCCAGTATTCTTTGTTATATGGCCTAAGTTTAGCATCCTCACAGCATGACGCTGCCACCGCTATGTCTCATTATGGGGTTGGTGTATTATTGAAATTTTATCATGTAGGCTAGTTGGTTCAGTTTTGGCTCATTTGACCAGAGCATGTTTGTCGCATCTGCTACAAGGCTTGTGGCAAACAGCTGACAGTAAATACATCTAAAGGCAAGGCAAAGCAATGTTATTTGTATTGCACACTTTAAACACAAGGTAAAAACAGCAATTAAACATAAAACATGAGAATCAATAAAAGAAAACATTAGAGTGCAATATAATAGTTTACTCAAAGGCAGCTTTACAGTAAACAGATGAGTTTTAAATTTTGCTTTAAAGCAGCTCAGTGTTTCAGCAGCTTTGCAGTCATCAGGAAGTTTGTTCCAGATAAGGGGAGCATAGAAACTGAAAGTATTTTGAAGTCTATTATCTGAGCTACAAGGAGCCAGTGTAAGGACTTTAGAACTGAAGTGATGTGCTCTACATTCCTGGTTCTAGTGAGGACGAGAGCAGCAGCGTTCTGGATCAGCTGCACCTGTCTGATTGACTTTTTTGGTAGACCTGTGAGGATGCTGTTGGATTTTATTTTTTGCAATGGTCAGATTTGAGGAGTCATGATGTTTATTAGTAGAGATGATGAGCTGATGACACAACTACTAGTTGTGTCATTCTTTTACCTGAGTTGTGGATCTCTGTACCTCTTTGAAATGGGCCTTATACTAGTAAATATTTACCCTTCTTGCCTCTCATAGCAGATTTGCAGTTGTGCCATACTCCTGTTTTCAGAAGAAGGATTGAACTACATGAGATGTCCAAAACTTAGGATGTTGTGTTATAATCTAACCATGTTCAAGCATCTTTTTTTCAGTGTAGACAATAGGGATGTGTATTGGCAAGAATATGGCGATGCGATGTATCACGATACAGAGGAAAGGATACGATACATCAAGATATATCAGGATATGATTTATACTGTATATTGCGATTTTCAAAAATGAATTTAACTGTAGAAAACCTGTCACAGCATCCTAAACACTCTAACCTGTTTCATCCATAACTCATCCAGTTTTATTTAATCTTAATTCTAATTCTAGTTGATCCACTGGAACAAAGGAGGTAAAAAAGTGACCAATTATCAGTCCTACTTTCAATTTTACTGCCAAAATGATTGTGGTGTGTCAGAATTTCATTGAAATTCAAACAAATAAAAAAATTGATTATTTGGTCTTGAATATCAATATATAGACATAAAACATTGAGATATTTCGATATTTTCCTATATCCCTAGTAGACAATCATTAGTACAGTACCAGACATGCAACTGAAGGCAACTCCACCTTACCCATAGCAAGAACAAATGCCATAAGAAGCACTGTCATGTCCAGACATATGAAGGAATGGAATAAACTGCAAAGCATATCATACTCACTAACAATGTCAATAAATTTAAAATATATGTAAAACAGCATTCATCAAAATAATACATCTGACTGTTATATAATGTGTGCGAATATGTGTGTACATGCACATGTGTAGTGTATGTTTTTAACATTTTTTGTTGATGTACATATTTTCCAGGATCCCAGGAAGAATAGCTGCAGCACAGCTGTAGCTAATGGGGATCCTTTCAATAAAACTAAACAAAACTAAAAAAAACGAATGTTTTAAATTTCACCACTACTTCCTCCATGAATGCTCTGCTGTTTTTCTTGGTCTTCGTGATGCTGTTTGTCCACTAATGTTCTCTAACAAACCTCTGAGGCCTTAAGAGTAATGCTGCATTTCTACTGCGATGGAGTTACACGCGTGTGCTCTTTACTAATTACTTTTGAAGGTAATTAGTTGCAGTAGATTTAGTGGTTTTAAAATTAAGGTGCTGAATATAAATTCATGGCAGACTTTCTTTAAATGTAAAAATTCCATCCTCCTCTTTTTTACATCTGAATTATATATTACTCTGTGTGCACAAAAAAATCCTACTAAATCATATTTAAACGGGGGTATTATGCAAAACTGACGCGTAACATCCTGATAAGATGTTACTCCCTCATTAAAAACATGACTGAAATGTTGCTTTGACTCATCCACTAATGTTTGACAAATCTTTGAGCCTCTGCTGGTAGTCATTGGGGGTGCCGTTTTGCCTCCTCCCACCTACCTGCCCTTTTTCCATCTATCCCCTCCTCCGACCTGACGTAGCCTACTCAGCCAAGCCTCGACGCCTGCAGAGCACTCCTTGATAGCGGATTAATAAGCAGATTGTCCCTAATGGCAAGGATACTCAATCATAACCTACACACGTAAGAACTGTGACTTGTTATTTTATTAGCGTCTGTAACTCCGACCTCAAAACGTAGTTTCATTTATCAGGTTTTTTTTGGGATTCAATGCAAAACGTGACCTCATAGTTGTTTTAATTTATAGTTTCAATGCAAAATGTAGCTTCATTTATCTGTGCATTTTTTTATTTCAATGCAAACCTTAGCTTCATAGTCATTGATATTTATAAACGTTATAAACGTTCCAAGGAGATTAAATATTACACAACCGACACGTCTTGTAAAAGCCTCTGAATTTTCTCTGGTTCTTCAAAAACCCCACTTTCAGGGTCGGATATCAGATCATTTCCATACGGTATTAAAACTCCTGTGTTGCCATTGTTCACCATTGTGATTTTTTTCCGAAGTACTAAAATGCAACACACTGAAAACTTTTGTAAACTATCAGAGTCCGACTCCACTCGCATGCTGTAATAATAGCCGGTACATGACTTTCTGCAGAGGGAGTTTAATAAAGGCTAAGAGAGGCAGGGGCGAATAACAAGGCGTCAAATAAGGAAGTGATGAGAAGATACATTTCTTTGAGGTGATTTTTGATATATACGGGATTTTCAGGCAGATTTAGGGTAACAATTTTTTTAAGGGTTCTATAGAACTCCACTGTGAGGAAGAAGCATAATACCCCCCTTTAATCATATTGAAGTTTATGGTTGTTGTGTTTGGTTTAGATTCATTTTTTTGTTACTTTTCAGTCTTTTTCTTTGTTGTGAGACATCTCAATTTAAAAAAATACGCATGGCTTTTTTGTTCTTGTTTAACAAAACACAAGCAACAGGAATTGTTCCTGGCACAGTGTCATGCAGCAGGATTACTGGTGAGGGGCTCCAAATCAGCTTTCTTTCTCATGCACAGGAAGTGCACACTTTAGATAAATGGCACTGTATAATTTGCATAGTCATACTAAATGGAGCAACAATGTACATTTAGATCCAGTCAGTTTTAAGAAATGAAGGGATTGTCATCCCAGAATAACAAGAGACCACAAGTTTTTTTAAAGGTGAAACTCCAAGAGCCTTTTTTTCTTTGAAAGATGGTGCAAAGCAACCAAGTTGTAAATGTTCCCAGAACAACAGTGGTAGTTTTACCCCGAATATTCCATAATCCACAACTTTCAAGAAATGGAAAACATTTTTTGGTTTGGAAGGATTGCATTTTTCCATTCTTTTTCAAAAGTATCAAATTTAGTGAAGTTCCAACCACAAACTTTACTTTCATGCAATCTTCCAATTCATCCAATCTGACTGAGTGTGAGCTATTTTGCAGAGAGGAATGGTCAAGTTTTGCAGAGTGCTGATGTGCAGGCCTATAATTAGAGTTGTTAAAATCTTCAAGCTATTGATTACTGTGCCCAAATATATATGCTGATTTTTATTAGCAATGAATTTTGGAAACCATGTATCCACATCTTGATGATGGTTTACATTTTGCTGGTCTGTCACATAAAATCCAAATAAAACCCTCTGAGGTCTGTGGTTGTAACGTGACAAAATGTGGAAAAAAAGGTGTTAAGGGTAGAAATACTTCACAGTTTTAAAAGCACCACAGTCTGAACCAACAGCACTGACCTGTGTTCTGGAAATTCTCCCTCATCCGGTAGTACAGCTGCAGCCGGAGTCTCCAGAGGCGGATCTGTCTCTGGACGTCAGCCTGCGCCTGGGGGCCTGCTCCTGTTTTTCTGGCCAACTCCGACTTCCTCTCCTCCATTTGTCTACTTGCCAGATCTACCAGGGCGTCAAGCTTGAGACCCCAGTCTACGGGCCGACACACTGAGAGGTAATGCAGCACAGGCAGATGGTTAATGTACATAATTCATTGGGAAAAATCAACTCTTAAACAACAGTTGTATGCTCTTTTTTGATCAATTAAAGCATAAAACTTACAAACAGGGTTATGTCTGGCCCCTGCTTTTGTCAGAACATGAAGAAGAGGGGAGTTGTGGGTAAGGGCAGCCACATCCAGGGGAACCAAACCCTGTTCGCTCACTCTGTTCACCCCTTTCTCTTTATCCCTCTCCCAGTCCTTCTCTTTCTTCTCTCCTCTCTCCCACAAGCTTGTTCCTCCTCCTCCAATGCTAGCATGATCTTTGGATAGGAGGCTCTGCACAGCCAAAGTGTCCTCATTTTCCACTGCCTCCCATAGGGTCTTGTACTAATGGGGAGAAGGAGGAAGGGTGCATCACCAAAGAGGGTGTAGGAAAGAGAAAAAGGGTTTAGATGTTGAAAGAGACTTATTTAGCACGGTAGAGGGAAGGGATTTGAAAAGAAAAAGCAAAAAAAACAACAACAAAAAACAACACAAAATCCATAAATCAAAGCAATAAAGGACAAAAAACTCATATTCTAACCTTATGAGATAAAGGTTTCTTAGGAATTTGAGTTATGGACTGAATAAAATTTGGAGTGCATTTGAAAGACAAGGGTTGTGGATTTGTTCAGAAAGATTTCTTTCTCTTTTCAGTCCAACTCTTTGTAGTGGTGACCGTACTTTGAACTGTGTTTTACTGTCTAGACCTTACGTTTCTAAGCTACGCCGTATTAAAACCAAACTGAAATGCAATCCACAAATCAGCCAAAGACACAGATGCAGCAGATTCTTTACAGTCAGAACAGATCGAAACCACAACGCCTCATGCAGGCTCCTTCGCACGCACTCAGTTTTGTAAAAAGCGGCAACACTGTTTGTTTCATATTGAGAAAGATTAGCTTGGAGTTATAAATAATGTCAAATGACACGACACGTGCCATCCAATCAGTTATTCCACCTGAGAGCTCCTTAAATCTACTGATGGAGTAAGAGGTTTGCAGTGTCATTTAATAGCATGTTCAGGGCTAGAATGACTCATCAACAATATTCTAGCGTCATCCTGGCTTGAAAGCACAGTTTTTGGCAACCAAAATACAAAATCCAGTGTGTATTCCATTTATCTCACCCCCAACAACCGATAGGCCAAAATTTAATTTATTTGGGGGGTTGAAGCAATGCAGAACAACCTGACTTTATAAGATTAAGTAATAATCCCCCTCATTAATTGAAGAGTTGGTTTTGTTTTTTTGTTTTTTCTAAAAGCTACATGCAGACCTAATTACTGCTTTAAGATGACTAGCAATTCTCAAAAAGCACACATCATGCTAACACATCATGCCCTTATCTTAATAAATTCAGGAACAGATGAGAAACAAAGTTATTGAAACCCAGTCAGTCTTGCAATAATTACTAAACCATTTCTAGGGCTTTGTGACTCAAATTAACCACAGTGAGAACCACGATGAGCAAGTGGAGAAAAGTTGGAATGGTGAGGAACCTTTTCTTGGAGCAAACTACTCCAAGAGAGCATCAACAACTCATCCAGACGGTCATAAGATGTCAATAAACAACACCTAAAACACAGTAGTTTTTCATTCAAACAGCTAAGATGTGGGAACATGATTCCACAATAAGAAAGAGACTGGGCAATAATTGGAGCTTTAAAAACCCTGATAACATTAGCTTCCCCTACAATTCTATAGCAAACATCCTGATGGTCAGCTAAACTTATTACAGGTCCTTCTCAAAAATTTTGCATATTGTGATAAAGTTCATTATTTTCTGTAATGTACTGAAAAACATTAGACTTTAATTTATTCTAGATTCATTACAAACAACTGAAGTAGTTCAAGCCTTTTATTGTTTTATTGTTTTATTAATTAATGATTTTGGCGAAAAAGAAAAGAAAAACCCCAAATTCCTATCTCAAAAAATGTGCATATTTCATCCGACCAATAAAAGAAAAGTGTTTTTAACACAAAAAAAGTCAACCTTCAAATACTTATGTTCAGCTTTGCACTCAATACTTGGTCGGGAATCCTTTTACAGAAATGACTGCTTCAATGCGGCGTGGCATGGAGGCAATCAGCCTGTGGCACTGCTGAGGTTTTATGGAGGCCCAGGATGCTTCGATAGCGGCCTTAAGCTCATCCAGAGTGTTGGGTCTTGCGTCTCTCAACTTTCTCTTCACAATATCCCACAGATTCTCTATGGGGTTCAGGTCAGGAGAGTTAGCAGGCCAATTGTGCACAGTAATACCATGGTCAGTAAACCATTTACCAGTGGTTTTGGCACTGTGAGCAGGTGCAAGGTCGTGCTGAAAAATGAAATCTTCATCTCCATAAAGCTTTTCAGCAGATGGAAGCATGAAGTGCTCCAAAATCTCCTGATAGCTACCTGCATTGACCCTGCCCTTGATAAAACACAGTGGACCAACACCAGCAGCTGACATGGCACCCCAGACCATCACTGACTGTGGGTACTTGACACTGGACTTCAGGCATTTTGGCATTTCTTTCTCCCCAGTCTTCCTCCAGACTCTGGCACCTTGTTTTCCGGATGACATGCAAAATTTGTTTTCATCCGAAAAAAGTACTTTGGACCATCGAGCAACAGTCCAGTGCTGCTTCTCTGTAGCCCAGGTCAGGCGTTTCTGCCGCTCTTTCCCATTTCCTGCACACGCCGGTGCACGGTGGCTCTAGATGTTTCTACTCCAGACTCAGTCCACTGCTTCCGCAGGTCCCCCAAGGTCTGGAATCGGTCCTTCTCCAAAATCTTCCTCAGGGTCCGGTCACTTCTCGCTGTGCAGTGCTTTCTGCCACACTTTTTCCTTCCCACAGACTTCCCACTGATGTGCCTTGATACAGCACTCTGGGAACAGCCTATTCGTTCAGAAATGTCTCTGTTTCTTACCCTCTTGCTTGAGGGTCTCAATGTTGGCCTTCTGGACAGCAGTCAGGTCGGCAGTCTTACCCATGATTGCGGTTTTGAGTATTGAACCAGGCTGGGAGTTTTTAAAAGCCTCAGGAATCTTTTGCAGGTGTTTAGAGTTAATTAGTTGACACAGATGATTAGGTTAATAGCTCGTTTAGGGAACCTTTTTATGATATATGCTATGATAGATGCTAATTTTTGAGATAGGAATTTTTGGTTTTTCTTTACTTTTTTGGCAAAATCATCAATATTAGAATACTAGAATATTTAAACAATAAAAGGCTTGAACTACTTCAGTTGTGTGTAATTAATCTAGAATATATGAAAGTCTAATGTTTATCAGTACATTACAGAAAATAATTAACTTTATCACAATATGCTACTTTTTTTAGAAGGACCTGTATATTCTATGGACTGGGACATAAGTGGGACTTTTGGGAAGGTTTGCATCCCATTAAGTCTGGCATAAAACTAACAAAATATTTAAGAGAAAGATAATCATATGAACAGTCAAACATGGTGGTAGTATCATGGTCCGGGGCTGATTTGCTGCTTCAGGACCTAGCATAACTGTAGAACCATGAGAGAAAACCTGCAGTAATCCGGTTGTGACCATTAAGCCCAAGCACACTAACAACCCCACCACTGAATAGCTAAAAAAATATATAACTTAAACACCATTAGGATGCCTTTGCATCACATTGAATTGAGAATTCCTCAAAGTGGCTGAATTAAAACAATTCTGAAAAGTGGGCCAGAATTTTTTCACAGTTATATAAATGACTTGTGGTACAACCAATCATTAGGTTTAAAGATAAGACATTTTATGCTCTACTTATGTAAAAAGTTGCACATAAAAAACCCCAGAATGAGGCATAGAGCAGTTTCAGTCTAAGCTCGCTGATAAGGGTAAATATAGAAAGTAAAGCATGAAGAGAGTGCTAGATTCTTACAGCTGCTGCTGGCTTGCTGGTGTGTTTGGGTGCATCCACCTCCGCAGCGACAGACGACTCTCCTCCCCTCAGTCTGACAGACAGGTTCCTGTAGATTCGTTTGGGTGAGACTGGACCCAGGGAGCGCCGGCGTTGAGGTGGGTTCCTCATGGATACGGACATGACAGAGGAGACCAAGAGAAAGAAGAGGAAAGGACAGGAAAAGATATAAGCAGAAGAAAAGGAGCTGAGTTGATGAAAATACAGAAAAGAAGAACTGTGAATGGAGATTGCAAGAAAGATTAGAACTGTGAGAGCAAGAATGGGGGGGGATGATAAAAGTCAGGAAAATGGTGAAACGTAAGGGCGAAAAAAGATGAGAAACACAACAAGTGAAGATAAAACAGAACACTCAGTGAGGATAACTGATTTTTTTTTTTTCAGTGAAGACAATTTTCTACTAACTTGAGTGCTGAGCATTGGCTGAGAGCAGTTATGTGAGCGGATAATGGGCACAAGTAATGCCTGCTCAAAGTAGATGAAAATAGCTTGAAGGATTCAGCTTCTGCCTGTTCTGCTGTTTGTTCTCGTCTTACCCGCTGTTATGTGACAGAAGTTTTCTTTGCTCTGAAGGTAATTTTCTCCCAAACAAAGCAACAGACTCATCATTTTAATTAACAGAGATTTGCAAACTCCCATTAAAACACGCACTTCAAAAAACAAAACTGCTCCATATTGGGTCACTTTACAACCACAAACCTTAAGGTATTTCAATCAGGATTTTATGCAATGGATCAAAACAAACTGGAAGAGACACAGTACGTGGTTTTCAAAGGTTTTTGGGTTCTGTCCCCTTCAGTCTGATCCCTAGATTTAACCAACTGCCTTCAGATCCTAATTAGTCAGCCTGTGAGTATTTTAATCTCAGTATGAAGCCAACTGTTCTCTGAAGCCCTCAGAGGTAGTATAAAAAAAAATATTTATTTAACAAGAAAAGAATCACTGAAATTTAAAATCTAATTTACTCAGAAGGCCTAGCCATCCTCGTCAGAGAACACCAGCAAAAATAGCAGAAACACTACAGAGAAAGGTTTGGAAAGGAGAATCTTCCACAGCAAACATGAGGAGGAGGGAGCTCTGGTCAGGGAAGACCAAACGTTTTCTTTTTAATCTATATGCACAACACACCCCATCTCCACAGTGAAACACATGAATGGCAGCATCATCCTGTGGGGACGATATTCGTCAGCATTGAAAGGGAAGCAAGATGGGTGGAGCTAATTAGAAACACCAGGGCTAGAGAGATTCACCTTCCAGCCAGAGTTACAGACTATTTTTATGTGTTAGAATGGCCTAGACAAAGTCCAGAACAAAATTTAATCGAGAATCGGCAGCAAGTCTTGAAAAGTGAGATTCATTGGTGCCATAAAATCTGACTGAACTGGAGGTATTTTGCAAAGAAGAATAAGTAAAAATGTCATTCTTTAGATGAGGAATGACATTTCTGTCCTCTTTAATTTTACATAGGCCTATATCTGTAAAAGTTGTTGTGCTGATTTTTTTTTTTTTTAACAATTGATCTTTAACACTGAATCCTACTAAAATACCATTTTTGTGTATGTTGTGACGCGACAAAAATGTGATAAGGTTTAAAGGATGTGAACGAATTTGATTTCTAAAACAAAAACAGAGCAGCAAATGACAACGCGAGACTGCAAACCATATTATTATGATCTGTTTATGGCACAGTTTTTTTCTCTCTCTTTCGTTTTCAGTCAGAAAACAGCCATATAATACAGCATCACCATTAGGCTAGTCTTTTTGTGACACAGTTTTTTCCATTTCATCCTCTCTAGCGTTTGGAGTCATTCTCACGTCGCCTCGCCTCCCTTTCAAAAGCATCCTGGTTAGAAGAGCATCCTTCCAAAGGCGAGACATTCACAGGATGTATGACAGGAATAAATGGATCTGTCATCTCATCTGCCTGATGAACAAAGTCTTTATCCACTAAGTGGGGAACTGTCCTTGGGAGCAATCAAATACTCCCCTGGTGCATTCTAATTTAGCCATATAATACAGCATCACCATTAGGCTTGTTAACCCACCATGTGGTTCACTAGTTTGCACAGTACATGCACTGTCAACAAGACTGGATACAGAAGTATAAGGGCGTTATCTGTGTTACTGCAAGACCTTTCCTCTGTTTATTGTGTCCCACAGAATTCACTGAAAGTGCTGATGAGACATTTGTGAGAGGAGATAAGCTTGTGTTTAGTGTTTGTCTCTCAGATAAAACAAGACAAGGCTTTTTAGAAACTAGAAAACTGCGCTTTAGAGAATACGTGAGCAGGTTGGTGTGAAACACTGACCTGAGGGGAGAAATACACCACTGATTCACTGTGGTTTTTATCAGCCTCTGAACCTGAAGCATGTTGGGGTTTTTTTTCTTTAACCTCTGGCGGCTGTCTGACACAGACGTGAGAGCACGGTGTGTTTGCAAACGGTCTTTCCGGTTTGTCAGTCTGCGAAACGCTGTGGCTCTTAAGTTCAGCGATGCATGGAAACGTGATAAATACTGTTTTCGTCCCACAGGAAGTGATGCTGCACAGCCACAGAGAATAATCCAAAGAGCAGACTTGATTGTCAAATGGTTGGGATGGTATTTATTTAAGGTTTACGGTGAATAGTATGGTCTCTGTATTTTTTATATCTACATATCTTCATAATTCAGGATAATACTACAACTATAAATAAATATTTGTTTACAGATACAAAATAGATGTAGTAGGGGAAAAAAAGGTAATGTGTTGGTAGCAAAAGGGTCAAGGGGCGAAATAACCTAGAGCCATATCTGTTAGCATGAATTTCAGTCAATTATTCTCCGTACTAAAAGGTTCAACACATAATGTTTTGGTCACTACAGGGCACTTTGAACTAAAAATCCAACGTCACCATGGACCTTATTGACTTTTTAAACTATTCTTGGGAAGAATGACTTGTCACTATACTGAGAAAACCAAGCTGAGAGTTGTCAAACAGACACTGATGAATTATGAGAATGAGCTTCACCAGCCTATTTTCCTTTGGAGTACAATAATTTATTGTTCCATAAATGAGAGCAAGATGTTCTAGCTAACATGAACCACAATATTACAACAATTTTTGGGATGATATGAGGGTCTGATCAGCTACTGGAACCTTCTCTCCCTTTTACTTTAAGCTAAAAAGCTGGGTTTTTTAGTTCAATCAGGTTTGTCTGGGTCATTTTCAGCAGAACAAGTCTGTGCAGCAATAGTTTTCTCAGGAGCAGTAGACCATAACTCTGAATTTTAGGGGGGGAACCCAAATGCATTTTTTTCTTTTTAAATTAATACATATTTTTAAAATGTTTAGTTTATATAAAAATCATAGGATGAGGTAAGGTGTTTTAATGTTTTTGGATCTTTATGGATAGATATAGGCACTCAAGTATTTGAAACTTATAATTATAGCAGTTCTTTTTAGGAACAAAATGAAGCCACATGTGATTGATTAAACCACCCATGCTTCAGTTTACATTAGCTGATGTATAGGTCTACCTACCTACAGTATAACTATTACTACTAACATATTACAATATACTGTAATTTGCATAAGTAAAACATTTGTTCTAGCACTGATAGGGTACCAAAACTGTCTGCAGCCTGGGGCCTTGTAAATCCACTTGTTTTTGATCTGATTGATGATAAAGTTATACACTAGATGCAGTATTGGTATTACTTTCATTCTGATCATGATGATGACCAACTTTTTGAAAGTTCTTAGAACATTTTTTAAATCATACAAATTTAAAAAAGATCTTAATTTTCCCCCAAGACCCAGATTATGAAAACGCCACTCATTGAAAAATACTGTCTCCCCCCATTTCGGATCAACATTTATATTTACTTTGACTTACTAACAAACTATTCCAAAAAAAATTATGAAATCTACAACATTGGATATCCTTGAGGTAAAAATACAATTCTGATCAATGTTTAGCAATTTTCATGCAACTCTGGAGCCAACGACACCAGAAGATTCTGTCTGTAAAGGATCTTCACCTTCGCAGAGTATCCTGTTTAATAAGCGTCTCTTACCATATGGGGGTATTTTCACGTTCCTCGGCTTTCCGTCCGACGCTTTAGCGATTCTACGACATAGTTTTTTTTTTATGTGTTCAGAAACATCCTCCTGCTGCTCGGATAAAATCCATCGTCTCACTAAACTTTGCCCCGCGGACTGAGAGGGGCACCTGACCGTTACACCCTGGTGGCAGACAGAAAATTAGCCTACACCCACTCAGCCATACATGTTTTCCCCTTGTTCCGCCCACTTCCTCGATTCTTATCTCAGAGTTTCGCCTTAAAATACATACTTGGAGATACTTTTAATCCTCGGTAATTGTTATAAACCATAGAAGCTAATTAGAGTCCATATCTTTAGCCTACTTTTTTAATACTTGCTCAGTTGATGGGATTTTTGTTGAGAGATGATGTTGCAGAGTTCATTCTGCATTGTTCCCCTGGAGGGTGGGAGTGGGCGGCATGTCTGACTCCCTTATTTATAGTGCAAAACAACCGACGTCTTTATATGGCATGTTTTAAATATCAAGACAGAAGCATTGACAAACAAACAGATAACTGAAACCGTGTTCCCATGCATTTATTACAGCCTTTATACACCTGTTACACCGTAAACTGGATTGACAACATCTGTGAATAATATTGTTAAAGTATTTACTCAGGTTCTCAATTCTAGGTTACTTATTACAGCAGGTCTGGACTTTGACTAGACCATTCTAAGACAGGAATTTGCTTTTTTGTTCTCTAGAGTCTGTACCAAGGGTCTGCAAGCAAGATGCTTTAGACCATCTGCTGTGGCCATAAGGGAATAAAGGCAGATTAATTAAAAAAAAAAAATAAAAAATACAAATAATTTTAAAATGTCAGCTTTTGCAGTCTATACTCTAGAAATACAGATAAAGCTAAATATGTCTTTAATTGGTCCTAGTGCTGCTCAGTTGTGTGCAGATGCAGTTTTTAAAGAAAACCATAGATTCGACCCCTAGGACTGAGTTTGTCTAGGTTGTGACCAAACTGTATCTTTACATATGGCTTGCCAGGGTCAATTTTCTAGGTATTTGCATGCTTTAATGCCAAATATTTCTACAAATAATAAATAGTGTAGACAGCAATTCTGTGAACAGTGTTCTTTTAATGGCCGTTGGTTGCAAACTAAGAAAACCAGAGACCTTGTATACTGTACACCGAGGAGAATGAAGAACGGCACAGAAACGAGAACTAATCAGTGACAAATCAGATACAGTTGCGAGAGAAAGTGACCAGAGGGAATTTGGAGATGTTTGGCAGCTGGGCAGGGAAGCAGAATGGCGGAGAAGAAATTACCACAGGAGAGAAAGAAAATAAAGGTATAAGCATAAAACAGATGAAAAGTCCTAAAAGAAAGTAATAATAAATACATAAAGAAAATGAAGTAGAAACTAAGACAGATTAGTAACTAAGAATTATGGAATATAAATAAATGAGGATATAGAAAGAAAGAAACTCAAGGTTCAGACAATAACAGGAAGGGAGGAATAACAGAACAAAAGGAAGAGAGAAGGAACACATCCAAGTATAAAAAAAACAAGTAAAAAGAAACTCAAATCAAAAAACAGTCCTAAATACAAAAGAACGATACGGCTCAAAAGAGTTAAGCAGAGGAATAAAATAAAATGATGGGGTCTAAAAAAAAGAAGGAAATAGGCTAATCAAAATCCAAACAGATAAAACTAAAAGTAAAAACATCTAAGCATCCTAACACTATACAAATGAAACGACACATTATGAAAATGTATAAAACCTAAAAAAATTATTTTAAATTTAAAAATAAATACCATCGCAGACAAATCTTTTGTCGTTATTAGAGTCATGACAAAACAAGGTGAGTGTGAGTGTTACACACAGGTCTGTGCCCGCCAACCCTCTGATAGTTTATGTCAGTTTTAAACCTCAGAGACAAAATGTTGTAAAAGTTATGTTGCC
Source organism: Apricaphanius iberus (assembly GCA_028564705.1). Taxonomy (NCBI): domain Eukaryota; kingdom Metazoa; phylum Chordata; class Actinopteri; order Cyprinodontiformes; family Aphaniidae; genus Apricaphanius; species Apricaphanius iberus. Next base: position 113,450 of record JAPXFQ010001656.1, read on the forward strand.
TGGTATAGTCCTTTTAAAATTAAAGCGATGCTTGTATTTTCATGGTTCTTGTCATTCTGGAGAGTCAACTTCCTCTGCAGCCTCTTTTGCAGCTTGTATTTCACTTCATCCAGCTTCCAATCAACTCTGACTAGCATCTTAGTTCAAGATGAAGAAATAAATCCCCACAGCATGACACTGCTGCCACCACCACCATTTACTTTTATTTGGGGTAATGAAAGCAGCGGCATAACAGGCTTTCAGATTCTAATCTGATCATTAAAAAAAATCATGTAATATCATCTTTTCTAAAAATTTCTTTAATGACTCTTATGGTCACTTCCAGAGAAAACTGTGTTTTATTTTACCTCAGAATTTCTGTGAAATGACCTTATTTACTGGAAAATTTTGCTATTTTTGGATTTTTTTACAGCGCCTCCACATCAGGCTACTGAATGGGTGATGGACCACCATCGGCAAAAAGAAGAAAAAAAAATGGCGTAAACTGCTAATTTGACTGTGACTGATTCACACTACAAACTGTGATGTGTGTGGGTGTTTGGGGGCTCAAAGGAAGTGGTTCAAAACAAGTGCTTTTAGAGACAATTGGTTAATGGCTGATGTGGAAACTGTTTCCATTTTTAAACCTCACATCAAGTTAGGTTCATTTTCCTTTACTTCTGTTTCTTTGAAGAGCGCTCGATGAGAAAATGTACCTCATTTAAATGTCTACAGGTTGCTTTTTTCAAGGTTGCTTGTCTTCTTTTTCGGTCAATAACTGGCCAGAAAGATAGTTCTGGTGCTTGCTAGAATGGAGGCCTATACTTTTCAACTTCTTGTCAGTCTAATTCTACTTTCAATAATGTAGTTCTTTGACCACTTAATTTAACTTAAGTCCCAACACAATCCACTTTTTGCTTCCGACATGTTTACTAGAGCACATCACATTTGCTAAATTTAACAGGCTGAGAAACAACTAGGAAGGAACTTTCTAACAGAAACTGGGCTACGTTCTCCCTATGTTGATGAGCAGAGCGGTCTGTTCACAGAGAGAAGGACAGGACCGGTAGCTGATACCCTCCCCCCCCCACACACACACACCTATCAGCACTTTGCCACTTAGCTGCTGAGATGACTCTGTTGTCTTGGTGATGACCAAACTGCGGCCTTCATGGGGAATGCAAAATAAAACCCTCACACCTCATTACCTGAAACTCAAAGGCCGGTATTTAACAATTAAATTTCTTAGAGGGGGAAAAAAGTCAGCGATGATTAATTTAAAGCTACTGTTACGGGTTTTTTTGCCTATCTTCATTTACTTTAACAATTGCCCACGTTATTAGCCACAAGTTAACACAAGCATTTAACAAAATGGCAAATATTTGCACTGCATGTACAAAATATTTTACGAATATGATTTTTTTTTACTGCAGGCTGTAAATAACACACGTTTAAAATAACAAGCAGTGTAATGTATTCCCAGTGGTATTTTATTCTTTTCAAACAAAGATAAGAACACATCCAATAACTGTGGATTTCACCATCAGCCATATATATATATTTATCTTTTCCACATCCTTTCTTTATCCCGTTCAATAGAGTAAAACAAAATTTTCCTACTTTTTCCCTGTTCAAAACCTTGATTACTTGCTAGATACCTGGACGTTAAGCTAACAGAGCAGATCAAATCTAGCTTTCTATCTCTCTTTCTCTCTCTGCCTGTTGTTACGCTGAGAAGGGAGAGAAGATAACATCGCTCTGTCAAACAAACTTTTAAATTTGGAGTGTGGTGCCTTTTTGGATCCCAGCCTAGACAACATCTCAGTATAACAGCTGACAAAGAAAGATGTCACTTGCCAAGTACAATTGGGTTCTTGAGGGGTTGATGATGGATGAGTTCTTGTCTTTCTCTCAACAAGGTTTGGGGAGAAAAAAAGGGTCAAGCAGGTTGCAGACAGACAAACAGGTGATGTTGAAGAAAACAAAACAGGCTTTTCTCACTCTTATTTGCACAGCTAATCAGAATATTAAAGAAGACAGAGCATGTTCAAGAGACAGGAGCTTCACGGTTTTGACATGGCACTGAGGTGACCATCATTTAGACCCTCTCATGCTACTCTATGTTGACATGCTTCTCTTTGGAGAAGTTGACATGAGTCATCAGAAGCATTCAGGATAAAAGAGGGAACAAAATTGACTGAACTTTTAAAAAAGGAGGATGTTTTCAGACAAAAACCTCAGAAAATCCTTTGAAGTCTTTAACCCAAACATATAGCTGAATACACGTTAAGCATGAACATGACCTTTGTTACAATATTTAAAAATTTCACTATTGATAATTACACCTAGAAAAACCTTGGTTGAAAAGGAACTGACCAAACTCCAGCTTTCTCAAACAAAGCACAAAAAAAGTCTCATACCAGAGAAATGATAGATCCATTCTTATCAAACCATAAAGCTTCATCTGTGTGCATTACAAAACCCTCCTCTTTCAGATAGAATAATGGAAGTAAAGGTGTAGCAATCACTACACCTATGTCATGATCCAGGTGTGGAGGGACTACGTTTTTGTTATTTGTTTCTTTTCTATGAACAGCTTGTGTGCGTATGTCCTTTGAGGATAGATTTTCCTCCTCCATTGGTCCTATCTAGCCCCAAATAAGGCCCCAAAGACCAAGGTGGGGAAGAAGCTAGTGGTGTGTTTATGTAAAGAGCTTTTGACTCCAGATTTAAGATGTTTCTTAAAATAAACATAAATGTTGTGATTTGGAATAACATGTCTTATAGTTTAGAAGTAAAAGGAGTAAAATGAGCACTTAAAAAGTGATAGTAATGAGATGTGTGCTCATGCTGGTTCCTATGTGAAAGCAGACAAATAAAACCAGGCTTCTTATGCACTGCCAGATTGTTTGATTAAGGCCAAACAATTATTTAATCTTGTGCATCTATTAAATTGTCTACTTAGTCCTCAAGTCACTTTATTCCCTTGATGACAACCTACATAAGTGTTTTACACCAGTGCCCCGTGACAGAAACAGCTTAGACTTACTTGCCAAGTTCCTCCATATGCCTGTTTGTTTGTACCACCATCTCTAAGCCAGGCCCTACATCATAGTGCTCAGTACCATCTTAAAAACCCTCCCTTGCCCTGTATTATAAAAATTTGTCCCTACCAAAATTGTGTCTAGCCACCCTATCTTTCTTGCCACCTCTGTTTCTTAATCACTCCTGTGATAAACCAACTGCTCCTAAAATTTGACCCCAGGTAATTGAATTCATCCATCTTTTAGCTTTACTTTTCCACCTGTCTCCCTCTCATTCAAGCCCAGCTAATCTATCTTGCTTTCATTTCCAGAGCTGACATTCTCCTCTCCAAGCTCTCTTACACATCCACCCTACTCTCAATACGGATCACAATGTCATCTGCAAATACTCCATGGTGACTCCTGGCTGACCTCATTTGTTACCCTATATACAACAATTGCAAACAAGAAGGGGGCACACAGTTAAATTATATTCTAAGGTGATTTATATCTGCCATGTAGAACATCAGTGTTGAATGACTTAATTATTTATGACACTATATTGCAATGCAGTTATATGTTTAGATAAACTATAAAACATCACAGCAGAATATCAAAATGTATCTTTCGTGATACTTGCTACAAGAAAAGGAGTGAGAATTATCTCTAGTTAAATTAGTTGAACTTGAAAAGACCTATCTCACTAAATACCAAGTTTTCTAACTGATATCATCGTGATAGACACTTATTCATTAGCTTTAATTTAAACTGAGTAATAGATACAAGAAAACAGCGTAGGTAAGCGTTACATTTCTTAGGTTAGAATGGAGAGGTATGAACTTGGAATATTTAGCAAAAAAGTCAGTGGATGTCAGAATTCAAAGTGGGAAATTAAGAAGTTTCTCATCATTCCTAAAAAACAACATCTAATATGGATACCTTCCAAATTTTATCAATATTTCACACAGGCATTACTTTACAATATAAATTAGCAAACATCTTTCTAGTGTTTAAGTGTGCAAGATAAAGAGAAATATCACAAAATAACTTGTATTGCTAACAGTTATTAGACTGGTTACTGAGCATGACAAATCTGGAAGATAGTCAAGTTAAGTTTGATATCATTCTAAAGATCACAGTATGAAAAAGCCACCAGCATCTGTCCCTGATTTACTCTTGTCCACCTCAGTTCATTCTTAGAATTTAATCATTTTTCTCCAATGCATTTATTTTTAGAGGACACCATCAAAGAAAAAGACCAATATGCCTGAACAACTCATGTTTTCAGCTTTTGTCCATCTGATTAATTTGTATTTACCTCGCAACTTATTAAAACCAATATATATTTTGGACAAAGGCCCAAGTTCCACCAGTGGCATTTGTACGACAGAACCATGGTTTCATACAATCACATTCTTTAGTTATGACAAATAATGCCTTATGCTTTGAGACTCCACTTACTTTCCTGTGAGCCATTGAAAGCAATTGCAGTACACAGAAACAGAGTTAAAAGGAAGCTCTGACAAAGAACTGCCCTTTTTTCAAGCCTACATTCTTTTGATTTGGTACTTCTAACTTATGGTTAGGGATGCACCGATATCGATACTGGTATTGGGTATCTGGGCCGATACAGTTCTTATGTACTGTATTGGTTAAAGTTAAAGTTAACCAAAACCCTGAACCGATATTCAAAATGTGTAAACTCTGCAATAATTAAAATGTTAATTTTTCACTTGATATTTTACTTTTGTGGTCATTTTTATCAATATTTTATGTTTTCATATCATTCACCATCATTTGTTGTAATAAGCAGAGAAGAAAATAAAACCTGTCTTCCAATTCATCGCATTTTTTTGTGTGGTAGAGGTATCGGTCTTGGTACTTGGTATTGGCAAGTACTCAAATCCAAGTGTCAGTAGTAGTGGTTTCGTTGCATCCCTACTTATGATTATAACTTGAAATAACATTTTTCCACCAAATATTAGGAAACATGAAATTAAAGGTGAAATAACAAAACAGCTGAAAACATATTTAGATTCAGTGAATAAAATGAGACAACATAAAATATTTCAATGTACTGATTGCTGGAATAACTAATTAGATATATAACAAATATATATCTCAAAATATATATCATCATATATTTTGAATTAGAGATCAGGGGTTTGAGTTTATCTCTCCAGAACTTAGAGACGACTGCTGTGTTTAAGCCACTTTGTTGCTGACTTAGTAGGACTGGCCTAGACCCGTTATGTTATGGCCCGAAGAGATCATACTAAATATATGTCCTATGGTTATATGTGGTGGCACAAAAACTGTATCTAATTTAAGTCACAGTGGTCACACTTTTACTATAACAATTACTTAAATATTAAGGTGTTGCACTTTTAGTTTTAGCCATATTGAGGTAAGATTATATGGAGGACCAAAAATGACTTAAGTATAAATAAATAAATAAATAAATAAATACAGGAATATATAAATAAATGCATTCATTTTGGACAATAAAAATTAAATATTTACATTGACATGTTAAATATTGCTCTGAAATTAAATAAATATTATTTTATTAAGGTTATTTATCTATATATATATATATTCATTTATTCATTTATTTATTTATTACATCTATTCATTCATGTATTTCTACATGTATTCATTTATTCATTTATGTATTTCTACATTTCTTCATTTATTTATTTATGTATTTATGTATTTCTACATTTGCTCATTTATTTATTTATGTATTTCTACATTTCTTCATTTATATATTTATGCATTTATGTGTCGCCGTATGCTAATTAGGCGGGCGGTACTGAACTCAATCTAGAGCAGGATTGGTGGGCTGTAAATCAGCCAGGGGAACCAGACAGAAGCAATCAAACTTACCCCTTGCTAGCATAAGATCGTTGCTAACTACTCAGTTTTAGTGATGACTTCAAGCGGAAGCGGTACATCGCTGGCGGACCTGTTGCGTGATGCGGCCAACCGGCTTGAAAACAGTAAGTTTGTGTTATATGTGTCAGATACAGTAAATGAATTGATTTCTCTGTTAAGCTAAAATGACAGTTTATCTAAATTGAAAGCTGGCACATCGGCTAAATCCATTGCATTTTTGTGCAGCACCGGCCGCCAGCATAGCGCCAATTTCTCCTCAGCCCTCACACGTTATGACCCCAAGACACCCCGTTGATGGTAGGTTTTGGAAATTGGCCTTGAGTTTATTGCACTCCTGCATTATAATTTGTAAATGTTTCATGTATCTCACAACGCCACTTGTCACTTTATTGTAGCCGAGGTTTCACGACTGTTTGGACCATATCAACAAGGAGGGAGAAGATTGTCAAGTCGCAGATCCCTCGCTGTGCCAGGACACCTCAGTTCTTACACACATATCTACTGTTGTCTCGATGATAAAAATACCCATCTAGTGCCCCCTCGACATGTCAAAGAAAGGCTGGCCTGTGCAGGATTAGGCGAAAAGCGTTTGACATTTCAAGGTATGTGGCCACGGCCCTATTATATTTTCATATAATAGCTCTAACCTACTGTATGTATCCGTTTTCATGTCTGCCTCAGTTAGCAACAAGGGACTGGCTGTTTATATTAAATATAAACTTGGAAGGGCCCTGTCGTGGTTAAATTATGTCACATGGTGATGAAGTTAATATCTCAGAAAGAGACTGCATGGTACAGCCCAAACACTTTAGTAAAGCAGAAAATTGATTAAATGTCATGTTATACATTTAATCCATTAATATTTACTGTGTATTCAGGCTAAATATGTGAAAAGATTTAACAGGCATCTAAATACACTAGGTTGTATATTGTATGCCTCTATGTAGTCATAACAAGAATTCAGAGGTGGAAGTAATGAATTACAAATACTCAGATTACTATAATTAAGTAGTTTTTGGGGGTACTAGTACTTTTATGAGTAGATTTTCAAGTGAGTACTTTTACTTGTACTTAAGTATTCATTAATCCATATAATCTACTAAATTACTTTTAAAATCATAGTTGAGTACTGAGTCCAATTTTAATTCATATCCAAAGCTTTTATCTGCATTTTTGCAGCCAGTAAGGTGATTTGATAGCAAACAAGCCGATGAAAACCGGATCATGAGGACGAAAAACAATACAAAACAAAAAAAGGAAGTTAATGATTGACCTTTCATTGATTTTGAATGAAGAATTTAACCAGTTAAAAATGGATTCATGGATATTTAATCAATAGTCGTGGCTCTTCATGTCATTTAGTGTTTTGTCTGCCGGAGACATTTGCTGAATAAGGAAATAAAAACTTTGAATGAGAAAAAAATGAGGGAAAAACACTTGTTTTGTATCTTAATAATTATTAATGATTAATAGATTGTTGGTGTTTTAACTTTTGGTAAAGGAAAACACACAATTTCCAGCCCTAGTATGGAGAAGTGATGGTGACATCAGCCGTTTAAAGGAACTAATAATCTGATTACTTTCTACTTTTACTGGAGTATTTCTCTAACACCAGTACTTTTACTGTAACTGAGTAGTATTTTAGCACTATATCAGTACTTGTACTAGAGTACAGATTTTCAGTTCTCTTTCCACCACTGCCTGAATTGCAATTTAGTATCCGTCATCTATTTATCTACTGTATGTGTTCATTGATAGTGTTGCTATCACATGCATGTTACAGCTGATTAATATTTGTTTTAAACTTTGATAGTTCTCATATAATAGGCAAAATAGGCACTGCACTGACTGTACTAGAAAGGAGATTTTAATTTGCCTCCTGTGTTCTGTCTTTTCTTTTCAGGTAGTCAGACAAATGCAAATGAATTCAAAGAATTTATTTTAACTGCATTTCCAAAACTCGGGCAAGGGGGCGGATTTGAATTATTAAAGATATCTGGAACTACAAGAAGTCGCAAGCTGACCATTATCCCCTGTCCCAATGATGGCTACCATGCCAGATATCTCAAAAATCCGCAAACTCAGATTGGTCATGCCACCATTTTCATTCGCCCACTTCAGAGGAATCTGAATCTTGACCCTGTAAGTACTTCACTATAAACAGCTTTGTCCTTGTAATAAATGCAGACTTGGTGTGACAGTAACTTTATAGTATTGAATTTATTGGTCTCTTTTGCAGACATCTGAGCCAGAAGGCAGCAAAACGGAGCTCGCTGGACCACCTCAGAAATGTGTCATATGTGGAGAAGAGTTCCCATTCTCACAAATCAAAGCTCATAGTAATGAATGCATGAGGTATGGCTCTTTACAGATTAAACATCAAATTTGTTAAAGCATTACATGTGGTGTTGAGGGATTATGCCTCCACCTTCAACCACCAGGTTTACTGTTACTGCAGGTGCATTAAAATGTACAGTGTACTTTGTACCACTATAGCATGTACATGAGAAATATATTAACCATACAAACATAACAAATCCGCCTCTATTCGATTTTTATCATAGGCCTGAATGTTTTTCAAGTTTTACCTAATAAAAATGTTTATGAAACATGTTACAACACTGATATTAACAGACTATTGGAGACCAGTGGTGAGATACAGATGGCGGAAGTCTCAGGAAGTGCCAGCCATACCCAAAATGTAGATGGAAGAGAGAGTACATTGACAAGACCTCAGGAGAGTCAAACGGCAACAACCAGCAACACTGACGTCTCTGCATCACATTCAGGATATATGGCAGCCCCAGTGACACCTCAGGAACATGTGTCTGCTCCTCAGATTACTGAAGGTGCTTTGCTACATCATATGATTGACCTTTACAGCACATTTTATATTTAAATGTATTTGTGTATAAACTTCCTTAGGTTGGGAAATACAGCCAGATCCTACTGAAGCTGTCAAGATATTCAAACAAGACATCTTACAGAAGTACTCAACTGGAAAACCAATAAGTCTTACCATAGATCTTGGAGACAGTCCAGAGGATAGGGAGAGGGCAATCCTTTCTTTCTACAAAATGGCTCATGTTGAGTGGGCTTCCCCTTTGATATGCACATTGAGGGGTAAATATCTTGTCATTTAAAATTGACATGATGTACTTGACTGTACTTAACATTTGTGAAAGGTAGGGTAGCAATTGCATATATGCTCATTTGTAACCATTTTTACCATTAACTAAAACCCAAAAGTATCACATGTGGACACATGCAAGCTTGTTTAAATTAGGTGGAGAAAGAAAATTTGTGTTTCAATGTATGTTTTGCATCTTTAGGAGATCCAGCAATTGGAGATGCTGTGACTCGTCACATCTTTGCCACAATCATGTCCAAACTTCAGTTTGGATTTGACATTAGTTTTGGTAAGTTCACAAATCTTGCCTGATTCGTAATTTATAAGGTTTTTATTTTATTTTTATTTTTTGTTCTAACCATCTGTGTGTTCTGACTACTCTTTTATCTGAAGCTCCAGGAGGAACTCTTCTTTTTGTGGGTGAAAAAGACCACTTGACTCCTTCCACTTCCCATTTCCTTTTGGAGAGTGATTTTTTTGTTGTTGCTGGTCGAATGATAGGTCATTCATTCCTACATGGGGGCCCATATCTAGCTGGACTGAGCCCAGCAATCCTGCATGTGCTCTTTGGGGGATCCACAGAAGAAGCCACAGTAAATATTAAGGACTGTGCTGATCTTGACATCCGTGAAACAATCAAGTTGGTATGATGACTTAGTTTGGTATAGTTTTATTAATAATAAGAAATGCCACAACAATTTAAGTGTGCCGATATTAATTGGTACTTTTATTGTGATGTGTTTTTAATATAATTTCAAGATCTTAAAAATATTAAAAATACATGACAATCAAAATGCAACTTATTTTTTATACCAGCTGGAAGGTACTGCTGAATTGTCATCTGAAGAAAAACATGCTGTCAATGAGCTGGCAATGTCCTGGGATTTTCCACAAGTCACATCTGAAAACAGGAGGTGGCTGCTGGATAAACTACTTACCCATGCTGTAAGTATTTTGTACTCAACAGAATGTTAAATGAAACAGACTGTTTAGAAGATTGGAACAGTGGAGGTCTTTAAGTATTGTATTTTTCAAAAGTTTTACACACAAATGTTGAGTTTTGTTTAACAGCTAATACACAAAGTGTAGCTCGAGGACAACACTGTTTAGATTTACTGTGATATAACTATTTTGAAGGTCCTTGGAAGAACTTCTAAACAAGTCAAGCACTTACGACGAGGTCTGAAAGAGACTCTTATCTGGCCTTTGCTAACAGAGAGGAAAGACACAATTCCCTTGCTCTTTCCAAGATCATCTGATGTGCAGTATACATCACAGGTGAACACATTGAAATACAATGGGCATTTTTCATTGACTTTAGGGATAATTTTGACATTTATTATTTTCTTGGCAAAATCTTATAATGAGAATCAGGTAGAAGACTGATAATGATTTTGCTAACAGAATAATTCACAGGGTAAACTCACTAAGGGAGAGACAAACGGGTAGATGCAAATAGTATAAATGTCACCTTTTCAGTAAGTACCTTCAGTTAAAATGTAGCTCCTATTCAGATATTGTCTCCTTAATTTTTATTTCTCACCATAGACAGAAATCTGTCTTTCTAAGTATAAGGAGAATAAAGGTAAAATCTGATTAATAATTGGGAAAATCTTAATTATCATATACAAAAAATAGTTTTTAGTTTATTTTTTCTTGGCTAAATGGAAATACAGGTGTTACCTGATGTTTACTATTTCTGTCAGATCATCTTGGGCAAGATAAACTGGCCATTGCAGGACGAAGATGGTGACCGCGATGTCTCTTTGGAAGATACATGTAGGATCACTGGATTCCTTCGCACATTCATAGAGAACGGTAAATTGCTAGTTTATTTAAAATGGGAGAAGTGTTACAATATGTTACAATAATGTTTACATTAAACATACAAGTCTTTATTCTCTTCTGTGATAGCATCTTCAAACCTGCTTGGAGAACTATTGCAGTTTTGGGTGGGATGGAACGTGCTTCCCAGATACTTGGACGTTGAAGTGGTGGAGGGCACCTTCCCAAAATCCTCAACGTGCTTTCACCTTCTCAAAGTCCCAAGACATTACAAAGAGTACAGTCTCTTTGAAAAAGACTTGCTGGCTGCTATTGAGAGTGTCGATACAGGTTTTGGATTGGTCTAATCTGAGGAGTATGTTTGTTTTATATTTAGTTATTAATGGTGTTTGGATTTTAGGTTCACTCCCATTGTAGGAGACACAGTTTGTGAAATAATCATTTCAAAAGCATCTCAAATAAGAAAAAGAAGATTTAAGATGAATCTATCATAATTGGACACTGCAACTAACTTTTAAATGTCCAAGTTGTAAAGGAAGTTCACCTGGATAGCTGAATGTTTTAACGTTTAAACACATTCAAACAAAAGTTTTGTTGATATACTCTATGTATACAATCTACTGTTTGTATAATGCAAGAAGTACTTTAAAATAAAACACCAGATGCTCTGCCATTAAAAAATTATTTGGCTTCTCATTTCTAATGACAAAATGTGTGTTATATTGTTAGATTTTTCAAAAATCAGCACTGGTACAGTAATAGAGCTTGTAAAGAAAAAACTTACTTTGAGTCACTTCATTTAGCTTTTAATTTTTAAAAACTTCATGTGATCTACAGTTTTACTGGATCATTTCAGATAACAAGTTCACAGTTTGTATATACACATCTAATACATTGGACAGAGGACCATCGGGCTGTGGCAGACTGCGTATTTCTTCCTCCGACAGTGAGCGCTGCAGCTGAACTTCAGGGACCATAACAGCAGGTTGTCGATGACCACATGGTGCAGTCCAGTCAACACCATACTCGGTGTCTACCTGCAATAACAGGAGATTGGTTGAAGGATAGGTTAAAAATTGTTTGGTTTTTTTTAGCCAGAATTGGCGATAAAGTTGTGGTCATCTCTTCATTCATGTTTGTAGTTGTTCATTTAGTTTTGTTTCAAACCAACTATGACTTGCATTAAATTAGATGGTTAGGATGTGTACCACATATGAAGAATGATCACTATTCAAACCTGCATGAGGTCGTGTTGTGCTTCACGCTCATAGGCAGACCACAGTTGAAGTGGAGTCTGATTTCCTTCAGTTCGCAGTCGATGGCAGTTCCAACCACGTTGGAAAAAGGTGAGGTGCTTCTGAATGTGCGGCAGAAAGCTCCAGTGTAGAGCATAGAGATGGAGTTCGGAGTCAGGGTTCAGGAGGCCTTCTCTCTCAAGGTTGGTGAAGAGGATGTAGAAGAGATCAAGCACTCCCACATAAACATCTCTCCAGAGCCTCTCTATTCTGATAGTAAAAGTGAAATAATTAATAAATATTCTATGTCATTCTATGAATATTTCTAATTTGGACATAAACAGTTTTTAACACAGGCTGTACTCTATTACCATAGGATAAAACGTAGCGTAAAAGTGAATGAGAGCCAGACAAAATATTGGATATTATGGAAGAAAAGGAAAATGACATTTTTCTTCATGTTTTTGTTTTAGTTCAAATAAAAAAAAAAACTGAATTGTTTACAGATTGGTAACCGACTAGACTAAAAGTATAAGCTATAATTTCTACCTTCCATTTGCGTACCATCTTAAATTTCACTGTGGTTATATGGCTGAAGAACTGTTTCATGATAAGTATGATAAATACCTTTTTTTGGGCACAGGAGTGTTGTAATGGGACAGACTTGTAAATGGCCCTCCATAGTCCAATGAATACAGTGAATTGCAAATAATAATTGAATTAAATATTTGTCAACTGAATTGATAAGATTAGTTAAGATCATTGTAAATGTATGCCCAAGAAAGGAATTTTATCAATAACATTGGAACATTTTCATCTTACCTCTGATTATGGACACTCCTGCCAGCAATATGTGAATTCCTGTTCAATCCTTTGTTGGCTACCATGAAGTGTGCAACATCAACATTTTCACCACCTTTATCTGATCTCACCCGAGATGGCATGCCATACACTTCAACAGCTCCCAGAAAGTGGTTCAGCACTGTTGCTGCACGGTTGTTGGTAGCGGCACTCAAGTACACAATGAGACGACTAAAGCCATCAATACCACCATGCACAACAATACGCCATCTGAAATACATATATATGAATACACATTAAGAGCAATGCCACAAATTGTAATTTACATTTTTGTTTGTGTGCTTTTGTTTTGGTGTGTTGTTTGTCTTGAAGTTTCAGTATCTCAGTGTTCTGAAATGCAGTTAGAAAGGATCACTGACATATAATTAAAATCCTCAACAACACACTGTAGGAGTTCCAGTCCTTTTCAGACACTAATGGAAGATGAAAAATAAATATAATTTCCACAATGTCTATAGGTTGTATACAACTGTCTGAAAAAATTAAACAAGCTGAGTTGTCCTGTTTCAAGCTTATTCATAATACTACCAGTTGGTAGATGAAGTGCTGAAATTATTAGATTTTTAAGATACCTTATTAGTTTGTGGTTGCCGTCTATGTGCCACAAACTGTTTGGCCCTGGTACAAAGTACTTCCTGCGCCTTTGTGGGTTCAGCTGGAGAGTCCGTACTAGAACTCCATTATGATCCACACGGTGCATGGATTCCTGGACACGCTGCCCTGTTAAGCAAAAAAAAAAGCAAAAATTTTAAAAGTCATGTTTTCCAATCAAAAGTAGCACCAAATGTATGCAGGGTTTATGCAATACTTAATTTGTATGCGGATGCCCTGTGCGTTCAGGTGCCCAAGCATCATCTTGTATCCGCAGTTGGGATGGTGCTGCAGAATTTGTGACACTGTGTCATCCAGAGTGTTGTCATCCAGTGGAGTTAATAGATCATGGACTCTGATCATGATGATACAGTCAGCATGACATCAACATGACAATAAAAACAAAACTAAACAATAAAAAAAACCTTTGAGATCAGAAAAGATTACTGGTATTGAGATTTAAACTGACAGTGATGCGGCCATTAACATTACAGCCTAAAGTTATGACTTCAACGATAGGCTGTGGATATGTCATATTGTTAAGTGTATGAAATTAATGTATAAGATGATAAAACGCTCTTATGTCCATCACTACTTTGCAAAAGTATGAATATAATAGAAATACACAGAAGAAAGGTATACATTACCTTATTCCAGACTGTGACATCCTCCGATGAATTGTTCTTTCGCATACCCCAAACAACTGAGCAATGTCACCAACGGTGCGGCCCAAAAGAAGGTGAGCTTCAATTATGCATGGAGGTAAAAAATAGGATTTACGGCCAAAGTTGCCCTTCTCGGTTTGGGAGAGGATATGAAGCTGCTGTATAGCTTGTTGAAGAGCATCCAGCACAGTTGCGTCAAAGTCTACCTCTGTGTCAGCACTGTGATGAACTAGAACATCAAATAGTCTTTCCAGATGAAAGAGGAGATAGTCCTCAGGTGCATTATGCTCAAAATCATTTGCTAATGCTCTTAATTGATGAGCAATGGCTCCTAAGAAACTTCCATTTGAAACTGCCATCTGAATACAACACAAAAGTGAATGGTGAGGATCTCTAGCTAGCTAACAGAGCAGAGTACCGTAATGTAAGGCAGTAATGATCGAGGCCAGAGATCACGCCATCCTAACCAATCCTGCTCTAGATTGAGTTCAGTACCGCCCGCCTAATTAGCATACGGCGACACAGAAATACATAAATAAATAAATGAAGAAATGTAGAAATATATAAATAAATAAATGAAGAAATGTAGATATAGATAAATTAAATAAATTATTTAATTTCAGAGTAATAATTAACAAATCAATGTAAATATTTAATTTTTATTGTTCAAAATGAATGTATTTATATATATAACTTGCATTTATTTACAAATCAATGTAAATATTTAATTTTTATTGTTCAAAATGAATGTATTTATATATATAACTTGCATTTATTTATTTATTTATTTATTTATACTTAAGTCATTTTTGGTCCTCCATAAGATTACAGTTTTCATCTGCTAAATAAGGGCTCTGCAACTTACAGCTCCACAACAAGAGGGGTCTCTGGCTTGACTCCCTTTTTTTTTTGTGGTGGTGGGGTTATTTCATTCTTTGTTCTGTGCACTAATGTGAAAACACTACCCACACCCTTGTCCCCCAGCTATGTTCTATAACAGACACTAATTAGAAACAGGTTTGCTTAATTCACCAATTTAATCATTAACTTATTAGATGTCTAAAAAAAAGTGATGTTAGATGGGCTTTCGATACTTGTTTAAAGGTAGGAGTAGGCAATATAAATGTCTAAAATTGGGAAAATAAGATGTCTATTTCTTCTGGCATTTAGCAAATGGCAATTTTGATAATCCTAACTCATTTAAAACAGATAAGGCTTAGTCTGAGTTAGTGTCAGTAAATGAATGGGTAATAATGGTTATGTGTCTTTTTGGACATTGTATTTCTTATTTTGCATTGTCTCCTAATCTTAATAAAGTTTTGAGTTTTGATTTTCCCGCCTTTGTGACAACAGGTAAAGCTAGTGCAGGCAAGCGGCTGGTTAAAACTAGCTTAATAGTTACTGTGTAGTTCTCAGCTACTGGTCGCTGTTTCACACAATACCGCTTTGCTAAAGAAAAGTGAGCGGAGGTAATTTTTGTTTTTGAGAGGCACAGTGAAGTGAATGTAACTTCATGTTAACATTTTTTTTCTGCTGACGAAAAAGTAGTCACATTAACTTAAGTCATGTACGTTGACAGGTGAAACTATGATGAGCGCGGATATTATTTACGAGCAGGTCCACTTTAGACATGACCCAAAGTGGAGCGTCCGCCTGAGGTCTGCGGAGGGCAGCGGGGTGCTGCTCTGTGTGGCCTGTGCCATTGAAATGATGGAGTCTGAAGAAATGGCTGTGAGTATCACACTGTTAATGGAGAGCTTTTCACCATCAAAAACTGATATTTACGATGGAATCTTTTTGTTCTCAACCTTCAAGCTGCATTTCCCCAGGCAAACTGACTATTTACTCCTCCACAACTATTGTTTTACTTGTTTGTTGCAGTCAGTGAGGAAATGTTTTGCCTTGTCAAGTATAAGTGGCATCCTGAAGAGCTCTGCGGGGGCTTTGAGAGAGCTGTTTCGACAGGACCACAGAGTCACTCTGCATTTTATTACCACATTATTAGGTGAGGAAAATATGCATCAGCACATCGGGAGGTAAAGAAAGGTAATTGAAAACTGATAAACTATTTTTCATCGCTCTGAAGGAGAAGTCATCTATTCACCCTTGATTCCTTTTATTTAAGGATTTTTCTCTAAAGCTCCATAAAAATAAGATGCCTAAAGTCTTGATGCCTTTAACCTTTCTATCATGTTGCAGCCACACTCTTCACGTGACTTTATTGTTTTTTTGTGTCATAGACAAGCACATCATTGTGAAGAGGAAGGAAGGAAGTTTTTACACTCATATAAAAGTTTGATATTCTAGTTAAAAAAAATATAATCAACCTGTGAGTAATTTAATTTTAGGATGAATACAGCCCCTTTTTTTTAAAAGCCTTATGTAATTCTTGTGGTAAATGAGTGAACAAAGAGCATCGCAAAGTATAAGAGGCATATCAGCTAGCTCATGAAAAACGTTGTGGGGAAATATGAGGTAGGGTTAAGTTAGAAAACAATATTCCAAGCTCTGTGCAACTTAAATCTTCAAACTATTATAAAATGGAAAGATTCTTTAATTTAGGGCATATTCACACAAACCTAATTTAGTCTGCTTAAAGTGAACACGAATTTGTTTCCCCCTAAGGCCTGGTTCCCACGCCAGAATATTGATGACAATTTTGCCCATTCCGACAACCCCCGATAATCGGGATGACCCTTGAAATAATCCTAACAGATATTCCTGCCATGTGTGGTGTGTTAAGAGTGATCGGTTCCACTCACAAGGACGTTGGGATTGCTCCGATTGCAAATCAGGCATATCCAAATGTTTGTTTGTCTTGGCCCGATATCACAACGTGTGTGGTGTGTTTCGAGCACAAACAAGCTTGGGGCTCGATGAATGTGAGCTGTAGCCAATCAGAAAGCGAACTGACAGGCAGAGATGTGGGGATGCGCCTTTGAAGCGTCTGTTATTATTTCAAAGTGTCGGCTCACGTTAAACAGTCCACAATTTGGTGAAAAAATATATAACAGATTTACCTCCATATCTTGGCAAGTAGAACCCTTGGTCCATTCCTTTTTCCAAAAACGTTCACATATCAACGTGTCATTTGTGAATATGTTCTGAATGTTGATCTGACAAAATTATTTGAAGTAATAAAAAGTGTAAAGAATGGAGGGGGAAAATATTCATTAAATCGTGCTCTAGATGCTCAGTTGGACGAAATCCAACATAACCCATGATTCCTTTGAAAGAGGCCGTACTACAATCTTTTGTGTCGATTATTCTCACTGACGGGATAAAAAATAAATAAATCTGGTTTTAATTCTTAATTTTTTTTAATTGATAACATGTTCAGCATTTCATTTTCATTCAGTTGATATTAAATTTGAACTAATTGATCATAGAATCCACATTGTACTATCACACATAGAGCCGATTAATAAGCTACATGTATTATGAACATTTTACCTGCTGGGGCCTGAACGCTTCACAAGGAGCTGAACAGCGTTCCCACAGTGTGTAATGTACTAATGGGAATTCTGGCTCCTCACTTTTTTTCTTAATTTGTCAACAAAAATAATTTAATTTAAATAAATTACTAATCTATAAACATAATTATATTTAATCTTTGGTATTTATATGAAACAGTGCTACATCATACTTGTCATTCAAAATACAATTAAAGACATGGTTATTAGGTAATCCAGTTTGTCATCATTAGTATACACTAACTGACCAGTTTCGTGGTGTAGATAATAATTATAAGGGTAAATGTAATGGGCAGGGATTTTATCAGAATATTTATCTAAATTATTCAATAATGTTTTAATGCTTTTATGAAAAACAAATGCATTTGCTTGATGTTGGTTGTTTTATGTTTCTAAGTGCCTCCGGGCAGGGGGACTACCGATGGAAATTAGCTCTCAAGCTACAATCGGGTATATTTACATTTGCTGTGCAAATTGTTAATGAATATACATTGCCCCTCAATAACAAATAAGTGTTATTATAAAAAATGGCTAAACATAAAAAACTGATTGTATATATATTTACCAATGAAGTAAACACTGATGAACACAAACATTCTGATATTGGGCAGCATGGTGTCAAAGTTACGGTTGGAAAGGACCCGAATGCGGAGGAATACTGTGGGAAACTGAATACTTGAACTAAATAATGAAAAAATACAGAAAATAATGCAGGGAAAACAAGTGGTGATCAGAAGACTCCAGCAATGAACAATAGAAAATAACTCAGAAGCTTAAATACTGAGGCAGAGGTGGAGAATGACAAAGGAACCAAATGTGCTAATCAGACACAATGAGGAACAACTGTGTCAGAATGGAGCAGGGAAACTAAAGGTGAGAAACTATTGAACAAAATAGGAGCTGAGCTAGACTCAAAGAAACTACAAATCGAGAGGAAAACGCTGATACAGGAGAAGAAAATCCAAATGCACAAAGAATATGAAAATGAGCTAGTATGGAAACAACTAGAGCTGAGCGATATGGAAACTTTTTAAATCACAACAGTATTTTTCATATCAGTTGATATCGATACATATCACAATATAAAACATACATTTTTAGCAATATTTCACATTTGATGGTACCATTTAAAAATATCAGGAGGTTATTTTTTATTTAAGGTAGGGATGCACCAATACTGGTATCAGGTATCGGGGCCGATAACATTGTAATGTTCGGCTGTCTGGATTGGTTAAAGTTAACTGATAGTATGAACCGATACTTAAGATGTGGAATCTCTGCAATAATTTCACAGAAAATGTTAGTTTTGGGGTCATTTTTATTCTTTTATTCTTTTATCCAATTCACCATCATATATTGTAACAACCATAGAAGAAAATAAAGCCTGTCTTCCAATTCATTGCGTTTTTTTGTGCGGTAGAAGTATCAGCAAGTACTCAGATGTAAATATCGGTATTTTATTGGTTTGAAAAACGTGATATTGTTGCATTCCTAATTTAGAGATCTATGTTCAAAAGTTGAATATATCTGAAATTTTAGGACTATTTCTGAAAAATATAAGGAGGTTAGGGCGTGGCAATGTTGGTTATGAACAATATCTTTGTTTTATTATCATGCCAAATTCTTGAACTTGCTTTATTTTAATAATCCCTTCTCAGAGTTGACCGGAATTCAAAGTCCAAATAAATAATTAGTGTAAACAAGACGAAAAACCTCTGATGGGCTCACATCACTAGTTTGAACTATGGTTTTCATAGTTGACAGTGATTTTAGCCTACTCAAGAAATGCATTGATCACATTTATTTCCAAAATTCTCGATATTCCAAAAAATAAATCGTCATAAATAGAAACATTTGATAACTCAATGTAGCCTAATCAATATATTTCCCAGCCTCCATGGATACTGACTACACAATTTCATTCACATGGGTTATTTTGAGACGGGGAATCCCGTGAGACATTTCCTGAAACCCTATGGTGTTGAGCAAAGACGCAGAAATTACTCACTGCCACGCTTGTGTATGATTGCGGTCTAAATTAATGGTGCATATCAACTCTAACAATAAAATGATTTATTCTAACAACCTCGTTTATGTTTGCATAATAAATATCTACATAATGTTCATACTATATAAGTAGAATATTGTAAAAATGTGAAAAAATTTTGTAACACAATGCATATTCATGATATCCACTATAGTGATAAAATATTTTATAAACAAGAGTTACTGTTAGAACAGTGAAGCTATCACATGTTATCGTTACATAGCTCTTTTTGCAGTTGCTGGAATGGCAGGTCTAAGCTTCATTGCAGTGACACAGGCAAAAGAAAGTGCTGCACTTATATTACAGCTTTTATGCAGTTATAAGAGAAAATAAAACCAAAGATAATATTTTTTTATAGTTTTCTCTTTCAAATGAGAAACAATGTAATCCCCTGCTTTAGAGTGATGGTTTAAAGGATCAATTGTGCTTTTGTTACGCACTTTCCTGAGCATAATCTTGTTTTCTGACGTCTGTATCAAATTTGAGACCAAGGACGTTTTTTTTATTGCCTAAGAAAATTGACTAAAGCAACTGTGTAAACTGGTCGCAATCACATTGATAGTGTAGCTTCTATTTTAACCAAATGGGCTGAACTATTAAAACTTTAATCTCTGTTGTGGCTATTGAATAAAAAACAAAACGGAGGAGTATTTAACTTACATGTTTCCAAAAGAAATTGCGAAAAGGTCTCATAAGGTCTCAATAAAACCTAAGTGTTCAATTTACAACATGCGCATCAAGATATTTTCAAAAGCGTATGTGGTTCATGCGTCTCTTGTCATGGATCAGAACAACTTCTCCCAGGTTCAGACTTCCCATGAACTCATCGAACGGGAGAGGATGACAAAGAAGATACAACATAGCTGCATCAGGTAGGTCTCACAGAGTACTGATTACTTGTGTAACTTTATTAATTACAGAATAATAATGCAGCCCTGTAGCAGCTGTTTCTTCAGTGTTTCAATGCGTTCATTCAAAGTCGGAAACCGGGAGGAGGGGTTCTGATCCGGGAAAAAGTCACAGGAACCACTTAGACTTCTTAAAATGTAGTCTTGTAAAGTTAACATTTAAATCTAGTTGGACTGCCATTTTCTGTTACAAACCCCCCCAGACTTGATCATCCGTTTTTGATGAGTTTTTTTCTTGAAAATGTGCGATTTAAAATGTCAGAAGATATAGTTTGAAGATAAAAAAATTCTGCTTTTATTCATGAACATTTTTGACTTTTCTCACAAATTTCCAAAATTAAAAATCAATACTTTGCTATGAATGTCAATACAATATTATGTCACAAAATATCACAATATATTGGTGTATCAGATTTTTTTTAAATCCATCATATATACTTCCTTGCCGAATTAGTTCCTGTGTCTCTGGAAAGGTTTTTACAAACAAGATGAAAAAAGGCCTTTTTGGATCAAATGATTGCTGACATAGTGTAGTGCCTAAACACTTTGATTTTGCAACAGGAAGGTCACTGGTTTAGGTCTTTTTTTTTGTTCCCCATCTGTCTTCCAGGCATGCTTCAAACTGTGGAGGATCCAGTCACTGTGGAAAAGGTTGACCAAGGTGAAGGGTTTCCTTTTTACGCTTTGGGTAACATGTTTTTGTGTGCTTCTCTACATGTGCCCTTATACAAATACATCAATATTGCTTGTGCATATACACATCCTACCCTCATCACCCTCCGACAAACATAGAGACAGACTTTAGGTGCATGATGCAGGGTCACCAGCAGTAAATGAGGTGATCTGTCTCAGCTTTTAAACATTTGTTACGACTTTTCTCAATTTGCATTTGGATATTTGTTTTAGCTTTCCAGAGAGTTGAAGTTCTAGAGAGTTGAGTTGAATTTGTCTTTATACTTAATGATTTATGTAGTCAGCAGTATTCACGTTGATCTGTATCCATAACACTTTTCATCTTTCAGCCAAGCTACAGTATACAGTCAAACTCTGTTTTTCTTTTAGTATGAAAATGTTTTTGCATGAACTAATGCATAAATCATTTCATGGCTGCTGTCCCACAATGCCTGAGGGACCATGTTATTGTAAAAGTTAGTAGAATAATAATAGTTCATTTCCTCTTTCATTTAAACATTTGGAATACATTTTTGAACTAAATTTTTGAACTAAACACGCAGTTATAGCGATCTTGCTTTCATGACTCTAGCATCAGATGTATTGTTAATAAAATGCTCTGAGCAGATTTAATTTCCTCCTGATAGCTGAATGTGTGTTAAATTGTGTAACAGCCGCTTCTCTGCTATTTATTAAACAATGTATTTTTTTTTCTGTGTGTGTGTGCGTTGTCCTGTGTGTTTGTGCCAATCAGTGTTGGTTCAGCTGCTTCTCGAGTTCAAGAATGAGCTGCCATTTCACTTTGTTCTGGATGAGGTAGTCAAACAGGTAAGGCAAACGCATTCACAGACAACCAACTGTGCACTGCTACCATTAGTGTAGAATACGCAGGGGCTAGAATGCGCCTTAAACCCTGGTTTTTCATTGTTGTACAGCCTGACAGTTTTGGGCGATTTCCAAGAATGGCTGAACGATTAATTGCATATGCAATTAAATCGCAATTTGGTAAAATGAGATTTCCTAATCGCAAAGGCTGCGATTTGACTTGATGTAAACATACCTGCGAAAGTCACGTGACTTGCAAACAACGCAGGGAGTGAAGGAAACGCTGCACTTTAACCCGTTATAAAATGACCAAAAGCTTAACAGAATCCAACACTATACAATAGTTAGTACCAAAGAGGAACAGTACATCAGTTGTGAGAAATGATATCTGCTATGAAAACGTTGATGCTGCGCAACGCCAGGTGTTATGCAGAACCCGTCTTGGTATTGTTGCTGCCTCACGAGGTAGGCTACAGTACGAACCTTTATCAACACCTAAAAACATCCCACCACCATATATGAGAGTTGCACGGCTAAACTGACCGCCACCAGTGTTTAAATTTCCAGTAAACAAACTTCGAGGCGACAGGGATCGCTGACCAAGCTGTTTGAAAGAATCGCTACTAACGAACATAAAAAAACGGCACCCTGAAATAATTCGTGCTATAACAGGTTTTATAGCCAAAAGCATGCTTTGTTAAGCATGATGAATAAGCTAGGATTCAATCTCACGAACACATTTTAGCCACATTTTACCTGCACTGTATAAAAAATGCCAACAGAAAGTTAAAGCCACACCGAAAACAGCAGAGTATTTTTGTAACAACTGACCTGAGATCAAACTGCTCTACTGAGCCATACCAGAGTCTGAAAATGCATTAGATGGATGGAGAATTAAAAATCAGAGTTTGTTCCTTCAAGCATCCTACTTTCTGGATAACCACACGGAGGAAAACATTGCAGCCGGAGGGAATTATTAGCTGGGATCAAAAGGAAGAAAACCTTGATTGCAGAACTACACCGATGACCATCGAGTGTGATGATTAAAAGTAGATAAAGTTGTTAATATTTGCCTTTGTCTTTAAGTAAATAATCTCATGGAATAGAATAAATTATGGAAAAAAATCTGTTTATAATACACAACATTTTTGATTGCATTAATTAAAAAATGCTTGACAAAAGCCCCACAAAAATAATTGCACATTAAATCGCAACCGCAATATTTGAAGAATATTGAAGAAAAAAAATTGCAATTAGACTATTTTCCAAAATCGTTCAGCCCTATTTTCAAGTACTTTTTTATTATTTTTTTTTTTTTGGACTTAATTAAATCAATCTAATTTGTGACATGCAGTAACACGTTTAAAGCCTATTTTGCAAGTTTGCACACACACAAACACACGTATTGGCGGAGATGTTTCCCTTTTATAGTTCTCCTTTGGCGTGTCAGTGTTGCAAGGCAATTCCCAACCAGGACAATGGGTGGTGTAGATATTGCCGAAGAAGAAGTAAAATAAACATGGCGACCGTGGGTGATTATTAGCTGGTTAATATTCAGATAATAACAGAAAAAAAGACGGCAGAAGTATCGTAGATGGTATGTAAAAAATATTTACCGCTATTTTTGAATTCTTTCCTACTGGTTTTGCCGCCGTTCACCGTGTGTACCTACAGAC
Source organism: Apricaphanius iberus (assembly GCA_028564705.1). NCBI lineage: Eukaryota > Metazoa > Chordata > Actinopteri > Cyprinodontiformes > Aphaniidae > Apricaphanius > Apricaphanius iberus. The sequence continues at coordinate 137,218 of JAPXFQ010001656.1, forward strand.
GGTCAAATGACTCTCAACACTTCCCCCTACTGGTTACTTGCAATAGCACTTGTAAAAGAGATGCTGTTTGGTTCTTGTCTGACTTTTTAAAGCAGATAAACTTCTAAACTACAGACATGATTCCTCTTTTTGGAATTACTTCAGCAATGCGTGCTTCGCTCTGACAGCTCCTGTCAGCTGCTGTACTTTGTTAAAAATGTTACTTTTCACACTGTGGTGAAGAGCTTGTAGCAGTGAAATCGGTCTCCGCTGAAACACTAAACCACATTAAACGTTCCGGAAGTTGTCTGAGCTATTCACGGGTATAGCGGTATATTAAAAATTCATATCATAATTATAATAAACACCGGTTTTCGGTATGAACCGGAGACTTCTCTTTTAATCAATATGCTCTTTTTTTCAATATTGTCCAGCCCTACTGTCTTCCTTTTGCTGCTGAGTCACCTCGGGGTGGAGCAGTATCGCTGTGTAATCAGTCAGCAGTTAAGTTGTGTGTGTTGCTGATGACAGGAAAGCTTAACACCTTGCAGAGTTGACGGGTCCCTTATATCTTCCAAGAATGCATTTTGTTAAAGAGTCTTCACATTTAGACTTTAGCAGAGTCTTGTAATTAAGTACATTAGACAGTTGTCTCCTTTCTATCTTATCTAACACTTAATTGAATGTCCTGCCACTGTTGTGTGAATTTTAAATAGAAGTTGGACGTAACCTAATTGCCTTTTCAATAAAACAAATGTTTAAATAAAGTATTTTTACCTACTTTAATATTGAGGGAATTGAATGTTCCCTCGGGTAATTGAGGAGGTGCATATAGGGTGCTGTAAGTTTTAATGAAATTAAGAAGATTAATGATATTTACCCTCAAATGAAAACTGACAGCGATTCTTTTACATCTCTATTGAGATGTGTGTTTGTTTTACAACATATGTAACCAGACCTGCACCTTCATAAAAGTTCATTTTTCGTCTCGTCATGCCAAAGAATAGGTTTCTAAAGGTGTTTGTGATCATCAAGATATTTTTTTGGCAAATTTTGCCTTCATGGTCTTTTGGTCTTTACTATTTCTGACCATATACTCCTGCAATTGATTTTTCTGAGTCCCCTTCTTATTGCTGAATCACAAACACTGTCGTCAATTGAGACAAATACGTCCTGTAACACTTAAGGGGTTCTTTTGTGACTTCCTGGTTGAGCTGTTTATGTAATTCTCGTCCCACCTGTCAACGTTCACGACTGTTTCATGTTTGTGAATTTAACCCTTCTTAATCCAGTATTTGACGATGCATCAGATTTCTTTTAAACAAGTTGTTTAAAGTTACCATGTGTTTGATGTTTTTGTGTTTTTTCTAATTCACGTAGCTGGATGGTCAGCTCAGTGGGAACCGTTTTCTGCCTACATTCAACTTTCTGGGGAACCTTTTGAGGGCTATCCCCAATGTGGCCCACAGCCTTATTACTCAGTACGGTAAGGCCCCAGAGCTCTATTAGAGCGTCCATTAAGGCAAACACACGTTTACAGATGAGAGATAAGTTTTAACAGGAGTTTTTGTTAACAGTCAGAGTGCAAAATTAGTAGGGTGATATTATAATTTGTATTTTGCCAAAGATGTTAAATTACCATGATCATTATAAGGATTGTGTGATGTAAAGATATTAGATGGTTAAAAAAAAAAGAATGTATTGAGGATCATATCTTCTATGGGACACTTTTTGTTCATTGTAGTTCTATGCTCTTGATCGGATTCATACATTTTATTTTCCTTCTTTTCCATCAGTGTTATAAAGTAAGTTTTCTATAGAAAGGATGAAAAAGGAATGGGCTACCACAATATTTTTTTCATTATTACTGATTTAACAATCACGTTTGTTGACTTTGCTTTTACAAATGTTGTTATTTATCTCCAAGATTTGTTTAGCTCCTTCCCTGCAGACAGTCAGAAGGCAATGAAAGTACAGTGGGGGACCCAACAACGCCAAGTTATAATTGTACCTATAGTTTGGACTTTATATCTGCACTTTGACGATGTTTTCCCCATTCCTTGCATAAGAAAAAACTCCTTCAGCAGCATCTGAGTTGTATAAAAGCAGCCTGACAGCAAATGAGTCGAGACACAAGTCCTTTAACCCTTCACAGTTTGAGCCTTAAGCACATATTTCCTGCCCTGTGCATTTCAAAGAAACATAGCTCAAAGCTAATTAAAGTAGCTCATCCTGTCCCTGCTATTTTTAAAAACACAAGAGTGTTTTGGGTGTTAGGGCTGCAGACTAAATTGTCCCTGAAATCATATAAAACAGGGCAGTTGTAAAATGTATTATGTTTATTAACAAAACCTACAGTGCATCAAGAGTTACATAGCAGACAAAAATAATCTGTGAATCATTGGAAATAGTGCAAATATGAGGTACTTTGGCTTTTATGGCATTGAAGCAGTAGTTAATAAAGAAAGTAACCAAACTTATCCTTCACAAAAATATTTTTCTGTCAAAAATGCTTTGAATGTGTTGTCGTCTAAGGTTCTAGCACACACTACAAGATTCTTCAAACCTTGAGAGATTTAGAGATCACAATCTTTAAGATAACAAAAAACAGATTGCACAAGATCTCTCTCTGCTGATCTTATAGTGTGTGGTGTGGAGTATGGAACACACCACATACTAACCGATTCTTCAGGAGAGTATCGGCTTCTTCACGCTCTATATTCCAAAACTCGTAATCAAACGTGACTTCAATGTAAACAGACATGGGAGACGAACAGGAATATGGGTTATTGTCAAAATTCACAGAGATTCAGATACGTCATGACGAGCTGGTCTTTTTAACAAACTACACTGTTGCGTTGGGGATGCTAGGTAGCTGGGTGATTACTTTTCAGGTACATCCATTGCAGTCTCTCTTTGAGTCCAACTCCTCTTTTTGTCCGTCCTGTTGTGGTAGGTTCTGGACAAAACGTTATATAAACATTCCTGCTGTTGCCACAAATCAACTTTTCTTCTATTTCTGAAGTCCAAGAGATTATTGTTTTTACCGCCACAAGTGTTTTTGTTCGTTTTTACTTACGCCTTCGTCAGTCAGCTGAGTCAGCTTGATTTGGTTCCGGTACACGTGACATGCGTGCTCGGCTCCTCTCTGAGCATTCAACACACTTAAGGATTTCTAGTCGCAAATATTCATTATTTTTATGTTCATTATTTAGGATCTGTCTTTCTGAGGCCTGTCGAGTGGATTATACTGGACAAAATTGCTTGTAACACACCTTACACCACAGGAAAATTAGACACATACGCATACACCAGACAATCAGCCTTTACTGGCTTTGATCGTATGTGGGAGATTGGGACAAAAATCGGCCCGATTATCCTGTAGTGTGTGCCAGCCTTAAGTCATCAGCTCCCTTTCCTCCATCTCAACCTCCTTCATGCAGCTCTATGGAGGACAGATGTCCTGTCATGAACTTAAGGTAATACAGTCCCGTCTGTCATCGATGTGTGGAAATCTTACTTCATATATCGATCTAGCCATAACCCTCTCATGTGCCACGCCTCATAAATGTCTTTTTCTATTCAGATCAAAATTCTGAGCATGGTAGGTAGGACATTATATTGCGGCTGCACGTGTCATACCGGAGTTAAAAAAGTCTCTAATTAGATTTGTGTAGGGTTTCAGCACTGCCATTGTTTTAGGCTGAATAATTTCCGGGTCGTGTAAACCCGTAATTATAATGAAATATTAAAATCTAATTTGGTCCTGTAGCCAGTTTTTCCAGTTTGTGTAAATTGAAAAACGAGACCTTTATTGGATTGGATTCATGAACAAATAAAAAGCAACCAGATTTTTATTTTTTTTATGTTTGGTTGTCAATTGAAAATGGAAAGAACAAACGATATACAGACTGATAAGCTGGTGGTTCTACTTTTGTTAGTTCAATATTCAGCAGTTTGTCTTTTACACAAAGTTTTTGCATTAGGCTGATGAATATTTCATTGTTTTTGTGCTCTTCTGTCAGATTTTTATATTCCATTTTTGGATGTGTTTCATTTACACAATCCATTACAGTATTTGATTTTTATTAGGGGTTGTATATTATAAAAACATTTACAGTATTATAGCTGAATATTCTGGTGCTGGTAACCCGCCCTTTTTCAATCATCATGATGACTCCACCACTTTCTTGAGCTTTAGCATCTTGACCGCTGATGTGTATCAGATGTAAAAACTGGTCAAATATAGTATCGGCCAGCATAATGGGAATGTATGACACCTGAAATCTATAAGCCTACCCGATATTGATCCCATGTTGACTGTACAGTGGCAATATTGCACGCTTTGAAATTGCTGTGATGACTCAATATTTTGTCCGACTTGAAATAATGTCTAAAGGAAAAAAACAAAACATGTTGGTATTACTGGTGATTTTTGGATTATTTGTATAATATAAATAATGCCCTAGTTTCATTTGATCAATTCTTGTCTAAACTACGAATAAGATGAATTAATGTTTATTTACGACCTTTATGTCAATAGTTTGTAGAGCTTCTTTAGTGTTAAATTGTAAATAACTCAGTTTCTCTCAAAACAAACCTAAAAAAACTAAGCTAAACATGCAAAATAAATTTATCTGAGTCTGCTTTGCAACTGACTAACCTCTGACTTCTTGCCATAAAATTATAACACAATCCTGGCAGAACCACTTATAACAATAGATTTCTTGATTCAAGGTTTACTCAACATCAGAAGGGATACACACAATTAAATTATTGCTTGTTTTAATACCTTATAAACAAACCCAGGCAACTGTTTGGAATGAGATCATATGGACATTTATTATTATAATCATGATCTATAATATAAATGTTATATTTAATGTGCTTAAAATACGCCAAAATGTTATTGTAAGCCAAACTTATTCATTTAGATAGAAGCCAGCAGCTATTTTTTTTCAATTCAATTCAAAATACTTTATTGATCCCAGAGGGAAATAAAGTGTTGTTGTAGCTCATTACTAATTTATTTTTCAATAAGTTTTTGTAGACCATAATAGCTCTGGGGAAAAAGGATTCCCTGTAGCGGTCTGTGTTGCAGCGAAACTGAAGAAGCCTCCGACTGAAGATACTCTGATGTAGAATAGTCTCATGAAGAGGATGCTCAGGGTTGTCCATAATCTTTTTAATTTTATGAAGAATCCTTTGCATCATTATCTCAGGTGTCCCCAGAACAGAACCGGCCTTCTTTATCAGGTTGTTGAGCCGGTTTAAAGGCACAGTGTGTAATTTTCGGCCAGTAGGGGGCAGTGCAAACCAAAATTACCACAAGCCTGCGTTGTGTCTTCGAGTAAGAAACTCAACAACGGAGTTCCAACTAGTGCTGTTTTCAAACGCTCAATTCCCTGAGAATTATCTATTTGCAGCAACATGACGAGCACATCAGTCTCTCTTTCATCGCTTGGAACTAGCGAAGAGGTAAAAATGTATTTATGGCGAAACTTTTTAGCATTTTGAGGGGAAATCAATGTTTTAATAGCGGGTGCGTCCGTGCGCTTTGTCCGTCCGGGCTCTTGTAGAAGTAAAGATCGCGTCTAATATGGCTTTCCCCATTAAAGAGGACCCGCGCCTATGTATTTTAAAACAGATTTTTAAAGTCATATTTTACAATATCGCCAATATTTCGCAAATAATGTGCTTTACGTAATTATTATTACATAATATTTTAATTGCTCTTTTCAAAGATGTACTGCAAAAAGTACACACTGTCTCTTTAAGTCCCTGGCTCTGATTCTGTTACCTAGGGCTGTGCGATATGACCTAAAATTAAAATCAAGGTATATTCAGCATTTCACCTTGATAATGATAAGTGGACGATAGCAATGACCACATATACCCCCTACCCCCATCTTTTTCTTTTTTTGACGAGTCTTTGTGTGCATTAAATATCTGGCAGTGGCCAAATTTGCTTACTGTTCTTTAAAATATGACGGCTTCTTGCTATTGAGTGGCTTCAAACAGCCTTTTGATTCAGGGTTTGATTCCCACTCCTTTCTGTATTTCTTGGAGTCCAGTTTAAACTCAGAAGTGATCACACCGACCAGATGGGGTGAGGAAGTTACAGGGGCTTAGCGAAATTGGTGATTTTATTGTGGAGTCGTTTATTTTATACAGAAAATACTTTACAGCGGAGCACAGGTGGGAATTAGCGGCGGCTTCAAGCACTGTATCAAAAACAACAGCAGCTACTCAGCGGGGTTAATGTCTGCTCTGCCTGAACAGGATCAGGGCGGGCGGAGCTGTTGAGCTAGAAATGCTCTGGTTCGGCAGCAGCTCCATTGCTAAAGTAACAAACATATGTGCTCCACGTTAGAGACTGAGTATCCAATAACACCATAAAAAGTAACTTTATTTGTCGCTAGTCGCATTTTTCTGAAAAACAGTTAATAGATAAGGCTAAGCTCTTGCTATGTATAGCTACACAGTTGCTGCGTCAGCAGCGCTTCCCTGCTCTGTCACATAACTGTGTGTAGTCATGTGACTCATGGCAAAGCTGATTTCTTAAAGGGGAAGGAGCCCCGCTAAACTTTTAATTTTTTTAACACACCAAATTTACCGGCATGGGCAAATTGACGTCGGTAACAGGCATACATTTCGGTATCTGTACATTTTCGGTATACCACCCAGCCCTACTGCTACCCCAACAGATGATGGATGAATAGATGACACCCTCCACCACAGACTTGTAGAAGATTTGCTGCCTCTTGCTGCAAACCTTGAAGGAACTTAGCTTCCTCAAAAAGTACAGTCTGCTCTGTCCCTTTTTGTAGACGGCTTCACTGTTGATTCTCCAGTCCAGTCTTGTCTAGGTGAACTCAGAGGTATCTGTACTCCTCAACCACTTCCACTTCTTCTCCCTTGATGGAGAGTCTTTGACTTATCCCTTAATGTCCTTCTTATCCCTTCTTCTTCTGCAACATGATAAACTGTTTGCTTAAATTACTAGTAATTATGAATTTAGGTATTCATTAGGCCCGAGCTGCTAAGAGCTGTGAAGGCCTATTGTATCTGTATTGTTTATTATTCTTTTTGCGAATGAATTGGCTTTTGGGAGGCTTTAACATATTCAACACTCCCTTTAAATTGGTGGACTCATCAGTCGTGGTGAAAATTGTGACTCAGAAATCTTTAAAACACCCTCACCATTTACCTTATTTAAATGTAGAGGTATGAAATTTGGTATGGTGTTAGATCTTCCCATGACCTATCTAAAAGTCTCAAAATGTCATAGTCCAAAACAACCAGGAAGCCATCTTGGATTGAACCTGCATTTATGCCTGTTTTTGCCTCTGCATTTGATCAAACTCCTCCTAGGGATTTTGATCAATTGGCTTGTAAATTGGTCTGGTTGGCCTTCAGGCATGGGGATCTAAAGTTATCAAAATCCTGACTTGTCATGCATGTTGTTGGGGAGGGCCTGGCCTCCAACATTTAGGCTACTAGTCGCCAAAAATGTTAATTATTTTTTATATATCCTACTAAGAAAGTCATAGAGACATGAAATCAACTGTTTGGTAACCAGCAAATGTAGTTGACAAAATGCTGACAGCATCTAAGCCCCACCCCATGAGTGTAATGTTTATCTTTGAAAGGTCCATATTTTACACTTTCTTACCTTATCAACAAAAAACCTGCAAAGTGACTGTAATTTGTTACTGCAGATTTTTTCGTTGGGTTCAGGGAAGCATTGAGGTGGCGTTCAGACGGCAGTGCGTGAGTCCTTTTAATTTAAGTTATAATATTTATGACCTATTTATAAATGAGTGTAATTTAAAAAAATAGTTACATTTTAATCATCTTTGCATGATATCTCAAGTTTATCATCTTGTTTCAGAAATGTGCAAACAGCTGGCTAAAAGTTATCTTGCTAAGTTGTTGAGCACTTTGATTTCTTCTGTATTGAATGAGGACAAAATCATGTTTTACAAAAACCTTCCGGGTGAAGTTTTAAAGCTAGATTTAACTCTTTTCATCTGTTGTTGAACTCTCACTTAAACTATGTTTAACTGGGTTTTTAATATTGCAGTTGAAATTGGGTAACCATGGTAATTTTATTACTAATAAGTAGGGCTGTCAAACTTAACACGTCAACACATGTCGATCAATTTGTAGAATAAGCCATTTCAGTATTGCTTTGCGCGGAATGCATTCTGGGCCCCATTTTGGACCCCAAACTGGCAGGACCGAAGATACATATAGATAGTGAAAGCTGCAAAATTGACAAAAACTTTTAAAATCTAAATAATTACAAGCTGTGAATTAATCACAATTAATTAACATTCCTAAATATGGTTGAGCTAACCAAAATTAATTGAGTTAACATTTGGATATCACCAGTCTGTGTAAAACATCACATAAATCAAATGTAATATAGACTTATTTATAAAATGTCATAATGTCCCATTTTCTCCTGTGCTTCCACTCGTTCTTATTGTGAAGAGCATTACACTACACACAGCTACCTCTGCTAATGAGTTAGCACTAATCTAGGTCTGAAAACATCACTTAAATTGAACAATGCGAATTTTAATGCAGCGTCGACAGATAATGGCGTTGTGTCTATCCGTTTCGATGTAGACTGAGAAGTATAAACTAAGCCTAATGCTTCATTCAGAGCGCAGGCTTTTTTAGCGTCAGCAACGTCAAGATTACATGTTAAGTCTACGGTGGAGGACGTTGGAGGAGCGTCACGGTCTTTGCGGTGCTTTGTGAGTTTCGGCACCGTCAACTTTTCAAGCTTTTCCTATGTTTCAAGCTTCAAAGCTCATAATGCTAACAACGAAGAAGTTCAGCTAGTTGAACTTTTGCCGGTCCTAAAGCTATGGACGCAGCACGGCAACCAATCAGAGCGACTCACTGTAGTGGCGTTGCCTGATGTCGTCGCTCCCTGGCCAACCACGATCCGCAAGTGTTTTAAACATCCAGCAGAGAAAGGCCTGCCCACGAGCTTCGCGAGCTTCAGCTGAAAAATGTATCTTCTGTGTATATGCGTCAAACAAGTCGCTTTATGAGCGTTGCTGATGCTGACAAAGCCTGCGGTCTGAACGCACCATAAGGCATGCGGCAAGGGACCAAAGAGCGGGACTCAAACCAAGGACGACTATGTCAAGGACTGAGGGCTCTGTATATGGCGTGCCCACACTAACCAATGCTCTACATGGTGCCCTAAAGCCTTAATATTTAGGGATGTTGATTTATCATGATTAATTCACAGCCAGCCTGATTCATTAGATTAAAATGTTTAATTGTTTAACAGCCCTACTAAACACCCCTGGAAATGTTATGGCAATTTTTAAAATTCTGGTGCCAAAAATGTTATTCATCTAAATATTTTCCTACTCCATTGATCAGTAGACTTAGATGACGATTCAGTCCAGGATAACGATAAAGAAAACATTGCTCCTTTTCCTTCCTGAGACAATTGTGATTAAATCTCTTACTTAACCAGTTGTACAACATCTGTTTGCTAATGGAGTTGTTCGCTCTATTAGTGGCCATTGTTAATCAGGTTCAAGATAGTGGATTTCGTGAGGAGTTTGGTCACGGCTGGCTGATGGTCTTTACCCGTGTGAACAAAAGTAAGACCAATACCCAAACACTGGCATAAAAGCTATTGTGTTCTCCTGTTTGTGACCACACTCTCTCTGTATTCCTAAGCAGACAAAGGAAGGATTGGTTTGCTAAGTTGCTGATGTAAGATGTGGGCTGCCATTATTGACTCTGTGTATGTGTCTGCAGTCTGTCACTCAACAAGTCTCTATGGGACTGTTTAGACCAACGACAGCAGCAAGGCAGTGACAACAGAAGCCTAGAGCTCCCAGCAGATTTCTGTCTTTTTCAGACTCACCGTCTGCCTCCTAGTCTGTGAAATTAACTCCTTCTTCTTGCTCACTTATTGTTTTCCCTTGTATTTATTGGGTTTTGTGATTTATCCTCCTTTGTCTTGTGTTTGTGTTGTCTGCTTTTCACACTATCAGGAACAGATAGAGAAGATATACTGGGCTTGTAAACAAACACACACACCCACAGATACATACACACACATACTGAGATAGATAGATAGATAGATAGATAGATAGATAGATAGATAGATTTTGTAGTATTTGTCCATTTTGCTTCCCTACAATCTTTTATACCTGATAAAGGGCCTATATCATGCAAAATCAAGTTTTTGGAGTTTTCAACAATTTTCTTATAAAAACCCCCACCAGAGTTGTTTTTGGTTTAATTCACATGTCTGAGTAATCCTCCTGAATTCTGCTCTCTGAGCAGCTGCACCGCCCTGTCCTTGAAATGACTGAGTGGTAAGAAAGTGATGTATTTTACGCCACTATGTTACCACAAGGAAGTGCTAGAGGTGTCTGCACCACCCCTGCAGAGAGAGCAGCCTACCTGTGGTAGAATTGCAAACACACCCTCCGCCTTCTCAATGCTTGTAGCTGCTCTGCTTTTAGCTGCTGAAAACTTTTTGTTGGAATTTTTTTCTTCCTCTGTCAAAATGTCTGTTTGGCTTAATGGATTACAGGGCTTTATCCTACATTCCTAAAGAACAGCACCTGGATCAAAGTCGCCTGATGGACAGAGAAGTAAATAGCAACATGCAAATGTGGGTTAGCCATTTATCAAGCTGCTTATGTGACCTTCTGAAAGCATTGTGTGGTTAATTAATTGATCTGTAGCATCTCAGAATGTTCAGTAAACGGTTGCAAACAACACCCGCAGCTTTTTTATATGCTGAGCTTGAAAGATTGTTTGCTGAACTCAGCTGTGTTGGTTTGGGCTCTGTATGGGCTCAGTCTATAGTTTGGTAGATTTAGCAGCTGAAATAAGCTTCATTGACTGTTTTTTACAAAAAAGAAATAAACCAAACGTCCTAGCCCTTAATATAACACAGTTTCATTGACGTACTTGGTGCACTGTCAGACTCTGGGTCGAGATAAGGCTCAGCCTGTTTTTCTTAGAGCAGTGCTGCATGGGAGAGGAGTGGGGGGGTACGGGAGGCAGGTTTATAGAGAAACGAGCCATTTTACTTCGTCGTCCAACATTAACTCCAGGAAACAAGATACATTTCAGGACAAATTAATACTATTTAACACTAACTATAACATTATATCATATATATGTGTATCCCAGAAGTTGAAAGCTGTAAAATAGCATGAGAGTCCCTTTAAAGTATCTTCCATAAATCCATATTGGACCTACGATAAGGTAAAAGGAATGACAAGTCTATCAATCTCAATTTGGAAAATTGAAAAAAATTGAAAATTGAACAAAGGAGAAGCACATCATGATTTTTTTTTTTCAGAGTTTTGTAGCAATGACAAAAAAGTTGTTCTGTTATATGTTCCACATTGGGGATATTCAAGCATAATGGCAGCAAAGTGAAAGATTCACTTACACATAAAAACAAAATATATAAAAAATGGAATTAGGAATAACCGTGTACAAACAGTAAGAGCAAAATAACAGACTACTTTAGTAATTACTAAAATACTATGAAGTTATTAAAAAATAGGATACTCCAGATCAATAAATGTTCAACTGAGTAAGATAATTAAAATCTTACTTAATAAATGTATTTTTGCATTACAGAACAGGCTATTTACTAAAAGTGACAAAAAAAATTTGCCAACAGAAACGTGTAATAATAGACCACTCTCAGCATCCTCATTGTGAGACTTCATTCATCTACATTTATTATTCAACAACAGTGTCTTCAGTCAGAGGCTTCTAACGCTGCATTCACACCCCACAGTTTGTCTGCGCCAGGCAACGGACTCAATGGATGAAGTTTGACGTATGTACTTTTTGGCTTCCAAAGCTTGCTTCTGAGCAGAAAGGAGCGTGTGAGCGGGGCTTCTGAACTATGGCGGATCCTAACGAGAGAGTGGCTTTGCTTTATTTGCTAGATAAAGCTAGACAATGTCGGCATTTGGTGCATCAGCGCCCATTATTCACATGCGTTCTGAGTTTGGGGAGTTAAACCATTTGCTCCAGGAGCTTCTTATGGATGAGGTCCGCTTTCAGCGCTATTTCCGTCTGTCCTGCGCCTAATTTTACGACCTCCTGGGACGCATCGGAGCTCAAATCTCCTACCAGGACACCAACTAAAGGTGCTCTGTTCCTTCTTAGGAGCGCCTGACAATCTGTCTTCGGTGTTATTTCTGATTTTTGAAATCTGAGTTTGTTGAAAATGTTCTCACTGGTCCCACGCTTCACTCAAGATACGTGTATAGTGGTATCACTACAATGAGACTCTCTGATTGGTTGCCGCACTGCGTTAACTGCGTTGGGTCAGTCAAAAGTACAGCTTGCTGAACTTCTGTTTTGCTTGCGTTGCTACGTCGCCGTATGAAACGCAAGTGAAGTTGATGGAGCCAACGTACACAACACACCGCAGAGCCCCTGATGGACCTCTGACGTACTCGACCATAGACTTTACATGTAATCTTACCGCAACTGACGCTGCCATATGGGGCGGTGTGAACACAGCATAAGTTTGGCTGACACAGACTGTTACAGCAAACTTAATCATCTGACTATAAAAGAGCAGCCATCAGCGTTTACAACAAATCATTAAAGAAATTTAAATAGTATGATTTTCCTTTACTATCAATAAAATATTTTTGAATTGAATTTAATAACAACAGATGTTATTTGAAATGAGACGATTGTGCAAAAACAGCAAGCTTGTTAACACTTATTGAGTCTTTGGGAGCTATGATGGTTATATAGTGTAACAGCTGCAATAATAATAATTTATGTTACCAAATATGTGGCTGTTTCAGTTTTGCTGCTTAAAGGGATACCAGGCAAGTCTGAGTGTTTTCTCTACGATGCTCCCCCTAGCGTCCGTTAGTAAATTTTGCTTTCAAACACACTCTTGTAAAAATGAACTGTCATTTAACCATATAACGACTTACGAAGTTGATTAATTAACATGAAAACGTTGCCTGGTGTGTCTTTAACTAGTTAGCTCCATCACCTATGAGAATGCTTGGATGGGACTTAATGTTTTTCTGTCTTTGGGGAATGTACGAACCCCGCATTGAATTCATTCCGCATTCAGTTCGAATTAGGTGTTATGATTGAAATAAATGAGAAACTCATCTCACACAGTATCTACCATCGCTTCATCCATCACGGTAACATTTTCCTTAGAGTAAAAAAAACATGCAGTTGTCACAGGTGCTATGTATTACAAAAAGTTTGTCATGTAGACAATTTTTTTATTATACGTGATATTTATGTTGCGCTGTATAGCTCTGTTGATAACCAAATATTCAAATTTCTCAGGCTTGTTGATAAAATATTTTTTTTTTTTACTGAATCCTTCAGACATGAATGAGTGAAGGACACAAAATAACAAAAAATTAAATGTGTCTCTTTTTTGACAGGAGATATACATGGGGCTTCAGGATGATCTATTTTTATGTTTGTTTTATTTGTACTGTGAAGAAGTGTTAACAGTAACATTTCATATTGATATAAAACTATATAAGCAATATGTGTTTTTCTCTGTAAAAGTTACTATCCTTTGCTCTTTAAATAATGGATGAGCAGCTCTGTTTGAATCATTTTTGCAGAGTAATAATGAGTTTATTTGTAGTTTTGCTTGTCATTAACCCCCCCATCCCACTAAAAGAGCAATTGAGCAATAACCTCCCCAGCTTGGGAATTGGTGGTGTTTACACCAGAAGTTGAGTGCTGAAAAGCCCCAGAGCTACTCAGAGAGGTCAAATTAAATATTCTGTGTTGATTTGTACACCACAACAAAGCAACACTTTGAAAGTAGCTCACTCGGGTAATGGAGTGATATTTCAGTGCACACAGCTTGGCAGCAAAACATGGAAATCAACCTTTGCTTCCTCTGTTGACGAAGGCAAAATAAAGTGATTTGTTTTTCCTTTCATGTTCTGCCTACATCTGTGTTTTGTTTGTTGTGTAGGGTGATTTTTACAGCAGTGTTTTACTGTCCTTTTTCTAAACCCTTTGCTCTCTTCATTCTCTTGTTCTTCTTCACACTTTCCTTCCATCCTAATGCTGCTCCATATTTCTTAGTTTAATCAAACATGTCCACTCCTGGCTCACATGGATTTTTATCATCTTGACAGAGCAGCTGGCTTTCAACTCTGCTCTTGTACTCGGCCATCTCTGTCTTTCTTCTTTGCTATTTGCAGAGTCTGTGTTGCTGTCTTCCACCTCTCACTGCAATGCACTGCATGGATGGAGTCTCTCTCCTTTGCTTTTGCTTTTTCTTTCTGGGAATCTGAAGCCTGTTTTTTTTCTGGCAGCCTGCACATCTGGAAGTTGTGCTTCAAGAAGACTCCTGGTCTGGTACAGATGTGGGTTTTGTACCTGTTCCACCCTCTCTCTACCCGTTCTACCATTTTGATTCATTCTCTCCTGATCTTAAAACGTCCTATGAAAATGAAAGGGTTTATTTTCAGTGTTCAATCTACTGTTTGCAGCATCCTCTTTCAAGTCTGCCTCATCATGCTGGTATCTGCCGATCATGTTAAGACCTACATACAAAGCTGGTGGCCAGTGCAACTTGTTACTGTTTTTTTGCTGTAAAGGTTGTGGGAGAGGCAGCGTATGTTGTCACAGCCACATGCATTGTCAGTACTATGACTAACCTCTGCAGAAAGCCAAACGAAGGCGCTCTAAAACAATTGGCTTGTGTGTTAGCCCTGTAACAGCATGGTATTGGTTGTTATAACACTGATCATCATTATGCTTATCCGTATCAGCAGAAGGTGAGATCAGTAACTTAGCACAGTTCCTGCGAGTAAAGCTAATCTACCATAAAACAACTTGTACTGTATTTGTGTTTTCTTTGTATACAGTAAAATATGTAACACGTTAGCCTTTTATCCAAGACACACCATGCCGGTATATTGGGCTAAGATTCCTGGCACAGTGCGTCTTGTGAAGCATTGTGTTGTGGGAATTTTGCGGCAGTTGTGCCAGCAAGCTTGGTAGTAATATTACAGCAATCTTTCCGCAATGCTGGTTTTTCAAATAAAGCTGCAATGACTTGTAGTAACAGAGGGCGATGTCATGATGATGTGTTGGATGTGTACTGAGCCCCAGCCGGGAACAGTATGTAAAATCCAAGTAAACCTCAGGAGTTCATTTGGCATTTGTAAACTGTCAGTGTGTTTACATGCTGCGAGAGAAGATTTTATTATTACCTTAGTTGGACTGAAATTAGACTTTTGAAATGCATGTATACACCTCAGTCTGACTTAAATCGAACCAAACTGGAGTTTTGCTAATCGGACTTAAGCCTAGTTTATACTTCTCCGTCTACATTGAAACGGATAGATGCAACGCCATAATGCAAATTGAGGCAGAGGTGGTACCATCCTGACCATGCGCCAATACATTCATGTATTCTGTGCATTCAGCCGACTTACTTTTTTACAGGCAACATATTTTTTGGTTAAGCATTCTAATAATAATAGGACAGTTGTGATGTTAAAGCATTCTTTTATTAAGACAATATACATATAAAAATAAGGTGCCAACTGAAAGTGTATTAAGTTGTGGGGATTTATCCACACATCTTACTACCAGTCAGAGAATACAGTGCTTTTAGCATAAATAACAGATTGCCTTTCTCAGTAAGCCTGAGCCAGGCAAATTGATTCAGCCACTACTTGTTAAACCCTGTGGCTCTGTGTTTTTGAGAAGATCTGGAAAGATGAATACATTTTAAAAAAGTAAAAAAAAAATGTTTAAAAACTTTAAATCACGTTCATGTTGGCTTTGCGTTGTTATGCTCTTAATCACTTGGAAACAAACATATCCTCGCTGATTTTTCCCAGCCATATGTGCAACACTAAAAATCATTCACGTATTGAATTTATAATTTTTTCTTAATACACATGACATGCTTGGATGCAAAAAACCAAAATATTTACCTGTTTGAAGAGCTAGGGAAAATCAAGATGCCGATAGCACCAACTAGCGGGAAAAACTTATTTTTACAGTCTGTGGAAAAAAACACAAATTCGATCTTCTTTTTCTGTAGTTGCTTCAGCTCTTCCCGGTGCACCGCTGCTGATACAGCACCCCAACAGTGGCACAACGCTGCAACTGCAGTTAAAATAACATCCATATAGCTTGGGGCAGAGCGATATCAGGTTCGGGCGGCACAAAATTATCTGGAGGTGGCCGCCACGCAAATTTGAACGCAGGAAAAACCCTGCAATGCGTTGACGCAAGGGCTGTCCATCACCTACGCAACAATGATTGGAGTAAATCCCAATTTTCTAAATGTCCATCTCTGTTAACGGAGAGCGTACGCCTATGATTGATCAGCTCAACAACAGCCAGAGATCATTTCACCAGAATGGTCCTCTATAGTCGATGTAATCAGTAGTCAGTAAAGCGTTTGGGACTACATGGTTTTATATTGAAAGGCATGTGTATTAGGGGTGGGGGAAAAAAAATCGATTCACATAAGAATCTTGATTCTTTGCATAACGATTTTGAATCGTTTTTATTAAAAAAAAAAGTTTTATATTCAGCCCAGGCTTGGAAAAAAAGTTTAAGTTCACGTTATTATGAAGTATATTTAAGTATGTAGCGGTTTACTTCAGAAAGTATTTCCTTTTCATTAATTCTGTCGTAAAGGTTTAAGATTTAAGTGGAACATTAAGAAAATTAAATATTTTTTAAATACTATAGTTAATTACAAATCTCTAATATTGAAGGATCATAATTGAAATTTAATCTGCACTTAAAAGAACTGAATCGGGAGAAAAGCATATTGTCTCAGCCCTACAAATTGACACCTTTTTTTACTAATAGCATTGATTGTAAATCAATTCTGAATTGAGAATCGATTCTGAACCGAGAATCGATTCTGAATCGAATAGTCACTCCACGAATCGGAATAGAATATACGAATATGTATATATATATATAAATCCAACCACAATATTTGACTTACTTTCCTCTGTATTTACAGGTTTCAAGTATTTATGATAGATTTTGTTCTCTGTTTGCCAGTGGCCTTGCTGGATCACCTGTGCTCAGCTTTGGTTTATCCAGAGGAAGAGCTGAAGACTTCGGTAGTGCATGTTTGGCTGCAGCTGTTGCAGATATCTGGAGACAACGGGGCACAGTATCTTCCTGTTGCCATGAGGGACAGATTATGTGCCCTGCTGTTGCAGACTTTTAGCAACACTAGCTCAGCTCAGCTCATTAAAAACTGTGCAGGTGAGAAAATATTCACACGTTTTGCCTTCTTTATGCTAAGTGTATAGTGAGTACTATACATTTGTCTAAAGTTTATGTTCATACATCATTGACATGTTTTTAGGATAGTCTTCAAAAATCATAACTAGGCTTCAGGTTTGAAATTCAGGAATTTTGTTCCAGAAATAATTCAGAATAGGATTTATTCCACAAAAACAGCAGAGCATGAACTGATCTAAAGAAAGGAAGATTAAGGTTAACATTGATCTGAGGTAAGTTAATCATTTGATTCTTGATTTAATTGGATTTTTGGCTGATGACCCAGAGGTTTATGGGGTTGGTGAGTTTGCAGCTCAAGTTCCAGTATTTAGCCTGCAGATCTAAGAGAGGGCATACAGGTGAGTTTTCCAATGATTAATCAAAGAGAAGGTACAGTGGTGTGTAGGCCGGTATTTTAGACCCGACACTTGCTGAAGAATGTGAGGATTTTTCTGGTGAAGGCTCAAGGTAAGACCAGGATAAGCAATGAGGAGTTTCTAAGAACATTATACAAAGAGAGCTTGATTATTGCAACAAAAGCTAACAATCAGGTGCCTAAGAAGAGACCTGCTGTGGTCTGGATAAGATGATTAAACAGAAGTGGGTTAAAAGCACAGCATGGTAGCCCCACTCTCACAGAGAATCTGGAGCAGGAGCCAGGAATAGAGGAGGTGGGTGAACACATTGAAAACACAGGATCATAATAAGCAGCTGTTTTAAAATAAACAACTTTAAGCTTCCACTACATCAGGGGTGTCAAAATCTTGTCTTCAAGGGCCAGTGTCCTGTAACCTTTAGTTCCTGGTCCAATTCACCTAATTCAAGTGGTTAAATTAATGGTTAAATTACATCCTCAGCTGGCAGTTAGGTTCTACCTCTTGATGACCTAATTATTTGCTTCAAATGTGTTGAAACAGAGACCATTCTAAAAGTTTCAGGAAACAGGCCTTTGAGAACTGGAGCTTGACACCTGTGCTCTATATAGATAATTGGTGGAATAAAAGGTTCATGGTTAGAGATTTAGGTCAAGCTATTTGGTCATAATGTTTAGGAGGAGCTTGACGCCTTCCTTCCGGTTCATTGTATTTTTTTGTTTTGCAGAAGTATCGGTATTGGTACTTGGTATCGGCAAGTACTCAAATCCAAGTATCTGTATCGTATCGGTTTGAAAAAAAGTGATATTGTTGCATCCCTACATACAACAAAAACAACAAATTGAAATTAGTTCACATGTCAAAAGAAATTACATTTGAATTAAACGTTTCATTAACACGTGCAACCTATTTATGGATCTGTTCACAGCTGAGGATGCTGAGGATATAACTTTATGTCGCCTTTTTCAGTGAGACATGTTGCTGTTATTGGCAATGCCAACCCTTTAGCTGAAGTGTTAGAAGTGTATTTATCATCGATCAGACTGAGATACTATGATCCATTGAGTGACCAATGTGGCCTAATTTCAACGTTGGTCTAATCATGTGAAGATTAGATTATTATTGTGTATGCACATTGGAATCCATTTGTAGTAGGTCGATATAATACTTTTAAAGCTTGTCATCTGTCTGCTGTATTTTTCGTCTGTTAGGGCTGCTCTGGCAGCTAGTCAAGTATGAAGAGGCAGTGTCGGTTCTGATGAGCATCTCAGGCAGTCAGCTCATGTGCGATGCGAATGAGGACATCCTCACCAACAACAGCCAGGCCCTCTTCCTAGATCAACAGCCTGCTGACCACAGCTTACTGCCTCTCTTGTTGAAAAAGGTCTTTGTCTAAACATCCTGCTCCCACTCCCAAGACCTGAATACGAACACTGACCATAATCATAACAAAAAGTTCTAATCCTGGATTATTGGTTCTTTGACCAGGGGTCAGTTTGGTATTTAGCCTATACAAATATTTGTGCTTCTTGTCTGGGAAATCATTGTGTAGATTATATTTGGCTGGATGTTCTCAGCCTCACTTACAGTGCATGATGTCAGTTGCTTTCTTTGGTTCACCACTGTTTTGTAGGTTTAGTGTAACGTTCTACTCTCATAGCAAAAAGCTCTAGAGTAACAATATTCCACTAAAACACAGGTAATTTGGCGAAATAAACTGTGACTTAATTTGTCCACACCTACGTCAGCTGTGGCTAGATGAACTGTGTAAAATTGAGTGGATGAACCCCACATGACAACCCTGCTGAATTTCAGCAGTTGAGACGTTAGAAGAGACCAGAAGTTACAAAATGAAAAGCTGAATGTTTACTGCTGTTATGCAACGTTATTGATTTGTTTTCATCTAGATAGATTTTGTTTTTAGTATCCTCCAGATGATTAGTCAGGATAAATATGTGAAAAGGAACAAGAGTTTAGTAACAAGTTTCATATAGTTAGTTGTTGGCCGTTTTACAATTTGAATAAGACACTAAATTTGGTTTCAGCTGTTTAATTGATCTGTTTAAACTGTCAAAAACCAGAACTATAAATGTAAAAAAAAAAAACTAATTTGTAACCCTGTTTTTTTTAAATAGAAATCAGCTAAAATATATTTTATTGGCAGCAAAATGATGGCATTGAAGTTTAATTTTGTGCCAAGCACCTTAAATTTTCAATTCACCTTGAAAGTTCATATTTTAATGGATGCAACTAAACCCATTTTTCCCTAGTTGCTGTTGAGTGGTGATGAGACGCTACAGGTGACGAGTGCAAAGTGTATCGCTGCCATTTTGGTTCATTCTCCCAGTCAGTACTGTGCTCTCTTCATCAAGGCTGATTTACCAGGTAACAGACACACTAGAGCTGAGGAAGTTATTTGAATGTATTAGATAATCAGTCCAGGATGCAAATTTGTGCAGTTGGTAAAACTATTGCCTTGCAGCAAAACGGTCCTGGGTTTGAATCCCAGCCTTGAGTCTTTATCATTAAGTTTATATGTTGGATGCATGAGTTCTCTCCAGGTACTGTGGTTTCCGCCCACAATCCAAAAACATGACTATTAGGTTAATTGGTCTCTCTAAATTGCCCTTAGATATGAGTGTTTGCTTGATTGTTTGTCCTGCTGTGTGTCTCTGTGTTTACCTTAAATGGACTGGTGACCTGTCCAGGGTGTACCCCACCTCTTGTGTGATGATTGTTGCACATACAGCCTGTTTCAACTCAACTCATAGCCTCACATAGAGATCAAGACGACTCCTCTGACGCTTCCAGAGATGACTCCTCTGACGGTTCCAGAGGTTCCTGTGACTAGTTCAGGTAACAAACTTGTGGACCCCTTCTGCGGGTTCGAACCACAGGCCCCTTCCAGCGGCTGCCAGCAGCAGGCCGCAGCTCTTTCCAGCGGCTTCTTCCTCCGAATGTGTTCAGGGGAACACGCCTCCAATTCCTGATTCCACCAAGGGTGTTCAGAAGAGCCCGGCTTGCTTTCAAGTCTCCTCCGAGGGTGTCCAGACGGATGCGCTTGCCTCCAAGTCTCCTCCGAGGGTGTCCAGATGGATATGCCTCCTGAGTTGACACCTCTTCGGAAATCCTCCAGGATTCTTCGTGGGTCCCTCCTTTGTCGACAGTCAATAAAACCCAAGAAGCAGCATCATTCCACCCAGCTTCAGCAGCATCACTCCCTCCAGTTTCTGCTTCAGCAGTACACCAGCTAGCTTCAGCCTTTGCTTCAGCCAAATCCACACGGTTTGCCTCATTCGCCAAATCCATAAAAAGTCAAGTTCCACCGATTCCACAAGGTTCAACACCGCCAAACTCCACACCACAAGGCCAAGCTCCGTCAGACTCCATTGCTACAAGGTTCAGGTCAGTCACTCTTCACTCCCACAACAGACCAGCCGGCTTCCGCTTCTTTTCTCCTGGCTCCATCATCGAGTTTACAAGGTTCAGCTTCACCGACCTCGAAGCCACAAGGTCCACCTAGCTCCAGTCCACAAAGTTCAGCTCGTTCCGCCCTTGCTCCAGCACTGGTTTCAAACTCCACAACATTCCAGCCTGCTTCAGCCTCAGCAGCCGTCCACCCTGCTGCAGTCAGGTTCCTGGCTTCAGCCTTTGCAGTTAGTTCAAGGATGACAAGTCCACCAGGTTCAATATCTGCTTTGCCGCTGACTATCTAGTCACAAGGTCCTGCTTCGCTGTTTTTTAAAGTTACCAGACATCATGACACCCGACTCAGTTTAACCATCACATCATTAAAATAAAACACCAACAGAAGTTCCTCTGCAGCCGGCCTCCTCGACTCATCGTTCCTCGTTGCAATCTCCTGTTGGACTTAATTTCGTGTGTCTGTCTTCGCTGGATTCTCGTCATACCTCCCTTCGTGTGGCTCCTCATTCTGCGTATCAAGTTTAATATGAATTGGATCTAAATAAATATGGGAAATCTCTCAAAACCTGTCTCTGCATCCAAGTCCGACTATCACAACCTGACACTCTTTTTATTGCATACCTTACATACATTGAAAAACATTGTCTTTATGAAATCAGGAAGGTGAATGTTTTTATGGAGTTGCAGAGTGAATGTAAATTTTTTCTACTATGTCTCCATCTCTCAGGTTTTCTCTTTGACCGTCTGGCCAGTAGTAGTAGTGAGATGCTGCTGTGGTCCATCTACAGTTGTCTGGTGTTACTGACTGAAGAACCGCTTTTCTTCTCCCAGTGCCACTCCGTATATGGTAAAGCTCCTATATATATATTTAAAATAATATAAGTGTAGCTGAAAAAACAATGGTCTCATGACCATATTAAAACAAAATGACCGACTTTTTCGTGTTTTAGCTTTGCTTCTGACCATTGTTCTCCTTTCTGTACGATTAATGGGTTAGAGGGTTTAAACGGATTAGAAACCAGATTTTTGTTTCATCTGTGTTTCATATTTGGAAAAAAAAAAAACATCTTGTGATAGATCCCTGATGGAGATACAGACTATTAAACCTCATGCAGAGTAGTGTTCCAGTAAAATTCAGGAAATTATCCTCCATGGGGGTTTGTATGACTGTTAGATTTAAAATATTTTCAAACATGAAGTTCACATAATTTTGCAGGTATTCTGTGTTTTTAAATATCCCACAATTATCGTCTACATAATATATAAATATATAAATATGATAAACACTAAAAGTAGGAGAAAATTGCCTTAAACGTATCTTTGCAAAAAAATGGCAAATGTTAAGCTGATAAACGATTGAATTGTATTTATTTTCAAGCTAGGTTTAAATTGATTTAAAATAATTTATGGTGTACGTTCCACATTTCATCACATCTGCTTTTAACCTTCTTTTGATGTATAAACAAGATTCCTCATCTGTTTTTTAAAGCAATCCTTACTTAATTATTTCCCTTTTAAGGTCATATCTGAAGTTTTATGGCACCTTTAGTTTCACTTATGTATTTATTTTGTGTCACTGCCATTACAAAAGCTTTTATTCTAGTTACGGATGTCCCAATCTCAAAATCGGATTGGGCCGATATTCTTGCATTTATTTAGGGCTGCCACGATTAGTCTATCAGTCGCGACAATGTCAACAACCAGAATTGTCGACAATACATTGACATAGTTTTTTTTTTAAAAAGCATTGCTTTTCTCTTAAAACTGCGGTTGTATCACTCGCTGCTCTCTATATACTGTATATCTATCGCTCTGTCTGCCCCTCTGCCCCTGACGCACATGCGCAGCAGTGGGAATCTGAATCAGTCCTGGCATAACAATGGAGAAGCCCAAACTGTCATGGCGAGCAGACAACGGAGCTCTAATGTTTAGGAGCGTGAGATAAAAATTGTACAGAAGCATGTGTAATCCAAAACCCACAAGGTAGAACCTGCTTACTGTGGCAGGACGACTTGATGCTCACGCATCTTAACAGGAAGCCCGACGTGGCTGACTACGAAGATGGACAGTTGGCTTGCTAAGCTAATTAGCGCGTTAGCTGCTAACCTTAACACCAACAGTAGGCTGACTGAATATCCTCTTTCACCGGTACATATCGACTTTGCGTGTTCTGTCTGGGGCATTCATAGATAGATTCAAATGTCCGGGTTTTTATATTTATCGCCGCTTTTCTCTTACAGCATGTTACCAGCACCTGGATGGTGTCTGGTTCTGTATAAAGCAGACAGCATAGCGCTGCTCCTGTCAACAAGGCATTAAAGCATAGGTGAATGCTCATGACAATTATAGAGTGCACATAGCTGGATAATTTATTTCTGTTTATGGCAGCATCCCAGTATTCCGTTGGCCTCATGGACGCAAAAACTATGAAAAGGTTGAACAAAGTGAGAGTTTATTAAATGGAAAATGTTCTTAATTACTTGTATTGATATCTGTAACATTAACAGTAGTGATTGTGATTTTAATTTGCTATGCACGTCATGTGTCTGCTGTAACATTCATTAAAAAAATATTTATTTCCTAAATGTTAAATAAGTGATCATTTTAACTGTTAGTATTTTTGATGGCATATAATACTTACAGAAAACACCTCCAGCTGGAAGCTGATGACATATATTTGAGCAGCTTCTGCAATAAGATACATTTTATCGGTGAACCTATTAGTCGACTAATCGGCAAAATATTTGACGTTTAGTCGATCAAACTAAATATCAAAATAATCGTTTGTGGCAGCCCTACCGTTTTTTTGTGATGGGAGATCTGCTATATTAGCTTACGAGTCACGCCAATCTTTTGTCCTAGTTGTTTGACGGTGGTTTTGCAATAATTCAAACCTCCATAGCAGTGCAAACATGAATTCTCATTTTCCCAAAAATGCGCATAGCAGATTGAACACAGTTCTAATATGTGTAAACTTCAACAAATATGCTTAACCATACTTTAAACTAAATAATAAAGGCATAGAAACTCACCTCCTGGCATTTACACAAAATAGTCAGCTGAAAACAAACGGAGGAAAACTTCTCTGAGCTACTGCAGTCAGGAGAAAAAAGGCAGACTGAGCTGAAGCTGTGCTGCATTCAAATAGCGTAGGAAATCTCGGCCGAGTTCAGGACCATATGATATTTAGGCTTATAGTGAAACCATTGTTAGGGACCAAGCAGTAAAGCATTGAGGACACTGGTGTTTAATTCAAAATGTGAGTTTTTATTTACCCAAAAATATGAACATTTAACAAGTTCACAACTTGGCCAGATAAGCTGATATAAGAGGTCAACTTAAAAAAACTATACTCAAAATCAAAATAACATCCTCCTGCAGACGTAGGACAAAACTGACCACATGAACAGACATATTGCAGAACTTCCTGGTTTAGCTAAACCATATGACATACAAGGGGAAAACAAAATGGCCGCCACATAAACTAACACTGAATGAATAAACTCGAAAGAAACCCCCTAGGCAATGAAGCGTGTGATTCAGTCCAACGAGGTTGTCATTACTTCAGGTTCCTCAGTCCTTAAAGAAAAGTGTATTAGCACAACATAAAATATAATTTTGACTTTGCAGTGTTAATATGTGTAAACTCCATAAAAACATTGTAACGTATGATGGGAAAATTTAATAAGAAATAATGTATTGGATAAAAAATAAGATTTTTGAAGTAATGACCATCACAACCACCAATTATTATACTGCAGTTTACAAACTTGATCTACAATGTGGGCTTTCTAACACATATTTACTGAAGAATATACTGAATATGATCGCATGAAAGTGGAAGAGCAGCATTGTGCACAACAGCATATATATATATGTGTATATATATATATATATATATATATATATATATATATATTAAAGAAAATATATATAGACTGACTGACTACCGGAAATGCTTTTTAAAAACAATATAATATTGTACCAAGTGTCTTTCTTTTTACTTTTGTCTGAAATATTAAACTAAAGTTTACCCTTAATTCTCTTAAGATTTAGATTTAATGGGATATGCAGCAATAATAGTAAAGATTATTAATTAAATTGGTCGTATTAAAAAGTTAAGTTATACTTGCTTAAAATATATTTCAGTTTTATACATTTTAATACTAAAGGAAAAATATCAGATCAGGACTTTACATTCAGATCTGAGGTTAAAAGATCGGATCGGGATCGGAGACCAAAAATACTGATCGGGACATCCCTAATTCTAGTTGATGTTCATTTTAATTCAAGTCTTTTCTATTTTTTTCTCTTTTTAGTCAGAAAGTGTTAGTTAGAAATGTGAAGTTCAAGGTGGAATATTGGAAATTTTTCTTAAAAGCTATGTCTTTGAAAAAGTTATATTACAACTGGGCGTTTAGGTGTGCAGAATGAGAGTGCACCCTTTCCTTTAAAAGTTACATTTTACCTAAAATCATTAAAAAAGATAACTTTTTCTGAACACTGCACCGTTTATATTTACGTGTTCCAGTCAACAGCGGCGTACCATTGCGGGTTGCTAAATACTCTTGTAAACAACTGCCTGAAGCAACGAGGCATGTAGAAAATGGAGCACTCGGTAAGTTTAGCTGCTGTGAGATTTCATTATCTTTCTCAGAAGAGGAGCAACCTTACAAGATCTAAAATTAGTTAGTTTAGGTGAAGCCTACAACAGATAAACAAATAAACTTTCACAGCATCAAAACGTACGCGAAGTTTCTCATGGAGAAAGGTAGGAAAGCTTGCTAACGGCTAAAGTTAGCTGTTGGTATAACAGCTTTGCAGTACTCGTGTATTTGACGTTCCTAGATAGAACTGATTATGACCCATAAACCTCCGCACCGAATAAACTGAAGAAAAGCAAGCGGTTTCCTCCTGCTCTGTCCTGTATAGCCGGCTCGCTTTCACCGCTGCGGTGAATGGCTATTATAAACAGGTTTCTAGCTAGCTTTTTGTATTGACACAGGTCTGCGACCATACACCTTAGTCAAATACGCACGCTGGGAAATCGGGGAAAATGTTTGCATCCAGTAGAGGTTTTTTGGCCTCAGCATTTCTCTCTTGTGTACAATCCTTAAAGTTATTATTGCTGTTGGAATGACTTAATGCAACATACTGTATAGAGACAAGCTGGATTGATCTGACCATGACGGGATGTGAGCTGCCAAGCTGTTTAGTTCGCAATAACAGACAAGCAGCATCATTGTAGCAGCAGTGGGCAGCAATGTCTATCCATCCATCAATCCATCCATCGTTCAACCCTTTAAAGTTTGAATATGGACGATGGGCACCAAAGCGACATCTAGTGTGTCGAGGTTGTGGTTGCAACAACAAAACTTAATTTTAAGCTGTGCAGATGCCATGTTTGTAGCCGTGACCAGCCACCATCATGTCCAGTGACGGATCTTACATAGTAAGGACTTTTTTGATACTGATACATTTATTTTATATTTTAAATCAAAATACTAAACGAAAAATAGATGTAACAAAATATGGGTCAAAGGCAATAATAAAGGCCAGTTTATGCTTCTCCGTTTTGACGGAGACTGATTGACGCAACACTGTTTTCCGTCTACGCAAGGGGTCTTCGTCACCTACGCAAGGACGGACTGAGTCGAGCCCAATTTTTAACTATCCGTGTCTGTCAATTTAGAGCGTATGCCTGTGATTGGTGAGCTCAGCAAAAGCCAGCGTTCGCTTCAACAAAAAAGGGCTCTATAGTTGCTGTAATCAGTAGTTAATGCAGGGTTTGGGCACTAGATGCTTTATATTAAATGGATAATTTATCTAATCAGGTCTTTTGGCGATTTTGAACCCAAGGAGGTGTAGGAAAACAACAAAAAAGGCTGCTTTGTTTTGTTCGTGTGTTTTTAGAGTATTATATGAGCTGCACTTCTAGTCAAAAGCTTTACAGCTTAATAAAAATGTAACTTCTGTCGTCCATTGCTCCTTGGGGGGGGGGAATTTGTTCACAGGCTAAAGAAAAAAACAAAAACAAACAATATCCCACAAAAAACTATGCTACAACGGTAGCCAGAAGGCGACATGAAAAGTTAGCACCCCCTGCTGTCCTGGTCAAGAATTGCTTTGTAACAGAAAGATCAATGGAGAGTGGAGAAAAAAGGGAGAACCATAAACGGAAAACGTCTCCGTCAATACGTTTGCATCTGAATGCACATTTGCTGTTGAAGTATTAACAAGGCTTACATTTTTGTACCTGTCCTCTTAGCATCCTATTTTGGAGGCTGCGAGAGTGTCTCCCCCACTCTCCCCTACTTTAGAGTTTAGATAAACATCCGACAGATTACACAGCGTGCGCATTTGACTGAGGTGTATGGGCAGAGACCTACGTCATTACAGAAAGCTAGCTAGAACAGTCTTTCTAATAGCCACTCACCACAGCGGTGATGGTGAGCCTCCTATTCTGGACAGAGCAGGAAGATTTGACTCGGTGTGGAGGTTGATGGGTCATGATCAGTGCTCTCATATCTACACAAGTATTGTTAGCGGTTAGCAATCTATCTTACCTATCCACGATAGTGCAATAACGCCTGACATTGGCAGTTTTCAACAGCGTAGATCAGAGCATTGAAGTGCTTACATGCACAAGTATGATCAAGATCAGTTTTGTGTGCTTCATACTGCTACATATGTAAACTTTAAACTGTGGACCCCAAGGGGAAATATAGTTTATAATTAGAAATGCTGTCGTGTAAAACTATACAGTGCACTTTGCTGCCGGGTATGGTATTACAGGGTTCATACAAGGGCTTAAAAAGCCTTAAAAACATTGAATTTATGAATTTGGAATAAGTATCTTAATACTTAAAAAAGTTTTGAATTTTGATATCTAGGTCTGAATATTTGTGTTGTATTAAATGTAGGAATGGGAATCTTACATCTCACGATTCAATTCGATTCTGATTCTTGGGGTGACGATTCGATTTAGAAACGATTCTCGATTCAAATATTTTTTTTTCTTAATCAATACTCTTTCATTCATCATTTGTGTTTGTAATACACACAACTTGATCTGCCAAGTGTCTGTGATGAAGTGAGCCATGAATGTAATAGGGCATCATCACAAAATGGATTTTAAAATCTATGTTGAGAGAAGGGAACTGGTTCAAAAGTAACAAGACATGAAATTACAACTGGACATCAAAGACCTTTTAAACAAAATTTCTACTCTTGAAAAAAAAATGCTGATATATTTTAAGAAGAAAAAAAAAAGTTTTTTTTTTGTTCTTTGGTACATAGTGGAAAATACATTGAAAATATTTAGTATGTACCAAATGTTGCTTATCAACCATCATTAAACCGAAATTTATGGCTTATGTTATTATTTTCATTATTTTTGTTAGAAATTTTAAAAGTCCTAACGTTATTGAACTCAGCATATATTTCGGACTTCCTTGAAAGCGCCACATGTGTGCAGCGTCCATTGGATGTTTGTGTAGCTTATAAAGAAAGATTGCTCTTATATACTTGCAGATTTATAAAAAAATAAAAAAACTTTAGCCAAGGGTGTCATTAGCATGGAGAAGACCTTTTAGACGGCCCAAACATTTACCTTGAGCAAAGACGGGGCAAGCTGGATTTCTCTTTCATGCTGAAGCTTTAGCCTAGCGGCTACAGCTAGCACTAGCTAGCCAACGGCGCATCAGACCTGTCATGCGACGGTGGCCGTTGCATGACAAACACTACGCGAAGCGAAAATGTAAAAAGGTTCAGAAAACATATTTTTTGAGAATCAAATTTCAAACATTTCGGATCGATTCTGAATCTTGTTAAATAGGAATCGAGATTCAGACGTGAATCGATTTTTCCTCACACCCCTAATTAAATGCGTATTTTATTTTCATCAAAAGTTTAACTTTATTATTTTTATTAAAGTAGCACATTTAAAGTGTGGTGGAACAAATATTTGAGAATAGAACGAAGCTGCAGGTCGAAATACTCATAATTTTTTTTCTTTTAAAGTTACCAATGTTAAAAGATAACTTTACACTTTTAGACAGAATTTCTTGTGACTTGCTGAAATGTTCTTTGATTTTTCAAACCTCTGCTTGACTTGTTATCTTTTACACATTTCTCTGAGAAATAAATGAACATAAGGATTCAATTATTTTAGTAATTTTTCTTTGGAGGTAGGGCTGTAAAATAGGCCATGAAAGGGTTATTCATTTTTTTGTATAAATTGTCTCAAAAAGACTTGAATTTAACCTAAAGAAACATGCAGGAACCCTGTAATGGTAATCTTTGTAAGAAAAAAATTGATTCATGTCATGTGTTATAAAGGTGTTGGTGAGGGACTTCCTCTTAGTTTGCCCGTTCATGCTTTGGCATCTCTGGTGTCCTCCAGAGCTAATTCATGTAAGGGCAAAGGTGAGAGGTGTTTTAATTAGGTTTCTTTGTCCAACTTGTGTTTTTGTAGTAATAAAGCAGCAGACAGTCAGTCATCCGTTCTACGGACTTACAGCACAGCCCACATATTGTTGCTGTACATGGATTTTTAGTCAAATACAGCAAAGTGTCATCTGTTGTGCTCATGAAACAGTGACTTTAATAATCAGAATTAATAGGCCAGAATGATACTGATATTGGATTCTGTTGCCAGATCAGTAATAAAATGAGCTCATTACAGCAGCGTCCTTGTAGCAGTAAATTAGAAACACGGCTCATTGCCACCGTATAAAAAAAATTAAAATGAGGGTTTCTGCCTGTCTGCATAATTTGTTATATTTTAGAGCTTTTCATATGTTTTAATATAGGAAGTTATTGTAGTTGATTGTGTGAAACATGTCAGGTGTCAGAATACCAGAGTAAGATGAGGTGAGTGTTTGTAGCTGCCTGTGTGTAATGTTAAATAATCAGACGTTTGCTTTATGTTTGCTTTCTAGGCATTGAGTTCCTGGTGCGCAGTTTGAAGGAAGCTTTGCAGCTGACCAGTCTGGAAGTACCAAAACAAGGTTTTCTGCTCCTCACTGAAATACTTGAAAGGTGCGCCTTTAAGTAGTCTAATTATGATATGAATTTTTGCTTTCTGGTACCTAAAAATACAGCAGACATTCTTCAGAGTAGCTGTGGGGTATTAAAAAAGCATTCAATTTAGTAGAGTCAGATTTAAGTCTTTAAAAGTTTTCAATTTTAGAAAAATGGCATTTTTTAATATAGTCTTAAATTTGACATCTTATTTCTGAATACTTAACAAACACCATGTTGTTGTACATAAGGGTTTAGATTTGGCATGTAACATTAAACATTAGGGCGAAGTGCACATTACATTGCAGGAACACAGCATGTTTTAGATAGAAGAGGGGAAACATGCATGTGTTGCCAATTTAGTGACTTTTTATCCCTCTTAACAACTCTTTTTTTTTTTTAAGACTGTTCTTTTATTGGCCACACAAACATCGTTCTGCAACTTTCAAACCACTCCTTTTAACGGAAAATAGGCAGCAGCATGTCTGTAACCATGCTGTAGCTACACACTTGTGACGCATTCAAGGACCTTTCGAAAAGTCTGGTGAGTTCAGTAATGTAAGACATTTAAAACTTATAACAAAAACCACCAAAAATAATACCATAAACCAAAAACTTGATGACGGTTGGCAAGCATGTCTGATGCATAGTAAATGTACCCAACAAATAGTATCTATTAATTCTATCTTCTTAAGATATCTCAGCAATTTTTTTAGAACTAGAAATTAAATTTCCAGTTGCAATTTGGTATCTTGTAAATTTTCTATCTGTTCCCTTCTCTTAACAGAATTCTTCAGGCAAAATAATATAACATGTTTAACAGTTATAAAAAAAGTCAGTTCTTTCTTCTTCCTATTGTTTCTGCCATCTTTCCTTGAGCTTTGGAGGCTCTTTTCAGTTCTATGGGTTCTATTCTTTTGACATGTCTGAGCTCACTGTTTGTATCGCAAATTGGTTTTATTTGTAATGGATGTTGGAGGAAAAAATAAAGACTGCCACATTATTCACATGTGGTTAAAACAAGATTGGCTGAAATAGCAAACTTGAATTTGCATCAGTTATTGCAAAGGTGCTAATACAGGATTTTAATTATTCTAAATTTAAATCGAGGTTAAATTAACCAATAAAAATATATATGTTTGTTCTGTTGCAAATATAGACATGCATATTTCTGGCAATAACCCGGCATTACATTTTACTGAATAGGCATTAAAAAGGTATTTAAAAGCTATTAGATTTTACTACTTCACACCTGGAGCCTGTTTGTTAATAACTTAGACGTTTCATGGGACGATATAGCACTGTTTTATTTATTGAATTAGGCATGTTTTTTATGCCTAAATTATGTCACGGTAGATGTTTAGTTAACAGCCAACACTCCCCCAAAAAAAAACCACAAAAAAAAAACCCATGTAATTAGAGCAAGCTCTTTTTTTAACAGTTGATTGCTGGATATTCAGCATCAAATTGCTGATCACTTCTTCTACTCATAATTTTCAATAAGCTGGCTGCAGCTCAGGAACTGTGCTGTCCTCTAATATTGTATGGTCTACTGTTCAAATTGCTTCTGGGTTGATGAATGATGTACCTGCCACTTCAGGAGTATACCCTCATTTGGCCAAGGGCAAGTACTAATTTCCACACTTTGTGTACATTTGCATAAAAACTGTCCTGTCCTCTATATTAGTAGGTCTATTTTACAAAAATAGCCTTTTACTTACATTTGGTGGCTTCTCAGTATTCAAATGTTTTCCATATCACTGGCTATGCCTTTATATTATGTTACAGCTTTAGTGATTTATTAAAGACTAGATTGGATTTTTTATTTTTGACAGTGTGTGAATTGCACTTGGCCAAAAACTGTCCTTAAAATAAAACTCCAGCTGCACTGGGATAGTGAAGTGACTTATGGTAAAACATGTTAAGTGCAGTGCACTGGGGATTTTAATTGGATTTAAATAAACTGCCTGGTGTCTGCTTGATGAGAATGTATCACAAGATAATAAAACACCATCCTATTTTTGCTAGGTTGACATCATTTTAATGGAATGCCACTATGGTCACATGGTAATGATAGCAGGGATAAAATATTTAATTATCCAAGAGTTAAATTTGTCCTTTAAGAGCTACGTTTAAGCACCAAAGTGCTGAACAAGCTAATATGAGTGTGTATGTGGGGGGATGAGGGCGTGTGTTTGAGCGAGTTTGGCATTGATGTGACATGGTTGTGCTTGTTAAAGACCAAAGAGTTTTGTCTGTGTTTTATTTTGTTCAACAGCATGATGTAAAATTTGTGGCTTGTTTTGCTCATGACTCGGTGCATGCCTGCAATATTTAGGATGTTCTTGTTGTTCTTATTGTGGCAACAGCGACCCCCGTCCATGGCTGTTATGGAACACAAACCTTGGTGATATTTGTAACGCTAACAGGTCAATGGCATTTATTTAGTATGTGTACTCTGCTTAGCCTGAAGGAAACAAAAGACTGGTGACGTAGAAGAATGCTGCTGATGTCCACACAACAAACCTCTGAGCAGCAAATGATGATGGAGACAAAACATGTTGACTTTTATTAAAATATACTGTAAAAAAATAAATACCAAATAACATTTTTCTATCTTCTGGTTTACTCTTTTATTATTCTGCTGTATTAAAAATACAGCACAATAGCTTTGTAGCTATTGAAAGCGTAGACTTTGTTACCTCTGTAATTACAGTTAATTGTTAACATATTGCTTTATATTTTAAGATGTAACTATATTGGGCGTTTCTGTGTTTAAACAGACAGCCACCAGGCATCCATCTGTTCCCCAGTGGTTCAGCGTTTGTGGCGGTGTCAGAGGCTGTGACAGCTGGCGTCTCCTCCTCCTGCCTGCTGGTGGCCGCCCAGGCTGTCAAAGCTGCGTCTGCTTTGTTCAGGTATAAACACTTAAACTGTAGACACACATATAAAGGCCTCATTTGTCAAGGATAATTATGTTGCTACGTCCATTCATTAAATGCATATTTTGTATTTTTAGCTGAGTTGAAACCCTTTTCATGACATGATAGATGATCCATCCTAATCAGAACTCACATCTAGATTTGGCCCTTTATTTACACAGAAAGTTTTATTTAGTATTTTTTTGGTATTTAGTATTTTTTTGGTATTTGGACCATGATTGTATTTTATTTATGTATTTATTTATTTATTTAAATTCATTAGGCACCATTTTAAGCACCGGCACCGTTTCAAAAGTACCGGTTTGGTGCCGGTATTGGAAAAAACCTAAACGATACCCATCCCTATTACTGTTGCGTATAAAACAGTAATGAACTGAACACTTCTGAGGTTTAAAGAGCATGGTTAAGGGCAAAATACCAAACATAAACTTAAAAGTTTAAATTTAGCAACATAATCGGCCTCAATATAATTTTACAAAATCTAACAAATGAAAATAAAACAAAAACTTTGCAAGTTAAAATGGTAACACCGGCTGCTGTCCCAGCCCCTAAAATAAATGTTATTTTCAAAATACTAAACATGAGGTCTTTATATTTTAAAGTGTAGCTGCACAAGTATTACAATATTTAAGAGGTAAACAAAAGAACATGAAGTCGAATGGATATGAATTATGAGAATTTTAGAAAAGATCTGCGAAATCTAACGCTTCTACAGGTTGAGTTCATGGAAGACAAGGTGGTCAACTCTTGCTGGTTTCAGTGTTAACCTCTGGTATGACTCAGTACGTTTACATGCACATCTAAATCCAATTTTTTTAGTAATCGGACTAAGGGTCCCAGTTTACATGTCAGAGAGAAAATCTAATTATTAAATGGAGAATGTTTGACTCCTTGATGATAGAGGGCTCTATAATCTAATGTGCCTCTACGTGTTAGCCTTATAGCGGTTAGCTTCGTGCTGCACTCAGGCAGTAAATAGAGGCATGTAGGAGAGAAGTAGACATGCATTTCAAAAGTCTGCTTTCAGTCGGACTAAGGTAATAATTTGACTTTCTCTTAGGGCTGAACGATTTTGGAAAACGATCTAATTGCATTTTTTTTTTTCTGTATTACAATTGCAATTTAATTTGCAATTATTTTTTATGGGGCTTTTCTCATGCATTTTTTAACTAATGCAAACAAGAAAAATCAATGTGTATTATTCCAAACAATGTTAGATATTTTAATACACGATTTATTATATTCCATAGGCTAGACTTATTTTACGACAAAGGCAAATGAAGCATGGCAGAATATAAGAACGATTGTTTATCTACTTAAATCGCCACATTCAATGTGATGTCTGTAGTTATACAAACAAGTTTTTTTCCTGCAGATCCCAGCTGGCAAACCCCTCTCCAGGCCAGCTGCAATGTTTCCCTCCTGGGGTCATCTGGCTGGCATTTTAGCCATGCAACTCTCATATATGGTGGTGGGATGTTTTGTAGGTGTTGATAATGGTTTGTAGTGTAGATTCTGAGGTAGCGACATAATAATCTGTGTAATACCTGGTGCTGTGCAGCATCATCGTTTTTATAGCCAATATAATTTCCCATGTACTCTTCCTCTTTGGTACCAAATTTTGAGCAGCGTTGGCTTCTGTCAAGCTTTAGACCATTTTATAACGATTTAAAGCAAAGGGTTTCCGTCTCTCCCTGAATTCTTTGAGCTGCTCGCAGGTCATGTGACTTTCCCAGATCTCATGCTCATGACCAGTCAAATTGCAGCCTTTGTGATTAGGAAATCTGATTGTTTCATATTGCGATATTATTGCATATGCAATTAATTGTTCAGCCCTAATATCTCTTACTGCATGTAAATGCACTGAATGTTCCCACATGTACTGAAAGCCCGCTCTGATAGAGAACTTGTGGCAGGGATACATAGATATTTCCTTGCTAAATTGGCCACTTGGAGAAACGTGCCTCTTTCCTCTTCCACCATTGCAGATTCTGTGTCTGGACCTACTATGAGTAGAAGATAGAGGGCATATTTATACCAGGAAGGTAGTTTCAGGGCTGCAACAACAAATCGCTAAAATTTGATGATGAAATGCTTTGGCAATGAATTTCCTCATTTATTTATTTTTTTTGTGCAACTTTTTTTTCCGTGCAACCTTTATTTAACGGTCAATGGGCCTCATTTATCAAACTTGCGTATGACCAAATCAGGGTGTAAATCTTGCGTACACAAAAAATGTACACTTTTTGGCATTTATCAATCTGGACGTTAGGGTACAATGCGTAAAAAATATACACCAAGTCAGGAGGTGGTGTAAATTTTACACCCATTTCAACCTTCATCGCAACACGATGTTCAATTCAAGATTTAGACAACATTAAACATTCCCGTGCTGGAAAAATTATGCCTACACCTCTCACATTACAAATATGCAATTTCATGAAGTTATGTTTGGGTTATATCATGATCGCCTTTCATATTAAATCAACAAGGGGCGCCTCGCACACCACAGGGCTCCAAATTATAGTCGATTTAAAAAGTTAGTACCTTAAGTGCTGCAGTTAGTGTCCGAGTCGTCTTTTTTCATCCTTTCAATATTACCCATGTTTTTGGCTGCCCAATATTTTTGGAACGGATGTGCGTGCTGATCCCCTTTTTATGACAGTCTGTCATTAAATAAGGTGCAAAATGTCAAACTCTAAAGTCTCTCACAAATTGTCGATTACTCAATAGCAGCAGCATACAGAAAAAATGAAGGGAAAAAAAAGACATTTCTCTCTCCTGTAATGTGGCTTGGATAAAAATTAAAACCTAAATACACCTAAAGTGGCAGTGAAACAGTTACTATGTAAACATTCTGTAAAAGATATGAATATAAATGAATAAAAAGTAACTAGAAATGTTCTATGTACAACATGATGTGCAATGTATGGTTACAGCTTAGATGTTTTTATAAGATGTGGGTTGTGCGCAAAATGCGCACAGCCGCGGCATTGTGTCATTCCGGTCCCACTGCAGGTTCTATCCACGCTGGGTGTTCTGGCCACTAGCTGTGTAATATAACAATGACTAACTGCATGTCATGTTTTAGGTGACAAAGGTTGTTGGAGCATCTAATAACCCTCCGTTCCAAGCGCACACAAGACGCACCATGTAGCTGGGTCTGCCTGTGACCTATTTCCTGCTAGTGAAGTTCCTCTTTATAACAATCTTGGTCGTCTGCCGTTCAGCCATGTCGCAAAACAAGTCGTGGAAGAGGCGGTTGGTGAATATTTATAGGCTTGACTTTCATAAATACGCTCGTTTCATCCGTGACGTTTATCAACAAGCGCAGGTCTTTACGCACAAATCTAGGCGGATCCGACAAGTTTATAAATCCCACGTTGAGTCTTCCGTATTTGGAATATACACCCAAAATATACAGTTTTCTGCGCAAGTTTGATAAATTAGGCCCAATGTGTGCAACGCGTCAAATAGGCTTTAGGGTGCAGCAGAGCAAGGCAGATCAGAACGAGAGAGAAATCCGGTCTTTTGTTGAGGAATGCCACCCTTGGAACATGGCAGAAGCAGGTAGACCTAAGATAAGAAAATAAAAACTACAAAAGTTTTGTAGTACTTTACGTAAAACAATGCAGAGACGTTTGTTACCTGCAACA
This sequence comes from Apricaphanius iberus, assembly GCA_028564705.1. Lineage (NCBI taxonomy): Eukaryota > Metazoa > Chordata > Actinopteri > Cyprinodontiformes > Aphaniidae > Apricaphanius > Apricaphanius iberus. The sequence goes on from JAPXFQ010001656.1 coordinate 173,929, forward strand.
TTTGTAAGTCAGACCTTGCAAGGCACGGGAGTATCTTTAAAGCAAGCATGTTGGAGTCATCAGTGAGGAAGGGGAGAGCTCATTGCCCAGGTAAGTTGCAAAAAACTGTAAATTTTTCACGAGGAATCGTACCGAACATAAGTTATTTTGTTTCATTTCTACTCCCCATCCAGCTCATCATGCATGGCAAGGCAAACAAACAGTGAGCAACATGCGTTAACATTGATTGACAGTGCAGATTTTGTTGCTGTTACTTTAGCAGTTGCTATTGCAAGCTAAGGTATGATTATGCTATATATTTGGTCTGGTATTTATTTATGTATGACTGTGAAGAATGTGTGAGTTAGGCCTATTGTGTCACTTGTTTAAAATGATTTAGTTTTATGTAAAACACCTGATCAAATTTGGCTGTTAATGATGTCACATGTATTATAGTAATACAATAAATGGGCTCGTTCTGTTTAAAGGCATGAGTGAAGACGCCATAGTGTTTGTGAGAGTAACAAGAAAAATATAACATATTTGACCGGTTTTAAAACAATGAGGGAGAAACCAGAAGGTGACAGCATGTTTGGAGTGCATCTGCTGCTGCAGGTGGCACAATGCCAGCACTTTCAGGCTGGTTAAATGTTTATACATGCATCTTATTAATCTGTATGATGTGTGATGACACAATTTGGATTCTGTGTTTAGTTTTTTTCGGATTTATTATTAGATTAGATAATCTTAGATTAGATTAAAATTTATTTTCACTGAACCAAGGTACAATGAGATCAAGTTTACAGCACAACCCGTCAAATGGGCTACTGAGGGGCATGCGATCAGCAGTGCACTCCCTATTAACTAAAGTAATATAAACTAAAATGAAAGAAATTAATTTAATCATTTAAATCATTTAACAAATTTATGGAAACAAGTGTATTCTTATCAGATTTTTTTAAACTATCAAAATTGTAGCATGACCTCTGATCCCTCTACCGATCTAAACAGAAGTGTTTGAGCGTTAAGACCGTTAGATGCAACATGAGGTGTACAATAGGATGCAGATAGATGGATTGTGTAGAATTAGGTTAAATAAGAATAGACTGTATGGACGTGACCATGGAGATATTCGCAGCACACACATGGAAATACAATAAATTAACAATCAATTCTCATAATGCACCAAAAAGACGGGTGCCTGTCCAGACTAAGAACAAAGGTTTGTGTTCCTCACTGGTTCGGAAAAAGTTCGGTTGCACCAGGGTTCGTTTGGTATCGCTCTGAGACCTCTTCACCTAGGTCTCGGTTCTCTGGTTTGGTGTGCACAAGAGTTTGATGATCTGTATTAACACCAGAGCAAAAGATCCGGACTAAGGTTGATAACGAATCAGAGATTCTTTTAAACAAACTAAACAAGGCTGGTGTGAATACACCCAGAGGCTTAGCTCCTTTTCAGTTGACTCTGCTTGAATGTGGGCCCACTTGGCTTGGCTTTGCTGATGTTTCAAAGTAGCTGTTCAAACTTTTTCTTCTTAGCAGGACCATCTTCTGGCTCATCTTGACCTATGGTATTGACTGATGAAGCTGATAGTGACTGCCTCTATTTTTTAGCCACCAGCTTTTGTAGTTCAACATCTCTTGTTTTTTCGATGTAATCCACCCTCTCTTGTTTGATGTAAGTGGTTTGGAGTCACAGGTTGACAAGAGAAGCAATGTCAAGGAGGGTCCTGGGTTGCTTGGCCATCATACTTTTCATTTAAGTATTTTAGTATGCCCTATTTTAGTTGTGGTGAGCTCAGTGCCATCCAGATGCTATCTGGTTGTTGAATAGATGGAGGACAGGTTTCAAGTAGGAAACACTTGGGTAAAGATCCCCAGACAAAGCATCTGTAAACTCCTTGAGAGGACTAAGTGCCTTGTTCATGGACTGCAGAACCTCCGCAGCCTGCCAAGTTCAGGCCAGATGACGTGTTTTCTATTCGGCACGGAGGACTTGTGAGAGAGCTTTCTCATGCTTGATCGCCCTTTCAGTCGTTGCTTGCATGAAGTCCAACCTTGTAGGGGTTTTTGTAATGAGCTGATGAAGAGGCAAGGGTGAGTTTTGATTTGCTTAAGCCTTAACCAGATCCCTCCTACCATTTCATGAATTTAAGAAGGCAGCCACAATTTTCTTGCAGATACCAACTGCTCATTCCACATCTCTTAGCTTTACTCTTTTATTTATTTATTTATTTATTTATTTATTTATTTATTTATTTATTTTTGTACATAAAGGAGAAGATTATATACTTGTTCTATATGACATCTTTTACAGCACTAATCAAATTTATTAATTAATTACATTTAGTAATGAATTCAGATTTTTGTAAGTTAGATTATGCATCACTGTTGTATCCCATAATGTGGATTTTTACCTCAGAAATTATGACTTTTTAGCTTGTATGTCAAGTCTAACTAAATGTATTTTTATTAAAATGTGGTTTATTTTAAAAACCTAAACATCTGGGGTAATAAACCTGATTGAATACTTTATTTTTAAACAATTTATTACATTTTTAGTAAAGCAAGTTCTGTACCTGATAACCTCTAGGAATTAATAATAAATAGTCCTCTAGCTGTAAGGTAATTATTATTCTGCCCTGTGATCACTGAAGTTGATCACTGCTCTGCATTGTCAGAGTTAAGGAAATAACCTTTTAAGAAAATTTGTTCTAAGTTATTACAGACTGTACTAAAATGTATTTGTATGCATTTCAGATTAAATCAGAGTTAAGCACTCACCAACAGCTAGATGAAGACAGTGGCCAAAACACTGTAGGCCAGCTTTTCATTCAGCTGAAGGGCAAGGACGTTGGTGGTGGTGATGTTGTCTGTGGTGACACACATAAGACAATCCCCTTGAATTTCCCATGATTCAATAGCTTCTCGGAATCCTTTGGCTAGCATTTCTCCAGTGTGGTCTTTGGGGAACTTGTCTATAATCACAGGCTGCATAGGTTCCAATCTTGGTTAATAAAGTGCATCGTCCGGCTCTTATATGGGTGTGTCATTTGACTTGACCACATATCGGTTATTGTTGTGTAAAGCATCCCCTTGTGAATCTCTTCTGCCACTTTGACCCGACATGAATCATATAAATCAGGTAACACAACTTTAGTCCTGTGTTTTCGGCTGGGCTTTCGTGTCACGGATCGAGTGTTTTTCAGCAACTAACAAAAGCCACATGTATGTATGCACGAGTATGTGTCTGGAGTTTGTTATGAGTGCTTACGCCACCACTCGACGCTGCTTTTGTGGCTTTTGCTTGTTGACACTCAGTATATTCTTTGTCGTGGTTCTTGCACAGTTGATAAAGTAAATTTGTATGCTTGGGAGGCCGGCAAACTTTGCAAGTAATTGTTGTCTGGTCCCTGACGGTCTTCTTATATTTAAACCGCATTCATGCACCAGAATTTGCCCCTCTTTTAGGTACAGGCTCCTTATTTTGGGTTGTCTGGTCATCTTGTTGAGAACGCTGTTCTGAAATGTGTCGTCTTCCTCCATGTTTGTTTATGTACTGCAGTGTGGATGGGCATGCCATAAGGTGCATCTTAACAGAGAAATACTGCCGTAAAGTGACTGTGGCGTAAACGACAGAGCTTCATATAAAACGATTGACATTTTCTATCGTCCAGACGATACATTTGATCATATTGCCCAATCCTAGTCTAAAGGATTCCAAGGAGTGCTTTCTGCAGAGGAGAATTTGTAAAAGGACACCAGCAGCTTTTAGGAAATGTTGTTTTTTCTGAGGACTTTCATGAAATTGTCTCCTTTGGGCCTTCTTTGTCAGCTCTACTGTCATCACATTACGGGTGAAGTTCTCCATGATGTGGACTCCAAGGAATTCTGGGGACCTCTTCACACAGTCCCCACATGTTTAGTGGTTGAATGTCCATTTTCCCATCCTGAAATCCATGATAATCTTCTTGGGTTTAGCTGTGTTCGGTATCAGGTTGTTGCAACCCTGGAGAGAGGTGATGCTGATGGATGAGGTGGTGTACGGGCCTGCCCTGACTTTTTGGGCCTGATTTATAAATGGTTTGTACTTGTTAAAAGAAGCGCAAACTGCACAGCGTTGCACTGCTCCAAACAGGCTCCAACTGATTTACTAACATGGCACATAGAGCATTTTGCCTGTTAAACCTGGAGCAAGACGCAGCAAGAGCATGTAGCGCGTTTCCCTGTGCTGAATATGCATAATGGGCGCTTCCGTCAGAAGACACAAAATATGGGGAGAAGAAAGGGCAAATAAGTAGTCATTTACACTCTAATGGCCATAAACCCGACAGTTATGTAGATATTTACCTGTTTTTTCCCCCTCAAAGACACATCACAACTTACTGTGCGCTCAGCAAATCTCCACCTGCTGAGAACCTCATTTGAATACTGCTCCTTGCGCCTGTTATGAATTACTCATGCAACCTTAATAGATCACCTCTAAATGAAGGACAAACCACTTTTACGCCGCACACAATTTTGCGGTCATTATAAGGAATCTTGATAAATCAGGTCCTATGTGTACTATTCTTGAGCAGGGAGTCCCAGGTCTGCCAGTTTGCACCACAGTCACACACTTGATTCAGAAGACTTATTCTGTGAACTGATACGTCGAATGTGAAACCATTTGGAAAGTGTTTGTCCTAGTATATCTGTTTGATGAAATTTGATGGCAACAGGATATCTGCTCTCAAACAGAATATCCTGAAGGAGAACGTCTGATACGAGTTTCTGAGCTTAAGATCAAAGTTGCTTGAGTTTGAAAGCAAGGCAGGAAGTAGATGGTAAGTTGCGGCATTGTCAGTTTTCTATAGCCTGCTAAGAACATACACACTGTGGACCCTCAGTATTTTGGGGCTTAGCGACCACATCTGCTGGAGGATTAGTTAAAATCAGCGAATGCTTAAGATCTTCTCTAAAAAACACAGACTATTCTAATAATTCGCATTCACATGCCATAAATACCTTAATAACAGTATCTGCACTAAAGGTCTATACAATTACAGTCTATTTACTGCAGTACTTAATGTTAACAGTCTTCCTCATTTCCACCCTTAGGGTTTCAGCCAATCAGCACCAGGGTAAAATAAATGTTCCTCCTGGATTGGCTGGTTTGAAAACGAGTCAGGCAGCATTGCACCTACATATTAAAAAATCCAAAGCTAAATTTTCTCTCTAATATTTCACATATGCCCATAGGTAAATTTTCAACAAATAACTTGCAGTCACGTTACACGAAAAATCAATGAAAAGGTGAATCTGCAAATATTTAACCAAGAATAAGCGAGGCTCCACTGTACACATAGAAGCCAACATAAGTCATATCTAATGTGTGGTGAAGCTGGTTTTCATTAGTTGGCTGTAGTTTGCTACAAACAGTTTTTATCTTCAAAACCTCTCAATAACGGAGTAGCCTCTTCCTTGATTAAACAAATTGTCTTTTCTTTAGACTCAACCATCAGTCAAGACCAGTTCAGTACCAAGAGATGGAGAAACTGATTGAGGCTATCACCAGAAGGTTCCCTGAGCTAATTCTGCCTTTACCTTCTCTTCTGCAAAGCACGGCAAGTCACACTACAAGTTACCTGTAAATGTAAAACAAAAAAAAATGCTACAAAGCAGATACTATACAAAGGGTTAGTGTTTGTTGTCTATCATGTTAATATCTGAGTCTTTGATATGAAGAGTGGGCTTGGTGTCTGGTCCATGGTTTATAAAGCTCAGCATTGCAATGTTTTTTACGCATTCAAGTTAACAATTTCAGGTAGTCAAACTCACAGTCGGAGCTATGATAATTAGTTCATGGGAGTCTGCACATTCTGAGTATGTCTGAGGCGCACTAATGCCAATCAATTATGAACCACTAATAAAATGTGTGATTGTGTAACATTAAAAATTCCATAAGTAAGTTTTAGTTAGTCTACAGATTGTCTTGCTGATATTTTTGTACCATGTTAGGTAATTTCAGCGTCTGTTTTTTTCACACTTCAACCTTATCAATGATCTTTTAATAAGCAAAGCATTTACTCTATTTAAATAAAAAACTATATCAAAGCTTTTTTTATTTCTACCAATACTAACAGGTGTTTTAGCTGCATGTTCCTCATAAGTATTTATCTCTACAGGGTTTATGTACCTTTTAGGCTTACGAGGAAAGAGGGAAAAAAATAGCATTTGTACCAGCTGGGCATTTATATGCCATAAAGCTTGTTAGTCCCCATTACCATGGTTATCTATCTTGTTAAGGAAAAAAAAATTTTTTGATAAACAGTTTTATTACTACATTTCTAACCTTGCATTAATACATTGTTTCATGTTGTCTTGTTTCACTGTTTTATTGAATGATTCTTGTTGTATGAATATTTTAAGGATAAAGTGGCCAAAATACAAATGTTTTCATAGGCTGAGCATGCTGATCTTCCTGAATCATGTTTCCTTACCAGAAGAGAATTTGGTTCTACTGGATAAAAATAGCTATAAGATGATGGATTTTTAAAAAATGGTTTAGTATTTTCTCTGATGCAGGTTGGAAACACTAAGGAAAGTGCTATAGTATTTTCTTTGTTAGCCTTCTAATTTCAAACAGGAAGATATTGGACTACAGTGAGGCAAAAACGTATCACCATTTGTGCCAGTTTTCCTATTTTAAAAGATGACAGAGGTCTGTAATTGTCATCATAGGTACACATCAATTGTGAGAGATAGAGAGTATAACAAAGAAAATCCAGGAAATTACATTGTATGATTTTTCGAGAGCCCATTGGAGCCCATACGCTTCAAGGTTTGACATGTTGTCTAGGCAGAAACTGCATTCCTTATTCTTTGGTTGCGTGTTTTTTTTTTTTTTTTTTTTTAGCTACTGCTGCATTTCTGTCAACCATGAACCAGTCTACACATTGTCCTCTGCATCAACAAGGTCCACACATTTTTACCTTCTTCAGAGCAATCTCAGTAAACTTGATAGATTGTTGTGTTTTCAATCCCCAGTAGATCAGCAGAATATACTCGAACCAGCTGACAAAGCAACGTTCCGGGTTGCTGAAATTCCCTTTTCCTCTGACTATAGTTGGTCTTTAACTAAGTGGTTTTTTTTTCTTGTTGACTAATAGACATCATTCAGCATTCCTTAGCTTTAAATAACGAGGTTGAAGATGATTATTAATTTTATTTGAAATTCTTTCCGTAAGTGTTTTATACTGCCTCTCCCTTTGTTTTATTAACCCACCTGTGTTTAATGTTAAAGGGAAACAAACGAAGGTCAGATTCTAGCAACCAGAACTTTCGGTCCAAAGGATTTCTGCTCCAGGCTCTGGTCTGTTTTCAGGCAGCCTGCAGGTAACAAATTGCTCAACGAGTTCCAACACAATGATTAATGTGGCGTTAATATCTTGTAGCCACACCCAGTAATTCAGGAAATGGGGAGCATTTTTTTCCAAAATGTAATTATCTAATAAACGTTTCTATATTGGCTTTGAGAATTGGTGGCATGAAATATGTTATTTTAGAGTTTAATATTCTTGTATTTTGGTGTACATCATTGGTGTTTCTGTCGGGTCTCATTCCCTATGTGTTGGAAGAAGTCCTGTTTATGTTCAAGGCTTGCTGAGGAGTGTGCGTCAGAGCCTGCCCTGATGAAGAACCCATTTACAGCCCCTTATAAACACAGCGATTCTCAGGATTCACTGGACTCTGTCTGTCAGTGTCTGCTGCGCTGCTGTGATTCTGTCTGGATACCAACTGTACTTGTAAGGGTCGAACACAACTATAAACTTCAACTCTGTATGAGGGACTGATTGATTTTACACCAAAACTTTGTGACATAAGAACAAAGCTATGGTAAAAAGTAGGGGTGTGGCATTTTGGGTGCCTCACGATGTGCCTCATTTGAAGTTATAATCATGTAAACTATAGGCTGGAGCTAAAAAAGGAGCAGTTTGTTTTATACTAGTTTGATTTATAAAATATGAAAACTTGTGACTGTTTATCAGTGTCTGTGTTGTATTGCTTGTGACTATTCTATGGAATTATTTTCTTGGAAATATTGTAAACACCTTTTTGTGATTTAATTCACAGAGAACATGTGATGCTCCACCTAGTGCCCAGATATTGGAGTCGCTCTACTCCATCCTTTGCTCGCAGTTTGTCCTTCTTCCATCTTTGATGCTACAGTTTGCAAGAAAACTGGGTGAGTTTTATAACCCTCATAAGGTACAAAGTGAGTTTAAAATTTATTTATTTTATTTTTTCGGAAACATCTTATTTAAGAAGCTCTGATGTCTAGACAGGTCTACAAAAATCCACTCTAATGAAAAGGGAATCAAAGTAAGCCTGACTTTTAACATGTAATATTATTATACAGTTTCTATAAAAACTATCCACCCCCTAGATGTTTTACACTTTAAATTGCTTTTACAAATCAATCATAATCAACAAAAGGTGGGATGTTTTCCACAAAAATTCCAACAAAAAATTCAAAATTTTGTCATAGTAAAACTGGCTCTAAAAATAAAAACAAAAATATTTAAGATAAAATAAGTGATCAGAGAAATATCAACTTTCTTCAAGCCAGTATTTAGCAGATACACTTTTGGCTGCAATCAGAGCACAGAGTCTGTGTTGACAGGTCTCAGTCAGGCTGCACATCTGGACGCTGCAGTTTTCCTCTTGCCGAACTGTTTCACCTCTGTCTAGTCACATGGTCATCAGCTCTGGACAGCCCTCTCAAATCCTGTCACATACTATCCATGGGATAGAGGTGTGGACTTTGACTAGCCCACTCTAGAACCTCCAGCTCATTATCTAGAAAATATTTCTGTGCAGCTTTAACTTTTGGTCATTATCTTGCTGGAAAATAATAGTTCTCCAACCTTTCTTCCATTTCTTGATGAGGGATTTTTTTTTTAACTCTAGGGGATGTTCAGTGCCTTAAACAATTTTTTGTATCCGTCCTCTGACTTATATCTCTCAATAATTTTTCCCTCTGAGCTTGGAGGGCTCTTGAATGCTAATGACCCATCGAAAAGACCTTCCAGAAGCCGGTGTTTTTATAGTACAATCACTTGAGACGCACTCACTGCTCTCATTTGATTTACTTTCTATTTATTATCAGACTACTAGCACCAATTGGCTGGACCTATGTTGAATTAGGTCGGTCAATAAAAAAAAAGAAGTGAATAATTATACACTCATTTATTTTACGTTGAATTTTTTTGTCAGTATTTTTTTAGAATTACGTTTTCACTTTGACATTTAAGATTTGTCTGTTTCTGTTGATCATGACTTATTTTGTGTCAATTAGCCAATTCTCATCACAAGAAACAGAAATCACATGCGAGGTCCCCTAGGGCTCCATCCTAGAGCCCCTGCTGTTTAGCATTTACATGCTCCCACAAACAGATTATAACAACAAATAATATCAACTACCACAACTATGCGCACTACACTCAACTTTACATCTCAATGTCCCAAGCTAACGTTGAACCCATCCAAATCCTCAATAAAGGCATTGAGCAAATTAACAGCTGGATGTCCCAAAATTTCCTCCAACTGAACAAAAACAAAAAGAAGTACATATTTTTGGACCCAAAAAAGATTGATTGAATATCAGCACACAGCTTAAGGCCAGAAATCTAGGTGTAATAATGGACCCAGACCTGAACCTCCAGGGTCACATAAAGACCATAACAAGCTCAGCTTTCTATCACCTGAGAAACATTTCTAGGATTAAAGGACTGATGACAGTATCTTCACAGGTCTGCCTAAATAATCAATTAGACAACTGCAACTAATCCAGAAGGCTGCTGCTTGAGTTCTCACTAGAACCTGGAACATAGAGCACATCACTCCAGTTCGAAAATTCTTGCTTTCATCTAGTTTATATATGTAATCATCCTAAGTTTGCTTTGTTCAACTAAAAGCTCTTTTCTGCTAAAAAACAACAACATTTAAATTAAATTCAATGTGTCATATCTTTGATCTCATCACCTGGTTAGGAAAACAAACTTTCCGCTACAGTGTAGTTCGAAGACACTTGTTTATCAAACACTGGACATTTTATTAGGTACTTTTTGCTAATCATGGGTTGAACCTTCTTTCGCTTCTAAACCTGCTTTACTTCTTCATAACATATTCATCATGGACCTTTTTTTGACACAAACATCCCTTTCCACTGCAATGTTGTGGAGGTAGAGGTTTGGGGGGGGGGGGTTGGATAGGGTATGTGCAAAAAAAAGAAAAATTAAATACTTGAATTTTACAGTATTTTTGTATTTGACAGTTCATAGCAAATAAAACCTTAAAGTTAACAAATTAAACAGTCCCAACACTTTTTTTGAAAAGTTGCAATGTTTTTAATTGTTATTGTATATTATTTTTCGCCAATCACTTAAATTGTTTGGAACGCAAGCAGAGTTAGAGGCTGCATTGTCACATACACCTTAGTAAATTAAAATGACTTTAAGTGTCATTTTAACAGATTGTCTAAAATGTAACCAGCTCAGATTGGGTCCCCTCTAGAAGAGCATCTCTTGTTTTATTTTGGTGCTACAGTCCCAGACCCACCCCGGGCCCTTTTAGCGCCTCTTTACTAACCTCCTGAATACGTCCCTGCTCAGCACCACTGAACATTTAGGAAGAGTCACTTATTTATCTTTCTAAAAATTCACAGTGGTCTCTGTGTCAGGAGAGCGTGAGAAAGTATTTTTCCTTACTTTGATCTCAGGGCAGCATTGAGTCTGTTAATTTTGACCCTGTAGCTAATTAAAAAACTATGACCAGCTGCACTCTCAAGGACACATTTTTAATTAAGCTCTAATTTTGGTATTTGCCAAACAGACACCTTGTTTCTAATTTCTAGATCTTTAAATATCCAATTAAATTATGTATAAGAAAACTGAATCAACATGTTAAAGTTTAAATTTAGTCATAATTATCGTACAGTGTAATAGTTCTAATATTGCCATTTATCTTTTGTGCCTTGTAAATGACAACTTGTAAATGACCTGCTTTCATCAAATGTCTGTTACTGAAAAACTTAAAAGAAAAACAAACAAAACTGTTGACGGACACCATAAGCCTTAATTATTAATTTGAAGTAGTTCACTAGAGCAGCTCACTAGTAAGGCAGCTGTGAATAAAACGATTCAGAGTAGATCTGTGTTCTGTAGGACCGATGCAGAACATGTCCATACAATTAGAGTAAGAAACCCTGTGAACTGAACACCTTTCACTTTGGTCCTTCACATCACTTTTGGAAATACTTTTAACTTCAAATAGAGTTTTATAGGTAAAGTATGGATGTTATATATATATAAAGAAATATATAATAAACCTAGTCTGATTTATGCCAAACAAATGTTTTTTTTTCCATTTTCCTCTTGAAACCTTTTTTTGTCTAGCTTTGTTTTAACATAATCTGCTTGTGTTTAATAGTTACTCACCAAATTTATGTTGGATTAATATAAATTTGTAGTAGTGGTTTGTCTTTCTGATGGTTTTTTTTCAGTTTTTATTTCAGTAATGCTATTCTATTAGCTATGTCTCCATTGGCTTCATACATCTAGAAACTGAAATTTATAGATGGGATTAAATTACAAGAGCAAGTGCACCTTTTCCCAGAACCTTCAGGGTTTCGGCTGGGCTTTCATAAGGATCAAATTTAGTCATCCCAATTTTAGGCCTTAAGAAATCTGTTAAGGTTTGACAGAAGGACGACCCAAATGCAGATAGGTAAGATGAAACTGAAGTTAATGATAGTGGCAGAAATACAAATGCATAGAACTAGTACATAGGAACAAAATAATGAGAGAAGGAAGACGGAGGATCCAGCGATGTATGACAAAAAAACGAGCATCTTAAATAATGAAGGAAGACAGAGAGATGAAAGCGGAACTTGAGGAAAACTTGATCAAGGTAATCAGATGCAGGTGAGAGTGAGTGAGCAGGTGGAGGTAATTAGCAGCTGGGAAGGAGGCAGAACAACAGAGGAAATAAAACGAGAAAGAAAACAAAGGTTGGAAACAAAACAATAAGACTTAGAAAATAAACCCAAAATGCAAAAGTAAGAAGAAAACGCAGAGGAGTAACTTAAGGATACAATCTAAATAATTAATGCAAAAACTAAAAATACAAACAGCTAAGGATGATAACAAAATCTTCAATAGTCCGCAATTCCCACATAATGGCTTAAATTACATTTCATTACATGTCTAATTTGTTTCTTTCATTCCCTTTTTTTTTTATCTCTGGCACATATTCATGCCATATGCTGTACCCTCTTATTCCTAAATGTTAAATTTTTTTTTTTAAAGTTATTGGTTATACAGACCAGGGTTTTTCATGGCTCAAACTGAGGCAGAGGTGGTACCATCCTGTCCATGCACGAATTCTGTGCATTGAACATTTTTTTTAAGGCAACATATTTTTTTGTTAAGCGTCTTAATAAGACTATGACAATTATCATGTTAAAGCATTCTTTATTAAAACAATATACATACAAAAATAAGGAGCCAACTTTAAACTGAAAGTGCATTAAGTTGTAGGGATTTATCCACACATCTGGCAGCCAGACATTAACTATTATTATTAACTTTTTTTAATTATTAACTATTCATGGCCTATTATTATTCTGTTCCACGTTTCATCACAATAAACACTGAAGGTATAAAAAGGTGTTGAAAATCGCATCTTTATTCAATTAATAACAGTTGAAAGCCAAAGGATTACTGTACGTGTTTTGTTTCTCAGATGGCAGACATTAAAAATCCACATATGGCACAAGGTTGACAAATTTATACGTATTTGCCCCAGAAGAATATGCGCAACAATAAGATGCGTTCCCTTTGCAACCTTTGCTGTTTTTGTCCGTTCTGTGCAGAGAAACTTTAATTTACAAATCAGAGTCCTGCAATGGAACAGGTTCCTGCAGCTAATCTGCTGTTTCAGGTGGACAAATCAAATCTCTCTCTGGGAGCGCTGGATGCTGAGATAGTGAGAATAATATGTATTCAGCACAAAGTTGGAGAGATTTGAGACTCTCTCCACAGAATGGAAAGTGGGAGTCAACCAAAAATATTATATTCATATTTTTCACCCATCAACGGTAAAAAAAAAAGAAGAAATCTTCCATCAGACCCATGACATTTAGATGATGTATTTCCATCTTTAAACGGTACCTGCAACATTGCAGAACGTTTTTGGTGCAGAAAGCAGTCTGTAAAAAGTATAATCTACACAGAAAGAAAACAGGACAGTGTGCGCGGTAGTAGAGAAGAGTATTTACTGTTGAAATACACATTTGTTTATCTACTCTTCACATTTAATAAATATATTTTCTCTTTCTGTTTCCCAGTGAATTAGACAGGAGGAAAGCTTTCTATATCATCTCTATAATCTGTTTAGATCCATAAATGTTATCACATTTGTAATGTGCAGTACTATATTTAGAAAAATTGCCTTTAGCTTCCCAAATGACAGGACACCGATAGCACCAACTAGCGGGAAAACCCCATTTTGACTCTATAGAAAACAATTTATCTTCTTTTTCTGCGCTTCCCCCAGCCCACAGCGACTGATACAGCGCCACCATAGTGGTGCTACGCTGCAACTGCAGTTAAAATAACATCCATATTGCTGGCGGCAGAGCGATATCAGGTTTGGGCGGCAAGCAAATTAGCTGGAGGCGGCAGCCACTCAAATTTGAACGCAGGAAAAACTCTGCAGACTATTAGAACATGCCTGCATTAATTTTGGTGCTACAGTCCGATCCTGGGCCCTTTTAGTCCCTCTTTATTAACCTCCTGGATACACCCCTGCTCAGCAGCACTAAATATTTAGGAATAATCACTTATTAATCATTCTAAAAACTTGTAGGAGTTTCTGTATCAAGAGAAAGAGTGAGAAAGGTTTTATTTCTTAGTTTGGTTGCAGCATAGCATTGAGTCTGTTGATTTTGACGCTGTAACGTTGGTTTCTGCCAGAATAAAAACAGACCAGCCTTGATCAACTGCTGAAGTTATCATTGCGCAGCCGAAATAAAAGGAAACTAGACTTGAGAAGGGTTAAAACAGTTTTTAATCCTAAATTACTCAGACGTTTTAAAACGTAATTGAAAATACAGATTCTGTCAGTTACATAGAGACTTCTGAAAACTTGGGGCTCGCTGCTGCACCTTGCATCACTAATTATAACTAATTGTTTTTCGTCATAGACATACAAATCACGTAGGTGACCTATTATGGATTAAAAACAGCGTATTTCGCCAACATGTGATGGATTTTCATTTCCAGAATGAAGAAACTGTAACATATCTTTGAAATTTAACATGTTTTATTCTCGATCCCAATCACATAACAAACAGGGAGTAAATATGATATGCGACACCGTCAAATATCGGGAGAAATTTGGGAGAATATTGGCCCTGGGAGTTTTTGGGGCACTGAAATCCGGGACTCTTCTTGGAAAATCAGGAGGTTTGACAAGTATGAATAGGCCATGCTTTTACAGACGGTCCAGTCAGACGTGGTGTGCACGGAGGGGAGGGGCTATGTGTGTGTTTGTGAGAGAGAGAGACGAGTGAGTGACGGAGAGATGAAGAGAGAAGGGAAAGGAAATGCAGCTTAATGAATGTTGCTTATTTTAAATAGCTTAAGAAAGAAAAACGAAACGCTATATGTGACAGTCGGTGATTAATATATATATTTTTTTTTGGTCGGTGTTTAATCTGTGGCGCTCACCGCTACAGATTCATCTGTGTGGGACACACTGCAGTAAATCATATTGTATGTTACACGGGGTCAGTATTAGCTTTATTATGGGTGCAACACCGTACAGCACCATGTGTGTTTACTTTATCACATGGTTGCGCATGAGCTTTAAATATAAGAATGGGGCGGCGACGTCATCCATTCTGAAAAAATGCTGAAGAGCTCATAATCATGGAGACAACTGAGCCGGTGAGATTTCTCCACTCAGGGTACCGGTTTAGAAAATGATAATTTAAGGTGTCCTGAAATGCCGGCTCCTTGAGGGTGAGACACCTATTTGATTGAATATCTTTGCTGCTACACCTGGTTTCATCTCTTTATAGACTGGGCCTTAAAGTGGCAGGACACTGGCCCTTGAGGACTGGAGCTGCTTTAGGGAAATGAAATCGAAACGTTGCTATAAGGTATTTCTGACAAGGTGCTTTGTCATAAAAGTTCTTTATTGGGGTATTAAAGCCATTTGAAGCTTATCGTCTACTTTGCTGAATCTAGGTAGCCTGTTAATGGATAATGCTTACATTTTCGAATCAGTTAAATATAAGCTTCTAAGGATGTTTACTTTAGCTATTTTGAATAACTTCTATGGGTCTTAAAGCGACAGCTTGTTTTTTCGAATTTGTAATCTAAGTTATTTTTAAGATTTACAGTGGTCCCTCATTTATTAATCCACAAAGTAGTCATCTTTCGGTAAACATTCAGCCATCATTCAGTAAACAAACTCGCACATGATTTTCTATCCAAAATCTGAGACTTGATGGATAAGATTGTGCCACTTAAGGTTTAAACTGCCGTGAGTAAAAAGAAGTCTCTGTGGAAAAGCGATTCAATGGTACGTAATGAAAAAAGGGAATGCCGACGCGCTGATAGAAAATGGCGGAAAACTCGACTCCAGGTTCATTATGAGATCAGAGTCAGCTTTAATGGCCAAGTATGACACATACAAGGAATTTGACTCCGGCAACTTTTCTCTCCAGTGCAGAACTTAAATAAGTTAAATAAAAAAAAAGAAATGCAAATACAAAAGAAATACAAAAGAAATACAAATAAATAAAAAAGATATATAAAGAGAGACTGAACAAGTATCAATTCACCTTGAAGGATGCAAGGGAATCATTATTCTGAGATCATTAACAGAAACAACAATAATGCAAGGGCATTATTTGCTAGAGTGGAGAGATTAACTACTCCTCCTGTGACAGTAGCCCCCGAACTAAGCTCGACCATGGCCTGCAATGACTTTGCCAGTTTCTTCACTGAAAAGATCTTGACCATTAGAAGGTCAATTAGTACAGCAATTTTAACCCCAATACCAACGTTAAGCCCACCTAACACCCATACTGAAAAATGACTGATTTCCAAACAATAAATCAATTTAGCTTTGATGAAATTATTGACAAACTAAGCTCTGCCACCTGCTGCTTGGATATCTTACCAACAGGTTTTCTTAAAAAGGTCCTTCCAACCATCAGGGCGGATCTGATCCAAATTGTTTACTCATCCTTCCTATCAAGTGTTTTCCCCCAAGCCTTAAAAACAGCAGTAATAAAACAAGTACTAAAAAAAGAAGACGCTAGACAGCACATTAATGCAAAACTACAGGCCAATCTCCCATTTGTCGGTACAATTATTTAAAAAGCTGTATTCCAACAGTTAAACAGCTGTGTGTGTATATGTGTGTGTGTGTGTGTGTGTATATATATATGTATATATATATATATAGATAAAGATAAATGTTTAAGTTTTCTTTTACTGATTATGTTTTAATGTTCACATTTTTTGTAATCATCTAAAGCAACTTGAATTGCCTTGTGTTGAAAGTGTGCTATACAAATAACATTGCCTCGCCTTGCCTTTATTTTTTACATTACTATATATGTTTTAAGGCTGTAACATCCATCCCGATACACTTTATACACTTTTATCAGACATACCTTAGCTCACAGTTCTCAGTTTTCATACTCTGAAAGTTCAAATCTTCGTAGCTTTCAAAAAATAAATTAATATGCTGCGGTTTCTTTGACCCCACACCGCTCTGGTGCGTCTTTTTCCACTGAAGGTCTAGGACAGAAGTTGTGCTAGACATTGTTTTGTCCATCATTTTGACCAGCAGGGTCAAAAAATTTGGTCACAATCTGTTTTTATCCCTCAAATTTTAAATCCTATGCAGGGGGGGGGACAGGGGAATGACAAGATTCCTGTCTCCAGCAATTGTCTGACGAATTAATACAGTAGTATCTATTAAGTAGTATTCAATGAAAACAACCTGACCTGAGAACTATGCTTAAAAATTATATTAAACACCTATTGTTAGAATACCTGATGCTGTTCCTACACTGCATGGAATGCAAATGCTCTTACCTACTAGTCAGATTATTGGATTGTTGCAGAAGTTATTGTTATGACGCTTTGGATTTCTGCCTCGGACAGAATAGATTTCGCCCTCATGGGGATTTGGCTGTTGATCTGCAAGCAACAAAAGGAGCAGGTCACCTGTCCTGCAATTATTTTTATTTTTACAAAGCCAGTTGTTTGACGACATCTGGTGATTTACCTCTGAATTAAGCCAAGTGTACACTGTGCGATTTAGGATCGTTTTTGAGCCGATTTGTCACTCGTGCGACTTTTGTCTGGATAGTGCCGACTTTTGGCTTAATCATGCGTGTTGCATCGTGTAGTGTACATTGGGTAACAACAGGCAATTTACACCTCACGACCAGCTCCCGATCGGTCGCAAAACAATCAAACCTGTTTGAAATCCTAGTCGCCCCTTGTGAATGACTTGCAATGTGGAAGTATTGCTACGAGCTATTTCTCATACTGCGCATGCGTGTCACCATCGTTACCACTGAAGTACTCCTGGTCTTGGGTCTGTCGTGTCGTGCAGTGAGAGCAGTCAGGTCGCATCCGAACAGTGGTTCGTACAGTGTGAGCTAGGGCTGAACGATTAATTGCATATGCAATTAAATCGCAATGTGACTAAATGAGATTTTCTAATCGCAAAGGCTGTGATTTGACTTGACGTAAACATATCTGGTAAAGTCACGTGACTTGCAAACAGCTCAAACAATGCAGGGAGAGAAGGAAACGCTGCACTTTAACCTGTTATAAAATGGCCTAAAGCTTAACAGAATCCAATGCTGCACAATATTTGGTATCTAAGAGGAACAGTACATCAGTTGTGGGAAATTATATCGGCTATGAAAACGTTGATGCTGCGCGAGTGTGATGATTTAAGTAGATAAAGTTGTTTATATTCAGCCATGCTTCATTTGCCTTTGCCTTAAAATAAGTCTAGCCTATGGAATAGAATAAATTATGTATAAAAAAATCTGTTTATAATACATAATATTTTTGCTTGCATTAATTAAAAAATGCTTGAGAAAAGCCCCATAAAAATAATTGCAAATTAAATCGCAATTGCAATATTAAGGGGAAAAAAAATCGCAATTAGATTATTTTCCAACATCATTTAGCCCCCTAGTGTGAGCACATGAGTTGTGAGCTGTGAACTTTTAACCCCTGCAATTCACTTGTACAGTCTGAGCCGGAGCTGAAGACCCGTGACTGAAAAATAGAACAGTGTATGCCTGGCTTTACGACCAAGTAGCAAGTACTGACCTTCAATCTGTTACTCTGCTGATTCCCTGAAATAGCCTGGAAAATGGCCTTGTTGCGCAGATAAAGTGGAGACAAGTGCATACTGGGGAGGTCTGGTCAAATTACCCTAAATTTACATGGGAACACGCCCATTAAAGTTAGTGGTTAAAAATTGACAACATTTTCAAATAGTTTGGGGAATTCAAATGCGTATGTGAGATGAGGTAGAAAAACATTTGTCTCAAAGGTAGCAACATTTAAAGGAATGACCTCTGGGAAGGCCTTGAAGACATCCTGGAGTCCCTGCAATAATTACTTCTGTCTTGTTAGATGACTATTGTCCTCACCTTCTCACCCCTGCAGTTTCTTCTGGTTTCTATCGGCTGACTGTGGAACATAAAGCCCTCCTCTGTGCAGGAAACAGGTACACCAACAGAACACATGAGGAAAGGGACACTCATAAATAGCAATTAACAACATGAGACAGTTTAGACATGGAGCTGTGTGTGCTCTGTATCTTTAGCCAAAGTCCAACTCAGTGACACAACTGCTTAGTCAGAGTGCGAAAAACAATCTGACTGTGAAACACTGCTTAGGATTCTGTAATGTTGTTTTTAGCAATGTGTTGGTCTCAGTGTGACACATCTGCAGTTATAATATACTCTGACTGATATATAAGCATGTTGACTGATATTTGTACGTGTCTGAGGTTGTATGTTTGTGCTGATGTGCGTGACAGTGTGGCTGTAGATGTGGTTTTGGTAGCAGTAGGTTTTAAGCCCCCTGCTCTGAGCTGTAATGAAAGTGAAATACACGTTGTCCGCCTTTCCTGCTCTTTGTATGAAAGTTCAATCTTCCATGTACCAGCGTAATATTGTTCTTTTGTGTTTCTTAGCTCCCATGGGATGTTTTTTGCTTTTTCATTTTCTTCCATTGTTTTCAGCTGTTATCTTACACATTAATGGTAATATTCTTTTGCGAGCATTTCTCCTTCTTTTATGAATTGTTACAGGAACCCGAATCTGAATGCATCTTGCTGTGGTTTCCTGCAGAAACTAAGCATGTGTCTACTCTTCCAGTCAGACCCTCCTTGTGGCTCTTGTCATGGTACGCAAAACTTGCATACATGGTTGCTCTACAGTACATACCACTAAACCAGTAAATCCTTATTTATCTTTGCTTTGAATCTTGTTTTTAATGAGAATATGTACATTTGCTATGATGTGTCTAGAGACCAGATTTTTTATATAAAATAAATTTACATTCAATAGTGTCACCTAAAGTGGCTCATAATAGATGTTGGTAGCTGTCAGTGATGTAGCCATTGATGGTGTGCTGTTTATGACCATAAAATTCAATGTGTTTAATTGAGATTTTATGTGTCAAACCAGGGGTGTCAAACTCATTTCCATTTTGGGCCACAACAAGATCATGTTCTTAAAGGGCCGGTTTTGGCAAAAGGTACTGATAAAACACTGTTAAACAAACCGCTAAAATATTAATAAATATCAGTCTCAATTACTATTTAGGACTAAGCAAATAAACAGAGATTTGACCAATAAAATCGTATTTAGGTGCACATAAATAGAACTTAAGGGTTCTATGTATATGGTCCTCCAGAGTTAAGAGGGCCACATAAATGGCCATGGCGGGCCAGATCTGGCTCAAGGGCCTCGAGTTTGACACCTGTGTGTTAGACCAACACAGAATTGTCAGGATCCGAGTCTCGATAATGAACAGTCCCAGGCGCAGACGTGGAATAGAATGTGAATAGTTTAATGGTGAATCGAGACAGCCATACAAGAACTTAAGAAGAAGACGAAGGGAATAAGGCTCTCGCCGGATCTTAGGTACTGAGAGGAGGATAATATGAGACAGGTGAGATTTATCAAAAACACGTCCAATGAGTGAATAATCAGAGGAAGAGCCCTTCAGGCTAAGACACAAAATACTACCTTACTTTGAAGTGGAATGAAAGTGAAATGAGTTTTCCAACATTTTTTCCTATTACAAAAATAAAGTGTGGTGTGCATTTTGCCCCCACTGGTGGTTTGGTGGACTAGCTTTACGTTTCTACTGGTAATTTAAAAGTCATTAAATTGAGTTTTTGTACAAATTAAGGCCTTAAATTTCATTAAAAAGCAGTAACTCTGATTTTCAGCAACATTGAAAACTAATAAATAATTTCGGTAGTTTAAGAAAAATACTTAATGTAATAAATAAAAAAACGGTGATTCAGATAATGGGGAAAAAAGGGTTTTCTGTTATTGTTTCCGTTATTTTTCCAATAAAATGTCCCTTTTAATGTGTTGCTCCATTCCCCCTGCTGCTGTGCGTCACATGATTTTCCTCATGCACAAAGCCCTGCTTTCAAAAACACTTCTCTGACGAGGCATCACAAGTTCACAGATAAAAATGCTGGAAAATAGTTTGGCTGCATTTTGTGAAAGTAAACATCAACAGAGCTAAATGCAAAATCTGCGAGAACGTTTGTACCGCAATTGAACAAAGCAGCTTGTGCATGGGATCATCACGGAGCTGAAGCATGTTCCGTCTTTGACTGCAAGAAAAGCAGACCGGAGTCCACAGCCTTCCTCCTGCACCACGTCAGCAACGAACACACTGGACGCAACTTAGGATGAACGGCTTGTAAAAGCCCAAATATGCCATAAAAAAACTTCCCTATCTTTTGTTTACCTAGAATTAGAAAATGCTGTTTAGCAGGCTTGTTGACACGCAGTGAGCATTACTATTACTTAAAGGCTGTTTTATACAATTTAATTTTGTGCCATTACGTTTTTCACAGAAATGTTGCTTTCTTTTTGCTTAGAAAAAATATAAATACAATATTTCATAAATACAATATAAATAAATATAACAAAATAAAAGATAATTTAAGTACTCCAGTTTCAAGGTTTAGAAATATTACTTCAGATTAATTACTTAATAACTTCAGATTCAATAAACTTTGATGACCTGTTGAAAATGGTAGTAGCACAACCAAAAAAATTTGACACCAATTTTGTTTGATTGGAAAAAAATAAGCGGGAGGGGCAACATCAATAAGGTGCGAAACCTAGTGTAAATTTGATCTCGTTAGAAATTAGGGCTGGCCAACAATCTGAAAATTGACTGATACCAAAAATTTTAACTGTTACCGACATGATTTTTATCGTTTCCAGGTATTAAATTTTTTTTTTTTTTTTAATTAAAAAATGTGTTTTACTTTAGCGACACTCATCCCTTTAAGATGCTGAATGTACAGGTACAGACTGGATGGGGTGGAGACACGTATGGAGACTACGAATGATCACGTGACTCCACCCCATCCGGTCTGTAACAAGAAGGGAACTTTGTCGTTTTTAGACCGCGCCAAAAGCTGCCAGGTTCGCAGACAGAGTTTCTTTCTTAGCCCCAACGGAAGCATTGTCAGACATTAGTACTGCACGTGCACATTTGTAACAGAACTCATATGTCCACAGCTTTTTGCGTAGTTTAGGGGGCTGATTCATACCAGCATACTAAGATGTCAAATTGCTTACTTGCTACACAAGATACATACAGTTTAACAGGCTTGGATTTTGTAGGCATGACGTTGGAATTTCAGCCATAGGGCAGCGCCACAGTAACGCCTATGGAAGGGAAACATTACATTTAATATGAAGGAGGGTGATACTGATTTGTGGCCATATAGCCCGGCCCTGATTGAAATATTATAAATATATTATTGGGAAAAAACTCTTTTAATACTTATGTCTGCTGCATATATGCCACTCCTTTCATATTTTTATTTGTTTTCTATTTAGAAAACAATATGTGAAAAAGATCATAGGTCATGCATACTTTTGCAATGCACTGTACATCACATAAGAAAGGAAGTATGTTAAAGCCAGCATGGCTGCAAATCAGCACAAAGTAGCTGTTGATGCTGCATTTAGAAAAAGTTAGCAAAGTCACTTGCAACACCTTTAGGATCTGTACTGATGGAGACATATTGAATGTGTAAACAGCTTTGAAACATCCAAATAAAAGATTATGTTATATACTTTAGGACAACGTAACTATCTTAGTCCTTGCTGCTCTTTTTGTGTTATTGTAAAACAATAAGAATGAAAACATAAATTTCTTACACTTTCCACATCACTGTCACCTTAAAAGGCACAAAAACACTTCAGAGACTGCAGCGGCTCCCAAGGGGACATGGTGCACTGTTCAGTAAAATATTTCTTCCAAGTAGTATCATGTAAGATATGTGAGTAAGTATGCATAACTGTTAGTATCTGCGATATGTGTGTTTGTTTCGAAATGTGTGTGTAAACACTAGGTCTGTCACAATAAACAATGAATCATTGAATCCATTATACATTTAAATGAGCAAAATTTTTCGAGCCACAATTTCCATTTGCGTGCCTGTTCACAAAGTGAATGGATGAAAAAAGATGTTTATTGTCCAACTATCCATAGAGGAAGAACACAATCGAATGTCTTTTTATTCACACTGTGTTGTCAGTTTTCACTTTTTGTCTACAACACTCCTGATGGGCAGTGTTTTTCTTCTATGAGCCAAGTGATTATTTTTTAAAAGAACATTTTTGTTTATAGAGTTTATTCATTTTTTGTTTTTATTTTTTGGTTGATTTTTTTTATATTATATTTTATATCAAAAATGTCTTCCAGTTACAGTCATTCAGAGGGTGTACATAAAATATTATTACATTAGTCTGAAATCGTCTCAAAACAGCTTCCATGTTTATCGCAATACTTTCTGTGGAAATTTATCTTGCAGCTAAATCTATCGTGACTGGTCTAGTAAGCACTGAGGTTTTGTTTTTGCTCCATTTTTTGCTTTATTTTTATTATAACTATCTATGCCATCTTCAGTGTCTTTGTTTCTTTGTTTTTTTACTTCTCCCAGTATTATAATCCATCCATTCATGCTTGTCATAATTTTTGTCCCACTCTTAATCTTCCGTTTTCTGCTCCTGAATTTCCTTCCTGAAATATTTGTTACTGTAAAATGGCATCAGAACGCATAGATTGACAAATTGTTCATTATGGATTTTATTTACATTTTTTAAACCTGGTTTACAAATGACAAAGCAGAAACGCCTGAGTAAACAGTCCTTGCATTTACAGAAATTAAATGTAATCCTTAAAATCCCATAGATGTTTCGTTGTTTCAATCCACCAGACTTAAATTCATCAGGCATTAAGGGTTTCTTAATAATTTAATGAGATGTTGAAAAGATAATAAAGCTTTAATCAAGTGTGTAAAGGCAGTTACAGTACATGCCTAGCTTTATAAAATAACATAAAAAATAGCTTTTAGAGTTTTTTAAACATAATCTGTTAATGGCTGCATGATGAAGCAGTTAGTAGCACTGTTGCCTTGCAATAAAAATGTCCTGCATTTGTGTATAGAACTTTTTGGCTTTTATACTTCCTCACATTTAGTTTTATAAATCAAACTTTCAACAAATATTGATTTTACACATTCCATCGAAGGTTTTTGAAACTTTCCCTTAAATGAAAATGTGATACTTAACTTTTTAACTTAAAGAAAATTACATTTTCTTCTAATATAACAGTCTGGTCACATGTGTGGATTTAGTTTAATTTTTTAGAACTATAAGTACCCAATAATTTCCTAAAATCTTTAAAGGTTTTGATTCAAACAAGAATTTAAATTTTCTTTATTATAGATCTAGGCAATTCTTCTCAAAACTTTTCCACATTAAATGTAATGTGCAATTTAACAAAAGAGCAAGAACATCTTTTAGGCTGAATATGTGAGAATAAAAAAGCTGCAAAAACCTGGTAACATAGATGTGCATGCGCTTCAAATTATTATTCAGGATTTGGTATTCCTGGATTTACACCTGACAGCAACCATTGAAAATCTAATTAACCTGAAATAAAATTCAGTTGTCCTAGTTTGACATTCACAAAGACTACTCATTTGGATACCTTAGCCGAAGGCACTGTCCTTACATAGGAACAAAGTGATCACATTTTACAAAAGTATTACTTTTATCTCATTAAACAGTTATTTGTTTTCGTCTTTTTTTTCTGTCTGTATTTTACTCATTTAGCAGAATTTACAGCAAGATTTTCTCAGAAAATAGTCACTGGACGGCCATGTCTGTCAATAGGGAGGGAGCATCATTACCACAGACTGCTTGAAACCTGGTTTTCTGTAGAGCTGCTCATTCAGCCTACATCTGAAAATGCAATACTCTAAGCGTTCTGTATATTTTCTGCTTTAAGGAGAATGAGAGAGATGCAGGATTGTAATAACTTGCAAAAGCCACTTCAGATTTTACTCTTTTTATCTTTCTTCTATATTAAAATACTGTCTGTTCTCCATTATTAATAAAAATACAAGTAATAAACTGGTCAGGGAAGCTGCTGAGACTGACAGCAGTTCTGAAAAAGCTGTAGGAAGTTCTGATTAGTACACTGCAAAAAGTAACCTACTAAAAGGAAGGTAAAAAAATCATAAGACACCAAATCTGCCAATGGGAAAACGATTTTTTTCTTACCAGATCTTTATCTTTATTTTCAGCACAACTTCTTATATCTTGTTGCAATTACTGTAATGGCAGATCAGTTATTACATATATGTAATTGATATAACCTACTTTCATTTTCAGTGTAAAAATAAAAATATAACTATAATATAAATATAAATATAATAATTATATCTGTGAGAATTCGTCATAAATTAGGAGTTGTGATCTTAAAACCAAATCTGACAGAAAATCAACAGATTTTCCCAACTAATTGACGGAGAGCAGCTTAGAATCATATTGTGAAATGTTTATCATAATCTGAGTTGAATAACTTATAAATCAGTTATGTTTAAGTCAAGATGTCCATCTATTATCTATAATGCTTTAATCCTCAAAGGGTTATGTGGTTGTTGGTGCCCATCTCCAGCGTTCAACAGCGACAGACGGGGTACACACTGGACAGGTGGCCTGTGCAATGCAGGGCAACACAGAGACAGATGACACAACCATGCATGTACACAGTCAAACCTGAGGGATGACTTTGAGGAAGCTGGAGCCCACGCATTCACAGGGAGAACATGCAGGGTCCTTGGCCTGGGATTTGTACCCAGGACCTTCTTGCTGCAAGGCAACAGTGCTACCAAATATGCCACCGTGCAGATCAGCCTAAAGTCAAGATGTAAGATTCTTGAAGACTTCTAACAAGAAGACTGCTAAAAAAAAATCAAAGGCGGTTTAGTAAAGTGAAAATGTCTTAACAGTTATGCTACCTGGCTACTTCTATTTGTAAAGTGTGAAAACCTGAAAGACTTTTCTGCAAAACTGTCTTTTAATCTTTTCTTTTAAGGAAATAAACTTTAAAACTTTTGTTTTCCATGACCTGTTCACTCGTTATAGAAAGCATATATTCAACAAAGTTTGTCTCTAGTAGTTGACTAAAACAGAAGGCATGCAGGGTAGATAAGTTGCTGGTGTAAATAAACTGATGTTCCACTTCATTTAAAATCTTACATAGCCTATAAATCGGGGGTCATTTTATCGGCCTCAAAAAGGTCTTTGATATAACTCTTATTGGTCTTAAATTGAACGTTGTGAAACATTTAGAAAGCGGTTTTTATATCTGATAAATAGATGTTGCAGCAACATTTGACAACAAACTTTGGGATAAAGTTTGCAAAATAATTTAAAATGGTTTAAAATGTTAATTTGCATTACCTCAACATAAATTACCTTTATCAAAGCACCTACACTGTGTGCACAATTATTGGGCGAGAGAGTATTTTCTAACTTCAAGCTGGTTAAACTTGAATGTTTAATAAATTTTACCATACCAGGTCATTTGTATCTGTGTAATGGAGGGGGTGTGGCATAAGGGCATCAATGCCCTATATTAAAGTGCATAATTATTAGGCAGCTTTTTTTCTTTAGGAAAATGGACCAAATACAGATTTAGCTGACTCTGAAAAAAGTCAAAAATGAGCAAAAGTCTCTAAGATGGGTGCAGAATTCTTTGTTTCGAAAATATTGGGGCTTGATCACAGCACCCTTAAATGTCGCAAATAGTCAACAGGGTCTCAAGAAACATATCGAAGACTTTGAAAGGAATCAAGCATAAAGCTACCAAGAACAGATTTATTTTGCAGTTTAATTATATAGCATCATCAATCAATTAATAAACCATTATTTATAAATCAGTTTATACAACCAATTTGACAAGTGTTTTATAAGATGAAAGCAATCAATAGATCAAATAACCCAGCAGTAAATCCAATAATGTCAGATCATAAAAACATAATAAATAATTGGAACCTACCTTGAGTACCTAGAAATACAAGATGTTCAGTACTCAGAGACATCACTGAGGTACAGAAGGCTGAAACCCAACCACCACTGAATAGGACATAAGGTCTAGAAACTGACAGACTCCATGAATAGAAGGCTGATGACTGTTATTGAAAAGGAGTGTGGTTATAGTGATCACTGAGTTTTGGTTTAAATACCAGAAATCTTTATATATATATATATATATATATATATATATATATATATATATATATACACTACCGTTCAAAAGTTTGGGGTCACCCAAACAATTTTGTGTTTTCCATGAAAAGTCACACTTATTCACCACCATACGTTGTGAAATGAATAAAAAATAGAGTCAAGACATTGACAAGGTTAGAAATAATGATTTTTATTTGAAATAAGATTGTTTTTACATCAAACTTTGCTTTCATCAAAGAATCCTCCATTTGCAGCAATTACAGCATTGCAGACCTTTGGCATTCTAGCTGTTAATTTGTTGAGGTAATCTGGAGAAATTGCACCCCACGCTTCTAGAAGCAGCTCCCACAATTTGGATTGGTTGGATGGGCACTTCTTGCGTACCATACGGTCAAGCTGCTCCCACAACAGCTCAACGGGGTTCAAATCTGGTGACTGCGCTGGCCACTCCATTACCGATAGAATACCAGCTGCCTGCTTCTTCTCTAAATAGTTCTTGCACAATTTCGAGGTGTGTTTTGGGTCATTGTCCTGTTGTAGGATGAAATTGGCTCCAATCAAGCGCTGTCCACTGGGTATGGCATGGCGTTGCAAAATGGAGTGATAGCCTTCCTTATTCAGAATCCCTTTTACCCTGTACAAATCTCCCACCTTACCAGCACCAAAGCAACCCCAGACCATCACATTACCTCCACCATGCTTAACAGATGGCGTCAGGCATTCTTCCAGCATCTTTTCAGTTGTTCTGCGTCTCACAAACGTTCTTCTTTGTGATCCAAACACCTCAAACTTGGATTCATCCGTCCACAGCACTTTTTTCCAGTCTTCCTCTGTCCAATGTCTGTGTTCTTTTATCTTAATCTTTTTCTTTTATTGGCCAGTCTCAGATATGGCTTTTTCTTTGCCACTCTGCCCTGAAGCCCAGAATCCCGCAGCCGCCTCTTCACTGTAGATGTTGACACTGGTGTTTTGCGGGTACTATTTAATGAAGATGCCAGTTGGGGACCTGTGAGGCGTCTGTTTCTCAAACTAGAGACTCTAATGTACTTATCTTCTTGCTCAGTTGTGCAACGCGGCCTCCCACTTCTTTTTCTACTCTGGTTAGAGCCTGTTTGTGCTGTCCTCTGAAGGGAGTAGTACACACCGTTGTAGGAAATCTTCAATTTCTTAGCAATTTCTTGCATGGAATAGCCTTCATTTCTAAGAACAAGAATAGACTGTCGAGTTTCAGATGAAAGTTCTCTTTTTCTGGCCATTTTGAGCGTTTAATTGACCCCACAAATGTGATGCTCCAGAAACTCAATCTGCTCAAAGGAAGGTCAGTTTTGTAGCTTCTGTACCGAGCTAAACTGTTTTCAGATGTGTGAACATGATTGCACAAGGGTTTTCTAATCATCAATTAGCCTTCTGAGCCAATGAGCAAACACATTGTACCATTAGAACACTGGAGTGATAGTTGCTGGAAATGGGCCTCTATACACCTATGTAGATATTGCACCAAAAACCAGACATTTGCAGCTAGAATAGTCATTTACCACATTAGCAATGTATAGCGTGTGTTTCTTTAAAGTTAAGACTAGTTTAAAGTTATCTTAATTGAAAAGTACAGTGCTTTTCCTTCAAAAATAAGGACATTTCAATGTGACCCCAAACTTTTGAACGGTAGTATATATATATATATATATATTTGATTTGTCTATAATTCTCGCTTAAAATTATGAAAATGAAAAACTGAGATAGAAAAATTTGGTTTCATTTGGCTTTACGATAATTCCACCCAATTACAGCTGTGCATTAATTCTCCACTATAGAATAGTCAAAATTTTACCTTAAACTTTTTTGTTTGGGGTTTATTAAAATTTTGAATTAACTAAAAGGGCAGTAGTTGGTAAACAATAAAAATAAGACTATGATACAATTATTGAGTTCACTCATCAATGACGCCATTGTTTTCTAAAGAGACCGCTCTTGATCTAATCTGCTGTCGTCCCACAGAATATGACAAAAGTTCTTAATCAGATACATTTTCCTTTCCTACCCTGGACTAACATTGTCAGTTATGGCTTTTTAGTCGTGAACGCTTAACTGCAGTAAATCGGTATTACTGTGAATATCTCCTTCTAATATATTTATTTACTATGATAAAACATTCTTTCCCTGTTATTCATAGGAATGTATATTTAAACATTTTTTAATTGTTTTGGATTTCTCATTCCCAGATTTTGAGGAGGTGGAAAATCTTTTGCGGTGCAACCTTTCGTCGCTGTGCTGTCATCTGTCAGACTGGCCTTCTCTGTTGTGTGAATATCAAGAACCAAGGCCTGCTCAGTACTGCCTGGTGATGATGCTTTACCTGGCTCTAAAGCAAGGAGATAGGTAAAATTATTTATGGCATGTACTACGGCTAATATTTCAAAACAATAAACCTGAAAAAAATACTAATTTCTGGGTTCTATCCTGTTTTCGACATTCAAGAAACACTGTTGAGATGTGTAATATTATGTTTAGAATGACATTTTCCTTCCCTTACACTGCTGAGTGCAGAATAAATAGATTAGGTTTACCAGGTAACTAAAGGTATTGCATTGTTCTTGAGCCTATTGAGCAATATATTCTTTTACAAAACGTGAGGGTGAGAATTAGTTTTTTCAATAAAAAAAGTATTTTTGCATCAGAAAGCTTTTTTTCCAGCTCTATCCTTGGAAATGGTCTCCAAGGAGAGAGTGAGACCGCGTTGACGCTTTTTTTAGCCATTCTTACAACATGTTGCTAAGTCTTCCTGTGAGTCACTCTTTTGTTGCCGTAGCAGAATGTAATTGACAGTACCTTGCAACTCCTCTACAGTACAAACTGTATTGTGTTTTATTTAAATGTCACAAGTGTTTCATTGTAAAATGAAAATCACTTTGGTCATCCGTTTTTTTGAGCGGAGGGGTTTAATAAGAACAGCAATGGTAGTTTCAACCTGGAGCTCAGACTACATGCAATTTCTTTGCACTGCAAAAAAAGGAGTCTTTGATCAGGAAAAGAATTTACTTGCTGCCGAGTTTCTCTGAAAAGACCTGTATTAACTGTGCTGCAGGAATCCATTGGAAAATTATAGTGTTATCTTTTTCTGCTCATTTCCTGTGGAAAAATAATAATCTTTGTATTGTTAGAACCTTCGGTTATAGAAATTTAAATGTTGTTGTTTTTAAAGTCAGTTAATGGTCGACAGAAATTATAAGTTGGGCTTTTATTTTCAGGAAGTTTCAAGAAGATGAAACTACAATGTTCTACATAGCTGAAGTTTCGATCGGCCTCTTTGCTGCCTCTTTGGTTAAAGCAGTTTTTGACCACTCTGTGAGATAACGCCCTGACCAGCGTTCAAAACGTCTCAACAGCTTCCTTCTTGACTGGTCTACCGATTCCTTAGTCTTCGTGATGGTGTTTGTTCTCCAACTAGCCAGGTTTTAAGAGAGCAGCTATTGTTCTACAGTCATGGCCAAACGTTTTGAGAATTACATGAATATTGGAAATTGGAAAAGTTGCTGCTTATGTTTTTATAATATCAATTTGCATATACAGCAGAATGTTATGAATATTGATCAGATGAATTGCATAGTCCTCCTTTGCCATGAAAATTCCCCTGCATTTCATTGCTGTCATTGAAGGACCGGCTGAGATCATTTCAATAATCCTCTTGTTAACTCAGGTTAGATTGATTGGGTTAGAATAGAAGACTTGAAATGTTAAAAGAAGGTTGATGCTTGAAATCATTGTTCTTCCATAGTTAACCATGGTGACCTGCAAACCATGGAGATCTAAAAGCAGTTTAGCAGCAAACTTTGTGAAAACTAATATTTGTGTCATTCTTAAAACGTTTGGCCACAACTGTAGGTTAAATTACCAAAGGATTGGCTCTGTTGACAGTTCAGGTAAACTTTAAGGCAATTGGCTGTACTGGTATCAGAGTAAAGGAAAAGTGAGTAAAACTAAACACTGCGCTTTTCAATTTTTTTTATTTTTGCTCACAGTCATATACTACATGTTGGTCTGTTACCCAACACACCAGTTTTCCACCCTGCTCCCCAAGGCACACGCCCTGCAGTTTTTAGATCAGGGGTCTCCTACCCTGGTCCTCAAGAACTACTGTCCTGCAGGTTTTAGGAGTTTCCCTGCTCCAACACATCTTAATCAAATGAATGACTCATTAGCAGGCCTTTGGCAAACTTGACGGAATGCTGCGGAGGTAATTAAATTCTATGATTTAGCTATGTTGGAGCAGTGCTGCATCTAAAACCTTCTGGTCAGTACCTCCTGAGGACCAGGGTTAGATGTTTTTCTTTTCTTTTTTCTCCTTATGGTGGTTAACAAACCGCTTCATGAGCATTACCGCCACCTTCTATATTTGAGTGTGGATCTACCCTAACCTGCACCTGCACTCAGAATTAAAACTTATTTCTGGTGTTTTATTTTTCTTCAATTAACATACACAAACATCTAATTTATTTACCATAATTTATCACACACTAACACCACATGTTCAAATGTTTCTTTTTGCCCACAAAACTTTTACCTCATTCTTACCCATTTTTATTTCAAAGTTCTATATAAATCTTGACGACCAAACATAATCCTAGAAATATCTTCTCATATTTCTTACTTTTTCTAAAAGTACCAAGTAACTTCTGAATGCTATATCTACATTTACTATCCCTATCCCTCTTTTCTTCCTATTTCTTTTTTCTCCTTAATAAATACTCTTGATCCCAATTTTACAGAGGTTTATATTAATTTTTATATTATTTCTTCTTGTAACATCTTTTGCAAATTAGTTATCAGGTTTTCCTGTTTCATCACACCTGATTTCAGGTAATGGCTGATTAACAGGCTTTTGTTTAACTGCAATCTGAATCAGGCGTGTTAGTGCAGGGAAACCTCTAAAACATGGAGAACAGGGTGCCTTGAGGACTGACCTTCGTTAGTTTAAAATATATTGAGGCGGTATTAATATGACAACATTTTCATATAAGTACGAAGGGTGCATACTTGATCAATTTATTTTAATTGTAGTGTTCTTGGATTTGGTGTTGCAGGGCACACTGACTAAAATGTTGAAATATTGAAGGCGAGAAATATAGCTGTCAGGATTGGCCTATTCTGTTTTGTTTCTCTTTTTTTCCCCTGCCAGACTGCTGCAGCACACTGACTGTGTTTTCAAGTAGATATTTTATAGCACGTAAAAACAGTTTATTTGTGTCCTTTTAAAACTATATTGGTCTTCCTGTTGATCCTTGGGTCAGCTTTACCTTTAGGGTAGGGCAATTAACACTTCTCTTTGCCTTTTGTGTGATTCTCACCAGGGTTTACAAGCAGGACATCTACATTTTATTGGAGGGCCTAAGGTGGATTCTGCATTGGACTCTTTGAACTCATACTAATTGAATGTGTTTTCGTTTATTTTTTTCTTATAGAAACTTATAGAGGAACAAATGTTAAATGTTGTAAATGTCTGTAATCTTATAAAAGTCCAAATAGATGGTATATTTTTAAACTTGTAAATTGGTAGGTCATGCCATTACTGTTTCAAAAGAGATTGTGTTGCCGCATATCAGGGTAACAGTGCTGCCACGGTGTGTCCTTTGACTGCACCGTTGCAGCATGGCATGGCAAAAATATTGTGCCATTTGTGCCACCAAGCCTGGTAGTCATATTACTGCAATGGTGAACTTGACCAGTTGTGAATGAGCAAAGGTTCCCTGATGCCCCCTCCACTGTGCGTCAGTCTTGTTTTTAAAAAGACAGGGTTGTGTTTGTTTATTCCAGGCTGCTCCCAGATCAGACCGTGTTCTCCAGTGTGGTGGTGTTGTTGCAGTCCGTGCATGAACAGGAAAACTGTGTCCCTCCCCGCCCTGTTTTCCGCTCTGCCCTCTACTTGCTGGCAGTGACCCAAGACAGGAGCCCCAGTCTAAGCGGGGTAACAGTGATCATTTAAGAAAACCAGAGACTTACTTATAAGAGCATGATATCAGCTACGGGGTATAACTTCAGACTTTATTGTTTAGAGTTTACTGTTTAGTTTAGCTGCATGGTTTTTAAAAACGCATTCAATGCAAAAGCAAGGCTTTTTAGTGAACTGAGACATATGTAATTTTTAATTTAAAAAAAGTGATTAGTACAGTTCAAGTGAAAAACAAATTGATTAAAGGGACATTAATACAAATTAGAAGCTTCAATATGTTTTTTTCATAAATATGTAGGAGTGTTTTCTTTTTATTCTCTGAGCTTTCTCACCTTCCATCATTAATGGAGGAATAAACCCAATTTCAGCTGTCCTGTTATTATTTTTCAATTGCTTATTTGTGTCCTTGAACTAAAATAATTGTGAGATTACTAGCACTAGATGAACAATTTATTGAATAAAATACTTTTAAATGTAGGCAGATGACAGACCTGTTCATTTGAATGGATTCAGACTTTATCAAACAAATAAGTAAATATTTTTATAATTCACTCTCTTTAAGATGCTGTACTGTAAACATAAACAGTAAACAGGTTTTCAGCATTTTATCTACTTAGCCAGTATTCCACCAAAAAGTTGTGCTTTATTTCTAATGGCATTAAGCAGCTTTCTGAATGTACTCAAAGGTAAATATTTTCTGAACGATTATATTATCTATGGGGTATATATTAAATTAAAGTTGCAGCTCCATCTGAGGGGATCTGACTCAGCTTGGTTTAAAATCCATCTATCCTCTTTGTACATTTATGTCTAAGGAAGCCCTTTGATTTAATCAAACTTATTTTCCTTGCTTCTTTCAGGCTCCTTTGAACCACATCAGCAAAGCACTGTCCTCCTGCCGGAGCTTCTCTTCCCTGTACAGTCACCACCCTGCACTCCTCCACTTCATCTGGCGCTACCCAGAGCTGGCAGAAAAATTTGGAGTCCCGGTCTTGGAGCTCTGGTTGGCCAAGAAATTGCAGACGGATGCAAGGCGTGACACGGTATATATCCTGATATATTGTGTGTGTGTGTATATATATAAATGTATATATATATATATATATATATTTAAAATTAATTGTATGTGCCTTTCTAGTCATACTGACCACTCAAAGCACTTTACAATGGAGCCACATTCAGCCCACCCGCACACATTCTTACACTGATGCAGAGCTTGGTAGGCAACTAGGGTCACATTGACATGTACGAGGCGGAAGCTGTTTTATTCGAACCTACAACCCTCTAATTGAAAGACAACTACCTTATTTTCCGGACTATTAAGCAAACCTGATTATAAGAAGCAACAGCCTATTTTAGGGAAAAAACACAAATGTATACATAAACAACCACCCGATTAAAACGGCAGCTGTTTTAACGTTTAATTACCATATGTAATGGTTTGTGCAGAGGGTATTGTCAGGAAAGTGATTGGTGTTTGGTGAAGCTTAGATTTTGTAAACATTTTAACACGGTGGAAATACCTCTGCCGTCCTCTTTCTCTGCGTTCAGCTAATCCTCAAGAAAGACTTCAAGTTCGGGCCATTCGATTTTATTACCTCAGAGCTTTTTTTCGTTTTACTACATTAAGAGAGTTTCTCATGCTGGGGTCTGCAACCTCTTACCATCATTGCTGTCAATGGTACGTGAAGCCGCTGGCGCTCAATTTCCTTCTTTAAAAGCCAGATTGACTCCTTCAAATTAAAAGCTGCACCATATGTATTTCTTTGTTTGTTTTCCATAATGAATGTTTGTGAATGGAAACTTGTTTTTTGCCAACTGTCTCATTCTCATAATGTCTGTCGGTTCCACGTTTGCTTTCATTGTTGACCTAAACTTCCTCCTCTCTCTCTTCTCCGGTCTTCTTAAAGGCACAGTATCGCTTAGGGTAAAGGACGTAACTTGAACAGTCCATAAATTAAGGAGGCCCTCTAGTGGCCGTTAGCTGTAAAAATCTACAAATTAAACCGCATGGGATTACAGGCCTCATGGTTCAAAACATGAGAAAAAAGTAGCGGTTTAAAGTCCGGAAAATACGGTGTCCCACCTACAGAGCCACAGTTGCCCCTGGATTGCGAAAGCGAAAAGCAGTCATGGTTCTATGTAGAAACTACAGAACTGTACTGAACGTCCCGTACCGAAAATCAGTTTACAGAAGCAAGTACCATTACACTCCTGGTATTTTGTAACTGTTTGTTGAATAATAACTTTTATCTAAAAAGAATTTAAAAAAATTCAACCCAAATTTTTTTTATTATTAGTTTAATTTATTTCTGGATAATATGATCAGAAGTGATGAATAAGTTGTGGAATGTTACCCCTTCTTGCAGGCAGGTGTGCGGGAGAGTGATGAAAAGCTAGAAAGCCAAACACATCAGCTGAAGGATGAGGAACCAGACTTGGAAACACGGGAGCTGCTGTCTCTTATGGAGAAATATCCAAATGTCATGCTGACCCTTTTGGTGAGATCCCTAGATTATTGCTACAATTCAACCATTGTATGAATACTTTTTCTGTAGATGTTATGTCTCATTATTGTAATTTCTTTGTGTTATAGTTTTTCATTTTGGTGCTATCACTGCTGTTTTGACTGTGTCAATACAGGACATGGCTGTCAGCGGAGAAGCTCCTCTTGCACAACATGTCCTAAATGTGCTGAAGGTTCTTATGCTTGGACAAAGAGAGTTTGTGACAGATTTGTGCACATGTCTTAGACCAGCCCTGCTACAGGCATTGCAGCGAATCAGTTTGGAAAACATGACTACTGGGTTGGGACAAGGTCATGCTACATCAGGTACAGAACTTAATCGGAAATCAGAGATGTAAGAATGTATAGAGCTATTAAAGAAATAGAAACATGGCTATTACATCACAAAAGGACATTCTCTGGCTTTAGTTTATTGAAGGGAGTAATTTAAACACATTGAATAAAATCAATAAACAAACTAGTTAAATGAAACTGAATTATCTCATCAATAATTCATTTTAAATTGACCCATCTGGTTTTGCTTTCATAAATATATTAGAACAGATCCATGTTAGTTCAGTTGAATCACTGATGCAAGTTTAAGCTACATTTATATTTACTCAGGCAAACTGAAATTCATCTTTATTCATACATCACTTAAACAGCACTGGACTAAACTGACATGCATAATGCTCACACCGTCAAGTTTAATTAGTGAGTTTCCAGTATCCAGAACACACTAGTAACAAAGTCCCTGGTTCAGTATTTTATAGGGTGACCATATTTTGATTTCTAAAAAAAGAGGACACTTTACACAGTCCTGAAACACTCTCAGGAGTAAACTAAGACTTTTCATTTTAACATATAAAGCATCCATTCTCCTTGTGGTAAGAGTGAACAATTGAATAAAAGCTTTATATAGGCTTTCGCAAGAACAAGAATCACTCTAAAATCTCTGGAAATTAAGTTATAGAACTAATTACTCTTTTGAATTAGAACATTTACAGTAACAATAATAGTTAACTTTTCAAATTAAACAAACAATCTGAAATAATATTCTGAGAAGTATTATCTTTGCAATATGATAATGGTATAAAGCAGCAATCTCCAAGAGACGAATAAAAAGGTGCATAACCTTTAGTTGTCTTCTTCATCGTCCTTAGTCACTTTAAAGATGATCTTTCATGTTGTACACCATTATGGTTTTGGTACAGATAACTAGTCAGAAACACATGTAAGCTTTGTTCGTATGTTAAGTTACATTTGCGCTTTGATATATATTGTAAAAAAAACATGTAAAAAGATGCCTCTTTCATCTAAAAACTATGCAGCAGCTCTGGAAGAAATCGAAAGACAGAGGCTCTCATATTCCATGCATGGTAAATAGCCTCCATTTGTATAGCGCTTTTTCAGTAAGAAGTCCATAAAATGCTTTCCACTACTTTCCGTCATTCACCCATTCACGCCCACATTGACACACTGATGGTGGTAAGCTACTACATTGTAGCCACACCAACAGAAACAAGAGTGCCGGACACAGGCACCACCTTTATTAAAGCAAAGAAACAGAACTTAACAAACAGAAGGCAACCAGGGTGACAGCAATTGAGAATCAGGCAATCTGTAAAAACAATTCAGGAGCTTAAATATTGAGGAGAGAGTGGAGAATGAGGAAGAAACAAGAGTGGCTAGTCAGAGGTTAACAGAAGCAACTGAGAGAGACAGAAGGCAGATAGAAAGAAGATGGGAAGAAGAAGATGGGAATGAAATGGGAAGGGGAGCAGGCGGACATTGGGTACATTTCCACTATCAGAACTTCAGAGCAATTTGACCTGAAAGTCCCGATACCTGCGTGTCTCTATTAGGGGTGTTTCCAATCACCAAAAATCAATTAATTGCGATGTGAATGTTCCAAAATTGATAGCAATTCAAAAGTGGTAAAAAATCGATTAATTTTTCATCATGTTAAACTGAGAAAAACACACAAGTCTGACGGGCTACAGGGAAATTTTTAGGGATGGACCCGTGAAATTAGTATGGCTGCAGCTAGTGTTTTAGCCTGCAGCACGAAATTGACATATTATAACAAATATTTTGCACTTTAGTTGTAAATATAGCGTAGGTGTTGTGTATTATTTTAGCAGCAATGTCCTTTTTTGCCTTAAAAGTTCCACTTTTCACTTACCGTCCGTGGTCATCGGCACAGTGCACAGCACAGGCAACCCAGGTTTACCAGACGTCAGCCCAGGTGTAGCTTTAGGGATGAACTGCAAAGAAAATTACCTACGTACCGTGCTGTTTGCGACTTCAATTAATGTGTGTCGGAGTGCAGCTTGCTCGGAGCTGCAGATTAGTTTCTGTGTATGACAGGAGCCAATCATCCCGCTTGTCACACTGACACAATAACTATAAAAACACTGTGCAAAGTTAGAGTTAACCTATTAAATTGTTAGTGAAGATAGGAGCATACACTTTAGGTGTCTTTGAAAGAGTGCTGCTATTTTTCTATTAGACTACTTTGAATAGGAAATAATACTTTCTCAGAATTTGTGCAATCCTATGATCCTAGGATCTACGTTGCCGGGGGCCCCAAGCCCCTGGTAGGGTCACCCATTGCAAACTGGTCCTAGGTGAGGGTTCAGGCAAAGCGCAGCCCAAAGACCCCTATGATTAGTCACATTGTTGGATCCAGTGTTCACTTGCCCGGACTTGGGTCACCTGGGCCCCACTCTGGAGCCAGGCCTTGAGGTGGGGCAATTTGGCGAGCGCCTGGTGGCTGGGCCTTTACCCATGGGTCCCAGCCGAGCTCAGCATCAAGAGGCAACATGGGCCCCCCTTCCCACGGGCTCACCACCTGTGGGAGGGACCATAGGGGTCGGGTGCAGTGCAAGATGGGTGGCTGAAGGCGGGGACCTTGTCGGTCTGATCCTCGGCTGCAGAAGCTGGCTCTTGGCATGTGGAACGTCACCTCTCTGGTGGGAAAGGGGTCGGCGCTGGTGTGCAAGATCGAGAGGTTCCGATTGGATCCGAGACGCCGGATAGTGGACCAGAACCGCTTCGAAGCCATACAGAAGTTGTTTCTCCATGGTCTCCTTTCAAACTCCTCCCACGCCCGAGTTTTTGCTCATCGACCATCCGAGCCGTACTCCGATAGGTCTCCTTTTTCAGCTTGACAGCATCCCTCACCGTGTCCACCAGCGGGTTTCAGGTTTGCCGCCGCGACAGGCAATGACCTCCTTGCGGCCACAGCTACGGTCAGCTGCCTCGACAATGGAAGCACAGAACATGGCCCACTCGGACTCTATGTCCCCCGCCCCCTCCGGGTTGTGTTTGAAGGTCTGCCTGAGGTGACTTCTGCATGGAGACTCTGCCAGACGTTCCCAGCAGGCCCTCACAACACATTTGGGCCTGCCAGGTCTGTCCAGAATACCACTCACCACGAGGTAGTGGTTGGTGGATAGCTCCGTCCCTCTCTTCACCAGAGTGTTCAAAACATGTGGCCGCAGATCAGATGAAACGACAACCAAGTCGATCATCGAGCTGCAGCTTAGGGTGTCCTGGTGCCAAGTGCAAACATGAACACCCTGTGCTTGAACATGGTGTTTGTTATGCACAATCCATGACGAGCACTGAAGTCCAATAACAAAACACAGCTCGGGTTCAGATCAGGGGGCCATTCCGTCCAACCACACCTCTCCAGGTTTCACACTCATTGCCCACGTGAGCGTTGTTTAAAGTGAGAGTGATGTGCTGCTGACCTTGAGGTGGGACATTTTGGGTTAGTGGATGGACTACTTCGAAGATCTCCTCAATCCTACCGACAAGCCTTCCTATTTGGAAGCAGAGTCTGAGTACTTTGGGACGGGCTCTCCAATCTCTGGTGCTGAGGTTGCCGAGGTTGTTAAAAAGCTCCTTGGTCGCAAGGATGAGATTCCCTGGAGTTCCCTAAGGCTCTGGATGTTGTAGGGCTGTGTGGGTTAATGCGGCTCTGCGATATTGCGTGGACATTGCAGGCAGTTCCCTTGGATTAGCAGACTGGGGTGGCGGTCCCCCTCTTTAAAAAGGGGCACCACAGAGTGTGTTCCAACTATAGGGGAATCACATTTCTGAGCTTCCCTTGTAATGTCTATTCAGGAGTTCTGGAGAGGAGGGTCCGACGGATAGTTGAACCTTGGATTCAGGAGGAACAATGCGGTTTTCCGGGCACGTCCCACCGGGAGGAGGCCTAGGGGAAGACCCAGGATTCGCTGGAGGGACTATATCTCCCGGCTGGTCTGGGAACACCTCGGGATTCCTCCCGAGGAGCTGGCCCAAGTGGCTCGGGAGAGGGAAGTCTGGGTATCTTTGCTAAAGCCACTGCCCCCGTGACCCGACCCCGGATAAGTGGAAGAAGACGGATGGATGGATGTTCAATCTTTGTCCTGTATAAGCTATAAAGGGAGCTATAATTATTGTAGGTTTAGTTTCTAATAAAGATTAGTCATTTCAATTTAGATTTTAAATTAGTTTCTTTAATGGTTGACTTGTAAAAGTCGGTCTTAAGTTTATTTTATCTTTTTAATCACATAAAACAGAAATAGTTTAAATATGTTAAAAACAAAAATCTTCTAAGTCAACATAATATGAATTTTTAAAGATTTCACTAACTGTGTTCTTTTATGTAACTAAAATATGGTCACCCTATATTAGACTTCTAGTTCAAACGCATTTCCTTTAGCTTTCATGGAAAATGTGACTTTGATAAAGGCAAGGCATAATTTTGTTTGGACGCTTCAATTATGGTAAATTTAAAGGTTGGTTTGGAACATGAACATGACAGCAACATCTAGTATGTCTAGGTTACAACAATAGAAAAATCATAACAGCCATTGGGTTGTCTGGTTCGCCGCCAATACGTCCAATGAGGAATATATCATAGAGTTTGGCTGACAGCAAAAGTCACCGTTTCCATTTGTTTGATGCCATAGAAATGTTTTGTGTAGGTCCATATAGTGTAGGCTTCACCTAAAACTACTCTAGTTTCTGTTCTTCTGCTGTCCCTCCTCTCCTGAGATAGATAATATCTCCTGGGCTCTGAAGCAGCTGCTTGACTAGACAATATAGTTGGATCATAAAGACCGTAAATGTCAACCAGCAAATGCAGTCACGATTGGCTGTGAGATGTGAACATAACATTATTGTGGGCTGTCATAATTTACATTTTATTATATTTTAATACAAAAAAAAAATGTTTAAGGAAATGTTGGACTTTCATTCTACACCCCTCTAAACGTGCCGTGGAGGTATTTTGTTTGTTTAAATATGGCTTTTAATTAAATTGTTCAATATTCTACTACACATAGTGGCCTGCCAGGCCACTATGTGTAGTAGTACTGTCATATGGGGGGTATGAATGAGTGTATAGCGTCCTTTTTCGTCCTTTTGTTGTCCGTCGGTTGCCTGCGGATCCCCCTTGCCTGCGGCGGCGGCGGGGGGCCCTTGTCGGCTGGTCCCTGGTTGGGACCAGCCGACAGGGGCACCCCGCTGGGGGGCGGGGTCCCCGTGGCCTCCGGGTCATGATCCGGGCCCGCCCTGGCGTAGCCGGTTTCCGGCGGAGCCCGTTGGCTCGTCACTGCGATCTCTCGGGCCCCAGCATTGCGGCTGCTTGGTGTTCCCCTGGGGCTTCCATCTGTTCCTCTCTTGGTGGGTGATCGACCCTGCGCTGATCTGCCTCTGTACTCTGTGGGACCCTCCTCCATGTCTGTGTTGATTCCTCTAGGACGGATTGACGGTTCCTTACACCAGCTATCAATCACTTGCATGGGGAAACTTTATTCAGACCTGCATGCTCGCACACACACATAGGTGTGGGGACATTGGTGTGGACGGACATATCTTAAGCTGAGGTTATCATAATTAGTTAGTTGTTCACAGGAGCTTACCAGAAACATTTGTATTATGTTCATTAATCCATGCTTGTGTGTAGTGAATGTGTAATTCTTAGTTTATTCTACTAGATCCGAACTATTGGTTTGGTTCTGTACAGTTTGTTGTTTTTGTTTTGTATTACTGTTTCTCTGCCGTCCGGCAGAGGTGGAGGACTGGGATGTTTTTTTGTGTTCTTTGTTTGCCTCCCTGTCTTGTGTCGTCGGTTCGCGCCTCTGCTGGTCCGGTTTGTTTTCTTCACCTTCTTCCTTTCTCCCTTCTTGTCTCGGTTTAGTGTCCATGACGTCAGGAAAGTGAACCCACAGTAATCACTAATAAAGATTTTTCATACATATACATCAAGTGGCGTACTACAGCGAAGCTGTAATACTCTGCTTGGGAAAGTAAAACTGTTGGGCTTGTACTTGGTACTCAGACACCAATTCTGAGTAGCATACTGCTAGACAGGACACGTAAAAAATAAAAAATAAAATTTGTTCTATATTCAACCTTTAATAGATTTAACGGTAGAACCTAAGTATGGCAAGTGAATGGAAAACGAATCCAAATCATGAGGCACACAAGATGGCACACTCTAAAGTTCCTCATCATGTTTTTTGCACAGTGTCCAATTATAATGTGGACATCGACCACCAGAGAGCTGGAGGTAATGTATAAATCAGCCCTGATGACATGTGCATATGAGCTGTATTGCTGCGTTTACACCGCACAGTTTGTCTGCGTCAAGCAACGCTCCCAACGCATGTAGTTTGATGCATATACCTTGAAGCTTGCAATGCTTGCTTCTGAGCAAAAAAGAGTGCCTGGGCAGGGCTTCCTCTGTCGCCGGACATTCTAAACTCTGGTAGATCGTATCGAGAGAGTGGCTTGGCTTTATTTGCTAGATAAAGCT
The DNA here is from genome assembly GCA_028564705.1 of Apricaphanius iberus. Classification (NCBI taxonomy): domain Eukaryota; kingdom Metazoa; phylum Chordata; class Actinopteri; order Cyprinodontiformes; family Aphaniidae; genus Apricaphanius; species Apricaphanius iberus. The sequence goes on from JAPXFQ010001656.1 coordinate 216,092, forward strand.
AGACAACTTCGACATCGGGTGCATTAGTGCCGTTTGTGGATACACCCCAATCTTCAGATTCGTTCGGAGTTTGGGGAGTTTAACCATTTTGATTCAGGAGCTGCGTATGGATGAGGTTAGCTTTCAGCGCTACTTCCGTCTTTTCCGCGCCCAATTTTAGGACATCCTAGGCTAGCTCAAAAGTCCTACCAGGACATCAACTACAAGTGATCTATTCCACCTGTCTTCGGTAAGTGTTATTTCCGATTTTTGAAATCTGCGTTTATTAAAAATGTTTTATCTGCTCCCTGCTTCATTCAAGATACAGGTAGTGAATTGACTACAGTGAGACGCTCTGATCTGTTGCCGCACTGTCAAATGTGTCAAGTCCTGCAAAAGTTCAGCTAGCTGAACTTCTGCGTTGCTTGTATTTGCTATGTTGCCACTTGCAATGCAAGTAACGCTTGAAAAGTTGACTGAGCCAAGGCACACAACGCACTGTATAGACTCTGATGGACCTCTGACGTATTCAACCATAGACTTTACATGTAATCTTGCCGCAACTGACGCTGGCATTTGTGGCGGTGTGAATGCACCCTAAGCCAATATAATTATTATACTTCTTAAAAACAAAACAACCAAAAAAATTGATATACAAAATAAAATATTACCCTTTTAAATGCACATTAAAAATGTATTTTATTGATTTTAAATAAGTGAAATAATAAAATGTGGTTAACTTGTGATTATTGTATAGTCACACATTTAATCAAAGCAAGTAAAACTTTTTAGTTTTACTGTTCAATATCAAGATGTCCGGCACATATATTTTAGTCAGTTCAAATAGTTAAAAAAATGTCCATAACTTAACCAGTCAAAATAAAAACGATGAACTTGTGTGTTGTGTGTGTTTTGCAGACTGTCAACACCACGTGGGGGGCAAAAAAATAAAGAATGTAAAGAGGGGGGCCAGTAAAGTACAAAATGTCTATATTTTTCTTTATTTAAAGTATTGTAATGAAAAATATTGGTTTTAGACGCCGTGTTGCGTTTGAAGAAGAAAGGTAGCAATAGACAAATTCATTTTTGATTTACAAGTTTGAAAGCAATTACGTTATGAGCATTAAGGATTAAGCTTTAAGGTAGATGAGCAGTGCTTATCATGCCATCTATGATTAAGTATTTGGCTGTAGCAGTATCTTTATTGAAGACACAAGCACTCCCAGCCCCCTCACAAAGTTGACTAGTACTACAGCTGGAGAGATTTCTAAGGGAAACACTGGAGTGTTAATTTCTATTAGGTTTGAATGTGTGTGAATTACATTTTTCGTTTGTCAATAATAAACTTGAACTCCAGTTCTCAAGGGCAGGTTTCCTGCAACAATTTGTCCCTGGTCCAACACAGCTGAATAAAATGTCTCAATTAATTCATCAGCATAAAGTCAAGAGTCCTGCTAATGACTGAATTATTTGACTCATCTGTGTTGATGCATAGACACATCAGTAGGGTGCAGAGCACCGGCTCTCGAGGACTGAAGATGCACACCTTAGGTGTTGTGTAAGTCCAGCTTTAGATGTAACAGATGCTCTATGAACTTCACTTTACTTTTATAGCCCCATACCAGCCATATTTAATTAAATGTAGAGTGGCAGCTGCAGGAGAAAGAAAAAATGAAGACACGCATGCCAACACACCGACAACAGTATAAGTGCCTTGCTGAGAAAGCAACAGGACTATAAAGTAATCTCGCAAGTTTAATTGGTTAGTTTGGCACGGCATGTTCTTGTAAAGCTTAATGGAAAGCACTTAGTTTAATTATTTTTAAATCAGAAAAAAAATCTTTTCAAAAATTGCTGCATTTAGTCATGTTTATAGAAGATACTTTTCTCTGGTTAGTTTTTTTTTATATAAAACTACTTGTGCTTTAAAATTGTGTTTTTCTTTATATTTGTTTTCTTCTCTCTCGTATGTTTTACATAACTGATTGCAAAAGACTAAAAATACGCTCAATTGCCACTTTATTAGGTACGCCTTGCTAGTAACGGGTAGGACCCACTTTTGCCTTCCGCCTTAATCCTTTGTGGCATTGATTCAACAAGGTACTGGAAACGTTACTCAGAGATTTTGGCCATACTGGCATGATATCATCACGCAGTTGCTGCAGATTTGTCGGCTGCACATCCATGATGCAAATCTCCCAGTCCACACACATTGAGTTCAGTGAACTCTTTTTCATGGTTAAGAAACAAGTCTGAGATGATTCAAGCTTTATGACATGGCGCATTATCTGCTGGAAATAGCCATCAGAAGATGGATAAGCTGTGGTAATAAAGGAATGGACATGGTCAGCAACAATACTCAGGTAGGCCTTGGCGTTGCAGTGATGAATAATTAGTACTAAAGGGCCCAAAGTGTGCCAAGAAAATGTACCCCACACCATTACAGCACCACCACCAGTAGGGATGGCCGATGTGAGCTAAAATTAATATTGCTGTATATTGAGCATTTCACCTTGTTAACAACAAGTGGACGATAAAAATGACCACATCACCCTTCACCTGGATGACCACTACCAACAAATTCCACATTCACCAACATTAGTTGCGGACAGATGAAACAGATAACACCACTGAAGCCACCGAATAGGGAGCAACCACATTCTGTAAAAGTAGGCAAAAAAAGGCAAAAGTACAGGACGTAGCCCATGTAGATCCAGATCCAATACGAGAGTCGTTGTTTCAAAAGAGCATAGCCCTTCCTGTGACAACCATAGCAAACAAATAGGGAATCTGTTTTATGAGTCTCAGCAGTCACACTAATGTACTGCTTCAGCATTTGAACAGGACACAAGGAACTTGGGAGAGGCTCATTTGAACATGATTGCGGGGCAATTACAGCGAAGGACACAGGCTGGTTAATATGAAAAGCTGAGAGTCTTTAAAGTAACAAGGATGGGTTGGGCCACAAGGTAACCCCTGATCTATCCAAACTCCATCACAAATAATTCTAGGGTGTGGAGCTCACCTACTTGTTTTGCAGAAGAGATTGCAAGGAGAAAGAGTAAGACAAATCGAAGATCAACGCTTTCAGCAGGCTTAAAAGGCAGGAAACATAGGCCTTCCAGAACTAGTAGAAGGTTCCAAGAAGGTACACATGCAAGCCTCGAAAGTTGCAGGCAAAGAGCTCCTTTCAAAAAGCAACACACTAAGTGATGTGGACCCACTGCTCAACCATCTACAAAGTCATGTCGGGCAGAAATTGCAGCGACTTTTTGATCCTGTGAAGAGTCAACATTAGTAGTGGAAGAGGAGGAAAGGCATAAGGGAGACTGTCTGGCCTTGGGTGTGCCAGAGCATCCTGACCCAACAGAATGTCCGGTCCTGACAGAGAGAACTACTGCAGGCACTGTGTTGTTGCGCTGGAGGTGAAGAGGTCCACCACCGCCACACATTACCTCCACCAGATCATCGTGACTACAACTGGGTTCAGTCTCCACTCTTGGTGGTGGTTTTTGTCTGGAGAGTAGATCGACGGCACAGTTCTGCATGCCGGGCAGATTAACTACTGTGATACTGTGAAGGTGGGTTAAAGCCCACTGGAGGAGCTTCTGAGCCTCCATCAGTGAGTGAGGGGACCTGATGCCCCCCTGATGATTGACTGCAGATGTGTTGCCTGACATGTTTCCCTTCCAGGGCAAGCAGAGCATACTTGAGAGCTAGTCGAACGGCACATAGCATAGTACATTTATGTGTAGGAGTTTATCCGGGGGGCTCCAGATACCCCTGAACATTCAGTGGTTCCACACAGCCCCCAGCCTGGAAGAAACCCATCTGTGACAACTACTTCCAGGCATGAGGGAAGAGAGCCTAAAGGGAGACCCCTGCAGATGAACAGGGCTGAACTTCATCTGCGGTCCCTGTTCCCCCAGGGCCTGATGTGCCCCATGCACTGGCTGGAGGGCCGAACAAGTCTGTGCTGGTGCCGCTTGGTATGGAGGCCTTGGCCGTTGACCCATATCTGTTGGAGGCGCAAGAACAAAAGCCCCAAAGGTACCACCAACGAAATGGCTCAGTTTTCCCATCAACTGTAGTAGTAGTCCACAGTTCCATACAACGTAGAACATGTGAGACTAGACAATCCACACCCTCTGTGGGGATGGGTAGGCAGTCATGGCTAGAGTGTCGAGAGCAATGCCGACAAAGACCAATTGTTGACTCTGTATCAAAGAACTCTTGGGAAAAAATTAGACCTAACCGAGACAATTGGTCCAATAGGATGGATGTGTCGTTGTGTACCCTCTCCTGAGTGGGTGCACACACAAGCCAGTCATCTAAGTAGGGAATGATTCGCAATCCACGGGCCCGTAGCTGAGCAAGTGCCACAGCCACACACATGGTGAAGCGAGAGGCCAAAAGGAAGGAATTTGAATATGAATTCCTGTCCTTCGAAGGGAAAGCAAAGAAACTGCCTCTGGTAAGGAGTTACTGGCACTTCAAAGTAAGAATTCTTTAGATCGATAGATGTGAATCAATCCCCTTGTGAGATTGGTTGGAGGGCGTCCACCATGCGAAACGTGAAATTACAGCACCTGTACATAACGATTCAGGTGTCTGAGATCGAGGATAGGACGAGCTCTCTTGTTCTTTGGAACAAGAAATTAATTTGAGTAGAACGCTCTGAAATTTGAACTTGCTCCTTTGCCTAAAATTTCCAATATCTCCTGCCTCAGACCCTCACTGGGTCGGAAACAACTGCCATTTTTGTCCCATTAAACTGGGGAGGACAGTGCTTTAAATGAATACTGTAACCGTTGAACAGGGTTGAAATCACCCATGGGTCTCAAACTCTGGCCTCTCAGCGCTTGAGATGAGCTGGAGAAAAACGGCTGGGGGCCTGATGTCGGGAGTAGGGCCTGGCCAATATGGATTTTTGGGGTCCGATACTGATATAAAACATTAGCAAAGGCTGACAGCTGATATAATGGCTGATAAATTCCAATCCACAAAAAAAATTTACCATAAGCTTAAATATATAATATAAACTATGTTAGATCGTATCGATCCACCATATTTAATCTTTTTTCCCCCAAATAAAAGCATACTAGCACCAATGCTACATAAACAAAGTGGGGTATTAGCTGTGAAGCTAATTCTGAATGTTAGCTATGTAGCTAATTGTAAAACGAACAGCTCAAACAATGCCATAATGTGTACTAACAGCTGAAGGACATTATTGAGGAAATATGCTTATTTGTATAGGGACTTACTTGCTGGTTCATGGAGAGTTGGTATTAATCCTGGTAAAAGTTTAAGACGATCTGCGAATCCACTGCTGTATTGTCCCAAATTGGAAAAACAGTCGTCCAGAAATGTTTGGCACAAACTACTACACGCTTCGGCAGTCGGTCGGGTACATTCCCTGCATACATAAAATCTATCCACAAGCTTTTCAGTGGCTCAGAATTGGAGAGGACAAAAAAGATTTATGTTCTCTTTTGTACACCCAGGTACAGTGCAGTTTGGATGCGGTCTGGACTACATGCTGTTGGTTTGTTGTTTGCCTGTTACCGTAGCTCTCCGCACAGCGGAGGAAGGGACTTGCAGGGTGTAGTTCGGGGAAGGGGGTAATTGGCTGGAACTCAACATGCAATATGCCAAAATGTGTTGTAATATGCAGAACTGCCAAACAGCCCGTTTCTGAGGGCTAATTTCACTATGTAGGCAGACATACTCCGAGACAAAGGAAAGACTAGTAAGTAATTTTATCCCCTTAGGGGCCGTGGGAAGGCTGGGGGAACTAAAAGATATGATCAAAAAACTAAAACAAAGCAAATTTCATGCCAGTTCCACTTTGAACCCTGCCTTCTTTGCCCATTTTGATGCTGACATATTTCTCCCTGGTCTATTCTGCACATTCTGTACATATTTCTATATATTTTTTATTATTTAAACATCTTTAAGTATTCTGCTCTGTTGCACATTACAACCTGGGTATGCCAATTTATCTATATTTATTAACTTAACATCTGCACAGTACTCTTTTTAACTATGTCCATATTTTTTGTTTTTTTTAACTCTTAAATTGTGTTCTGTTCTTGCTTTTGCTGCTGTTTGAACCGGATTTCCCCTTATAGGACAATAATGGATTGTTCTATTCTATTCTACACACCAAAGAACAGTCTCAGTAACTCACTGTGGATTCCAAATAATGCAAATAAAGTTTTTTTCTTTATTTCCTTGAATGAACCAAGAGTACATGCAGTTTAGTGCAGACAAGCTTCTGCGAACATGAATAACAAGCTGGGTCTCTAATCTGGAGGCAATATGGCAGAAAGTGGCAAACGGTGGTCAGAAATGTTGGCAGATTTGTCAATAGGCACTTTTTAGATAAACAGTAATATAAAATGGCACCATCGAAACAGCACATGACCAGCACTTTTGACGCGTTTGTCTAACTGCAGTTAAATCCCGACCATTGAGCGCATTGACCCGATAGACAGCGCTAAAAGTATTTATTTATATCACTATCGTGAGCCATATTCTCATTTAAGAACTGGGCTCTGCGCTCCTTGTTACATACACCATTAGTGCTCTCCCTAGGTTTTTTTTTATTTTTTAGCTTTAATCTTTTTCAGATATAAAATGGGGATAATTGAGGATTTACTGCTGTCACTCATACTTCACAAAACTAAAACGGAAAATTAATAATAATTAATAATATTTATTATAGTCCGCTTCAATGTCATTGCTACTTTACTGCACATATGACTTAAGGGAGTTGTTAAAGTGTGCACTCTTTAATTCCTGCTACACCGTTTTTTGTTTTTTTTAAGGCAAAGAAACATTTGATAAATTATTTAATCTAACGCAGCAGTAAAGATATGATCTTAAAGAGTTACATTTATGCCATTTATTTGTACAAATCAAAGTTTTAGCCTGGAAATATGCAGGTTATCAAAACCGTTTACACGCTAAATTTTAACGCAAAGCAACGACAAGGCACACTTTAACCTTATGAAGGAAGAGGGGGAAACACATTTTTGTCATTGCTTATTTCACAGTTAAACTCGCCACTGACAACAAATAAGGCCTATGCTCAAGATTTTGTTTTTACTCACCTCTCTGCTTCTCTTTAAAAAATGTAATGTAACAGGCTGAGCTGCTGCGTCTGTCAATCGGGACTCAAATCCCAAGGACGTAAGACATTTGACAGACCTGGCGCCATATGCTGGATAAGTAGTTTAGTTGCATAATTTACCGTCCCACTCCCAAAAAAATAGTAAAGTTATCTGCAATTATTTTGCTGATAGCCAACGATATCCATGACCCATATATTGGCCGATAATATCGATTGGGCCCTAGTTGAGAATAGGCCCGATCTCCTCTGCCACAACTTCCTGAAGGCCTAGAGGGGCGATTGTTGGAAGCTTGCCGAAACGCTTGCTTTTCATTTCTTGGGGGCCTGTTAACAGGCTCTCGAAGGGCAGGTTGACTTCCACCCATGGCGATTTGTTCACTTCCAACTGTAGGCAGGGTCCTGGTTGTGAAGTGAAAAGTAGCACCACGTAGGCTGGGGCCTGGAAGGCCGGTGCAGGTCAACAAACTGTTGCCGAGATCTATTTGCCTCAACAGCATACTCCATGGTTTGGCCCGGCTGTAATTCCAAACACTTGATCTGGGATGACAGGCAATGTGCACAGCATACCTCTGCAGGACTCTGACAGCCACACCTGATGGTAAGGTCGATATCAGCCTGCCATGCTCCCTTAATATATAAACAAAAACCTGGTGTGAGGAGTCACTCAGGCTCTGAGTCGCATCATCAACCCCTTCCCTCCTTCAGCGACTGAGAGACAACCAGGTACACGGTGTGAGAAAGAGTTACCCTGGTGAGCAATGCAAGCCGCTATGTTATCATTCTTGGTAAGGAACTTATCAGTGACCCTGCACCGAGGACATGGACAGCGTGCATCCGGACTGATATCGTCAGCTGGAGCTACCACTAGGCTAGCAATGAAGCTGTCAACAGAGGGCATATGGTTCAAACCATACTAAGCTGTATCCTGCATAGAGCTAAAAGCTCTGCAATCGTGAATCAAATGGGTGGATGACCTAGGGTCTGCTTAACATCGGTGAAGCGCCTCAATGTAAGGGTATAAGGACAATAAACATCGGTTCCTGAGTGACTTTAAAAAGGAAACTAAAGTAGTGGTCTCCACAGGTGGATTATTAATTCCAAGATGGGATAAAGTCAGTTGAACAGCCTGATAACAAAAGATAATCCTGGTCCAGCTTCCAGTAGGGATTGTTGTTCTGAAACGCGAGAGCCCACTACTGAGGGGCTAGAAGAGCACGCTCCAACCTCCCGGTCCTCCATGAAGCTGGTGTCTCAGACGTTAAACAAGGAATCAGTAGCAGCATTACAGATTGTGTCATCTTGTTGTTCACCAGTCAGACGAGTTGCTCTGGTCAGTGTTACCATCAGAGACACAGAACGTAGAAAAGAAACGAGCACTGGGTACGTCAAGTCTATATAGACTATCACTCAGGTCACGTCCAATGGCATGACTTTGTTGGTATATGGGGAGCCTAATGCCCCATTTCCACTAGTGCCAGTACAGTATGGAACAGGACGCTTTGGCATGTTTCCATTACCTGCGTCTGTTCCGAGCCAACTTTTTCGGACTACCTCTGCCTTGGCTCCAAGCATGCCGAAGCGACCCGAAACGCCCACCTTTTGACTGATTGGTCAGGTAATATGATATCCCTCTCACTCCTATATAACAGCGGTAGCCACTGATTGATCTGGAGTTGTTTGTTAGTCTCTGAGTAAGCTATAGTTTGAAGTTTCAAATAAGCAGAACACTGCAAGACACCTAAAATAAAAAAGAAATCAAGGTGAATCGCAAAATATATAAGATTTAAATAGCGTGGAGATCTTATTAGCATACATACCATTTCATCCATGCATTTCATCATGTTGGCTTAATGGATAGTGTTGGTGGCTCCCGTTTGGTAAATCCAGGTTCACGTCCCGCTATTACGGTTCTGAAAGTCTTTTGCACAGTAGGTTCAGGTTCACAGACGTTCTTCCTTGTTTCAGAATAAATACTTTTTCTAGATTAAAAAATATATTATTTATATTTTAAATTGTTTTAGGTTTGTTTTAGTTTTTGTATTTCAATAAATGAAACCAAAAACACGATTCTAATGGCAGAGCAGTACTTTTAATTTGAGATTTTTCAATGCAGTATTTCTTCTAATTATTTTTATGTCATACCTAGGGTTTTTTCCGTAAGACGAAATTGCAAGTGATTAAAATTATTTTCAAAAACCTGCTTTTATTGCAATCACCCTGTGAAGCTGACTTAAATTTGATGTCCAACTAAAAATAAGCTGTAAAAGACTTCTTGTAAAACAAGATTGCTAGATGGACATCACTCTGAGCTATGGAAGAATCTCTTTTCCAAAAAATAAATCTTCAACAACAGAAGAGAAATGCATTTTGCTGGAGCTTTTGTTAAGCTAAGCCCACTCACGTCCTCTCCCACTAAACTCCTCTTGAGATGCTAGTGGAAACACAATCTGCCTGTTCTAGGCCGTACTGACCCGTTCTATTCTGTACCGTACTGGCCGTACTGGAAATGGGGCCACGTCATGCCCTTCCACTTCGAGACCCTGGGTCCCCTACTGCCAAATAAAAGGAATGAGAGTCAATGGAATGACAAGTTATTTTCTCATCCCGTTTCAGGTCATTTCAAAATTGCTTTATTGATCCCAGAGGGAAATTAAGTGTTGTTGTAGCTCATTACTAATTTATTTTTCAAGGAGTTGTTGCTGACCATGATTGCTATGGGGAGAAAGGATTTCCTGTAGCGGTCTGTTGTAGCGAAACCGAAGAAGCTTCCAACTGAAGATACTCTGTTGCTGTGGGATAGTGTCATGAAGAGGATGCTCAGGGTTGTCCATAATCTTTATAATTTTATGAATAATTCTTCCTTGCATCATTATCTCCAGTTGATCCACAGTCGTCCCCAGAACAGGACCAGCCTTCTTTATCAGGTTGTTCAGCCATTTTAAGCCCCTTGCTCTGATGCTGCTACCCCAACAGATGATGGACGAAGAGATAACACTCTCCACAACAGACTTGTAAAAGATTAGCAGTATCTTTCTGCAAACCTTGAAGGACCTCAACTTCCTCAAAAAGTAAAGTCTGCTCTGTCCCTTCTTGTAGACCACTTCATTGTTGATTCTCCAGGTCTAGTCTCTTGTCCAGATTAACTTCAAGGTATTTGTACTCCTCAACCACTTCCACTTCTTCTCCAATAATGGAAAAAGTCTTGGACTTATCCCTGTTTCTTCTGAATTCAAACAATCAACTCCTTCGTTTTGTTTACATTCAAGGTAAGACGATTGTTTCCACACCATGCCATAAAGCGGTCCACCAGCTCTCTTTATTTAGCTTCATCTCCATCTTTGATACACCCGACAATTGCAGAGTCGTCTGAGTATTTCTGCAGATGACAGGTCTCTGTCTTATACTGGAAGTCTGAGGTGTACAGAGTTAAAAAGAATGGTGTGAGTACATTCCCTTGTGGTGTTCCTGTGCTACTGACCAGCTTGTTTGAACGCAATTCTTCAGTCTCACAAACTGTCTGTTTTTCAGGTAGTCATTGATCCAGCTGATTGTTGAGGCCTCCACCTGTGTCTTCAGGACTTTTGTAACAAAGCGGATGATCTGCATTTTCAACATCCTGCCTGGTACTTTTTTATTTGTGTAGATTTACTGCGGACTTGCTCCGGCGTCCGGCAAATTTCGATTCAATCTTATTTTTCCCCGGAGTGCGAAACGGCGGCGGTAGTGGAATAGTTCCTTTTCATTACAACGGATTCGGATTTGTTGCGGCGTGTGTGGCGGAGCGGAGCGCATGTAGTCGAATTTAGGTGTTAGGTTCCCTATATTCTCGACCTCTGTGCTGCGCACACGTAGATATCCAGGTGTTAAGCACCGCCCTCTAGCGGTAAGGAGGAATGAAATATAACAGATGTAGTTCCCAAGTAGAAGAAAGAAAAGCCAAGAAACAAAGAGAATGTGACAGAATGCTGAGGACATAATGTAGCAACATTCTGTAAATATAAAACATCATATTTTTACCATGTGGGTGTGCTTTTAAATGACCTCCCATTGATCTCATTGTTCATTCAGGGGCAATTGTCGACTGGAATAAGGTCAGCTGATGTAAATCTGTTGTACTGAGCAGTCTCCTCTCTTTTGCCAATCACCGTTATCCGAAGGAAACTAATGAGTCATCGTAGCTGTGCAAGTATAGTGTTGCCATCAAGACTACAACCAATTCAGCTATTTGTTGAGACACCAAGAATGTTGAGAAAGGATGAGTTGGAGTGAAGAAAGTTTCAGTGCACATGTGAGGTTACCACCAGTGCAGAGCTTTCTCAGACAAAGCACTGGAGACTTTCGTGCACCAACCTGATGTCATCAAGAGGCAGTAAAGATTTATTTTCCAAAAAGAAGAGATTAATATGCTGCAGGAGGTACCAGGACAGCGGTAAAGTTAATTTCTCTGATCAGGCTACCTTAAGACATCTGGAAAATCGACTGAAGGCAGAATAAAAGGGGAGAGGGCGGTTTACTGTTGGCATGTAAATGTCTGGTCCAATAGCAAATTAGTGTGCCATATCAAAAAAGTGAATGAACACTATTGAGACTATATTTTCTCCTCAAATCCGGCACCTTCAGGCTTCTGGTAATTGTTCCCAAAGATGAACTAGATGTGCAGCTCCACAGTTGTCTTCCTGACGTCTTTTACTTTCTCATTGTGTCAAAACTGCTCTGTGTGTTCTAGGTATGGTTTTAAAATACATCTACAGCTGAGCCATCAAATATGCCAGCTAATCTATCAGAAGTTTCTAAAACCATTACATCATTATATAGGCTTTCCCTGATTGTTTAAGACCCCGTCCACTCTACACTTCTATGGTTTAGAAACGTTAAAACGAAAACTATCTCCGTCCACACTAGCGTTTTCCCTGCGTATTAGAATTGATCTCCGTCCACATTAAAACGACTGAAAACGCAGATCACTTGACCATTCTCCAACACTGGGCATGCGCGCCGGTATAAACAGGAAACAGATTGACCATTCCTCAGATTTGATGAAAGTAGCCAAGCTAACGTACCTGCTAAACATGTCGAAGGCCAGAGATGTAATTCGTTATCCATGTTGCAGTTTCTAACATAATGTACTCCAGGCTGTGTTTGTATGTTATCTTCCGGGGACGGGTCATGTGATGGGTGGCTGACGAATCAGGGAAGGATACGCCATGACCGATGACACACAATCATAGAGCCGCGTGTGATCTGCTGCGTCATCGTTTCTAAAGTCCTCCGTTTTCAGACGTCCACACCAAAACGCCCTCCGGAGTTTCAAAACGAAAAACTGGGTCGGCAGCGTTTCTAAACTAAAACCGTTATTGCCGTTTTAGTGTGGATGGGAGGTGCAAACGTAGCAAAAGATCTCCCTTTTTAAACGAAAACGCAGTAGTGTGGACGGGGCCTAAATCTCAAAAAACATCTTCAATCATTAATTTTCTTTTGCATTTTGCTATTAAATAGGCTGAATAATTATCCCAAAACAGAATTCGTAACATCTAGATTTACATTTAATATTTTTTATTTTATTTGTGCCTCTGGTGTTAAAAAGGAGAAAAAAAGCTGAATTCTGTTCTAAAAAACGTAAATAAAATTGTAAACATGAAAATTTTTGCACCATTTCCTGACAAATGTTGGACCAGAATGTCATCAATTCCAGTTATATGAAACTGGTTCTCCTCTGACAGCAAAGGCGGTGTGATGTAACACACTTGTTTACCTAGAAAGAGCTGCCATATTGATTTAGTTGCCTCAGTTTTAGTATCGGCCTGCTTAAAGGTGTTTTCAGTCGAGGGATTTTCATTCGTGTACATTGTGTATTTATCAAAATAGTTTCTAATAGTATCTTAATATTTAAGTTTCACATTATAACCTCATTGTTACGCAGACAACAAAAACAATCAATATTTACTAGGTAATGTGGAATTTATGTAAAATCTGTTCTCATTTAATTGAAACGTTTTTTTTTTCTCTGAATTATTGATTTTCAAATACAGAAAGTAAATTTCATGGCAGCAAACTAATGCTGTAGAGAAGGTAATTATAATCAATGCACACCTCCTTGACATTTTCAGCAAGCTGCAGAATCTCTGCAACTTGCATCCGCCTCACTGGAGCATGAACCTTCTTATGTTGTGTTGTGAACAACAAAAAACAAGATATGAATCTTAATAAGGTATAAACTAGAAACTCTGAAATTATAGAATAGGAAATGTTTACAAAATTCTAATGAACGGTTCATACCATTCAAGGAGCTCCAGTTGTGGTGGTGTTGAACTTAAAAGTTTATGTTGGACAGCTGTTATATATCTATATCACCTGTCCATATATATATATGTATATATGGGTGGTTTTATCAAGACCACCAGGTTAATGAGAACAGCTGAAGGGCAAAACAACGGTGCACACTCTGGGGTTTCAGTAACTGTTGCTGTGGTTAGCGTCTGACTGCTCTCTGCTCGTTTAACGTCTTCAGGGAATTGAAGATGGGTCTCTTTGCACATGTTCAATGTAATTAGCATTAATATATGCTCCATATTATAATCCATGTGGCAGTATCTTGAGGGAAGATATTTTAGTGCAATGCTCTACAGCAATAAAAAACAGCTACTTGTCTTTCCTGCATAACCACTTCATGTTCTCATACTTCCTTGCTTTTTTTTCATCCTTCCTGGATTATGGTGCAACATATTGTTTGCTTAAGCTCATCTAAAATGAAAAGAGAGTACAAGGACTACTACATTTCCTTGCCTGTACTTGATTGTTGTGAATAGTTAGGATTAAGACAAAACTCGATTAAATCCGGAAGTGAATGCAACCTCCTCTGGCTTGTTTAGGAATGTTATCCAAACTAAACTGTTAGTTTAAACAATTTTCTGTGTTTTGGCTTTGATAAATGCACTGGGAACATCCTTTCCTAGAGTAGGTAATGAGTTTATGCTAATTCCAGATGAGAACTAGAAGTCTTTAAGCTTCACCAGTCCCTTGTCTTTCATACACATTACACAGCTTTCTCATTTTTATGCTTTGTGTTTTTTCCTGTCTTCGTGGTGCAGCCAACTCCCTCCCCGTGGTGTTGAAGCTGCTTTGTCTGATGCAGGCCAGTGACCCGCCTTCAACCTCAATCTACAGCAATATGGAAGGAGTGCATTTCAAGCTGCTGTACCATGGTGAGATGTAGATGCACCGCTAAGAACTCTCTTTGTCACATTTATGTAGCCTATTTGCATAATCCAAACAGACTCCTTGTTTTTGATGTCATGGAAAATGCAGCAAAACATTTGGTGTCTCAGATGCACATTCTCAGAAATACACCAGAAGAGATAAAAGTTTTTCTTTAAATTACAGAAACATTGTGTTGTTAATTTATGCATTTGTATATAAAGTTGAAACCAGAGATTTATATACACTGAATAAAAAGACATACACATTTTATTTCTTCTCTCCATGTGATGTTAAATTAGACCATACTTAGGCTTTTTTTAGGTCAGTTAGAATGACCAGAATTATTTCTATCTGCCAAATGCCACACTGAGAGACAGAATAAGTCAGATTTATTAAGTGATGTCCTCTGAATCAGAAGTTTACATATGTTTTCCCAGTTTTAACCTGGTGAAGGTGCCACACTGACAGTTCTAGGAATAAAATTATTTTTACCAGGATGCACTAAAATTTATAAATAATCACCATACATGTAGATGGCACTATTAGACAATTATTTATACAGCTTTTCAGCTAAAACAAAATTATTTTGGGGATGAGTTGGTCTTTAAACAGATAGTAATCATTCTTTATGTAAACTTCTCATTCTGAAGACATAAATAAATCTAACATATTCTTTCTCTCATTATTGTGGCATTTAGCAGATACAAAAATGATTCGTAATTCAAACTGACATAAAACACAATGTTTGGTTGTATTATTTAACTTCACAGTGATAAAACAACATATATTTGCTTTATTTGTTTAAACTGTCGTATATCAAAAGGTAAAGTATGCTTAAAGTATACTGTGAACCTCATACTTTTTCATATTTTGCTTTGTCAGACTCACTTTTAATAACAAAGTTATTTATTAGGATTTTATGTGCAAGAATAACCAAAACATTGTATAGAGATGTGAATTTACTGGAACAATTGGTGATTGGTCCAGTAAAGTACTGTCAGTCTCACGCCTACCTACTTAGTGGTAACCACAGATTGGCCTGGCCGTTTGCTTGTGAAGTGATGTAATAGAATAGCGCCGGACAGCATCTAGAGGGAACAGTTTACTAAGCTTACGAATGAGATAATTAACTTTTCACGGCACTTTGCCCTCCAATGTCCTTGCCCTCTTTCGTATTCTTGAGATGGCAATAGAAACACAACCAGGCCGTGCTCGAGCAGGCTGACCTGACCCGGCCCAAGCCCAGCAGACCCTAGTGGAAAAGGGGTACTACTGACTGCATAAGACTTAAAACTATGAACACATAGTTCCGTCCAAGTCCAGACCTAGACCTAATTTATTCAGGAAAATATCCATCAAGAGACAGCTTCATCCACTCCCCCCCCATTCCTAAGTGAACCAGTAAATTAGGGCTGTAACAATGAATCATTAAGATTTGATGAAAAAATGCGTTGGTTATTAAGTTTGTTGTTGATTCGTGTTCATGCCACTTATATTTTCACCCAACCTTTATTTAACAAGCAATGCGTGCAACTCATTAAATATACTTTAGGCTATTTTAGTCAACATGCGTTAACTACATTGATTGACACAGTGCAGACGGTGTTGCCGTTATTTAAGGAGTTGCACTTGCAAGCTAAGTAATTATTATAATGTATTTGATCCGGTATTTGGTTATGCATGACGATGGAAAATGTGTGAGTTAGGTCTATTATTGTGGTACTTGTTTAATGCTTTGTTTTAGCTTTGTGCTTCACTGCATTTCAATACATTTAAGTGACATTTTAAAGTTATTTTTTTTCTAAATCTGTGCTAAATAGCCTCATGTTTATTCATTTTACCCTACTTGTGACAATAATTTGTTGTATTTTTCTGCACTTTCTTAGAATAAACCCTTTGCCTTAAAAAACATTACAAAAATGTAAGCAAGCATTTTCTTAGTTTCATATCGAGGTATAGTTTCAGTATCGTAACAATCCGAATTTGAATACAAATTTATCTCTTACTTACATCTTTATTTGAAAATATTAAAAAACTGAGTTATTTGCTACTTTGTGTTGGTCTATCACATAAAATCCTAATGAAATATGTAGAAGTTGGTGGTTGTTACGTGGCAAAATGTAAACAATTTGAATTAGTGGAAGTACTTTTTTTAAACTCTTCCACTAGTACTTCCCTTTTACCACAACACAGCATTTTAGACATTGTGTTTTGCTTTTTTTGTTTTGCATTGACTTTTGTTTGTGAACAACATAATTACACCCATTCATTTAAAATTCCGATGGAAGAGCCATGATTGTCACATTTATTAGGCAAACCGTAACTTAGCCATTTAGGAACTTGGCCATACTTTGCCAGTATTCTATCTGCTGGCGCTCACCTAGTGTTTTTGTATTTGTTTATGTGTGGTAGTGAGTAGTATAGGTGGGATGCTGAAGCCTACTAACACGGAGAGCCTACTGCCTGCCCTCAACTTCTTACAGTGTTGCCTGAGTCAGTCCCCGGCAAACATCAGCGACCGAGGTTAGACATTCTTCCCTTCTGCCTGTTGGATTTAGTTTAGATTTTTGTAACTACCGTTTTTTTGACAATGCAACATGTGTAAGCACTGCCTATTTTCACTACTGATCAAAACATTAGGCTGAGGAAGGAATAATAAGTTACCTTGTACTAAGCAGAGCCAAACAGTGAAAAAAAAATGTCAGCAAGAAACAAAAACATAGAGTAGATGTTGATGAATTTCCATAGAAACATACCTCCCTCTCAGGAACTGAAACAAACAATTTAAATTAAGATGAATAAATTAAAATGTGACTTATCTGCCAGAAACAGATTAAACTGAAAATGTACATACAAATGCATTGCACCTCATGCATTTTTCAACAAAAATAAAACTTTGAGTTGTTTTATGCAAAACATTCTAAATCCTAACCCTTACTGACAAATGGTTCAGTGGAAATAAACAAATTAGTCAAAACAATCTTTTTGGATTATCTTTGATTGCTCTTCAATAAATATAGGACAAAAACATTTAGTCAGTGGTTTCCTAAATCACAGTTAAAAATAAGGCAATTTGTGCCTCAGCTCTATTTGTTTTTCATTTCATTGGCAGATTACCTTCCTATGTAACTTCATGTCTTGATCAGACTTGCATAGAGAGGAGAAATCCAAACAACCCCAATAAAAATGTATTTTGTGAAATAAAGGAATAATGTGTGCAATTCCACGCAAAAAAAATAAAACAAAATCAGATGACAGTACTTCTCATGTGAATGGTTATACAAGCTAGGTTTTTTCCCTGTTCATGCTCCTATGGAAAAAAACTCAGCAGAGGTCAGCAGTGAGCTGGCTTGTGGTTAATAAAGTGGTACTAGTAGCGAGAGAGCACAGATCCATCTGGGAGGGTAAGGCTTATTATTTCTATAGTAATATTTAAGTGCTTATGCTGCAGCCTATTGTTATTCTCTCTCTGTTTCTACATCATGTGTGGTGAGTTCAGTTATTTCAGCCTGAGGTCATACAGTGTTTGAGCCTATGGTGTAGTGCAGAGGGATCACCCCAGAGTGCTCTTTGTGATATAAAAATCTACGGTAGTATCTTCTGCCTGGACGAAACATTCCCATACTCGTTACTGTTGTGTCATGTTCTGCTTTCATTACAGCTCAAATTTGCTCTGGAATCCTTTTGGATATGCTTAAACAATGCAGCAGCCTAGAACTGGCCAGTTACTGGTATCGAGGTATGCTAAGGTTTTAAAACAGCAAAGCAATGTCATCATACCTTTCCTAGGTTTTGAAGTCCTTTTAATGAGATCATAGTAAAAGAGCAGGAGTAACCTGATGAAGATAAACTGAATGAGGTAGATGGGGGAGAAGGAGAAGTTTTCTGGTTGAGAGTGAATAAATGCCAGGAAGGATTGAGTGGAATCTGAGGTTGTTGGTTATGGGGCGTTTATGAGTCAGGGAATCGATCAAGACTTGGAGCTGGAAGATCAGATAGAGCACAGGAGGCTTGGCTCTTGGAACAGGGCGATAACCCTGGAGACTTGAGCAGAGTGCTGAAGAAATCTTGCAGCAGATATTGAGAAGATCGAAAAACATCTTGCATAAGACAGTTTGAGTGTTCAGCGTCTGTTACTATAGCGACTGAGAAGCTTTTTATAATATTTGTGCATAAAACTCTCCTTTAAGTATTGAGCATGGTGGAAGTAGTTCAAACAAAAAGTTTTAGTTTACAAATAAATTTAAAAAACTACACTGTTTTACCAGAGACATGACAGCAGAGGTGGCATAACTTCACCAGAAAAGCACTACACCCCCTGTTGTCATGGCAGTGAATTGCTTTGAAGGACTCCCTACGCTACGGAGAAGTATAAAATGAGAACATCTCTGTCGATACGTGTGCGTCTCAGTGCAAACTTTATGAAGGGGAAATTAAAGTAGGTTTTAAGTAGGTGGAACGGGGAGAATGAGGGCGGACAGTTTGGATTGCAGAATGAAAAAGGTAAGGTAGAGGAGCTCGCTAGTCGTGTTCGTGAGTCAGAGTCTTTACTGCTGGAGTGATCATGAACAATGAAACCAAGGGAAAACTCAGGTAGCAAGTCCAAGAAACATCACAGAAGTAACCTTCAGCACAAGGAGATTATTAGGGCAAAACTTGGAGGAACAACCAGAAAACATGGAGGGCATAGGTTACCATGAAGATTAACACTCAAGCAGTGAATGTTTGGCATCCAGCTCCTCTTATCCTCCTGCTGGGGACCAGATGATTAAAAAGAGTGGAACAAATCTACATACTGGGCCTTGCCTTCTAGTGGAGAACTTGCAGCTCTAAAATCACCACACAAACACACCAATCCAGATTTTTGACACTATTGCTGTGCACTGCTACCCAGCTGGCTTCAAGAAGGCTACCATGCCATTCCCTAGCTTACAACAATGCCTTTTTGGCTGTTTGGAAACTCACTTAAGGACAGCCAACCATGCCTCTTGTTAAGCTAACTCTATTTTCACCCTCATGACCTTCAATAGCATGTTAAACTTCTCTGTTATGAGTTGGGAATGGGGATAATAATGATATTCATGATGCAAAGTTACTATAACGTTTAGCAGGTGTTTAATAGATGTAAGCCTCGATCTGGATGATTCAGGCTCCAGTGCAAGCAGTGTTCTGTCTTCCGTACAGGGCCTGTGACACCATTTAAAGGCTCAGGAGCACTTTGTAGGCGTTTGGATTCGTTGGCTGTGGGCTCGGTTTGAGGTATTTTTGTTCATGTTTACCTTTTCTCTGCATGATTAGACTGGCAGCTGTTCCACTAGCTGCTTCCAATCAGCCTCATTACCTTAGTAGGATAAAAGGAGAGCTGTTCCTGAAGGCTGATGCTAGATAATTCCACTTCCCAACGTGGTACAAGGCCAACTCCTATTTGCAAGTTGACTAGCAAGTATTTTATAAACTTGCTAAAAGTTTACTTACCTTTCCCGTAGTAATGGTGAGATGAAGCCCCATGAGGCATTAAAAATGAGCCAATTGGTTCAAGAAAGGGTTCTGCTCACAGGGCTTCATGTGAAAACAAACCTCCCTACTGGCCAGATACACAATCACAGGCAGCTGTAGCTCTTAGCCACTTAATGTGTGATGCATTAAAATTGTAAGTCTGCTGTGGCTCTATAAGTTCCGAAAAATGATTTCTCCACATAAAATATTACAAATGTGAATAATATCAATATTTTTGATTGTACTCTGTCAGTTAATTATTCCAAAAATGATAATATTAAATGTTATTTCAGGTTATGTAATAACAGGGTATCCGCAGGGTTTTAAAAAGTATTAAAAAGTGATCAATCAAAATTGTCATATTTAAGGCCATTAAAAGTATTAAATGTGGTCTCAGAGGTATTATTTTTTCCAAATTAGATATTATTTTTTCAGACAATCAGGTGTCCTATTCTGAGTGAAATTCTATCTGCGTTCGCGTTAGTTCGTTTAAATATGGGCTTTACCATATCTGGTCACATGATCAAAGATCTTTCGTCTCCGTCTCAACTTACGTTTGATGCTGACGTCATATTCAGTGGTCGTTTGCCATCATCTCAGAACACTGCGCGCTCAACAGAAGTGGCTGGCTTACGTTTTATTTTAAAATTGCTTCAAGGCATATCTTCAACGACTGGACAACCATCGTCATCTTCATGGGCAAATGCAAGTTTTCGAGTAGCTGGGTGAATGACCCAGCGTTTAAGGACTGGCTCAGGCCTGTAGTAGGGAATAATAGGCAAGCTTATTTTGCGGTTTGTAAAAAAAACATCAATGTCAACTGGATGGGAGCTAACATACTTCGGTCGCATATGCAATCCACTAAACGTAAAAATGGAATGTGTGCTCGGAGAGAGCAGTTAATTTTACCAATCTCAGCTGTCTGTGCGGCTGTACCTCCACCACCACTGCCGCCGCAAATTAGTGCCACTGTAGGCCTACTGACCAATGCTACGGCTCCAGCAACGTCTGACCTCCGGGTGGCCATGGGCGCCACACCAACACTGCGCACGGATGCTCTGTGCTGTCTGAACACTGCAGTTAAACACCACTCATTGAACTCCAATGAAGGAGTTTCTGAGCTTTTTAAAGAAATGTTTCCCGACTCTGACATTTCAAAATCCTTCACGTGTGGCAAAGACAAAACCGGGTACATCATCAGATTTGGATTAGCATCGTTCTTCAAAAAACAGCTTGTTGATGGCATCAACAAGGCTGGGCCATTCGTGTTGATATTTGATGAGAGCCTCAATCAGGCGACAAAGAAAAAACAGCTTGACATCCATGTTACTGGGAGGATGACCGTGTCCAATCCAGATACTTTTGATCTCAGTTTTTGGGACATGGAAGGGCCGAAGATTTGTTGCATCACATAAAGGTAAGTTCTCTTTTATATAGCCCTACTTACGCAGTATCCTGTGATCACTCATTTGAATGATGTTATTTATTCACAAAGATTTTGTATATTATACGATGATGTTGGCTAATTGACTGTTATTTACACAAAATAATAAAATTGGCAAAAGTCCCGCAGTTACTTGAATGAAACCTGTAGGCCCACCTGCATTTATTGACCTGGGGGGTATAGCTTCAAGATACAAGAAAACTATAATTTTAGTTTTTTGTTAAATCTAACAACTTATCCTAGTTATAGAAATGTAATATTTGGCTACGGTTTTGTTGTTGGGGGAAAAAACAATAAATAATTTAATTGCTAAATTACCAATTATTAATTGAAATCAAATGTGTACTATGCCGTACAGGGATGCAAACAGCGTGCTTTTCGGCGCCTCCTGCTTTTTTCACATCAGTTTGGGTGACAAAGTCATCTGAAGGCATTCCATAGCTTAATGTGAGGGACAAAAGTCTATTTACATCATTAAAGTTTACGGAAACTCGTTTTCCCTCCTCTGTGGCAGTTAATCATTCTCCATTCAGTAACGTTATTCAAACAGCACGCGTGCGCCTCTTCCGGTTACAGGAGGATGCACGGTTAAACTCTGTCCAATATGATATATTCACATTAAAATGCTTGATTTTTAGAGAAAAAGCTGTGGATTTTTACAAAATGACTATATTTTGTTGGAGTTTGTTGCTGTTTTAAATGACTTGCTACTGTGTGCCTGTTAGATCACACACACAAGGACTATGAATCGGCATCAAACGCACAATAACTGGAATTTAAACTCTTATAGAAACAAATGATAAAGAAACTGTTGGACAGATATACACTAGGATTTGTTTGTTCGACATTTCTTCGCTTTGTGCCGTGAACTTTTAAATGCGCAGTTGCTATTCTGCGCACTTAAAGATTATTAAATGCCTATATTTTTTATACTTAACCTGCTCAATAGATTTAAAATAAGCATAATTTAATTGTGTATTATTTCTGTGTAGTGTAGCGTAGGCTATATAAATATATACGCTTCTGAATTCTTTACATTCATATATAAATATAAATTTGTGAAATGTATGATTGCCTGATTGATTTTTTTAAGGGTATTAATAGTAATATTATTTGTTTTTATTAACATGTTTAGATTTTATAAAATTACTATGCAGATTTCTTCAAGAAATAATTTTTGCAGCTTATTTATACACTCACTAATTAAAGGTGTTAACTGTAATCTTACACTGCAAAATGATAACTTAAAAAGGATTAAATTCATCATAATTATGTAAGTATCTGGATATTTGCCGTGGGGCGAGGGCTTTGATAACTTCTCTCGTTTTTGACCATACATGTGTTCTGATCCCTGGTAGTGATGGTTCTCCTTAACCAATCTTTGTGAATGTTGAGATCTATTTCACTGTGTCTGTATAATAACTTATAACAGATATCCTCCTGGTGTCTATTCACAGCAATGTGTCACACAATTGAATATGAGGCAACTGCTATCAGTTGGTATGGATGGCCCCAATGTGAATTTCAAGTTGATGGATCTACTCCAGAAAGAACATGCAGAGCTCTATGGAGGTGCCCAGGTTGTCACTGTAAGAAGCTGTGGACTTCACGCTGCTTTAAAGGCAGGCTTTACTATGTGGCAGTTAGAAAAACTTCTGCGAGCCATGCACTTCCTCTTTCATAATGTTCCTGCCAGAAGAGAAGATTTCACTAGCCTGACGGGGTCCTCCTGCTTTCCCTTACCATTTTGTGGCCATAGATGGGTGGAAAACGTTCCTGTGGCTGAAAGGGCAGTTGAAGTTTGGCCAGTGCTGAAGAGGTATCTGGTTGCTGCAGAGAAAAAGAAGGTTCTAGTCCCCTGCACAGCTTCATATGACACCATAGTAGCTGTACAAAAGGATTCTTTCATTATTGTAAAACTCAATTTTTTTCTGGCAATTGCAAGAACTTTCAACCCCTTCTTGACAAAGTTCCAAACTGATGAGCCGGTGTTGCCTTTCTTGGC
Organism: Apricaphanius iberus; assembly: GCA_028564705.1. NCBI lineage: Eukaryota > Metazoa > Chordata > Actinopteri > Cyprinodontiformes > Aphaniidae > Apricaphanius > Apricaphanius iberus. The sequence goes on from JAPXFQ010001656.1 coordinate 239,351, forward strand.
AAACTATTTGACTGAGCTGCTCATGGTAATGATCATTAAATATTTTATAAAACTGCATTTGTTGAGTCTGTGTAAATTGTTGGATTACTAACTGCTTGTTTTGTAATTTTTAGAGTTTACTGAGGCGGTTCGTTCAACTAGAGCTCACCCAGGACCTCACACCCCTGCAGCTAATCAAAATTGATCTAACAGATGAAAACAACTAGGTCTCCCCAAAGAGTGTAGACATAGGCCTGGGAGCAGAATCTGCTATCGAGGTAGTATTCTTTATTTTTTTCCCCCTAGAGATGCACATGTGTTTTGGGTCGCCTGCACAAAGAACCAGGATGTATTTTGTAAAATTAACTTGTCATTTAGTAGTACTACTACTGCTACCACCATGTTTAGGCTGCAACTACTACTACTCAAATTAATAGTAATAAGAGGATGAAAAAGAAATAGCAATAAATAAGTAAAACAAATTATTTTCCAAAGCATTTGCAGTGAACATTCACTAATGTTCCTCATTTGTTAGGAACTTCAGAGCAAACCAGGATTCAAGGTTGGTGAGCTTTCTGTGCTCACCTTCAGGCGAGAATGTTTACAGGGCCTGGTTAAGGTTGTTGTGAAGCTACAGGAGAAAAGCCCCCTGAAATTCAAAGTGGTCAGCCCGATTGCATGCTTGGACCCTTCAAGAATGCACAGAGATCCTGATTGGTGCACCAGACAGATGAAGGGAATAGTGTAAACATTCCTCCAGGGCAAACATTTGGCAGGTGGCATCCCAGCTGGTAAGAAGATATTGTATAGGGACTGACAAAGTGCATAGGTTATTCAGATTGTTTAAAGCCTTGTGTGTGTTAACAAGATGGTTTTCTGCATTCTCCTCTCAACAGTCAGGAAGTGTCAATGCTTTATCAAATTAATAAGTTCAAAAGAAGCCTTAAACATTCCTAGCTCTACTTAGATGTTATAATATGATTTTGTGATTTATGTATTGCCAAATGCTCTGATAGGCCAACTGGGAGTACTAAACTTATATGACCTATTAATTAACTTAATTTCTTTGTCTATGTTGTAGGTGATGTAGTCATTCAGCAGTTTACATCATTGCTGTCTCTTGAGGGCAGAGGTGAACAATTCCGCTCTTTCCAGCCTTTCAAGCAACGTGTGGATGTGTTTCTAGACTTGACCCTCAGTCCATCCTACATGGACCTTTTGAGATTCTGGCAGAGCGTTTTACTTCTTTCAAATGGACAAGCCACTGTGGAGAGGGGCTTCTCCATTAACAAGGAGGTGGAAACCTGTAACTTCTAGGTGAATCCTTGGAGGCACTGAGGTTAATCTGTGACAATTTCAGTAGCTGTGGTCGTGCCCTCAAGGTGCCTTTAACCAAGGACCTGCTGGCTTCTGTGGCCTCAGCAAGGTCCCAGTACAGGCTCTACCTGGAGCAAGAGCGTCAAAAGAGGGAGAGGGATGCTCAAACACAGAAAAGGAAGGCCGCAGAGGACGAACTACAGGAGCTCAAGCAGCAACGCAGAGTCTTAGACGAAGTCTGTGCCATCCTTGAAAATGATGCCAACAAATTGGCAGAGGGGAAAGCTGGGTCAAAGATGGCCCAGCTAATCACCAAATCAAACACACTTAGGAGGAGACACAAGGAGAAAAAAAGAGGAACTGGTCAAAATGGACAAAACTATTCAGGAAAAGACCATGGAATTAAGGCACTTGCCATAGGATTTTATGCCCACAAGTTCATATTAGGCCTATAGCACAAGTGCAAACAATAGTTCACCAGTTAATTTAGTGGATGCCAGTTTGTGAATCAGCAACAGTTCATAGAAGATGACAGTTTGTAATGCATCAACTTGCAGTGAATGCCAGCCAGTGTGTTGGAACTATCCATTCTCTCCATTGCACATTTCATGTAGTTGGTTTTATTTTTATTAAGTGAAATAAATATGTGCAACATGTTGTCAAACAGTCTCTAAATCTATTCTTTTTTTGTATATGTGTCAAAATCTGTGTAAATAACTGATTAACACTTGCAATTCAGTGTCGTGATGGTTTTAAAAAAATTCTGAAGGTAGTAAAAAAGGTATTAAAAAGTAGTAAATTTAACTTAAGGATTGCTGTATATATATAATAATGTTTTTCTTTCACTTAAGGCCAAATACATGGTCTTAAGCAGGTGAAGGAAAGTAAAAAATGCTTGTGGAACTAGGAGGAGTGGACTGAAAATGATTGTGTTACTTGGATAATGATGTTAAGCACGGGGGAAACTTTCATTTTAATTCAAAAATAGCAGTTGCTCAACAGTTTTTGGTTTTAAGCGATTCCTTTTTTTGGACACCACCTCACCAGCCTTCGAAAACACTCTTACACAAAGCACAGAAAATGCCAGCGTACAAAAAAATACAAGAGCTAGACTACATAAATTTGGGTACAGTAATTTTTGCTTTTCCCAATATTCCAGGGGGCTTTCCAGCCTGCTAATATTTGGCTCGTTATCCTCATGTAAATTATGGTAAATATGGTAAATTATGGTACTATAGCATGGATAAGGTGTTATTGTACCCCATCTCCTTGGAACACAATAAACACTTCACCTTTGAATAAAATGAGAAATGGTTAACGCTCAATTATCTCTCTCTCCTGTGACATACATCCCACGAATGTGTAAACGTTTTGACCGTGCAATGCAGGTTTTCTTTTCTGTGCGGTGAACTGACAGTGGCCACACATCCTGCGCGTGATGTGCGCGAGGCACAGCTCGAGGGAGTCGTGCGCAACCTGAAATAGAATCAATCCTATCTTTTCATGTCCATGTCGAGCGTGGGTCTCGTCTCCCAGAGGAAATACATTTAACTTCTCCTTTACAGTGCCCAAAAATGCAGCATGTGTGGCTGCCTGCCACTGACGGACCTTGCGTTGCGCAGCACTGTGGTTACGCACAGTTGAATGGGTTCTACTGTAGAAATATGTGCAAAAAGTTCATAGTCAAGTTTTATGTTTATTCTTTTAAACTAGCTAAAAATGATTAAGGGCTAAAAGCAATTTTTGGAATGTTTGGGAGAACCCTGATCATTTGTTTGCTGTGTCGTCTGCACAAATGGAGACGGCCCAGCTGGTTTGTCGGAGATTGCTGCCACAGAATTTGACTAGCCGTCAAAGACTTCTACTACTAAAAAGTCTCTACTTGTAATTGTAACTCGTGTCCTAAGGAGCTGGGGCCAAAATGCAGTTGCCTGATGGGTTCTATTTATGTTCCTAGGAGTTAAATATCATTCAAAATCCCCTTTGCTGTAATTTGGGAAAATTAAAGAGAGATTTTTGATGTTTGCAAATGTTCAGTCAGCATGACCTCTGTATGCAGCTGTGTAACAAAATTACAGATCTAATGATTGTTTAAGATTGAAGTGCTTTCTTCTTCCCAGCGGTCTCCACGCTGCTCTCCAACAGTGGACTGATGGACCAGCTGCAGACAGTCATCTCCTCCTCCTCTGCTCCGTCCCCCTCTCTGTCTGCCTGTCCTCCTTTGGCTCTGCTGTGCTGCAGCCATCTCCTGCTATCCTCCCTCATTACCTTGCAGCGCATTCACTCCACTCAGGTACACACCACAGCTCAGCTCGGCTCTTATCACTACTCCAGGATGTAACTTCTCTAATGAAGGCACAGTCAAGGGCAAAACGCACAACACACAGCAAAACCAACTAAAGAGCTGGGTGTGGGTGTTGAACAGTAACAATTGCATGCATTTGATATGCATCACAGTACAAATCTGCTCTGCTTTGTTCTATTCACAACAGAGATTCTGGAAAACAAGTTTTAAGCTTAATCCTGCTTTATCTCTGATTTCCTTGCCCTTATTTAATTTCTCTTCCTCTCTCCCCTTTTCCCTTTATCTCATCTCTAAGGTTCATAAGAGTATTATTTGGAGTCTGGACACAGCTGTACAGCGACTGTTTTGCCAGAAAAGAAACACAGACAATCTCTTGCTTGGTAATGACAGCTGAATTACAACTTGTTAATGTTTTAAAATGTTTTTTTGTTTCCGTTTTTGTTTTTTTCTTTTATTTTTTTGACAAAGGACTTCACATGAGTTAATTTTGAGATAAATGTGATTTGCATCTTGGATGTTTGCAGCCTGCTGTTCAGTGTCCAAAGCAACAGGATACTGAAGACAGGCATACCTTAGTCAGTACGTTTACGTGCACATCTAAATGTAGATTTCTGGAGTAAGTCAGTTTACATGTGATTCAGAAAATGGAATTATTAAATAAAGTATGTTCAACTCCACAACGCCACGTGGCGTAATGCTCCACTTTGTTTTAGCCTTATACCGGTTCCTCGAGCGGTACACTGGCAGTAAATAGAGGCCGGCGGAAGAGAAGTAAACAGAGTCAAAGCAGGATATGCAAACTCAAAATGCTCCTCCTCTTCGACAGTCCAAAATGCACCGATCGGCTGCTTACGTTTGTCTTAGACACCACATTCTTTCTACGGTGCTTACACACCGAACGCGATAGACGTGACCAGAGAGTCAGGTTTACATGTAAAGTCAATGGAGGAGTGCGATGAAGCACGACTGGGGATCCCACCACAAATCAGTAGTGCGGCTGGTGCGTTTAAGGCGCGACCGAAAATATGCGCTGCATTTTGTGCATTCACGCTTATCACGTCTGCCGCAGAAGTTGGAGAAATCTCAAGTCCAGCTTCAAGTTGCGCTGCGACAACCAATCAGCTGATGGGTGTCAGTGATGCTGGGACTGAGTAAATGAAGTCACAGGACGTGAATACTGATGAACACCGTGGCTAATCACCCCGAGCTACATCATACCAGCTGTTTTCTATACAGAGACAGGAATAAAAAAATAAACATAATAAAGAGGTTAAACTATTTAGACAGGAATGCTCTTAAGAGGTTTGTGGGTGGCTCTTTAAAGAACCGTTGTGTCCGAAAAAGGCCCCGCTCTCTCCACCGAGAAGTGAGCCATGAAGAGCTTCCTAACCCGGACACCCAGACCTGATAATGGGCACGTCCCATGCCGCTCACATATAAACTTTTGCTAACAGCAGCTTGGTAGTTGGTGTGTCAGCTGGCAAAGCTTGGACCTTCGCGGAACAATATGGGCAAGGAGCCATGGTGTTTATTGATCCCTTCACCACAGCTCGACTGGTAGCTCGGAGACCATAATGCACCCAGCAGCTGCACTCAGACATGCTGGGTTCGATGGAGATGGTGCTCCGCTCCCAGGTTCTGGATCCTGCTCGACAGGCTCTACCCCCGCAGCAGCGGTCCCAATATTTAACGTGGTCAGCTGAAAGACCAGAGTCCACTGGGAGCTCCTGGACACGCGTGAAAATGGCATATGACCAGTTTGCTTTGGACATGCTTAAGGTTGCGAATGTGCAAGTACTAATAGTGTTGTTACTGAGTCGCACCTCCACGATTCTCAAGTACGGGTGGGGAGTTGGCTGCAGAGAAATGCATTTTCCAATCGCATTATCTGGGTCCCTTAGTCTGATTTGTGAAACTCCAATTAAGTTTAGCTAAGGTGTATACATGCATTTCAAAAGTCTGATTTCAGTCAGACTATGGTTATAATTAAACTTTATCTTGCTGTATGTAAATGCAGTTTACAGTGGCATGAAAAGTGTTTTCCCCCCTTCTTGATTTTTTTTCATGTTGGTCACACTTAAATGTTTCAGATCATCAAACAAATTTATTAGTCACAGACAACAGAGGTAAACACAAAATGCAGTCTGTAAGTGAAGGTTTTTAATATTAAGGGAGAAACAAACCTACAGGGTCCTGTGTGATAAAGTGAACAAAATAAACTGTTGAGCCACCCACAGCAGCATCAACTGCAATCAAGCTTTTGTGAGAATTGTTATACTTCAGACACATAGGACAGTTTTCCAGCATGAACCTCCTGTTTAAGGTCATTTCACAGTTTCCAAAGTCTTGATTTGCTTTTTCTTCTGCTAATCAGAGGTGGATTTTCTGGCGTGTTTTGGATTATTGTCCTGCTGCAGAACCCAATTGGTTTTAGCTTAAGCTCATCAACGGATGTCTAGACGTTCTCCTTCAGGATTCTAATTTAGACAACAAAATTCATTATTCCATCTATGACAGTAAGTCTTCCATGTCCAGAAGTCGCAAAACAGCCACAGACCATCATACTACCACCACCAGGTTTTACTGTTGGTATGATGTCATTTTCTGAGATGCTGTTTAGCTTTTACTTGAGCTATAACAAGAATCAAGGTGTTTTCTGGCGAGCTTTTTGCTCAGCAGTGGGTTTCATCTTGGGACACTGCCATTCTGGCCATTTTTGTCTAGTCTATTTCTTAGGGTGGAGTCATGACCTCTAACCTTAAGTGAAGTCTGATTTCCTTTGGATGCTGTTGTCGGGTCTTTGATAGCCTTTTGGATGAGTCGTCGTTTCGGCTTCAGGTTGGCTCGATAAATTATACTCTGGTGTGATAAAGAACTGTTAATTTGTGTTTTAACAGGGGCAAAATCATTTGTCACACAGGGCCATGTAGGCTTGGATTTTTGTTTCTCCCCTAATAATAAAAACTTTTGACTAATATTTCAAATTCAGCGCAATGACTTTTTCCCACCACTGTTGTCTGGTGAGCATACGGACTCCCAGAATATCAAAATGTTTTGATGTACTGTATGAATCAGGATGCTAATGAGGTTGTCTTTCTTTTAGTTTACATACAAATCTGCAAACTTCCTGTCAAAGCTTCATCTTTAGTGGAGTCACCTAACCCCATGCTTGCATTTCACACTGACTCATCATATTGAATGTCCCACATCCCACTGCAGCGCTCGTAGACAGATCATCCCTGCTGCTCCTGTGTCTCTGTCTGTCAGCTGAATAAGTAGCCTGTCAGGGTCACCGTGATTTATTGGCTCCCTTCTGCTGCACACTAATCTCTCTCTCCTTCCCCTCTCTGCTCACTCAGCCTCCTCTGTTTCAGTACCTCAGTTTTTTAGCCCCCTAATATTTCCTGTTCCAGCATTGCTTTTCTGAATCTCTGTATTAGCTTCCACTTTTCTTCTCTCACTAATTAGGGTTCCTTCCCTTAGGGTGTTTAGATCTTGGTCTTCATGACATGACTGTTTCAGATGGTTGATCACTTTTAGATTGGATTCTAGTCCATTAGTATCAGTTTTTGGCTTTTCTTTGCATTTTCTAAACTCTAGCTGAGTCTTTGTTGGTTTGAGGTTTTTCTGACTCTGCGCTCAGACATCTTGAAACATGTTGCCTTTGTTCTCCTTCACATATCAGTAAAAAAATAGCTTTAATTTACCTTTACCTGTTTCCATTAAATCTCAATTTCTGCTCCTGATAGATTTTTTCCAATCATTTATGCTCCACTCAATAAAAATATTAATTTAAAAATATGACGCTCAATTAGATTCAATACCCAAATAGTGATGTGATTGTTTATTTGTGATTAGTATGGCCCATAGCTTGTAAAAATGGATATTAAACATTTCAGAAAACTTCAAATCATATTTTTAAAAGAAGCTTTTAAAGACAGAAATATTGTTCAATTAATATTAGCAGGAATCCTAAATACATACTGTGATTATTTGGCAAGTTGGGGTTTTGTGCCTGGCTCAAGAGCATATCACCATGTGGCAGGGGTTTGTGGAATCATACTCCCTGCCTTCTCTGTGCCACATAACTTTTCATCGCACAGAACCAAAGTCAGTCCTCCATTCAGGTTTCTTTGTATGGATGGCATCAATATTGATGGAAAGTTGAGAGGAAGGAAAAAGTGTTGTAGAAAAGGATGCACAAGCAACAGAATTGAGAAGAATATGAAGCAAAACCCATTCAAGCGGCTGGGGGACATTCATGAGGTGTTGACTGCAGCTGTAGTCAGAACTTCATGAGGCACCATGCAGAGACTTATCCAAGATTTGGGCTCCAAATGTGTTCAGCCACTTCTAGAACAGAGACAATAGTAGAGGACCTCTTTGCTATTCTGCAGTGATGCAATAATTGATGCAAAAGGAGCCTCCACCAAGTCTTGATTGCTTAAACTGTACAGTACACGTACTTACTAATCACCAGCTGTAAGCCATATTTATTAAGCCATGAGCTTCATTTTCTAAATTAAATTACTAAAATAATAATTTATTGAGATGCACTTGCATTATGTCTCTCTTTAACTTACCACCCTCTCATTTTTTGTCTCTAGTCAGCTACCTGAGGATGCTGCAAGCTTTGCTTGATGTCGACCTGGCATCACCGGTGGTGTGTTTGACCACTGGTCCAGGATTGGTTGGGCCCAGGCCTCTGGAGGCTGAGGATGGAGCATTGTACCCACTTGGCTCGACAGGGGCCCAGTTCCTCCTCACCGCTCTCAGTGGTCTTCTTATGCAGGTGCTGCACAACACGTGGAATCACTGTCATCCTGCACTATTCATGTTTGCAATATCACAATCGCAAAGGTCTACTTGAATGTGTTTATTAGTGAGATACTATAATTCATTTTCTATGCGTGCAAATTCTTAATGCCAATAATATACAGGATATGCCCTGCTGCCTTATCAGACCATAGAAACCTAAACTGTACAATATATCCTGAATATATCATAATTTCAATGTCAGCGTGTGCAATATTAATAGTCTCAAGGCTACGCACTTTTCATTCCAGTGAAATATTCTAGTAGGTATGTTTCTTTTTTTTCATTTACCACCTTTCATAGATCTTTTAGAGAGAGCATCAACAGTGTAACATGATTTAATAAAAATGTTACTCAAAACACAAAACATTCTTAATTATACAAATAATGGAAATAAAAAATACTATAATATTAAAAAAGATCTTAAGGACAGGAGAGTTTGAACAATAATGTCTTCTGCTTTTTAAATGAGTCCAGACTTTGAAAACAGCAAAAAGGTAAGGAACGAAGCTTGTTCCACAGCCGAGGTGCTGTGTTTTGATGCGCAAGTAGATGTGTAAGCAGTGCGTAATGAAATAGACGCGTTTTCCCCGCACACTCAGCAGCGCGTGCCTTCTGACTGACAACGTTTTAGACCCTTACCTGCAAATCCGTTCCACCCAGCTGGTCCCGGGAGATCATGAAATCACAAAATCATCAAAAAAGTAGTAATTCTATGTTAATGGGTATAATAAACTTGCAATCCACTCCCAATCACTTGTCTCATTAAAAATTGCAGCATTCTTCACTTCAAGGGTCAAATTCTTGTTGAATATGACAAAAACCAACAAATTAGACCCTCAGAGACCAACTGATTTCAAACCTAGTGTCACAGGTAACAACGTTTTGTTTTGGGGGGTTTTATAGTTAAGTATTCGGAAATCTGCAGGTGTCTTTTATTTTGAAATTTGCTGGATGATTTACACTGCTGTTGTGTCTGAGTTCCTGTCTGGTCCGATATAAACTGCTGAGAGATGCGTCTTAGAAGCATAGCATGTAAAAAAAAGAAAAGAAAATAGACCCGATGCAGAAAATTTAGGAGAGAGTCTGGGAAGCATCCAATTTGCGCCTGGTGGAAACAGACGTATTGACTGTAACGGCAGCTATTAGCTGCATATTACGCTTTGCTTACATTACATTACATTATCAGCTGGGAACATTTGAACAAATCTGGCTTCTATGGAAGATTACCAAGAAGAAATCCATTAGAAGACTCAGCTGTGTATTGCCACAAACCATGAAGGCTGCAAAGCTAATATGTAGATGATAATAATGTACAGACAAAAATTCAATCATTCGATCAACTGTATGCAGGGTCCGAAATTAACACTCGCTAAATGCAAGCAAATTTTCAGTTTGGCAAGTAAAATTAGTTATGTATATTAATCCTCATTTCTAAGGATTTCTTTGACGCTCCTCTGCTGCCTGTATGTGATGTACACAAACGTACGTGAAACTTGAACGCCAACATACGTAAAAGTTTCCTCATTCCGGACATGAAAATACTTCACCTGTTAACGAAATTCACAGTTTGAATCCAAAACAGGTCACCTACGTGATTCGTGTGTCCGATGAGGGAAAACAAATGGCCGTGATTAGTGACACGCCGCCCGCAGCAGTGAGCTGCAAGGTTTCAGAACAGTCTGACTGAAAGAAGCTGTAGTTTTAATTACTTTTTAAATCCTGCGAGTTATTTAGGATTGAAAACTTTCAACCGACCTCAAGTCCAGTTTCGTTTTATTTCAGCTTTGCGATGGTAACTTCAGCCGAGAGCGCAGCTGGTCGTTAACAGACTTTTAATAATGCACTGCAAACAAAGTAAGAAACTCTCACTCTCTCCTGACACAGAGACTTCTGTGCATTTTTATATGAATGAGCAGCTATTCCTATCAGTGCTGCTGAGCTGGGACGTATCTAGGAGGTTAATTATTGAGGCTAAAAGGGCCCAGGGTGGGTCTGGGACTGTAGCACTAAAATAAAAGCAAAGGTGTTTGTTTAGTGGGGACCCAATCTGAGCTAGTCACATTTTACTGTTTTCATCAGTTAAAATTACATTTAAAGTAATTTTTTTTGCTAAGGGTTATATGACAATACAATAGAAAACCACAAATAAAAACATTGCAACTTTTTTCACAAAAAAAATTAAACTGTTTAATATGTTAACTTAGCTACCTTATTGCTATGGATTGTTATTTCAAATAAATTCTGTTAAATTCAAACATTTATTTTTTTCTTTTTAAAAACATATTTCTAAAATATTTCTTTAAAAAATCAGAACAGACCAAAATATTTTTTTTGTTAGCTATTTTTGAAGTTTTCACTCCTTTATGTGTATCTGTAAAAATCACGTTGAATTTCGGCTGGTAATAAATATGCCTGGCCAGTAAATATTTTTCATCTACCTGCCATCTTGGGCGGTGAATACATTTTTTTATTTCAGACCCTGACTGTATATGTGGTGGAAAACTAACATTATCTGTGGAGCAATGGGATTCTGGCAGCATCATGGTGTGGGGATGCTCTGTTGGATGAGGGATTTGGTTGCAGCTAATAGGGAGACGGATTGGGTTGAACAGAGGGTGATCCAAAAAGAAAACCAGGAAAGACCCCAGGGTACTCCGTCTTTCAGCAGGGCAACAGTTAGCAGACATTCAGAGTTATATCAGATCAGATTAGATCAAATCATATTTATGTTTTAAAAAGTTAACGCTTAAATCTACTGGAATTTGTTCATAGAAACTACACAGCTATTTTGGACAGAAGAATAGGGTGGGGGGGTTTCAATCAATGTGATTAAAGTTGCAAAATGCACACCACAGTTTATAGATTGTTAAACATTATAACAGCCAGTATGTGGCTTTTAATATTGTCATTGCTGCAGCATAGCAACCTTTGGTCCCCTCTCTCTAGAAAACTGGACTGCTATGGTTCAGTGCTCTGCGGTCTGCTGTTCTGCAGCTGATATGAGTAACACGTCCCAAACCACTCCTCGTATTTTCCTCTCTTTACTCGTGATGTTTTGGTTCAGCTGCAGAAGGAAAGCTCCATCTTTTTCTCTCTTTCCATCAATCCAATCACGTTTGCATCCTCATCTAGCAGAAAGATTTGCTCTCCTCACTTACTCTTTCGTCTCCTTCCGCTCCTCCTGTTAGCACCTTTCTATTTAAGCCTCCCCCTTCCTGACTGTATCTTTGGGAATAACGCTGCTCTTCTTTTATACATCCACCTGGCCTACTTCTGTATTTTTGAACACCATCCAAAGCTCACTGTCAGCTTCTTTGCAGTGGGAGATGCATGCATTATTAAAACTTTGCTCAATCACTGTCCCTCAAGTCAAATTGTTGTCCCTTCTGTGTCTGAATACATCTCTGTCCATCTGTCAGTGTGTATCCATGTGTTTCTTCTCCCTCTGTATCTGTTGCTTTTTCGCTACTTTCTTGTGAGTCAGCACCCATTACTGGTTTTTCTTTGACTGAAGGATTTTTTTGGGGGGAAATACAATGTCAGATCAAAAATAGCTACATCTACATAAAAGCCTAAGACATCACATTTCACAGCTGGTGGGGTGAAGAAGGGCTCCTGTTGGTAAACGTGCCTCTTATCTATTTTTCAATCTAGTTTTTTTCAGCATCTCGTTTTGAACCTAATTTGAAATCTGAAAGCTAAAGTCCAGGTTTTTGGCTACTTTAATGCTTTATGGATTAAAAAAAAACATGTTTTACTGTCTTGTATGCACAGTAAATATTTTTTTCAGGACATAACTCTTAAAAACTCCCAAATGTCTGAGCTATTTGTTCTCCTCAGGTCTGAGCTTTAAAAATCTGTCGACTGATTCAGGTTTTACAGCAACGCCGTCTCTCCAGAGAGATACCAAAACAGAGAGATTGAACAACTCGCACCTTTTTGTGTCTACTAGACAGCCTATCACAGCAATCTAATGATAAATGTAACTGCTGAAGACGTATCAGGCCATCACAGTTTGCTATTTGTCATTGTCGCCTCACTTTCTAACTGTTGTCAAGATGACATATGAGCACACTGACAGAGCACTCCCAAATCCTTTATACGTTTCCTTTTGTGTAAAAGAATCTTTTCATCGGTGATGACCCTGCTTCACGACAATATTCTGACTAAGAAGAGGTGCTGAACCTCCTGACCTTTATGGTTTTCTTTTAGGTTTACAAAAGATTTTGAATCACTTTGAAAGACCAATTTTCAATATTTCCATATTCATACAGCTTGATCTTTTTAAGCATTTCATCCCCATACATCCACAAACCTACATATACACTACCGTTCAAAAGTTTGGGTTCACCCAAACAATTTTGTGTTTTCCATGAAAAGTCACACTTATTCACCACCATACGTTGTGAAATGAATAAAAAATAGAGTCAAGACATTGACAAGGTTAGAAATAATGATTTTTATTTGAAATAAGATTGTTTTTACATCAAACTTTGCTTTCATCAAAGAATCCTCCATTTTCAGCAATTACAGCATTGCAGACCTTTGGCATTCTAGCTGTTAATTTGTTGAGGTAATCTGGAGAAATTGCACCCCACGCTTCTAGAAGCAGCTCCCACAATTTGGATTGGTTGGATGGGCACTTCTTGCGTACCATACGGTCAAGCTGCTCCCACAACAGCTCAACGGGGTTCAAATCTGGTGACTGCGCTGGCCACTCCATTACCGATAGAATACCAGCTGCCTGCTTCTTCTCTAAATAGTTCTTGCACAATTTCGAGGTGTGTTTTGGGTCATTGTCCTGTTGTAGGATGAAATTGGCTCCAATCAAGCGCTGTCCACTGGGTATGGCATGGCGTTGCAAAATGGAGTGATAGCCTTCCTTATTCAGAATCCCTTTTACCCTGTACAAATCTCCCACCTTACCAGCACCAAAGCAACCCCAGACCATCACATTACCTCCACCATGCTTAACAGATGGCGTCAGGCATTCTTCCAGCATCTTTTCAGTTGTTCTGCGTCTCACAAACGTTCTTCTTTGTGATCCAAACACCTCAAACTTGGATTCATCCGTCCACAGCACTTTTTTCCAGTCTTCCTCTGTCCAATGTCTGTGTTCTTTTGCCCATCTTAATCTTTTTCTTTTATTGGCCAGTCTCAGATATGGCTTTTTCTTTGCCACTCTGCCCTGAAGCCCAGAATCCCGCAGCCGCCTCTTCACTGTAGATGTTGACACTGGTGTTTTGCGGGTACTATTTAATGAAGATGCCAGTTGGGGACCTGTGAGGCGTCTGTTTCTCAAACTAGAGACTCTAATGTACTTATCTTCTTGCTCAGTTGTGCAACGCGGCCTCCCACTTCTTTTTCTACTCTGGTTAGAGCCTGTTTGTGCTGTCCTCTGAAGGGAGTAGTACACACCGTTGTAGGAAATCTTCAATTTCTTAGCAATTTCTCGCATGGAATAGCCTTCATTTCTAAGAACAAGAATAGACTGTCGAGTTTCAGATGAAAGTTCTCTTTTTCTGGCCATTTTGAGCGTTTAATTGACCCCACAAATGTGATGCTCCAGAAACTCAATCTGCTCAAAGGAAGGTCAGTTTTGTAGCTTCTGTACCGAGCTAAACTGTTTTCAGATGTGTGAACATGATTGCACAAGGGTTTTCTAATCATCAATTAGCCTTCTGAGCCAATGAGCAAACACAATAGAACACTGGAGTGATAGTTGCTGGAAATGGGCCTCTATACACCTATGTAGATATTGCACCAAAAACCAGACATTTGCAGCTAGAATAGTCATTTACCACATTAGCAATGTATAGCGTGTGTTTCTTTAAAGTTAGGACTAGTTTAAAGTTATCTTCATTGAAAAGTACAGTGCTTTTCCTTCAAAAATAAGGACATTTCAATGTGACCCCAAACTTTTGAACGGTAGTGTATATCATTAGGAATTTATTTAAGCAGCATTTGAACAAATATTTATTTAAAATTAATTTTAAAATATTTTATGTGCATTTAATTAAAAGGGTCATAATTTGTATATCACAATTATTTTTGTTTTGTTTTTGAGACTGTCATAATTACATTGGCTTACAGCTCATGTGCACATGTCACCGATGCTGATTTATAAATTACCTGCAGCTCCCTGATGTCCATATCATAATTGCTGACTGTGCAAAATGTATGATGAGGAACTTTAGGCGGTCGTAAGCATGGCTACTGTTCTTAATAATTATTCAGAAACTTCTGAAAGACATGGACCCTCATGTTTAGCAGGTCTGAACATTTGCTAAGAAAAAAAACCTTGCAAATCTTTATTTTTCTTCTTTTTTTTCACATTGAAAGTAACGTTAGGCTTTACAATTTACATTTATCAAAAGCTGGCACGTCCGCAACACACAAACGCAGTTTACCTTTTAGCGGCAGCTGCAGCGAGTGAAGAGCGGAGGACAGAGAGCTGAGGCAGAGCGCAGCAGGAGAAAGTATGGGGGGGCAGATGTTACGTTCGGTAGACTCGTTCTCTACGCTTTTCTACAATGATTGGTTGAAACAGCCTCACCGTGCTGCAGCATCGTGTTGTCAGACATGAGTATTGCACATTTAGCACAGAACTCACATGTCCAAAGCTTTTTTCCATAGTTTAGACGAGCGAGTTGTTCCAGCGTATGTAAATGTTAAACAGGGGGAGCTTTGAAGATGAAACATGTCTTTATCTTCCATCATGACAGTAATCCCAGACATTCCCTGTTCCATTAAGTGTAAACAAACATTTAGAGACATCACAAATTTTTGTGGTTTGAGGATTGCTCTGTTGTCTTTTGAAAATGTGTCAGACAAATAGGCATATCTAGCTAAATAAAATTCATTAAAGTTTGTGGTTGTAATGTAACAAACTCAAGAAGTTCAGGAGGTTTCAAAACTTCTGCAAGCTATTGCTTGTTCTCAAGTATATTTTGTAAACACAGATTTGAGCTGCTGTTATATCACATATCACATCTACTTAGTAGATAAATCATACATTGAACTCTCCACTGCTATATTGTTCGATTCTCAAATTGATGTCTGGATTTCTCCCTTCTCAGAAACACGAGTTGCTGCTGAGAACCTCAGTCAACTGTCTGAGCTCCCTCCTGGGCTTTCTTAGAAGAAAGAATCCTGATTTAGGTAGGAAATACCAGAGCAACTGCAGGTAACATGACCATAAATGTGTGTTTTCAGGGACACAAAAATGACAGAATAAAAAATAAAAAAAGAATGTTGAAGGTTCTAGTCAGTTGCCATACATTATGGGCATTTTTTTATTTTTAAATGACATGTTTTAAATGCTTGTTTTTGTTTGAATAATGAGACAACAGACCACTGCAAGAACGTTGTGCACAAGTTTTATTCATTGCAGATTTTCTTTGATCCACTGACTCAAAATTATACATACAGCCTTATTTGTTCAAATGCTGCTTATCAAGTTGTACTTCAACCAAAACCAACAGGGTTGTGACGTAATTCTGGCTGGATATTTCAGTTTTTCAGTTTGGACCTCAAAAAAACACTCAGATGGAGTCATTTTAGCCTGGTTTATGGATTCATAATGAGTTTGTACTTAGGATCATTATCAAGTGACGACGTGAATCTGACCCAAACATTATTTGTTACAACAGTGTTTCTCAACCCTGGTCCTCTTGGCCAGCTGCCCTTTATGTTTTAGATCTGCCTCTACTACATCACACTTTATTCGAAGGATTGCATTACCTCATCATCATGCCACTTTGTGCGACCGAAGCCTGTTATGCACTCGTTTAATTAATTCAGGTGTGTGGCAGGTACTTTTTTAAACATGCAGGATAGTTGACTCTAAGGATCAGGATTGAGATACTGTGAGTTAGAACAAAGAAACCCAGTCCTACAAGATGCTATTCTTCAATTTTAAGATGCATTCTTTCTCCAACACACCTGAATCAAAGAACCGCTCGTTACCAGATCTCTGTAGAGATGAATAACTGCTGGCGAGGGAATTTAGCTGCTTGATTCAGGTGTGTTGAAACAAGGATGCATCTAAAAGTTGCAGGATAGTAGCTCTCGAGGACAAAACATGAGCACATCATGGTTCGATGGATTAAAATCCACACAGGAACCTCCATGGCTCAACCCTATCCTAAACTGGAAGCTGCTTGAACACAAACCTAATATCCTTTGGAAAATGTTCCAACAAAACAAAGATAATAATGGGTTGCATTTAGTTTTTTAGTTTTTTTTAAACTGTCCCTGCCTTTGCACTACGTTCAGACCTGTCACAATTTTCAAATCTTGTCACAACCATGAATTATTACTTTTTAACTGCCCGTTATGATTATTTGTCTGTACCGTTTCACCTGATTCCTGACTCTGCTTCTCACGAAGTAGTGGCTGATTTTCCCAGCCATATCTGCAATGCTAAAAAAAAAGTTACTCTGATACGGAGAAGTTAAAAAAAAATAAACATGACATGCTTAGATCCAAAAAAAAAAAAAAAATATTTACCTGGTTGAAGAGCCGGGGGAAAATGAGGACGCTGATAGCACCAACTAGCGGGAAAACCTAATTTTTAAACGATTTTATCTTTTTCTGTATTTAATTCAGCTCTTCCCAGCACACCGCTGCTGCTACAGGACCCCCAATGTGGTGTAACGCTGCAACTGTAGTTAAAATAATATCCATATAGCTGGGGTCGGAGGGATATCAGGCTGGGGAGGCGTAAAATTAGCTTGAGGCGGCCGCCACGCAAATTTGAACACAGGAAAAACCCTGCACTTGGGCTACATTCACAGTGCAGGTCTTAATGCTTGATTCAGATGTTTTGATTAACACTATAACTGAGAAGTGATAGTAAACATGCTCCAGTGTAAACAGTTCATGGCCCTAAAGCCATCACATCACACACGACGCTCTGTTTACGGAAGTAATAACGGCGGCTACAGATGTTGGTGTTTGTGCAGCAGTTTGGCAATTCCTGCACGGATGGATAGGACAGTGTGTTGACAAATTAATTAGAGAAAGGAGGGCATTGAGAGGAAACAGACTCTATTATCCACCGTGCTTGTTTGAGCGTTTTCCCCCTCTTGCTCAGACTAGTGACATTTTTCTTGTCATTTATGTTCAAGATGGATTTATTGCAACATAACCATTCAGACTGAAGTCGCTTTCAAAAACATGAGAAATCAAGTTAAGTAACAGATTTAGTACCATGTATGAAAGTGATCTGGGTTGGATTGGTGCTGTTCAGACATTCATAATAAAACCAGGTATGGGTATCATATGGGCAAAATAAAATCTGATTTGATGTCCTTTTGCCTGCAGTGTAAACGTAGAATTGGTTCATGCAACACAATGTGTTAGAAACAAGTCCTTTTATTCAAATCAAAAAATTTTCTCGTCTCTGAATGACACACTGCAGCGTCAACAATGTTTCACGGTCATTCTGTAAATCTGGATGTTTTACAGCTTTTTAGGCTTTTTCTATTTGGTTTTGTGAATTTCCATTTTTCTCCTTTTTTGGTTTGTCTCATGTTTCATTTAGCCAAGCATGCAGTGTGTCAGCCTTGGTCTCGATTTCTTCTGTACTGCAAGCTTAGTTCAGGAGAGAAAGGCCTCCTGCACCCCGCTCTTCTCAGACTCATCACACTCGTAAGATATTTCTCTCATGGTTTAATGAGCAATAAATGCTTTAGATTGGAAGTTAATGTGTTTCATAATATAAAAGTGTTTATGTCCCCTGAATGAAGGATGAATATTGTTATGTGGGATAATGCACAAGAATTACTGGGAAAAGAGATGTTCCTGACAACCATAAAGACTCGAATGTTTCATTCATCAGTGATTGATGGGGAGGAACAAGTAGAAACAGTAAGAACTACTAGTTAGCTCCAGTTTAGGTCCTTGAGAAGATCCAGGCTCAAAGGCTAAGTAACTAAAGTAGCCCACCATTTTTATGGCTATTTTAGTCTTTTCTGACCATCAGACTTTTTAAACATCCGTGCTGTGGCAAAAGGAGCAGGAACGCTATTTATTACACATTGCAATAAATGGCATCCTTGCACTGCACCCTTTACCCATTAATGTGCTAAAAATTAATGTAATGTAATATAAATTCTTTACAATCCGAACTCTCATCCTCTTTCTATCCCTATGAAAGGCGGTGCATTTCTATTTCTATACATTTCTGATTGTGGGCCTTGTTTACAGTTGTTGCAGTGCAGCACGGCAGCAGTCCTGTGGGAGCCGGACCTGCTGCATGTGATTGATACTGTAGAGAGGACAGGGATAAAGGAGCTCAACCACGAGGCAGCACGAGCACTAAGGTTGCTTCTTACACAGGTGAGCTGTGTGCACAAACACTGACAGGCCTTTATAATCTAAAATGGACAAACCCACAGATGGAGCCGATATAGACCAGTACAAACACAGACATGTTGTTGACCAGCAGAAAAGAATGTTATTTATTGCCTCAAGGTGTTTCAAATAATTTATGACCACAGATTTATGGAAAGATCAAAACTAATCTGAGGTCTGTGATTACGGGTTAATGTTTGTGGATTGTAATTGCAAAACTGAATTATTTCAACGGGGTGGTAATTACCTGAGCAGCGTGTGCCAGGAAATCAGCTTTTTAAAATGTCCCTGTCAATAACAATGCAAACATTTCAAAAATCAAATTATATTGAAAATGGTCTTCTGAAATAGTATTGCAATTCATTAAAAATAATATGGTTTTGTCCTCAGCAGGCATCTCTGTTGGCATAGAGATGTGTGCCATTAAGCTGGTAGCTGATCAGATTTGCTAAGGAATAAATCACTGCCTCTTTTTCTGTCAACATAAAATCTGAATTTTGCGAACAAAAAAGGTACAAGGTCCATACACTCTTGATATTGGATAAAATATTTTGGGATGCCTAAACCAGAAGTTTTTGTAGCTGATTTTCATTTAGCAGTTTAAAAAAACAAATCCCTCACCTGCCGATTCCAACTATTCATTGAGAACAGCAATTTATAACATGGTTAAAGTAGCATACAGTAATGGTTGATCAAACACAACCCAAAGTTATAGGGTGGTCTCTGGTCAACACCCTAGTCTTTAGCTCTGGACTCTGGCTGAGCAGCTCCTATACGTTCATTTAACGCTCATGTTTGTAAAATTAAAAG
This sequence comes from Apricaphanius iberus, assembly GCA_028564705.1. Lineage (NCBI taxonomy): Eukaryota > Metazoa > Chordata > Actinopteri > Cyprinodontiformes > Aphaniidae > Apricaphanius > Apricaphanius iberus. The sequence continues at coordinate 258,939 of JAPXFQ010001656.1, forward strand.
ATCGCTTTTAACCCAATGCCAGTAGTATGAATAACTTTGGACTTGAATGTATCTCTGGACCTCAAGCAGCCACACTGTGTAAGATCGAGTACCAGGATTACACTATAATCTCAAAATAAACAAAATTATTGTAAACATTTTAAAGTGTTGTAAGCATCTTGTTTTAATACTTATCAGGATCGGAACACAAGAAGCAGTTTCTAAGTGTTTTCCCCTGAGTTAACATCCATCCATCATCTTCCGCTTATCCTGGAATCGGGTCGCGGGGGCAGTAGCCTAAGCAAAGAGACCCAGACCTCCAAGTCTACCAAATCACATCAAAATTTCTTAATCCAGCACACTCAATTACATTTCAAACTGGAATGTTAAAATTTCTCCAATTTTTGCCAAGTGGGTTTAAAAAAGTCATACCCTAATTGAAGTTAAACTTGAACTAAAAAGAGTAGAAGCTTGATTGAGGTGTTTTTGGAAACAAAAAAAACACTGAGTTTTCCCCCATGATGGTCTCCTGAATCTTTGCGTTAGTGTCCAAGAGTAATATGATCTTGAATACACTGAAAAAAAGATTTGCTTTTATGGCTCCCTATTAATATTCTAAAATCACTTGCTGTAAAAGTGGCTCTAGCGTGCAGTTGTGGACTAGTGGCTTCAAACGGTGAGTTTGACATTATGTAGTATTTTTGAGTGGGTTTACTAAAGTGTTCAAGAATCTCAAGAATCTTATTTTACCAATGATGAATGATTTGTATATAGAAAGGGTGTTTCAAAAAAACTGGTTTGATTCTGAAGTTCATAACATACCACATGGGAGATGTGAAAATGCAAAGGAGTTAATAGCATGAAAGAGACTAAATTTGTTTTTGGTTTCAGTTTTGCTTTAATCTACTTTATCTTCTAACATCCTACTGTGGCAGACTGAGATTAAACGTTCCTCTCAAGAAGGGTTTACAACTTCTGTGCTTCTTTTGAGTAATTCCAAAAATGGCTTGTAGACTTGTTCACTCAGTAACGTCTTCCAAATTTCTGAGTGTGAGTTTTATCTGGTAGTCTTGATGTATTCTGCCTTTACTGGTTGGAAAATGATGGGGCGTTTAGGGTGTATTCAGACCTACACTGTTTGGTCCACTTTAAACGGATCAGGTCTGAAGACAAACAGTCTCGATCCGAACCAGCTCCACAATACATCCTCCTTTCTGTCATCCATCCATTTTCTTAACGGGGGGGTCGCTATCTCCAGGTGTCAACGGACCTGGACAGGTCGCCAGTCCATCACAGGGCCACATAGAGACAGACAGGACAAACAACCATGCACACACTCACACCTAAGGACAATTTGGAGAGCTCAATTAACCTGACAGTCATGTTTTTGGACTGTGGGAGGAAGCCGGAGTACCCGGCGGGAACCCACGCATGCACTGGGAGAACATGCAAACTCCATGCAGAAAGACCCTGGGCCAGGATACGAACCCACAACCTTCTTCCTGCAAGGCAACAGTGCTAACCACTGCGCCAAAATGTTGTTAATTCCTGATCTTCTGTCTTCTGTTTAATCATGCTGCTGCGAACATATCGGGGGTCAGAGTGCGCAAAACGCATTGTTTCCTTGTTTTTACTGCACGCATTTGCTGTTCTAAATTTTGAAACAGAGCATTGCGAAACTGGTATTTCGAAAGATGGGAGAGACAATCATACAGCTGCTCTGACACGCAATGGACCAGAGATCATGACACCGACATGACAGTTTTGCCAGAATAAACAGCTGAGCAGTAGATAAACGGGACAGGGCATTAGCTTCAGTCTGAAGACTCCTGCACTTACCTCTCATCGCTCAGTCCCTGTCCCAACGTTGCCTCTTATCGTAACCACACATCAGTTCAACAAACCGCGTCACCACACATCTTGAAAACTCCGATCCAGTCCGCCTGCTCCGTGTCTCCGACTTCATTCTGCTGCAACTCTTGTTGCCGGCTATTAGCTCCTGGGCTAACTCCTCCAGAAGCTCTGCTACAGTTCTTCTCGGGTCCCATCTGCGGCTCAACTCCATAGCTCTGCCCGTTGCTCGCTCACCTCCCAGCCTTGCAACGCCTTGTCATCTTGCTCCGGCTCTCCTCCGCGTCTGGAACGCTGAAACATCTCTTAGCCCTTGCATTCATTCCTGCAGCTTTGATATCCATATGATTTCACAGCGGTTTACCTCTTTTTCGGGTCTTTGCTAGTTCCGCCCACGTCATCGCTGTCCAATAGCATCACCGATCGTCACACACGTGGATGCGTTTACAAAATATAGTCCACTTGCAAAAATTAACAGTCTTAATACAAACCGCACCAAAGGAAAAATAATAGTTTGCCTTTGGTCCAGATCAAACTACCGGACTAAAGGTCTTGTCTCATCTGAATAAACCCGTGAAATCAGCAACAAAAGCTGGTTCAGAGTAAAACTGGCTGATTCTGGTCACCACCTGATTTCATAGTACATCTGTAGTTAGTATGAAAGCATCACAGGTTTGGGCTTTTACATTAAGAACAAACAGATGATCTCACTCAGGAAGCATTTTAGGTAGAAGCAAATTAATCATGTAATTTTCCTCTGTGAATTATAAAGCTCCATGTGCTCAGCTGTGATCACGGTTCTGACCCCAACTTCCTCTGCACTGAGTGTCGTTTGCTAAATCACTCAGATCATCCCTCCTAAAAGTGTTGTTGCCGTCTAAACGGCATCCTTGTTGTCATCCTTGTCAGCTTTAAAGCAAGGCCTTCTGGGATTCATTAAGGACATCATAAAACACAGAAGGAGTCTCAGCCACATCAGATTGAATAGATTGAATCTGGCGTCACAGTCATGACCAGAGCTGCGTTTAGTATTCTGCGAAGAACTCAGCATACAAGACTGACAGAATGGTGGCATGATGGCACACACTGCAGCTCCCTATGATGAATCATGAACTATGTGATTGCATGCAAATGTCTCAGCTCGGCTGTGTTGTGTGTGTTCTGCCTTCATGTACAGTGCCTTTAAATTAATGTGTGTTTTTTCAAAAGCTTAAATCTGTCAGATTTTGCTCTCACAGCTTGGTTAATGCGGTTAATACTGACACACACTGTTTTTTTTCTGATCCTCCGCATATCAGTCACCTGTGTGTCTGTCCATCTATCACTTTTGCTGTGGGTTCACCAAACCTCTGTTCGTTGGAAAATGTTTGTCCCCCGTCTCTGTGTGTTTCCATATAATTAACAGGTCACTTTAATTGGTCAGCAACGATGACGCCTCGTCTTTTTCTGCACATGTGGAATTTGAAAATTACACCTTAAAAAATACTTTTTTAAGTCTTGAATTTTAATATCTGGGTCTTAAAATTTGTTCTCTATTAAATTTCTTCATATTGCATTTTTCCTCAGAATTTAGTTTGTCAACCACAATTATTTTGAATAAATAACGTAGCATAAATAAAGAGTGGCGGAACCAATAACTGAGAATGCAACAAAGCCCCTGGATGGTCAAAAGACTCAGAACACATGACCTCTTCAGTAAACGGATATTAACTTTTTTTTTAAAAAGCATAACCAATGTTAATAAGCAACTTTACATTTTTAGGCAAATATTCTTGGGGCCTGCTGAAATGTTCTTTGATTTTTCACTCCTCCGCTTGGTTTGTTTTCATCTGGAACATATTCCACATTTCTCAGAGAAATAAATGAACACAAGTTGTGAAATAGGCCATGAAACAGGTATTCATTTTTTATATAAATGGTCTTAAAAAAACTTGAATTTAACGTCAACAAACCTGTAGAAACTCCCTGAATATGCAAGCATTGAAGTGTCATGCTTGCAAGCTTTCAAAACATGTGATCATTTCTTTGTATGATTCTCTCCAATCTTTTTTGTTTCATTCTTTCCCCTCCTTGTTTTTACTTCTACCCTGATTACATCTGCTTCATCCATCTTTTTCATTTCTAAATTACATAATCCAGTTGTCCTTTTCCTTCTTAGTATCTAAACAATAAAATCAATAAAATATGATTGTTTCTGTAAGCTTTGCTAATTTTGCTGCTGTTGTCTCCTCTGACTTTGAGCCTAACATCATATTGATGTCATATTTTTCTCTCAGATCCAGAGCAGCGTCCCACTGCCTACAGAGGACCACAAGCTGAGAGTGAGAAAAATGATAGAGTTGCTTGGACCACCGACATCTGCAGAGAACCGCAGTCTGTCCAGCGTTTTGTATCCAAATCCTAAAATGAATCCAACTCATTCACATCTCTGGACGAAACAATTTCACAGTCTGATGAACTGTAGGTAGTATACATTTGCTTACATATGACCTGCAGCTCACAGGCCTCAAATCCCCTGAACAAGTCCCTTATCAGCTCTGTAAAAGCAAAACTATCATTAGTATGCACAAATACAAGATGAAATATGCATATACTGCAATTCAGATCTAAACACTACTGTGTCATTGATCTTTTTAGAAGTCTCTTTAATGTTTGCTGTACTGTTTCTTTCTTCGGACTTTTATCCAGCTAAACAGCATGAAAACTTCAATATTTTTGCCACTTATTTCAGGAAGTAAAACTCATACATTAGGTTTTGTCAAACATGGAGTGGAATATATAAAGCCTTTTTTTCTTTCAATGTTGATGATTATACACACAGTCAAGAAAAAAACAAATTAATTACTTGAGAAAATTTGAGATAAATTAGTAGAATAAGGATATTTTTAAAAATTCTGTTCACTCGGTACTTGGTTGGTGCTCCTTTTGCATAAATTATTGCATCAATGCGGTGTGGCATGGAGGAAATCAGGTCGTGGTTCTGCTGAGGTCTTCAGGAAATCCAGGTTGCTTTGATAGCGACCTGCAGATCATCAGCATTTTGGGGTCTGCTGCAGTTCCAGTCCTCTGAAGCCTGCAATGTGTAGCTGTGTCCCTGATCCGACACACCTGTATCAAATGCTGAATTACCTCCAGAGTCCTGCTAATGACTGGATTATTTGACTGAGGTGCACTGAATTAGAGGTACATCAGAAGTTACACTGCAACTATGGTTCTGTGAGTTCCCAGAATCCTGTGAGTGGCAGTAAATAGAGTGGATGTAACTTCTCGCACTCCTCGCAGGTCGAGTTTTAATGTACACAAAGTCACGCATGTGACACGTAGCGCAACTGGGCATGCGTCTATAAATTGCATGCCGGCAGCTACACTCTCCCAGGTCTCCCAGGATCTTCACGCCTGAGAAGTTCAGAGTTACTCCCATGATTGGCAGTCATCCTGTTCTGTTTCGTTCCCTTCTGACTGCCAGTGACAGTAAACAGAGTGGATGACTTATGTCAGTGTCATAAGGAACGGAACACTCACCCACCGCTCAACAGGTAGCAGCCAGAGGCAGCCCCGCCGAAGCGAGCATGGCCCAATGCCCAACATTGAGGCGGTAGAAGCGTGCAAACGTGCACGGAGTGGCCAAGGACAACACCACGCAGATGTCTGTCAGTGGCACGCCCCTCATTGCCACCCAGGATGTCGTAACACTCCTGGTAGAATGGTACACAATCCCAAGAGGAGCCACTGCATCGCAATGGCCTCGACGACCCAATGCGACAGTGTCTGTTTTGAAAGGGCTCGACCCCTGTTCACTCCACTGTGACAGACAGAACAGCTGGTCCAAACGCCGGACAGTGTCTGTAGCCATAATGTAAAACTGCAGTACCTGGACTGGGCACAGCAAATTTGCCCGCCTCTGTTCCTCAGACTGGAGCGGAGGAGGGCAGTATGCCCCCAGCTCGATTGCCCCATTCACATAGCCTGGGGACAAAACCTTGGGAAGAAAGGCGTTGTTGGGCCACAGCGTCACCCCAGAACCATACTCTTTCCACCCCAGGCAGGCTTGGGCTGATGGATAGTGCGTGGAGCGCACTGACGCGCTTAGCTGTTGTCACTGCTAACAGAAAGACCGTCTTTATAGACTTTCAGCGGGGCTGCCGCCGTCGGTTCAAAAGGCTGCCCGCTCAAAGCCTGCAGGACCAGGAGAAGGTTCCATGATGGCACCGGCCTGTACAAGGGAGGACCCAGTGCCCCGACTCGCCTGCCATCAATGAGAAGATGATTGGCCGATATGGCCAATGGCTATCAATGGCGGCTCAGCCGGTGTAAAACAGATACCGGAGGTACCTCAGAATCTCATGCAGGGAACAAAACTCAGGTCCACCTCCCTGCCGGCGCACCATGCTGATGCAGCAATAATGAGCATTGGTGCTCCTCGTCGACGGAGCCCTGGTGCTATCTAGCATTTGCCGAATGGAGGGCTCTAAGTCGATAGTGGGCCGCCCGCCCCCCTCAATGACCACACTGTGAGCACATGATGGCCCGGGGAAGGATGCCAAATCTTCCCCCCCCATCTGAGAGAGCAGGTCCTGCCTCAACGGAAGGCGCCACGGCTCCCCGTTTCACAGACGGCGGAGCAGGGGAAACCAGACCCCTCACAGGCCATTCCGGACCCACCACAAGAACCCTGTGTCTTGACTCCCTCACCTGATGGACGGTTGTCAGAATCAGCGGAAAAGGTAAGAAAGCATACAGCAGAACGGCCAAGCAGGCACTGGCAAGGGCATCAATTCACAATGGAGCGTCTGTGTCTACAAGGGAGAACCACAAGGGGCAATGCGCTACGTGTAACATGCATGACTTCGTTTACATTAAAACTCGACCTCCACGGAGCGCGAGAAGTTATATCCACTCTGTTTACTGCCACTGGCAGTCACAAGGGAACACAACCAAACTTAGGGTTAAAAGACACTGGCCTTCAAGGTGTGGAGTTTTAGCAGATACTGCTCTACAGGGTTCAGGTCAGGCCAGTTTGTCGGCCAGGCAAGCACAGTAACACCATGGTGGTTGAACCAGCTTTTTTTACCGTTGGCACTGTGGGCCGGTACTAAGTCCTTCTGGAAAATGAAATCAACATCTCCATAAAGCTTGTCAGCAGAAGGAAGCATGTACTGTCCACAGTCTTCCGCATGACTGTGTCCTCCTGACCAAGACAGATAAAAACTGGAGTCAGGGGTATCCAACTCCAAAGCTTCCGTCCTGCTGCTTTTAGATGCAGCCCTGCTCCAACACTGGTGCCAATGGTTCAATTATTTCTTCAGTATGCCATCAGGTTTGCCAAAGGCCTGCTAAGGAGTCATTCATTTGATTCAGTTGTTTTGGAGCAGGGTTGCTTCTAAAAGCTTCAGGACAGTAGATGTCGGGGAGTCCCTGAGTTAGAGGCTTTTGCTTCTGTTTGCAGGAAAATTGCTTTCTTCCAATATACTAATTATCTGACATAATGTTGGGGTTGTAAATAAGCTGTATGAGTGACGAAAAAAAGTCACCAACTTTCTCCTGTTTCATAATATTCTAATTTTTCTGCTATAACTGTACAAACTTTCTAATCAAGAATACACTGTAACAAGTTAAACCTGTGATTAAAAAAAAAGGCAAAAGATTCCCAATGTGTTAAACTCCATCAGCTGTGACATAAGCTCTAGTTAAATTATTAGCAACGAAGGAATTGTGGGTTCATTTTGGATAAAGTTGTTTCTTGTTTAAAGTGTTTGCTGTTAAATTATTCAAGCGTTCACCCTTGGCTCTATTGATCCCTAACTTATTTCTTCAGACACGTTGGAGATGTTTCCCTCTGTATGTCCGAGTTCTCTCTGAAAACAGGCTGATATGTACAGCTGGTTGCTGTTATTTGTATTTCTAAATCTCTTTGATTCCTTTGTTCTTTCCGTGTTCCTCATTACACGTTATTTATGTAACAGCAGCACAATAAACTGTGAGTAAGCCTGTGTTGAAGCAAAAACACATCTGACATTGACAGCAGAGAGGAAGGTCTTTGCTGCCAAAAGGAGCACATGTTGGTGTCGCTCCTGAGAGCAAGAAATGTCATTGTAGAACAAAAATGTCCTTGGTGACATTTCTGTACAACATTTCTTGTGTTTAGTTCTGGTGGAGGGTTATGTGGGTGTTAAGGTAAAAAATAAAAATGTCGTTCAATATACCAGGATACTACAACTACTGTTGTTTATGACCGACTTTTAATACAGTCTTTAATTTTAAACGACATCCTATTGAACTGAACATCTACAGACTAGAGAAAGGACAAAACAGAGCGGCCTCCCAGCTTTCACTAAACTCTGCTATTAGGAAACATTAATGTTTTCTCATGCAGCTGCAGTAGGGAAAGGAAGATTGACTGAACCAGAACTTTGTCAGAGAAATAAGGTCCATAACACACTGTGCACTGAACTGAATAACTCACCTGAAACAATTTCAAGCTGAATGGACACATCACTGATACCAGAGAAAAACCAGCTGACGTCCACAGCTAGCAGTAGCATCCAACCAGCCCAAGCTACTTTTGTATAAAACGCAAGTCGGCAGATTCTCTGATGAGAAGGGATTTTTCCCAACAGATAGCTTTAGATGAAAATAAGATGAGATTAATAAAATGTCCAAAGTGACATAACCATATTCACATCTCAACCCTCTCTCCCTTTCTTTTTTGATCAGGATCATTTTCAGAATGTACGCATCACCATCACAAACTTTCCTTTATTTATTACATTTATTACAGATTTGCACACCAAAGTCACATCCTTATGATCACTGCCTGTTATAGGTCTATTGTCCACTTCATGGTGTGGTAGAGCAACCCAGCTGTACCTTGTCACTGTGAAGCTTCAGCTCTTGAGCCAAGCGACTGGATGGAAAGATTCGCCATCTTACCATCAAGTTAATTATCACTCTACATGTCGAGTTTTGAATGTCGACCACAAGAAGCAGCTTTGGTTTGTTCTGAACAGATTATTTGCTTCTGCTTCTTTGATTCTTCTCCTAGCATTTCTGTCCCTGACTCGTCAGAAGTGTCCTTGTTCTTGTGTTCACTAATGTTCCCTAGCAAACATGAGATGTCTTCAAAGAACAGCTGAATTTATTCTGCGTTCAATTTACCTCGGACATGGAAGTGACGTCACAACTGAGAAAACAGCGTTCAAGTAAACATAACATGACAACACCAAAGCAACCAACTCGAAGTCAGTGTTAGAAAAATTCTGAGTTGGAGGTTACCTCGGATAACTTGATTTGGCGACAGCGTTTCAGTTAACTTGGTCGGATACGTTGAGATTCCAATATGGTGATGCCGAGGCAGCTGTAGTTGTGCCTTTTACAAACAATATTTTAAGCTGTATTTAAATATGCAAACACCACTTTTATTGTGTTATGTTTAGAGCATTCAGGAATCCCCGATTCCAGGCCTCAAGGGCTGGTATCCAGCACGTTTTAGTTCTTTCCCTGGTTCAACATACCATAATGAAATGATAGCTCATTAGCAGGCCTCTGCAGAACTTTGCCATGCTGAGAAGGAAGTTGGACCATTTGAATCATTACTAAAACTGTTAGGACACCGGCTATTGAGGCCTGGGCTGCATCCGAAACCACTGAATGTTAGCCTCTAAGCACTAACACTAGCAACTAATCCTTAACCTTTCATGGGGTCAACAGTGAGAACACTATGGCTAGTATTCTAGGGAGCTGTTTGCGAATGTGCCCATTTCGAACAGCCTTTCTAGCCGACGTCATTACGCGACGTAAACGCACATGAATGACGCATATCAAAATAAACCTTCAGAAGAGGTGGTTGTACTCACATGCGCGCGTCTTTTTCCTTTCAGCCATTACGAGAGGTGCATTTACGTGAGGTGGGTCGGGCGACTTGTATTGATGGCGTCTTGTGGTGCAAGGGATTGTAGGATGGCACATAGCTCCTAATCGCCAGTTAGTTAGCATCAGAGGTCCCTATGCTAAAGTGGCTATGATAGTTAGCATACAGGCCACTTTCCCTAACGCCTTCCTAACTGGAAGCCCAATTCGGATGCATCTTATCATGGCGGACGCTGACACACATCCGGTTTAGCCCTCTTACCAATTTAGTGGTTTCGGATGCAGCCCTGGTGTGAAAGACCCCTGATTTAGAGGTTTAGAGTTGCATGCCCTACATGTGAGATGGATTACAGACACACTCTTACAAGTGTGTCTTGTAAAACAGACATTTTTCCAGCACAGCGGCCACATTGAAAGTCAAATTTGGAGCAAATCAATTTTTTGACTGATGGGAAGTCCGACTTCAGATGGCATTTCAGTGGATTTTTCCCCCACCTGGAGGTCAGAATTTCAGAGTTCCTATTACAAATAGAATGCAAAGAGAGTAAAGGAAGGCGAATACAAATACATACCACACTATTCAGATTTTTATTTGTAAAAGTATGTAAAGAATACTACTTTTTGTTTGTTTATTATGCAAAATACCTATAAAATTCAACAAAACCCTTACCAAAAAGCAGGACATATTAATTATATTTTATTAAGTATTACTAATTATAAAGTATATTTCTCCAAGTATACTTTTATTCTCCAAGTACACTGATACAAATATACTAGCAGATTACTAACGAGTATACTTATACTAAACTGGCCCACTTTAAATTTAAAATATTACACTTTGAAAACATTAATATTACACTTAGTCATGTTGCAGGTATGGCTTTAGTTTACTTGTACTTAATGAAGTGTAAGTCTACTTTTAGTTAATGAAAGTACACTTTAATGTATACTGATCGTAATCCTCTAGTTATATTATTAGTTCAATACCAGTAAAGTTAATTGCCCATTTTAGTTTACGACTTTTAAACTAAAATAAATTGTGAAATTCATCGAGGACAGTCGGGGCTTGAACCGCAACAAGCCCAATTTTGAACTCCTGAGCCACGGTCACCTGAGAGGTTATACTTCTACATGTTTAATTCTAAATAAAACACGTTTTATTAACTTTTTGGTAAGAGAATACATGATAAAGTACCAAAAGATTCCAAAGGTGACAAATAAAGTAACCACTTTTGTTTTTAGGAAAGTGCTGCATATTTGTTTTTTTACTAAACTAATTGAGCAATCGACGTGGAAACTACGAGCCTGTATCGGTGCGTCTGTGTAAGTCCGCCGTGTAGAAACCACCTCCTCCTCCGCGCTCATCGCCCGCTCCGCTGTCATTCGTCCAAGTCGAGCCAGCCGGTGCGATCGTGGCGCTGGTGGAGTGGAGCGTCGTCAGCCGCATGTAAATGAACCGCCTCCGCTTCTGTCACCTGAGGATCGAGTGGGGCGAACCGCATGTCCTGTCCTCCGCGACGGCTCCCCGACTCCTTTGTCGTTTTGTGCGGGGGATCTAAACAGATTAAACTGCGCTGCCGTGGAGAAAACGCTGCCCGCTAATCGCTGCTTCCTCGGCGCTGCTGTGCCTCGCTACAACACGGTGAGTGAACCTCGGATTGCGTGGTTGTAATGTCCGGAGCCCGATCGATTCTCCGTTGTTTGAACTATGCTGCTCCAGAAAGCCACTTAAAAGTCTTGTTTGAGTCATTATCCGCCATCCGCGTCTTAATCCCAGTTTTAGTGTTCATGTTAAAATGAAAACATTAATCTTTACCGCGATAGTTTTTGGAAACTCGGGTCAGGAAGGGGGACATGTAATCAATTAAGAAATCTAATTAAAGGTCTGCGTGACACTGTTTATTCAGACATCACCATTATGCATGTCTGTGGATTTGCCATTGCATGATTGATGAGAGAGCTCAGGCTTCTTGGAAGTGAGTAGAGAGGGGGAGAAAGATGAAGTGTCAGTCCTTGAACCTCATGCCTCCCACAGCAGGCATGCAGCCTGAGGGGGAGCAGGATCTTCTCCTGCTGCAAACCCAGCTGTCTGTCTGATGAGCGTCTTCCTTTTCCATCCTCCTCAGAGCGGCACTCACCTTAAGGGTCAGCTTACCTCATGAGGTGAATGTTGGAGTATTCCCCAAGCCTTCTGTGATGTACCAAAGACCATCAGAACATAGTGTATGTATGTATGTGTGTGTGTGTATATATATATATATATATATATATATATATAAACAAACAATGGTATGCATGCTTTTACATAGAGCAGAGTAGAAGCATCTTTACAGGCTGCCTAACTGACAAAGGAGGACTCTGAATCTCCCACACAAACTTCAGCCTTTGAGCCCCAGGAGATTGTTGTAGGCAGAGAGGAAAATCTACAGCCATGAGACTTATGTGGGCTTACATGACTCCAGCAAGATCGCAGCTGTCTTTAGGACTCCACATGGCCAGTACACCTCGCCAACTTGATAGCAAATCTGATACAAGCCCACCTGGATGCTGAACATCAAATCAGCTGGAAGAAAACCCATCTAATCCTGGACTCTTCGCAGGAATATGTGATAAACGACTTGGACTGCACCCTGTTAACAGCAGATGTCTTCTCATCGGTGTGCTGGGCTACAGTGTCACACCATAAGAAAGACATTTTAAAAAGCAGGACAGATTTACAGTGATAAAAGTCTAGAAACCAATCACTTTGAAGAGGCACAAATATATTATCCAGAATGTGTGGCGTATCACAGCCTTTGTAATATTGGTCTGGGTAGATCCACTAACCCCACCAATAGTTTTTCTGATGACTTGGATGTTGTAAAACTATCATCCTGTGTAATTAGAGTTACTGCTAACAGCTAAGGGCTGCGTTTATACTCTACTTTCTGTGCTGCCCGCGCCACATTAGAAATGATTGATCTGGTGTTAATGTTCTGCTTGCACTACTTATTAATGTCTCAGCACTTTGTTCTCGCACCGAAAAGCTGCCAGCTTTTGGATACATATTACAAGGGTTCCTACACACTCAAAAAATTGTGTGAAGAAGTATGAAACATTCTTTGCCATTTTCAAGGTCCGGTTTTAGTATAAAAAAAGTAAAATTGCAAAAATGGTTTCCAAACACATCTCAGATTTTCATTTTTCAGAATATAAAAATCCAACTTTTTAATTAATATGGAGTAATCTTAGACAAATTTGAAATATTAGCAGTATTTTTTTTCTTATCCTTCTATATAATTATTTTGAGGAAAAAAATTTGTTGCTGCTAGTTTCATTTTTATGTTACTGTCACAATATTTATATATAATCTATAGAAGTAATCCATTGTTCCGTGATGGATTTTTGATGTCTTGTTATGTTATCGCTAAATACTGAGATGGTAAAACCGTTGCAAGAAAACAAGATTGAGATACCTTTAAACATTTTGTATCAAAATAATGGGACAGTGAACATTTTCACAACGGATTGCTCAATGACACACATTTGTTTTGGATAATAATATAACAAAACATATATGACATAAAATTATCCTGTGATTTAATCTTAAAGTAATCAATTAATAAAACTGTTATGACTATAAAACTAGCTGGAGATCTTGCTCTCTCTCCAGGTAACAAATGGTTTTACTGTTGTATCATCTTGAGATATCGCAACATTCGATAGTAAAATTGAATCAGCAATAAATTAAAGAGCAAAAATGTTCGATCACAATATTTTAAGTTAATGAAATGATTATTAGGAAAAGAAAATGAGCCATTGACTATATTGCAACCAAAGGATCTCATGGAACTTGTAGCAAAAATATAGATTGATATGGTATCTCTGCAAACTATAATTAATTTGTTACCTAAAAATAAAGCCTTTATTATTAGAAAATTAAATGGAAATATTAAAAAAAATGCTTAAACTCTGTCCTCCATAAATTTTGGTGAATTGTTAAAGTGAGCTTGAAATCGAAACTTGATTCATTTTACTAACCAAACTGTTATTCACAACAAATGGTTCAAATTGTTTCTACATTAAGATGATAATATTAAGGTAACTGTGACAAAATTAGTTTGAGACCTTTCTCAAGATAAGGAGATGGTGAAACTGTCATCACAACAAAATTAGCTTTAGAAATGTCTGAGAGTTGATGGAACGAATAAACTGTATTTGCAACAATTATATATAACTTTTCTTTAGATGACTAAAACAGCTTGTAATATTAACTGTTGATAATAAACGGTAAACAAATTAATATCACATTATTACCAAATATGACATATCTATAACCTAATCAAAATGGTATCAATACAGATAATTGTCTTGATTTTATCTTGAGATAATGACATGGTGCAACTTTCAGTTAAAGGAAGTTTGGGATAACATGAGATAATGCAATCGCTACATTACTAAAAAAAAACCTTTAATTTCTGTATCTCAAAATAACTCAACAGTGAAACTATATTTGGAACAGAAATGTTCCATATCTCATTATTTCTAGATAACATTGTAATAGATATGGGCACAAAGCTTGGCAACTCTCTGTACAAACTAGGTTTTGTGATCTTGAGATATTTATCAAGCTGCAGATACTATTAGCACAATGTAATAAGATAAACAATTTATCTCTGTCTCTTACAAGAGGCTGTGGCTCAGGGGATAAAACACATTTTGTGCACAGTTTGGAGCCTTTTGATGCTGACGGCCCACTGATGCCAAATCCTTATTGCTGTAAAATATTATATCACGTTAAACATTTTCACTTTTAATGGCCCAAAAATGTAATGAAATGTTTGGGAATTAATCATGGAAAAGGTGCAGAAATGACATGTCTTGATTGTCCTAGTAACAATCCCGGTTGTGTTCATCCAAAGTCGCCCATCTGGTCAGAGGGCTGCAGCCGCTCTTCTCGTCTGTCGAGCCGAAATATTGAAGCTTTCATTCAGCACTTCAGGTCATTTAGAGAAGCATTTCTCAGAAAGCTTGGAGGCTGTCCAAATAATTGTCTCTAAATGAGGAATTGTCTTCACTCAGCTTTCTTCAGGAACTCTTGTTTCTGCTGACTGCGAAATAAAAACTTATCCTGCTCTTTTATCTTCAGATAAGAGACTTGAATGACCGTAGAGACCTCAGCAGAATGCAGAAATGGCTGCTAAAAATGAAATTCTCATACTCGCATCTCTAGAAATTATATCTTGACCCCTTTCTCTGAGTTAGAGGTTTTGAGCAGCTGCCAAGCAGCTGTCAGGATGTATCAGGAACCCTCTGTAAAAACCGAGGGTAGCTTTAGGGAGGAAATGATTACTGTTTGTCTGTATTATCAGCACGCAGACGAAGGATAGCGTGATTTCTCTCATAGGACTCAAGTGGGACTCTCAAGGGGAAATGCATAGTCTAAATTAACATTCACACCCCGAGACATTTGCTCACTTCCTAGTCCTTCAAATTCAAGAACAGGCACCCGAGCTTGTAGAGATTAACTCAGTTAGAGCAGAAATCAAGTCCCCCTTGCTCATTATCTTCTTCCACTGATCCATGTTGCATTTGCTCTCCTCTCTGTGTCCTAGTCGAGGCAGATGAAATATTCACCAAGAAAGCTGTTGTTTTCCCGGAGGGCCTTACCTCCCCCCCACCACTCTACCCGTCTTCACCTCTCTTACCCTTTCCCTCGTCCTGCCTCCCTCCATCCAACCTCTCTAAGCCTCGTGGCCCTCGACGTACTCCTCGCGGTCTCAACGATGGAGCCCTTGCTAAATTATGCATGCATTATGTGAATTATATCCTGTAGTTTTTCATCCGCATTGTTCCCTCCTCCTTCAGTTTTCTGCTAATGGTATCTATAAATGGGCTTCTTTTATTAGTTTCTATACTTAGCTCCTCTTCTCACTTTTATCTGTCGCTTTTTAAATGTTTCGGAAAGCTCCAGAGGAGGGGGGAAAAAAGGAGTTTCAGCCAGATGAAAATGTTATATAGACCCATGCTTTCAGGGGAGATTTGAGGCGAGAGCAGAGGAGGAGTCTGGTGCAGAGATTGTAAAAGTTCCTTTGGGGGTTTCGCAAGTGCCAGACATCAGATGTGTCTTAAAAGGAACATAAGGGGCCTGTTGAAGAATGCCAGCTACCCTCTGTTGCTCCATATTGACCATTTATACCCCCGTGTGTCTTTCTATTACACGTTTTTACAAGAAGCAGAGGAGACGCAGCTGGGCCAACAGCAAAGGAAACCGCGATAAAGACAGTGATTTAATGTGATTGTAGATGAAAGTGAGGTTTCCAGGATATAAACCAGTGTTTGGAGGGTTTCAAACCTTTTAAGAGGTGTTGAAATGAGCGAGTTAACCAACCTGTGGTTGGCCATTACCTGTGAAGGTTTAACATCCCTAGACAACAGAGGAGAAGTTAGTCTGAGTTGCGAAGAAGGAGACTCGAAGCCGCATTGTTCAGTTTTCTGGTTTTTCTAGGTTAAAAAAAATGTTTAAAAACAACTTCAAGGATTAAATGATTAGCTTCAAAAAAATTCAATTTCCCTCTGGGATGAATAAAGTATTTTCTACACTCCAAGTTCTGCATTTAATGAATAGGATCTGTTTTTTATCGAGTTTGTAAATTCTCTAAATATAATCTCATGTATATGAAAAACCCAAGAGATTCCCGTTTGTCATTAATTTCTAAAACATGAGGCCAAACTGGGATGCCTTGTATGAAAAATGAGTTCTATCCTGTGTAATGGCTGCAAATACAGCTCTTGCAAACAAAGAAGCAGAGTCCTTGAAAGCATTTAAGTATTTAATAAAAAGATGGAGGGACAGAGCTTACTCTCGCATTCCCTCCACTTCCCACTAACTGAACACCTTAAATGGTATTTAGCGACCACTGTTTATATTCTCCAACACGTCGTCTTCAATCTTCTTGTTCAGTCCCTGGAGAATAGGTCCATACCAGTCTGATGGTGACGCATGAAGCAGTCCCTGATGGGTAGGACGTCAAGTAGATATCATGCTGCTCTGATGTCTGTCACCCTGGTGATCTGACATATCTTAATCAAGCACATTATGCCAGAACAACATGCTAGTTTTCTCTAACTTGACCCCGTGCCCTAGATGTATTTACTAAAACAGAAAAAGTAATTAAATCCTAATTACATTGGAATATTCCTGCAACACCTGATTGTTTCCACTGGATTTAGACCGGAAGGTTCATTGAAGCAATTTATTTTTATTTTTTTGGGAAGTCATCACCGATTAGTTGTAACCTCCGTGAAATCGTTTCCTGATCTGAAACGGGTTGTAAAGACTAGAAAACAGCGACTAGTTTAAGGAAACAGTTGTTCTCAACCGGGGACGAACCAACCTGAATTCCTTCATGCTACAGCGAGAACAATTATTCATCCCTTCATCTGAGACCATTACAAACCTTCCCAGGAGTGAACTTTCACACCATGTTCAGAGCATGTCATGCTCTGGTTGCACAGTGGGTTTTAAAGCTGTGCGCGTTGAGGAAGGAGCGAGGAAAGGCATTTCAGTTAAACTGGTTAAACTTCAGCGGACATGGCTCCAGGCTTATCTGTACATTTACAATCCAGCCTTGAATTTCCTGTACAGGTTCTGCAACGGTTTAAACTGGATTCGCTGATTATGTGACTCCAGGTGAGGCCCACACGGCAGAAGTATTGAAACAGCCTCTCAGGTGGGAGATACTGTCTCTTCAGGGATTAGAAGACGGTTAAATGTACAGCGTCATTGTGTGGCTCGGTTGTGTTAAAGTTTGTGCCATCTAACAGCTCCTTCTTCTTCACAGTAGTGCCTCTCTGCCACCCCCTGGTGACCATGTGTGGCGTTAGCGCGGTGATCCTGGCCCTGGCCGCCGTCGCCTTCACCTCGGCAGACTCTGACACGCAGAGACCTCGACACGACTCCAACTTGGAGATCTGTATCCTTCCGCTGTCGGCACAGTCACAGATCACTTTGCAAGGGAGCCTTTATGTTGCATCCATGTGGCGTGTCTGTTTCTCCCTGACCTCGTCTTGTCAGACAAGCGGTTGTTTGAGACGAAGAGGAAAGATCAGCTGAACGCCCTGAAGAACCTGGTGGAGCTGAACGACATCAACCAGCAGTACAAGATCATAGACATCATGCTCAAGGGGCTTTTCAAGGTAGGACGTCTGTGTTTTCCTCTCGTATCCCTGCTACTGATGATGCGCAGACGAGGTCACTGGCATCACAGAAACACTTTTAAAAAGGTTCAGATTTCATGTGTTTTCTCTTGTACTGCATGAAAAGCAATTATTATTATCATTCAAACTGTCATTATGGATGCTTTCATTCAGAGTCCTCCCAGGAGAAGCGTTAATTTACATTTGCTGCCTCCTTTTCCCATTCGACAGTTATCTATGCATCTGCGTGTTGCACAAGGGCGACGAGCGCAGGCAACCTTCGGTGGCAGAAAAACATTGTCAGCACTTTCACGCCACTTCATGTTAGTCGGATAGAGTGCTCCACTGATGCCAGTCAGTGGATAGAAAGTATCATGTAAAAATATCAGAAAGGGAAGGAATTAGAATTAGTTGGTTGAAAGACCAGCCTTCCACAGCTGTTTTTGGTCTGCTTAGTTTAGAAGGTGAAGTTGTAGGAACCACGATTTTCAAATTGCTTTACAAACAAAATATATATATATCTGCCAAGTGTGGTGTGCATTTGTCTTTAGTTACCCTGAATCACAGCTCTGCAGAGACTGAAATGGTTGCCCATTCTTTACAAGCTCAAGCTAAGATTTTATGGAGGCCATCTGTGAGTATGAATTTTGAAGTATTTCACAGCTTCTCAGGTGGTTTTAGGTGTGGGACGCTTTGGCGTGTTTCCATTACCTGCGTCCGTTCTGAGCCAACCCCTTTTTTTGGATTACATCTGCCTTGGTTCCAAGCGTGCCGAAGCAACCCGAAACGCCCGCCTATGGACTGATTGGTCCAGTAATATGATATCCCTCTCACTCCGACGCAGCAGTAGCCACTGATTGGTCTGGAGTTGTTTGTTTGTCTCAGAGTGAGCTGTAGTTTAAATTTTCAAATAAGCAGCACGCTGCTTTTACTGCAAGACGCCTAAAATTAAAAATAAATCTGAATGAGTCGCGAATCATATAGGCTTTAAACAACTTGGAGATCTTGTAGGTATATATATTATTGAATCCATGCATTTCATCATGTTTGCTGAGTGGTTAGTGTTGGTGACTCCCGTTCGGTAGATCCAGGTTCACAGACATTCAAGATTTTTTTTTTTTAATTATTGTTTATATTTTATTTTTACGTTTTTTTAGGTTTGTTTTAGGTTTTGCATTTCAATAAATGAAACCAAAAACACAATTTTAATGGCAGAGCATTAATTTTAATTTATAGATTTTTTTTTATTTAGATTTTTCAATGCAGTATTTATTCTGTTTATGTTTGTGTCATACCTGATTTTTTTGTTCGTAAGAAGAAATTGTAAGTGATAAATATTTTTAAAAACCTACTTTTATTGCAATCATCCTGTCCTGGAGCGGACTTGAATTTAATGTCCAACTAAAAACAAGCCGCAAAAGTATCCTTGTAAAACAAGATGGCTAGATTGACATCACTCTGAGCTATGGAAGTCTAAGTAGTACATTGGCAAAAAAAAAATTTAAATCTCTTTTTTCCTAAAATTAAATCTTCAAAAACATCAGAGAGATGCTTTCTGCTGGAACTCCTCGCCCACTACAGTTCTTTTTAGATGGTAATGGAAACACAAGCTACCCGTTCCAGACCGTTCTGACCCGTTCCATTCTGTACCGTACTGGCCCTAGTGGAAATGGGACATAACATGTAAACATTGTTTGATATAATCCATTTCCATTCTATATCTGGCGATATGTTTTACAGCTGGTCTTAAGCAGGATGATGAATCCTTGTCCCATCGAGATGCCGTCTATACGGGAATTGTTCTTTCTTAAATGGGAAACTTCTTACCTGTTTCTGCATCATGTTCACGCGGAAACGCTTTTCAAGGCGACCCTAAAGGGGTTCCGGTGAAAATGCATCTTTTTACGAAAACGGTGATGTATTCGATCAACCTCTAACCTGGCCTTTAACCCCAAACACATCATGAATTACTGTAGTGGAGTACATGTTCATATTGTAATTTATTAGTTTTGTAACCAAGGTGATGCAGGAAAGACTTTGTCATCGCCTCAAACTCTAGACTCCACTTCCTCTTTGTTATTCTCAGTTTAATTCAGTGTATTTATGTAGCACCAATACACAACACGTCATCTCAAGAAACAAGAGATATTTTGATTCAATCATGCATACATTCCAATTAATCCTTCAGTTCATTATTCCAATCAGTTTAAACATTTTCTATCAAGTATCTAGTTAAAGACTTGGAGCATTCGCTCCTCCTGGACTAACATGTAGCAACAGCAGTCGTCTACATTGTCTCAGTGACTTCTCAGCAATCCCTGCGCTTTTGGGTCATTCAGCATGTTTCTGTGTCTATAAACTTCTCTGGAAACGGTCCTGTGTGGATTCTGATATTTTTAAAACCAATAGCCTGCTTTAGAGAAAGGATCCTGTGTCTGACCAGCCTCAATGATGCTGCCACTACATTTTACCATGGAAATGATGGGTTCAGGGTGACATGGCTGAATGTATGCTTTTAGTTTTTCACCTCATAATAGCATTTATTAATCACAAGCCACATAGTGATTGCAATATTCACCAACATAACCACATATTTTCCCCATGGTCTGCTGCCATAGACCATTGTTTTTCAACCCTGCGCCTCAAGGTGCACTGCCCTGCATGTTTTAGATGCTAACCTGTTTCATCACACCTGAGATGGCTGATTAACAGGCCTTTGCAGAACTGCAATCGTTTGAAGCATGAGTGTGCCTTGAGGACCAGGGTTCATAATTAATACTACTTCAATTGGCAGATTCTTCCACCTGAGCTGTTGATCTCTGTAGCTCCTCCAGAGTAACTTTTTTAAAATTATTTTTATATTTATTTTACTGTGTTTAAGGCTCTCCTTGTCAGTTTAAGAGGGCAGCCACATGTGCCATACCATCCAAATTGCAATGATCAATTTAACATAGCTCTCTGTGTGACGTGTTTTGAGTATCAGATATGCATGCCACACATTTCAGATTTTTATTCCCAAAAAGTTTAGAAAAACTTTCCTTTTTCCTTCCAGTACACAATTACGCCCCACTTTGTGTTGAGCTATCGCGTAAAATCTCAATTTAAATCATGCATTTGGTTTGTGGTTTATAACATGACTGAATGTAAAAAAAAAAATAAAAGGAGTTTGAATACTTGTTCAGTGTGTTTTAGTTGACCCTGATCTGGACCCGTTTTCTTTTTATCTGAAGGTATTGGAGGACTCGAGACAAATCCTTGTTGCAGCCAACATGCAGCCTGATGACCCCTTCCCTCTGGATGATAAGATCAAAGAAGGTCTGATTAACTCCCCCCCCCCCCCCCCCCCCCAGTAAAAAAAAAAAAAACTCCACTTTTTTCGACATCCTACTGCTTTCTTTTCTTTCCTTCTTCTACCACAGCTAACATAGTCCTCCTTCACATCCTACATTGCATCAACATACTTTGTTTCATCAGCCCCGGGAGCGTCTTCAAAACGTAACAGCCTCGGTTATCTCGCCCCCGTCTTTACAGCTTATTCCCATGTGGTGGAGAACACGGCATTTTTTGGCGACGTGGCGCTGCGCTTCCCACGTATCGTCCACCACTACTTCGACCGCAACGCCGACTGGGGAGGCCTGCTGCGCTGGGGGCTGAATTTCTGTAACCAGACCGGCGTCTTCACAGGAGGAGCCCACCAGCATGTCCTCACACTCGTAAGACCACACGGACTGCCGTCCTGTCATGTGCTGTACCTGTCAACAACGCTCTTGTCAGGATCTGCTAACGTCTTTAGTCATGGGGGATTCTAACAACGAAGTCTGAAAGGAAAATCACGGAAACTGGTCTTTCTTTCAGTTTGTGGCTTATTTATCCTTGTTTTCACTCTAGCTTTGCTTCAGTTGTATTTTTTAAATATAAAAATCATGTTTGATAGATGAGAGGATTCTGTTTTGGCCCATTTAGAGTATGCATCTCTAGGGGGGTAAATACACCAATGTTGATGGGACCACAAAATGTATCCAACACCTAAAAGATGGGATTTGCTTTGATATTTTTCTGCGTCACGCAGAAGTATGGCCCTTTGAAGCAGAAATGAGCTCCACAGCTGAACCATTTCCCCTAGTTATTTATGCTAATTAATTTAACTCTTTCAGGATTAACCAGCAACTTTAATAACGTACCAAGAGGATTACAAAGTAGATTAATTCAGAGGTAAAGCAGCAGTTTGCTCCCTGAAAGTGTGATTTAAACCCTCGGTGCTGCAACAGTAATCCCATGTTGAGTCTCTTTGAAGAAGAGAGAGTTTCTTCTCCCGCATCATCGTGTCTTTTCTGTTCATCTCTCAGATGTCGCAGGAGCTGGGAATAACGGAGAAATCCCCAGATTTTATAAATCCATACCGCACAGAGAGGGACGATGTGAGTATGATGCTGACATTTTGCCCTACGTTTATTTGATATGCGACACGCTTTAATTACTAATTCTCTTATATCCAAAGAATGTATTTTCTGCCCATGGTTGTTTGTAGGGATCTTCTGATGGCTACATTTTTAAATGATTTATGTCAGTCTCTAAAAAAATTCAGCACCTGATCCCAGACGTTGGTCTACAGTCAGAAAATGTATCTAACCTGGATGGTGAAAAATGCGGGGATGTTTCTCTTGGTCGATTTACAAAAAAAAAAAAAAATTATGGAACTCATAAATCTAGCTTGTCCCTAAAACAAATAAAAATCACCTTTTTTTTAACTTTTCAGTGATGTTCAGAGCAAAAGTTGGACTGTATTGGCTGATTCTCTCTGTCTTCCACCAGCTTTTTCCTCTCTATTTAATATTTCCCAGCTGCCTCGGAGAGCTGAGCAGAGAGCAGCTGAAACCATGCTAATTAACAATAATGATGTTGAATATAAAGCGCTTAGTTTAAGGAGAATAAAAAACAGCCAAGTGAGTGTTTGCTCTGGGAAACTCTGATTTGGACCTTGTAAAACTGAATGAATGTAGTTTTATACTCCAGCATTTACATTTATTTTAATCTCCTACAGACCAGGATTCAACATTTTACTACCTATACCTAATTCTCCCAGGATTTTAGAAATTTTTTTGTTTATTTGTAATGAATTTTTGGATAACTTTGGTTGTGTAAGTAGGACAAATGCATAAAATTTGGCCAGGACTTTTATTATTATTATTTTATTAACAATAATATCCAAATGTGTGTTTTTTCATCCTAATGGAGCAATTTGTGTCTCGGCTGCTTTTCTCATTCTCAGTCAAAATGCATGTTTTGAATACAAGCAAGCAAGTTTATTTATAGAGCAGAATTCATACACAAGGCAATTCAAAGTGTTTCACAGTTAAATAAATTAAGAACACAAATAAACAGAAAAACACCAACTTAGAAAAAAGATCTAATTAATTTCAATAAAAAAGAGTGCAGATTAAATACTTTCAATTGTCATAAGCACGGCTAAAAAGAACTGTTTTCAGCCTGGATTTAAACATTGTTAGAGTTGAGGCTTGTCTCACATCCTCATGAAGACTGTTCCAGATTTTAGGTGCCTGAAACTGAAATGCAGCCTCACCGTGTTTATTGTTGACTCTGGGAACCACCAGGAGATCCATCCCTGAAGTTCTCAGGGCCCGAGATGGTTCATATGTCTCTAACATGTCAGAGATGTACTTTGGTGCCAAACCATGAAAAGACTTGTACACAAGCAGCGCTGTTTTCAATTCTATTCTCTGAGCGACAGGAAACACAATTTTGTTTTTATCTTATTTTTTTTCCCCAAAAAAAAAATCGATAACAACAAAAAACAAAAAAAAAAAACTATTTAAAAACCTTGAAGTTTGAACAACATATTTTCAATAGTTCAGACTCTAAACGTTGTTTGTTGAGGAGTGGCGTCAATAATGTAATTGACAATAGTACAGTGATGCATATTTCTTTGGGGAGTGTGGGAGAATTTTTGGTCTCAAAAGACACAGGAAGAGCAATTTATTTATAAACAATTTCGCACAAAACATGTTTTTTTTTTGTTTTTTTACCAAGTCGCTGCCAAATTTAAAAAAAGATCAAACTTGTATTTAGGCTGGTGGGACACTGCTTTTTCAAGCAAGACTTAAATTTTTATAAAAGACATTTATAACACACGGAAATTAAAATATTAATGGATTTTTATTTTTGATGAGACCACAAGTGAACCAGGGCATTAATTCTAAGTATATTGATACATGCTTTATAGAGAAATAATAAAAAATATATTTTAATCTCTGTTGTCTGTAACTGTGTTTTTCCGCCCTGTTCCTCAAGGCGCACTGCTCTGCATGTTTTAGACATTTCCCTGCCTCTGTATACCTGATTTCAGTTGGTGGCTGATCAGCAGTCGTCTGCAGAAGGTGTGTTAAAGCAGGGAAACGTCTAAAACATGCAGGGCAGTGTGCGTCGAGGACCAGAGTTGGGACACACTGAATCTTAGGGAGATGGGTTAAGCAAAAAGCTAAGAACATCCAAGGAGTCTAATCGAGGAGAATCTTTATTCTGTTTTAATGCAAATTACCTGAATAATTAGGTAGCTTTCATACAAACCCTGACCTTCTCTTATCTGCCTCAGGTTCTTCACACGGCTGAAGCGTTCCAGAAGATCCTGAGGGAGGAGGAGAAGAGGAGGAGGAAGGAGGAGAAGAGGAAAGAAATCCGGAAAGGCCCCCGCATCTCCCGCTCTCGATCCGAGCTATAGCACTACTCATCAGGCGGTCCGAGGAGCAAGAGAAACGGAGTCAACGAATCAGGAGGAGCTTACACAGAAGTCCACACGGAGTGGCCCGACGTGTAGACTGACGACGGAAGGAAACAAAAGCTGCCGTCCATTGTACTAAAAGTGAAGGTGCTCTGGGGGAATAGAGCAGAGGAGCCCTCAGTGTGACGCCATAAAGTGGTTATTCAGAGGTTAGTCAGGTTCTGATCGAGGCTTGAAGTGCTGTCCATCAGTGGCGATTTTTAATTGGAGAAATAGGTTTCTGGAAAAACAACGGAAAGTTGTCAAACTTTACAAGAGGCGGACAAGTTTATTGGCACCCCTGGTAAATGTATAAAAAAAATCCCAGAGTTTAATCAATGCATCTGTTTCTTTTAGCAGCTTCATATTCTCACAGTGAATATGGCTCAAATGATGGGAACCCCAGCATTCAGTAGTTTGCATAGAACTGCTTCTCTTATGTTCTTGTCTCCTCAGCTCAACCCACAGTTCAGGTATTATATAGGATGTAGCTCTGGCCATGGAAGGAGGTTGATTTTGCCGGTTTATTTTGGAACATTATTATGCTGAAAGATCCAATTATGATACATTTTTTACTATGAGTTTAAAACAACAACTGATATTTAAAGGTTCATTATGCCAACTACTCTAAGGGTCCACAGGGTCACAGAACCTCTGTTTCAGCTGACCAAAGCCAGCACTTCCAGTTAAAACTCCACCACAGTTTACCAAACTCCTCATTTACATTTGTGACGTTAGGGATATAAACGGGCTTTAGCCACAGATTAGAAGTTCCTATAAAGTAATTAATTTTAAAAAAGCAAAAGAAAACTTTCTGGGTGTATCCTTGTTCAAAGGGATTGTTGGGGTTATTTCACAACATTTAAATTTTTCCTTTCTCATTGAGGAAAAATACTCAGACTTTAGTGATCAAATTTTGCTACTTTTTTCTTCCTATTGTTTCTAACAGAATGCACTGCTGCAGTAAAAAAAAAAAAAAATTATTATTATACATATTTACCAGGAGAGCCAACAAATTTACCCTGCGCTGAATTGGGAGGGATATATCGTAACTGAACTTTGGCACATTATTCATTTGAAAAAAAAAAGTTTACTTCAGAACTTTACAAACCCCTAATATATTGTCTGGTCCAGATTTAATGTGTAAAACCCATATGCTTTAAATACGTGTAGTTGCAGAGTATAAATTTGACCTCATTTAATCGTGGCCTGTTTTTATTAGGGATGAATTGAACTATTAAGTTGGGGGGGGGGGGGGTAATAGATGCTTCTTGAGGCTTACTTTTTCCTACGTTTTTTGTTTTTGTTGTACAAATGACAAATTTCCCTGTAATTACTGCTTAAAGTTTGGGGACCGCTCTTTTTTTTCCCATTTGTCTGAAGATACCTTTGTAAAAAATTTTGTTTTAATCATTCTTTGGAAAGGGATCACCTCAAATGTCACCCTTTTTACGTTGTACCTGTTTGTGCTCAAAAAGTTATTAACATGTATTCCTTTCTGTTATGTTGAAATATAAGTTTTGGGCCTTCACTTTGTCTCTGTTGAACATGTTTCTTGTTATCCTAAGCTGAGATTTGTCATTATTTAATGCTTTAAATTTATGAAACTGAGATTGGTGTAATTTTAAAGTAGTAAAACGACTGTTATATGAAACTATATATCTATATTCAGAGAAAATATTGCTGCGAGACCAACAAGCCATTTTGTTAAGAGACATTAAATAAAGTGATTCTGATATGTTATAATGGAGGAACAGGTTGATGTTTGTGTGTCAGATTCAGAGATCAGCCAACAGAGGGCAGCCACCAAACACCCTTCTGACACGATCAAAGTCCAAATGAATGCTTTCTCTCACGGGGTTCCCCTAAAGTTTAGAAGTCAAATAACGAACTAACAAAGGGAATAATACTGCTGTTATCCTGGATTGTGTTACAGCTGTAACATGGACCGAGGTGAGATGATCGGCTTCTATGTTAGCAACATGCTAACAGTAGCATTCTGCTAATCTGAACGGATGGTGATTAAAAGTGATCCCTCTTTAGGATAAACGTGATTTCTACACTCTGATTCATCACCCTTTGCCCTTTTTAAAGCCTTAACCGTGAGTATTTATCGACGCTGAAGCTTTAACGTGACGCTTTTTTCGACTTTTTCTGTGCAGAAAGTTCCTGAAGCGCTGACTACAGTCTAGCAACAAGTCACTGTTTACAAACAAGCTGTTCGGGGCTCAAGTAGAAGAAGGTTTTTGCTACATTAACTCGGGTTCTATAATTATACTGAGACCAAAACGTTAACAGATCAAGGGCCTGTACTCCACCGTCGTACTATGTAGTAAACTTCTTAATTAAATCCAGGCCCGGCCCGAGTTAGTAGCAAACGTTGCGCCTGAAAATGTAATAGGCTACAGGGGGCCCACATGGCTCAGAGCCATAGACCTTTAAAACGGGTTGTACAGATGGGAAAACCTTCAAGCAATGAATGTTATTTTTTTAGAGCCATGAATCAAAGCTATTTTCATAATCATGTTTGTGTCCGAGCTCTTTATTTATACACCACAGTGAACCACGGCTTAATAGTTTAAATCGGTGCATACTCAAGACTCCCTCTAAAAATAATTTTAATTGCATATTTTAATACTTCACTCTAAATAGATCTTAATATGCATCAATACACACAGTTAAAACCATTTTTTGCACTATTGCAGGGGTTATTGTTGCGTTCCGTTTGTTGTTGAAACTCTGAATTTTCAATTTGCGAGTCAGAATAAGCTACTGTAACACTGTGTAGATGCTGTACTTCCCACCCTGAAAGTCAGAGTTTTTCTTGCACGGCTACTGGAGCATCCTGACTTCTCCAACTATGTTAACTTGAACGTTGTTGAGTGTGACGTCCAACCCAGCTCGTTCTTCCAAATGTAATGGAATGCACCGTAACATGGGGTACAGCCGATCAGCACTGAATGAAATGAATGATACTCCTGGATTGGCTGCTTTACAAACACCAGCCAATAGCATGTCCAGTGACATGGTATGTAGGTATTTCAACTTCCCAAATATTTTAAACATTTAACAAATCAATAAATAGTCAAATTTCTGCAAATGATTTGGAGTTGCTTTCCTGGGAATCTTGGAATGCTGAACCGAGAATTGATGGGGGCTTCACTGTACTGTATTGTAATTTTCTACATACATCAAGAACAGCTAGGAGTCAGAGCAACGTTATGTCCTGATGTTGTTGTAAATGGCTATTTAAAGAGGTTCTGGAATTCAAAACCACATTTACCTTGTTGAATCGAGGCAGTTTGGGATGTCAAATGAACCTTACCAACCAGGCTATGCAAATTTGTCATTTTGCAGTAGCGATGGAAAAAAACGTTGGGCGACAGCTCCTATTACATGTTATCACAGCAATACTTAGACTCACTTAGACACCACCTTAAATTTTCACGTCCTGACCCACTTCAGGGCCAACCGAGATCTGTGCTAGCCTGGGCTACAGCTAATGTCCTCCTTGGATGACAGGAGAACAGCTGTCCAGAGTTTCTAGAATCAGGAAGCATCATAGAGCCATGGGGGTTTAACCGGCCAATCAGCTCGGACCAGGCTTTTATTATGGGGTTGTATTTGACCGTGATCAGGGGTTCTGGGTATCTTTTAACCTCAACAAAGTTTCAAATGTTACACAGTGGCTCAAAAAACAGTTTCCAGTTATCCAAAAACGTTGCTCTTGAACCCCCTTAATTTATCATTGGTTTACTAGTTAACTGTGAAACTAAATTTCTTAAATCGGAACGCAAAATAGAAGAAAAATAAGGGTTGACAATTAAAACAGTGAGTGGTACTCTTCAGGCTGTAGGCTGAGCCTGCTACTACAGTTCTGCTCCTGACCTCATGTAGTTTTGGGTCGACTGTAAACCCTGACTGACAGATGAGTCATTTTTTTACCAAATTTACCAACAGCACTAGTGTGTTTTTAACGTAGATGATTAGGTAATGTTTATTTGGTTGATTTGTTACATACCACCAGCAATCTCACAAAAAAGAGGTACGCTTACAGGCGTCTACCTAAGGCTGGGCGATATGGCTTAGAAAATAAATGTCAGATTTTTTTCATACCAAATCCAATTTCTGATTTTAATTGAGGGGTGGGGGATTTCTACCAGTGATTAATGAAAAAGAAATTGCAAATTATACAAAAATAGTTTCAAAAACCTGCTTTTAGGTCAATCCTCCCGTCCCAGAGCTGATATGAATTCAAAGTTAAACTTCAAACAATCAAAGTATCGTTGTAAAACAAGATGATAGGTCTTGGGCTGCCAATATTTTAAAACCAGCATGTTCCAGAACAGACTGAGGGTATAAAAAGAAGAAATACTGTAAGAAGTTCATTCTTGCTGTTATCTAATGAAGTCTTGCCCTCTCTCACTCCCTCGCAGCCTGAATGAACCCTAGACAAGTCTTCACGTCAATGAAAATATGGTTTCCTTTCAAGTAGTTTCTCACTATGCTGCTCCTTACGTTGTTTTTAAACACCTGGTATTGAAAATATGGCGTTGCATTGCTGCCAAAAACACTGGGGAGTTTATGAAGTGATCGCAACAGCATTTTTTATGCACTGATTGGCCGGATTTTCTGCTCAAATCAAGTGACGGGTAACAGGACTTAGAGAAGACTAATAAGAAGTTAAGGAAAATTAAATGTTTTTAATTTTTAATCTTCCTTTTCCTTACCTTCCTATTCTTCTTTTTCTCCTTGCAAGCCAGGTCCCATGCTTGCTGTCACCAGATTGGAAAATCTTGCACATTTGATAAATAAGAAGCATAACTAATCCCACTATGACCACTAGACACTGAGAGCGAGCACAAATTTTCAGCAAGCTCAAACAAAAGGGTGGAATGGCCATGTTTTAAACCTTATGGGCCCGCAAATAAATGGAGATCAAAGCAATAAGCTCGATCAGTTTATAAATTAGTTCTTGTGAATGCTAAATAACCTAAATAAGGATTTTCACAGGAATATAACACTATACAATTCCATTATGTGGCATCTTCCTTACAGAACAGTGTTATTGTTACCATGGCTTGGTGACTATTTTTAAAGTCCAAATATGCTCACTGATCAGAAAAGTTAACCTTTTTTCTGTTTTGAGTTTAACGAGTTTGACTGAAATTTACTAAAAATCTCAGAACTTTTCTATTGTTTATTGCTGTATTATATCCAATTTCATTAAATAAACCATTCATGTTACAGTTTTCCCACCCGACAACGAGAACAAAGAGACCGGTGAAATGGAGGAGGACTGTGGAGGTGGCGAGTCGGAGGTTTGCCGGGGCGGAGAACTCCGACTAGTCCTCGTCGGCAAGACCGGATCTGGAAAAAGTGCCTCTGGAAACACCATCCTGGGCCGACAGCAGTTCCTATCACAGATCAGTGCCAGCTCTGTCACCCAGGTCTGCGAGCTGGGAGTCACTTCGGTGGCGGAGGGAGAAGACGCGGAGCGGGTAGGCCAGGCTGTCGAGCTGAGGAGGAAGAGGAAGATAACGGTGGTCGACATGCCGGGGTTCGGCGACACCCACCTCAGCGAGGAGCAGACCCAGGCGGAGATTGCCAAATGCGTGTCTCTCTCGGCCCCCGGTCCACATGCGTTCCTCCTTGTGGTGCCAATCGGACGCTATACGGACAACGAGAACCAAGCCGGGTGCCAGCTGACTGACATTTTTGGAGCAGAAGCCGTCTCTAACCACACCGTAGTTTTGTTCACCAGGGGGGATGATCTGGACGGGGTTGGAATTGAAAAGTATCTCCGGGAGACGGCGCCTGCTGGACTTCAAGCTCTGATCGAGAGGTGTGGCGGTAGATACCATGTGCTCAACAACAGGGACCCAACTAACTTAGAACAGGTTAGAGAGCTGGTGAGGAAGGTGGATGAAATGGTGAAACGGAACGATGGAGGCTTTTACACCAACGCTGTGTTTTTAGAGGCAGAGGCTGCCATCACAGAGGAGCAGAACAGGATGCTGAGGGAGCGAGGGCAAGCAGATGGGGGAGAGGAAGAAGAAGAGGGAGCGAACAGTAGAAAACTTGCAAAACGGAGAAAGTCTGAGTTGGAGTCAGGTGGAGGTGGCGTAAAAGATTTTAGAGTTGAGAGGTGGGCGGAGGAGAGCAGGAGCGACGCCTTCCGACTCCTCGGAGTCAGGAATCGGGGCGTCAGCAGGGAGGGCAGGAGGAGACGTCCTTTCCATCCATCCTGGAGTCGCCTGAGGAGGGAAGCAGCCCTCTCTGCTAAGGTGCTGGACAGGGTGAAGATCCTGGTCGCCGCTGGAGCAACGGGCATGGCGGTGGGGGCCGTATTTGGAGCGGCGGCACCTTTGGCGGCTGCGGCGGGTGCCTCTCTCGTGGGAAACTCCGTCGGTTTCGCTGCGGGTCAGTTAGGAGGAGTGTCTGTGGCGGGTAGCGCGGGGATCGGTAAAGCTGTTGGGGCCATGGTGGCGGCGGCCTCTGGGAAAACAGCAGTGGCTCTGGGGGCGGCGACGGGAGGAGTGATAGGTGGTTCAGTGGGAATCATTGCCGGCACCGAGGCCACCAGTCCTCAAGAGGGCGCTTTAGACGCCCTGGGCCAGGTGAGCATGGTAGGAGCCTCCGCTGTGGGGGTGGCAGCCGGAGTCGGGTGTGCCGTGGGAGCTGGAGCTGCTTTGGGTGCAGCCGTGGAGGGAGCAGCAGCCCTCGGCGCTGCAGAAACTGCAGCTTCCGCAGCTCAGGGGAGTTTCCCTGCAATGGCTCAGCATGCGGTGGCCTCTGCAGGAGCTCCTCGGTGCTCCGCAGCCTTAGCGACATACGTCCCACCGGGGGCTGTGAGTGAGGCAGCGGGGCCTGTGTCGGGCCACTGGGGAGCTGTGGCAGCAACTACTCGCATTTTAAACGCAGTGGCTGAGATTGGGAAAGCGGCAGCAGGCATCGCTCTGGCTGGGGGTTTTGTAGTGAAGGTGGTGAAGGAGAAAGTAAGATCTAGGACCAGCGCCGCGGAGGATAGTTATTCAGAGAGAAGGTCATATGAAGTCTACTGGAACAAATAAATTAGCCGATCCCTGTAAATTAGATTATCCTCATGTTATCAGCATAAAGGTGTGGGATGTAATGCCGTCATTGTGATGCACCGGAATATATTTCATACGGATAAACAAATCCAACATCTTAGAGAAAGGGTGATAAAGGAAAAACAGAAAATCACAAATGCACTTTTGAAATCCCTTTTCCCTGTTTTTCATTACATTTGTTAGAAAGTTGTGACTTTGTTGCCAAACCAAGAGCAATTTATTGTTAACCCAACAGGTGACGTCACTGCCCTATGTGATAGAGCACTAAAACTGTTGTAAAATAAAGATGAAATACTCATGGTGTAATTAACCACGTTTAGCATCGTATATAAGCAAACAACCCCGCTAGCATAAAAACGCATAATTTCGAAATGCAGATTGGTTAATAACTGATGGATGGAAAGTCCAAAAGAGTAAAAAAGGATCATATAGGCTTCACCCAGTTTAGCCTTACTATTACCTGTTAAAGTCTTGTTCTCTTGTAAAAGATGTAAAATTTACAGTTTAATTGAATTTCAAATTCCACTATAACTTATAATTTTTTACTACTTGCTGCAACAACTTCGACGCTATTTACGTTTGACACAGCACTGCATAGGGGAAAAAAAACTCAATTTTGCTTATGTGATTAGTTTTGTTGAAGTTGTCGGAGTTAGAATGAAAAAGAAGCACTGAAGATTCATAAGCATTTTAAAAGCAGAAGGGTTTGCACTTCTCTAAAGCAGCGGTTGTTTTTTTTGAGTAGAAGCTGTCTTTAACACATTTCCCTTCTGTAACAAAGTGTTCCAATTAAAACCGTGAATATTTAATATTTCATAGTTAAATATATATTGATTGTCTTGTGCTTATTTTATTAGATAATTATTCTTTTTATTCAAATTCCTTGGACTGGATTTCTATCAAACTGTTGGCATGAAACTGCTTTCTGATTTTGAATTCAATAAATATTTTGAATTGCATCAGTAATCTTTCTGATTTGCGTACAATTTTATGTGGCAGACCAACTCAGAAGGTCCAAAAATCTTTAGAAATAAAAATCTGAAAAGCATGACGTACATTTTTTTCCAGCTTCCCCTGAGTCAACACTTTGTAGGACTGTTTTCTACAAGCTTTGCACATCTATAGACAGTTTTTTTTTGTGTACCTTTTTTCTACCTCTGTCAGATTGAATGAAATATCAACGAACATCAAGTTTCAAGTTTTGCCACTGATTCCCATTTTATTGCAATGGTCTTCTCTACTTTTCTGGTCACCATACTTGGTACCATGGAACCACGCTCTTTCAGTTTTCAGTGAGATGTTCATTCAGATGTTGATCAGTGTTCTCTCAAAGACCTGAGGTCTTTAGAGCTGGATTAATACTGAGATTTAGTTGCACACAGACAGATTTTATTGACTAAATAAGTGACTCCTGGGGGCAATTGGTTACACTAACAATTATCGAGGGCTGAATACAAATGAAAGCCACAAATTTTTGATAATGGTATTCCAGCATGAGTTTTTCCAGGTACTCCAGCTTCCCTCCACAGTCTAAATTTATTTATACTGGGGAAAGACACAGTCCTTACTAATGAGTGTGTTTGCATGGTTGTCTGTCCTGTGTCTTTGAGTGGGAATGGTAACCTGGCGATTGTGTAATCCACCTCTTTCCCAATGTCCCAACGACTGCTGCAGATAGGCCCTGCAAGAATAAGTGGTATAGCACACCCATAGTTGGGGTCGGAACTCCACTAGGGGTCACAAGTGTGTTATTGGGGTATTGAGATCCTCTAGAGAATAAACTAAACACCAAAAAATGGCTAGCATATGCGTTTTATAAACGGTGTAAAAGACATAAAAAAAATACAAAAAACAGGATGAATAATAATAATTGAATAAATGAAAGTAACATTGGCAAAAATATTGGTTGTTGAAAATGATTGTGTTGCCTTTTAACTGACTTACCATCATGTAAAGCACCTTGAATTACCTCTATGTTGAAAGTGTGCTATACAAATAAAATTGCTTTGCCTTGACTTAGTGAAAATACTTGCATGGATGGATGGATGATGCCATTCTAATTTCAAGAGGAATTTATACACATTAAAGCACCATACACAGGTTTTCATTTATAGATAGATAGATATGTTTTTGTAAATACAGGATATTGAGTATCAAAAAAATCCTCTGAATGCCAGTTGAGCAATCTACAAGTTATTTATTTACCACCTTAATAACACCAGGGTGGAGGGTTTCTTTATTTGAAGATAGGGGGCGCGGTTTATTCAAATGACACACAAGCTTCTGATTGCTGACGTACTATCAGACCACAGTGAAAACGAGCTTCTGATTGGCCTACAACGGCTGGTCTCATGACAACAACGGCTGAGGTTCAGCCAATCAGCTCTCGCTCTGGGCCAGCGAGTGTGTTTGTGAATGACGTAATTAGCGTAAAACAAGATGGCGTCGCCTTGGAAATAATTTTTGGTGGGTGAGTTTATCGCTGGTTAAGTCTGCCTGCCTTGGGGATTCACTGCTGTACGGAGCTGTTAGCGATAAAGGACGCATCTTCAGATAAGATAAGACCCGAGAGGGCGTTGCGGGACGTCCAGGTGAAGTCCACCCATCTGTTTGTTCTCTCCTCCTACCCTTCGGTGATAACCGGAGAGGTGAACCACTGACAGACAGGATGGACCACGGAGAGTTCGTCTCTCCCATGGAGAACATGGACACGACTCTAGCGGAATTAGGGGACGAGTTCACTCTAGGAGACATTGACGGTGAGTGGACCTCCTGCTGTACACAGTACTGTCCAGTGTTGTTTACTAAACGTTGGCCCGTTTCCATACAGTCTGAGCGCTGTGTCTGAACCATAACATCGGCTAGATTATCCTCATCGCTTTTTTGTTTGTTTATTTTATTTTCGGCTGAATTTTTCTATTATACGTTTTTTATTACTTTTTATTATACTTCCTGTAATTATCCACCATCATGTACTGCATTAGACTGCTGTCAGCATTTTATTCGGCAGAGGTGAATACAAGACCCTTCACATCAAATCAAATCAAATCAAACTTTATTTATAAAGCGCTTTTCAAACAAAGAAAGTTACTCAAAGTGCTTTACAGATTTAAAATAACCCTACAACCCCCCCCCCCCCCCTTCAAAAATAAAATCATCAGTGCATAGCTGGGTTCGCTACAGGATTTCTTCCTACTTAAGTTTAACTAAAAAAAATCTGGAGGAACAAGAGAGTATTTTTAACACCTCAAAAAATAAATTGACAAAAATAATTCAGAAAACAGCAATGAATAACGAAGAAAAATGCAGAAATCCTCAGTTTTCCTTAAAGCGACAGTATTGCCCGATGATGAAATATTATCTGAAATGTCACTGTGGCTTTTATTTTCGTCCTGTTTTCTGTAAACTCTACATCCCTCTGTTGGTCTCGTCTCCCCTTTGGTGAGCCTTTTCTACAGTGATAACCTACAGTATCAAGCGCTGAACTCTGCAAGCTGGGGACCCACTGAGCAAATTTGGCAAGAGGAAAAGCTCTGAGCTAATAGTGGAATGTTGGTTTCTGCAGTGTCAATAGATTTCCCATTTGGATGGAGAGATTCTAGTCTGGCATTGTTTGGAGACACCTATCTCCACTCTATAGGATTTAGATGGCTTTATATATGTATATGTATATATAAATAAAAATGCTGCAACAAACTCTAACTAGAGATGGGCTGGTCTTGATTTTAATGACGAAAACGCCTCACACAGAATGACTTGCAGTATATTCTTGTTAAGTTATTAAAATGTGACAATAGTATGGAGTTCAAGTCCATTCATATTTATTTTAGTCCTGTTGACTGGGATGTGTTTCAAACTTCGTTCTTTGCAGTACAGACGTGTCTGTGTATGGCAAGATTACGCCATTAAATCTACTCTATCCAGGGATAAATACATGCTGAGGCCCAGTTGTTCCATCCCTCTAAATGGTTGTGTCAAAGGAGAGGAATACAGATGATGGGGTTGACAGGCAAGCTGCAGCTTCACATTGTCTGCACCTGACTCAGACCCATCATTTGAGGTTTGTTCATCTGGAATGAATTTGCTTAGAGAAATAATAGGGAAATTATTTCTAATTCCAACAAGTTCTTAGAAAGAGCTTGGAGAGCTCATTATCACCTCCTCTTCATTTGCAGCTTGCATTGCGTAATGTTTTGTCTTTTGGAAGCTGTTCTCTAAGAAGCAGATTTATGTGTTCCCTGTTATTGTCGGGTCTAGGGGCTGCACCCCCCTCTGGAGATGGACCAGTGAGGTTATGTAGAGTGTCCTTACATACATTACAATGTCTGAGGTGATGTTTTGCTTATTTGATTTTCTGATCTCTAGGATTGCATCTCATATCTGCCACATGTGGATCTATTTTAGTTATCTAGAGCTGCTGCTGGTTCTAAACTATCTATACTGGGATGGTGCTCTGTTTTTTTTTTTTTTTTTTTTTTGCACAGGTTCTAACCTTCCCGTTTGCTTTTTGACTGCTGCTGTTGATCATCAGTGTCTCGGTTGCACAAGGCCACTTACCTTTATTTCCAGTTTTTCCGCACGCCAATCAGAAGCTCCATTCAGTTATGTTATTTGCTTTTCAAAAGTGGCCCATTCTTTGAGCTAATCTACCCAGCAGGGTGTGCCTTTTTTATTTATCGCTATAAATGATCCGTGCTGAAAGAATATAATAGAGGGAGAAGTTAAGCAACAAGTTCAGTATAGTCCCCCTCCTTCCAACATTTCAAGCTTGTAGATAAATTGGCAGCTCTTTCATATTTCAGGTAATCTCATTCTGGATGGACTTGGCTTGTTTGCAGCTGCCTTCATCACAGTTGAGTTATCACTTGATGCGAAACAAAACCGCTTGGTGAACGTTTTCTCCGGCTGCATTAAGGTCCGGCTCTCTGTCTGTGCTGCGACTCGGCTGGCTAAAAGAGAGCCGCTACTCCTTTGCTTACTGAAAGAAAAAAATTCTAATTTTGTTGTGAGGAAATACCTGCTGCCAGTAAAACCTCTGATTTTTCACGATTCAGGAAATTGTAGAAGCACCACTCATCACTCTGATATTATGGCTGTCTTAAAGATACGGTTGGCAAGCTATGAGCAGCATGTTTGTTAGTTATGCAGTTACAGTTTGGCTACCAGAGCAGATAGCCCATCTAACGTTAGCTACTAACGAGCTGTAACGAGCTAACGAGCTGTAACAAGCTGGTTAAGCTACAAGCTTAACCAGCTTGTAATGCTCGCTCTACTCTTTGCTGCACTTTAAACTACTACTAATTTTGCCAGATGTTTGTATTTGTGCTCAAGTTTATGTATGAAAACAAAGATAATAATCTTACAGAAAAAAATCATTATAGCATTAATGATCAGTGTAATTTCTGCAGCATTAAGTATCACTGTTCGAGGTGTGTTTTGACTCTAGAGACCCTCTAGTCTTGGACTCTAGAGGGTGAAAGAATTTGCACTAAAATACAGGTGATGACATTTTTTTTATAGATGTCATGAAAACATGGGTTTATTCTGCATCTTAAAGAAAGGGTTTAGAGTTGAAAAGAACTTCCTCTTCCTGTTTTCTGGTAACCGCAATCAGAAGGCGCACAACGATCAATTAACCCTGAGCCAGGGGTTAGTATTAATGTTTTCTGCATCAAAATACCATAAAAATCCTGTGGAATAGTAAAAATAGCCTGAATCATTTAATTATTACATAACTTTTTCTGATAACCATTTTCCAGTTCGTAAAAGGCGCCCGCTGAAGTCACAGAATCTGGTGTAAAACCAGAGCCTTCAGGGTTTACTCCGTCTCAAGGATAAATTAGGCCCCATTACATGTCAGGAGTTCTGTCACAATGACAGATGTGGAAGAATTGTTGCCCGTCGACGTGTAAACCAAAGAAACACAAACCATGGCCCTTTAAATCTGGTGCCTCGGAACATAAGCAGTTTATCTTTAACTGGAGGAATAACTTGGTATTTCCCTGCAGACGCCTTTAGGGAAAAATCATTGTTTAATATCTGTTAAACATAGCTTAACGGAAAATAAAAACAATATGGCTTAATTAGAAGATGGGATTCAACCTATCCCTAATTCTTTGACAAAACTACATTCTGGAGCAAATAAAAAGGTATCACCTTCTTACCGGGGGCTTATTGTGACGAAAAATTTTCCCCCTTAGAATTTGTTTCTACTTGGATAGATGCAGTAGAAACAGAAAGGGATAAATAATGGCCCCCAGAAACTAGCCTTGTTTCTTTACAGTCAAAACATGTTCTTGGGTGAATTGAACTGAAATGGTCCTGAATAAAGTTGTAGGTAAAATGTAAGCATGATTGGTGCAGATTAGAGCTGCATAATGTAAAGAATAAAAGATTGCCATCACAATGTGCTAAACACCTGGATGCTACATTTCGGGCCATGTAGTGCTGGGCGATATGGCCTCAGATCTATACTGTGATATAATCTAAAGCATGAGGGGTAACGATATGTATTGTGATATATTCTGTTTCTTTTCTTTGTTGAAGTGACTGCTTATGAACATTCTCACAAGATTGCAGCAGAACAACTTCAAAAGTGTTTAGGGTGTCATTTAAAGAACATTGATTGTGCAAAATGCAATTTAATTTTTTTTATTATTCAAAAATGAAGCAACACAAAATTTCATAACACATAAATAATTAGGAAGATATTTTAAATAAAATGAAATCTATTTATTGTGAAAATAACTTTCAAAATTGTCTACTTTCCTGGTTACCTGATTATATATTTAATATCACATGAAAATAAACCTTCATTTGTATTAAAAACACTTCAGGTTCAACAGGTTTCTTTCCTGTTAAATGAAAGATTAACTTTCAATTTTCAACATGTTGTGTTAAGACAAACACTGAACATCAGTATCCTTGCGTACCTGGTTAAAAGTAAGTAGGCACAGTTTGATGACATCATCAAAATGGGTACTCGCGGTATAGTCAAAATCTCTACCTTTGGTTGAATTTATATCATTTCTACCTTACCCCTTTTATATTACCGACTACTAGTGCCAAGTTATAATTACATTATGGCGTCTGGATGGACCTTCACTCCCCTGATGCTAACTTTGTGTTTAGCTCTAAACATTATTTTACAAAATGTTCAGGTTAACTCTGAATATTTGATCCTCATTTTCTCATTTTGCCACTCTTAATATTGGCAAACTGTAATCTTTTCTAAATATTTTACCAGTTTAAGACATTAGGACATACCTATGCATGGCTTTGAAACTGTGTAACAGCACACTAGATAACCGATAAAGATACCAGTGCTGATATTGGTTTTGTTTGACCCCTTTCACTCGTCTTTTCTGAAACAGGACGTATGCTTCTTTACCGACACGGTCGGGAGCACCCAGTTATTTTTATCTTGGTTTGCAG
The DNA here is from genome assembly GCA_028564705.1 of Apricaphanius iberus. Taxonomy (NCBI): domain Eukaryota; kingdom Metazoa; phylum Chordata; class Actinopteri; order Cyprinodontiformes; family Aphaniidae; genus Apricaphanius; species Apricaphanius iberus. The sequence goes on from JAPXFQ010001656.1 coordinate 298,116, forward strand.
GTTTCATAACCTGTGCTCGCCCTCCAGATCAGTTTCTCAGTCATAATCAGATCAGTTTTACAAATAAAAATGTGGAGAACAGTTAAAGGTTTTATAGAACCTTGAGTTTATTTCACAAATCCAGTTTAGAGTTGTCCAAAGCTAAAGTAACAGCCTACAGAACAAAGAATCCAGCTAATTGTAAACCAACAAGAGTCCAGAGATCTGCTCTCTGTCTGCAGGACTAAGTTCAAGGTCAGAGCGGCTGGATGACCCTGACATCCTATCCATCAGCCTTCAGTCAGGGAGTATTCACATGAACTGTGGAGGGCTGCAGGTCCATAAAGGGAACCTGTTGCAATAACAGAGCAGTGTTTCTTCTCATTTAAGAGACTGATGTTTAATTTTAAAGCGACTACACTGTTTCCAATTTTTGGTTAACTCGTATTTTTGACAAATGTATTTGGTTACTGAACAACTACAGAGATCTGAGGCAGTTCTAAATATAAATAAACCTTAGATGTGAATATTTAAGAAAGTAAAAGTGAGTTTATTATTATTTAATCAAATAGTTATTTGGTGAACTGAGAATAGTAACTCAAGATCTACAAAACTTTCGTATATTTGAAAGAATGCTCCGAGACCAATATGGCCGTCCTTCAGCTTCTTGTGCAGCGGCCGCTAAAGCCTCTCAGACTCTGTTTTAGAGAGGTGAAGACTATTCTTATATCTTCTGTTTAACAGCTTCTTCTCAGTGGTGTCTCAGTCAGGTGAGGAAGAGGTTCCATCCTACTGGCTAGCAACTCAGGAGTACCTCAATGCATGCCAGGGGAACCTTGTGCTGCATTAAAATGTATGGTCTTCTTAAAAAAGTGTTTTCTAGTTTTTTTCTAGTACCACTGCTTAAGGAACGCATTTTCTAAAATCTGCAGTATATGTGGGAGTTGATCTGAATGCAAGTTCATCTTTAATAATAACCAGCCTACATCAGCACCTCACCTCCACCTCTGATCCCTTAACACTCTCTCCCTACTCATCGGCCTGTTAAACCTTTTGAAGAATCTCTCTTCAGCTATACTTTCGATTCTTCCCTTAATTTGACAGATCATTTTGGTGTTTTCTTCTCAACACACTTCTCATGAACCTGTCGTCTCCACAATTTTAAGAGTGCTGCAACCCTCTGAAAGTCTTTTTTTCTTCTGTTTAACCTAAATCTCTCTCTTTTCCTGGCAACTAGAAGCTTCCTAATAATTAACACACCTAGATTTAAAGATACTGATCTATTCAGGCCAAATCTTCACTCTTAGACAAAAACATTACCGGCAAATAACCGGTAGCAAATAAACTGTGTTATATTAACTATTTTCATGCAGTTACAAGTCTAACAATTGATTTGATGTATTTTTGTAATCAAGGAACAGTATATATGATGGAAAATCAGCATGTTAAAAATGCATATCCACTTTTTTTAAAATAAAATAAAAGCTAATAGAAAGTTTCCACATGGCATTGCATGTTATGTTTTTACAGCAGGGAATTGGACATAGTTAAAGATATAAGCTCCTGAACATAAAAATGTAAAGTGTGAATTGAAATGATTATTTTAGCTACTTAATGCCTTTGTTCATTTCAACTTATATAAAAAAATATGTCAATCAAATGTTAAATTAGAGACTTTTAAGTTTAGCATTGCACCTACCATTAGTATATATTTAAATATGATGCTAATTAGATTCACTAGGCACTTAAGGAATGGAACAGACTTTTTAATTGCAGTATGTCCATTATTTAATTGATTACAATCAATAATTATGTTTTTGAAACAAGACTTAAATAGAGTCAAAATATGTTTTTGCATAGCCGTTTCTTTTTTTTTAAATCATTAGTGTGTTTCAAATGCCGAGAAATGCAGTCCCGTGATCTCCCAGACCCTTATTTGAAATTTGAACTTGAAAAAAAATTCAGCATATATTTTTGAATAATCATTGGTTTTCATCCTGCAGTTTTTCAAATACAGTTAAATGTTGAAGTATCTCTTTATTGTTCTGTCCTGGAAATTTTTGTCTCCTGTTTTTTACCATAAAAATATTTTATAAGAATATATGTACATATTCATCTGAAGTAATCTTTTGATTAAAGCAGCATAATCAAAATGCATGCACAAAATGTTTTAATTTCTACTACTATACCTAAATTATACATATTGCTTCTTAATACTAGCATTGCTGAATTTAATTTCTTATTTGACTAGAGTTGCTGAAAAGCTTCATACCCAAAATGAGACATTTTGTCGCATTGAATAAATGTATGTCTGAGGTAACTTTATCGTTTAGTAGTATAAAGTAGATTAATGATTTCTGTCATGTGTTCACCACCAGTATACATATATTACAGTTACACAATGGTATCTATCTGGCATCTTTTAGGGCCATCTAGATTAGGTGTTTTTCAAGGCTGTCTGTTTGAAGGCTACTTCGTATTGATTTATCAGCTGAACAGTAGCAAGGCCTGCGAAAAGGTGCAGATCCAAGGTCACCGCTGGCTTTTATCTGTTTCCAGGATTTAAAGATCTTAATAAAACTTTCAGTGAGGCAACTTCACAGCATCTTATTATGTTCATGACATTTCTATGTTTACCATTGAAGTGTGGTGATTGCCTCTAGCTTGTTTGTGTTTTTATTTATTTTTTAAATCCTGAACATTCTCTCGTTTGCTTTTCTACAGAGATGCTGCAGTTCGTCAGCAACCAGGTGGGGGACTTCCAGGACATGTTTGAGGACCAGATGACCACAGGAGTCTCCCTGCAAAGCGCCGCCGCCCAGCAGCCGGCCATTCAGACCCCAGCCACTCCCCAGAACCCAAACACAGCTGCTTTCCAGACTTCCACCCCAAGCATCGCCTCATCCCAGACGCTTTCTCCTCAGCCTGTGCCCCTCACGCCTCCCCTCACCCCTGCACAGACCCCCTCCCCCACCACCACCCCCTCAGTGCAGCAGCAGCAGCAACAGTTGACACGCAGCCCACCGCTGCTTCAGCCACGGCCTCAGGTGGTCCAACCCATCCAGCCCCAGCCTCAACAGGCTGCGCAACAGACAATCCAGGTATTTAAACATCCACCGTTTATTAGTTCTTAAACTTGATCTAATATATTTGATTCATGCTGATCCAAAGTAGCTGTTGCACGTGTTCTTTGCATGCGCTTTCTAGTTCAACATAATGTTTCACAGCTTTAAACACTTTGTCAGCATGCCCTGACAAAGCTAAAGATAAGCTGTCAGCCTGGAGGATAATTTTTTTAATTCACTTTACAAAATGCAAAACGCCCAGAAAGATCCGACCTGGATTACCGCTCGGGAAGAATTGCAATTATATTTGTCTCTTGTCTATGTTTTCCATCACTATAGATGCACACCCAGGGGGTTTCATTGCAGACCCATAGCTTCCCGGTTCAGACCCTGGTTCAGACCCACACCCAGACGCCCCTCCCCATCCAGACGCAGGCAGCCCAAACCGTGATGATTGCCTCCAACGGGGGGCAGTCTCGCTTCATCCAGAACCCAGTCATCTGCCATCAGAGTCCCGCTCCGGGTTTCCAAGGTGAGTTTTTGTTTTGCTTTTATTGTCGTGCTCTTATTGATGAGCACCTCTCCATAGTTCTCTGTGAAGGCTGCTGCATATTTTAAAAGCATCTGTCATTTTTTTTTCACCCTGCTCCTCTAGTCCTCCAGCCACAAATGCAGAGCATCATGACATCACAACTGCAGCCAGTCACCTTTCAGCATCAGCGTGTTCTGACCCCAACATGTCAGACTATCCAGACGCTATCTACAGCGCCCACGGCAGTCCACACCATGCAGCAGCAGATGCAACAAGTACCAGTAAGTGAGCTCTCACGTAGCTGCGAACTGATCAGAGGTATTTTTTAGACTTTTATTTTTTGTTTTTGTTTTTTGTCTAAGTTTTTTTTTTATCAATTTCTCATTAGGGGGGGGGGGGGAGTGTGAAACTTTAACAGGATATCAATTTAGAAAGCCTACAGGAAGTGGAGGCAAATATTAAATCTACTTATCCTGTGCTTAGGTTCTGGTCCAGCAGCCTCAGATTCTCAAAACGGACTCACTGGTTCTCACCACGCTCAAACCAGATGGGACACAAGTGTTGTCCACCATGCAGAGCCCGGCGGGACTCACCACCCTGACCACGCCTATCCAGAACACAGCGCTGCAAGTCCCGGTACGCAGAGTGGGAAACGTTATAACGAGTTCTCTTTAATCGGTAACCATCGTTCCCACCTCATGGCTACGTTCTGTTCCCAGACTCTGATGGGCGGCAACAACCTGATCACAGTTCCGGTTATGATGGGAGGAGGGGACAAGCTACCCATCAAACAGCTCCAGGCAGGCTCCGCCCCCTGCGCCAACGCCGGCAGGCCAAGTGTGGAGCAGAGCCCTGTGTCAGCAGGAGCGACAGGGCAAGGAGTCGTGGTAAAGGAGGGTGAAAGGAGGACCACCCACAACATCATCGAGAAGAGATACAGGTCCTCCATCAACGATAAGATCGTGGAGCTCAGAGACCTGGTCATGGGCACTGATGCCAAGGTGGGATAGTAAAACTACAAGAAAAATGTAACGCTTTGGTTCAACACAAACATATCAACATATTTTATCTCTATACTAACAGATGCACAAATCGGGAGTCCTGAGGAAAGCTATTGACTACATAAAGTACCTTCAGCAGGTCAACCACAAACTGCGACAGGAGAACCTCTCCCTCAAGATGGGCAACCAGAAGAGCAGTAAGGCTTGTTTTATGGTTTTGAGTGAGTTGGACCATCTGCTGGATTGGAAAGCTTTGGTGACGTTAAACCTCATCATCCAGACCGTATTGCTACAACTTTATTTGCTCAGCACCATTCGTACACTTGACACTCACAGCACTTTGCAGTAAGGACAAAGGAGCAGAGACGAAACGAAACACCTTGATCCTTCCAACAGTCAAACTGATGATCAAGCATCATGAAACATGAGACATAATCATGGCCAATTTTAAGCAAACGTACACCTCGTCAAAATAATCTGGGTTGCATTAAAGCCACACAATCTTTGCAGTCAAGTTGATGGTCAAACCTACTATGCAACAGGGATAAAGACACACTTTATTGACATTTGGACCAGTGGTCCAGTCCCTGTTTGTAGGTTTCCTGCATGCTTTACACTTTTTCTGGTTTAGACACTCAAATGATTTACAGATGCACTGAGAGATTGATGGCCGATTTCCAATATCTTATTGTTTGCTTTTGTTAAGTTCTGACCAACCAGAATTGTATTTATCTAGGTCGGAGGTGATTTCACACTGTGTGCATAGTTTAAAACAAACAGCATGATGTGGGCTTTACGTTTTTAAGCTGTCCTTGGCATCTTAGCATTTATGCTGCATTCAGACCAAGCCCATGCGTCAGCGTCAGTTGCGGCAAGATTACATGTAAAGTCTATGGTAGAGTACATCAGAGGTCCGTCAAGGCTCTGCGTTGCGTTGAGTACGTATGCGTCACAGAAGTTCAGCAAGCTGGGCTTTTGACGGACCTAGCGCAGTGCGGCAACCAATCAGAGCGTCTCACTGTAGTTATGTCACTATACTCGTATCTTGAATGAAATGCGCGGTCCAGTGAAAGCATTTTTCACAAACGCAGATTTAAAAAATCAAAAATAACACCGAAGTCAGATGGACAGGCGCTCCTAAAGAGGAACAGAAAACCTGTAGTTGGTGTCCTGGTAGGAGATTTAAGTTCCAATGCGGCTGAGGAGGTTGTAAAATTAGGCGCGGGACAGACGGAAGTAGCACTGAAAGCGAACCTCATCCATAAGCAGCTCCTGGAGCAAATGGTTAAACTCCTCAAACTCAGAACGCATCTGAATAAAGGACGCTGATACACCCGATTTCAACGTTGTCTAGCTTTATCTAGCAAATAAAGCCAAGCCACTCTCTCGTTACGATCCACCATAGTTCGGAATGTGCGGCAACAGAGGAAGCCCCGCACATGCGTTGTTTTTTCCTCAGAAGCAGGCTATGGAAGCCAAAAAGTACATACGTCAAACTTCATCCGTTGAATGCATTGCCTGACGCAGACCAAATGTGTGGTGTGAATGCACCATTAGTATTGTTAGCAAATTTAGCATTTACCAAAAAGTTTTTGGCAAAAACAGCAGTCCCTTTGTGCCTTCCTTCAAGATCTCCAAAGGTCTCAAAATGTCCAACTTTAACATGCTCTATAAGAAAGAAAAAACAGATTTAAACTCTAATTGGTTTTAATAAATCGTGCCATTTCCCTACTGAAGTCAGGTCGTCCTTAATTGCCTCCTAGGTAGATTTTAACTGATGTTCCTTGGAAATAAATGTCTAACTTTGAGCCACTCAGTAACAAATTCCACACCTAAGAGTGTTTTAAGTGTGACCAGCAGGACCAGAAGGAAAAACACGAGCAACAGCTATTTTTGACCGCAATATGAGGCAAAATAAAGATGCTACTTTTTATTTACGGTTTACTGCTCTGTGTCGCCACCTGTTGGTTGGACTAAAGTCCATATATCCTCTGAGCACATGCACCTTCCCAAGAGATCTTTTGCACCCAAACATGTCAATCCTATTACTTTAAACAAAACCAAAAAAAAGCATCTTCATAAGCAATACTTTCTATCCCAGAAACCGTGATCCTGTCAGACGACGTGGAGCTCAAACAGGAAGGAGTGTTGATGTCTCCTCCGGCCTCAGATTCTGGCTCCAGCTCTCCACACCAGTTCTCTCCATACTGTGTTGACTCTGAGCCTGGCAGCCCCTTACTGGATCACCATCAGGTAAATCACACAAGAGCAGGACTGCTATTTACTAAAGCAGTTTGGTTAACAGGAGTCATGAGCTTTTTATTTCTCTTCAGTCAAAGAAGGGAAGATTAAGCAGTGATTCATTGAACATTTAGATTTCATCTGTGGTGGTTTAAATTCTAGTTTGCGTGTATCTGTCCTTCACCCCTTTCACCGTCTCCCAGGTGAAGAGCGAGCCAGATTCTCCCTCCTCAGTGGGAGTGATGGACCGTTCACGGCTGCTTCTATGCGCCCTGACGTTCTTCTGCCTGTCTCTAAACCCACTTCCCTCTCTGCTGGGGTCAGAGGACCCAGGGAAACCCGGCCTGGCCGCAGCCCACGTCCCGTCTAGGACGCTCGTCTGGTTTCCAACTCACACACAGGACTTTGGTGAGCAGCAGTCGCTCCGGCATGTATCCGTTTATGCCGGAACCTGAAATGAGTTAATAAAACTGCTTCTTCCTGTTCTCTAGCTGCTTGGCTGCGCTGCCTTTTGCCGTGGGTGATCGTGTGGGTCCTGAGTGGCGTGGGGGCGCTGTGGGGCTGCGTCAGGGTGTTGTACCTGTGGGAGCCTGTCACACCCCTTCACTCGCCCAAATCTGTGTCCTTCTGGAGGCACCGCAAACAGGCAGACCTACATCTCAACAGGGTGAGTAGAGAAGGAGGTAAAGAAGCTCCTCAGAAGAAGAAAAAAGAGAAATATATTCATACCTCGTCATCCTGTACACTTGTTGCAAGGCAACGACAAACTGCTGTTGTTTTTATCGATGTTTTATGTGATAGACCAACGTAAAGTAGAGAATTTTATATAGAGTGGAAGAAAAATGATCTATGGTTGACGACATTCCTGTGATTTACAAATAAACCCCTGAAAATGTGTAGCATGCATTTGGTTTTTGTTTGTTTTTCTCAGAGGAATCGGTACATTCAAGACATTGCCAAGTTTACAACTAATCCAAAGGGAAGAAATAACTATACTGTCTTGACAATACAAGTACATTTTTATTTATTTGTAACTTTCAGTGAACAAAAGAAGTGGGATGCATTATGCTTTAGTGGGAGTTTATACTAGAGATCATGAGTTTTAATGTGACCGGGCACGGAGTTATTACCAGATTTTACTAGTATGTTGGTAGGAGTATCAGCCCATTATTTTGTAGTGTTGATCTTGTTGTGTTTCCTTTCCCTCTGACGTATTTTTTTTTTCCTGAAAAGGTAATTTTAACCATATTTTATTAAATTATTCCATAAATGTGTTATTTTTTCCATTAGGAATATATCTTCTATCGCCTCCATCCATTCTCTTAATGTAGGGTTTTGGGGTGTAGCCAGTCTCTAGTCATATTTTTCTTAACTGCCCTTATTATTGCAAATAGATGTTCATTGATGTTTCTAGAGATAAAGTTGTAAATGTGCGTTTTTTTTATTCGGCTCCATTGGATCAATATTTATTTTGCTGCAGGTCTTCTAGGTCGAGTCACCACATTCGTAAATTCTTCCCACAATAGCACAAGTTCAATCGGTTAGGACTAAGGTCGTCTTTGGCCACCAATTTTCAAAGTATGCCACAGATTCTTTATTGGATTTGGGTCTGACCTTTGACTAGGCGTTTCTAACATTAATGTGCTTTAATCTAAGCCTCTGGTTGTGTATTTATGCCACAGTCTTAGGTCCTTTGTAGGTTCTAATAGGTTTTATTCTAGGGATGTATTTTGCTCCCTCCAGAAGAAAAGCATCCCCACAGCATGATGCGCCCACCACCATGTTTCACTACAAGGATGACGTGTACTTGGTGTTGAGCGTGATGTGCAGAGTTAGTTTATACCAGAGCAGCTTCTTCCAGATGTTCACTGTGCCCACTTTCATGGCCTTTAGTAAATAGGGCTCGCCGATATAGAAAAAGAGCATATCAATAAAAAAATAATCATATTGATCAATATCGATAATTATCGATAGAAAAATTACATAATGGAAAAAATATATTTTAAGTGCCTTCCCACACATTTTGTTATTGTTCAATGAACTAATTTTAACTAAGAATTAAATTATTGACATTTTCATAAGTAAACCAAAAGACCTGAGTAACATCAGTAAATACAAAGAAAAGTAATTATTATTATTATTAACCGTTATATATGTTTTTTTTTAATCATGCTAGTAATTTAAATTAAAGGCTTATTTTTATGCTTTTTAATCTTTTAAACATTTTATCATACTTTATAATATTAATGGCTCAAATTTTTGGTTTAGTTTGTCAATAAAGCTTATTCAAATTCACTTCAGCTCTTCAGCTGTAAACTAAAGCTAACTAGCTACTCACCAGTGTTGATGGGCTCCAACACTGCAGCTCAGTCACCGAGAGCCGAAGCCAGCAGGTCTATCCAACCCCTGTTGTGTTTTTTAAAGCGTTTTTTTCGCTTCTGAGGACCGGGAGCAGAACCGAGGGGAGATTTTTAAGCAATGCGACCTGGTTAAGTTACCCGTTTCTCTGTGTAGGACATTCGTAGCAAGCTGGAGACGGGAGTCCTGCTTAAAACAGCTGATCGTAGTTTTATATTTCGTTCATTATTACTATGTAGTGGGTCGAGGATCGGTTCAAAACGGGACGCAAATTTACTTAAGACACTGAAACATTTATCCGGAACAACGTCGTCTGCTGCTGCCTTGTTGTGGCGGTTCGTTTAGGGACTGTTAAAAAATTATGTTTCTGCTCAAATCATATCATCCTTTTTGTGGTTTGAAAGGGGAGAGGGTGGCTGACGAAGCTGCGTGGGTCATTGTTAATGATCCGTTTGGAATAAGTAATGATTTATGTATTAAGCTGCCTGATAGGGTATAATGAAACAGTGAAGGGAAACTTTTTCTTTCCATCAAACTTTTTTATCAACCCCTTTTTTTTTTCTATCGCACCACACGTCTATCGATCGATATATATTGCTATCGAATTATCGTCCAGCCCTAATGAATAGGTGACTATTGAGGCATTTTAGTGAACTGGGTTTTTTGTGTATAATAGAGGGGAGGAGTATGAATTCGTTCCACGCTATCCAAATTTTTCTTATGTGAAAACATTTCTAAACAAGTTTCATTTTTCACTTCACTATCAGGTACTTCTTTGTGTTCTGCCTGTCTCTTAAAAAAGACAAATCAGGTTACAGGAGCGCTTCACACTTTTCTGTTTTTGTGTGTGTGTGTGTTTTTTTTTTGTTGTTTTTTTTTAAAGCATTTTACATTTCAGATGGTTTCTCCTGTCTGAGTCGTGACTCCAACCACTGATTCATCTCCTTTTTTCCTCTTGTTCTCCCTTGCAGGGAGATTTCACAGCAGCGATGGCCAGCTTAGAGACTTGCCTCTCAGTCTTGACGAGAGCCCTTCCCTCAAGCGGCCTGGACCTGGTTTGCTCCCTCTCCTGGAACTTGATCCGCTACTGTCTGCATCGGCCGGTGCCTTTTGGCTGGCTGGTCCACCAGGTTGGCGGGAGGCACGAGGGAGAAGAGGCGAGGACGAGCGCGCGAGATGCGGCGTTGGTTTACCACCAGCTGAGCCAGCTGCAGCTCACAGGTCTGGGGACAAAGTGCAGCGCAGAATCAGCATCGGCTGATAACGGTTTATGCCTGACTGTCAGACGTGCCCAGAGGGGCTAATTGGGTGTTCTCTTCTCGTCTCTGTAGGAAAGCTGCCTCAGCGCAGCAGCCTGTGGGCTTTGTCTCTGTCTCTCAGTGCTGTCAACCTCAGCGAGAGCGCTCAAGGCAAAATGGCCCCGGCTCAGTTCGCTCAGATTTATGTCACCGCAGCGACAGCCCTGCGCACCGTCCTGGGCCACCATCTTACTTTTCTGCCTGTACGAATCTTCTTTACTCTTCGGCTGCCGTTAGCATACCGTGACAAAAACTTGGCAGGAACATTATTGTTTCTCTGTCTCCCAGGGATACCTCCTGGGGTGTGCGGAGACCGTGGCCAACCAGTCGGAGACCAAGCAGATCCCCGACTGCCTGCGCTGGCTCTTCACCCCACTGGGTCGGCAGTTTTTCCTCAGCTGTGATTGGTCGGTGAAGTCGGACAGCAGCGATGAAGTGTTTACTTCTCAGAGAGACCCAGGTTTGTTTTATTTTTCTTGTGTCTTTTGGTGTTTCGGTTTCAACGTTATACTTTTACACTCACCTGCTTTCCTGCCGTCTGCAGCCGACCCCATCGCCCAGCTGCACCGGTGTTTCTGCAGGAAGCTTCTGGAAAGAGCCGTTCACACCCTCATCCAGCCGCAGAGCGACTCGGATGCGGGCGGCTGCAAGAACAACTTGGGGTAAGAAAGAGAAAGAAAGGGGGGTCAGGCTCTAAATATTTAATTTATTCTTTGTTTATAATGGTTTCGTCTAATATCTCCGTTCCTTTTCCAGGGAATTCTCCAGCGCTCTGGAGTTTTTGGAGTTGTTGAACAGCTGCACTGAGGATTCTCCCTCCCCTCCAACTCGCTTCACAACTCCTCCCAGTCACGCCACCATTCCAGGTTTGAGTGGCACGCAGTGAAACTCCTGATAAATGAGCAGAAATCATGATAGATATTTGCATGAAACATTTACATGGAACTTTAACACAGCCTCAGATGAAGCAGGAAAATGATCCCAAACATGTTCCAGACGTGTTACAGCAAATTATCGTGTGCTTCTTTTGGCAGTGGGCGACCGGGTGAGTCGTTGGTGGGCTCTGGTCCTGAAGGCTGCGGTTCATTGGCTGCAGGGTGACGATGTTGCAGTGAGATCCCTGTTAGCAGGAGCAGAGCGAATGCCGAGAGCTCTGCTCATCCTTGAGTAAGTGCTTTAAAAAAAAAATCAAATTTTAAAAAGATTTTTTGGAACAATTAAATCTAGAGCGGTACAATTCAGATCAGATTTATGATCCTCCGGTTTTCTAAAGCAGCGTTCCTCTACCCTGCTCCTCATGCACACTGCCCTGCGTGTTTTAGATGTTACTTCAGCACACCTGATTTCAGTTGATGGCGGATCAACAACTTTTGCTGAACTGCAGTCATCCGAATCAGGTGTCTTAAAGCAGGGAAACATATAGAACATGCAAGGCAGTGTGTCTTTAGGCCCAGGATTGTAAAACACAGCTCTAAAGGTCTGACCCTTCATATTAAAAAGCCAATTAACTTTTAAAATGTAACATGTTTTTCTATTTTCTATATGAATTCAAAATTAACTTCCATATATTTCTGTAATATTTGTGAGAAGAAGCTAGGATTTATTGCTAAATGTCGAATCAATAAATATTTCATAATTTTTTTTTTTCTTCCTGTTGTTAATGGTGCAATTATAATTTTTTATCAGTGGTGTAATGGTCCAAAGATAATGGTTCAGTACATTCTCAGTACACTTTAATCAAGAAAAATAAATATAATGTGAAAATATAATTTGAAATATATAATAATCATAACAATAATAGAAAAAGCTATAGAACAGCTTTTTTTTTTTGATCATCATTAAGCAATCTTTTTTCTGAATCCCTTCCTATCAATGTCTGAAATTAACTTGGGTCTATTATGTTTTATAACTTAAGTTCTCTTTCATAACATTCGTTTCGATGTCTCAGTATGGGATACGCCCCTCTGCGGATTCCTCAGAAGCACTTATTTCATTACGCCAATCCTGATTGGCTGGTGATCGTGGCATCCATAAGTGGCATGCGTGCCTACGCAGCACCATTCAAACACCTCTTCTCGCTTCTGGAAGTAGCTTATCGCCCACTAGCTAGCTAGCTTAACTGTTCATAGACCGGAGCCAGTTACGTTTTCTCCGTCGCCGAACGCTAACTAGCTCTTTCCGTCCTGACCTTCACCATAGGTTGGGGCACACTTAACAGTCTCCACACACCAGTGCGACTGTCTTGTTTTTCGGCGCGCGGCCCCGTCCCTCGGCTAAACATACCAGGCTCGCCTCTGCACCTGTGGTAATAATATTTCGAGCAAGGATCCACACCAGGTCTGCTCGTGTTGCCTCGGGCTGGAACACGCCCGGCTGGCAATAGATAATCCCGGGTCATGCGAGCACTGTGCGCGCTTTACAATGAAGAGCCTCACTCGACGGCTACCACGCCAAGCTAGCATGTCGGGGAGGGACCTTTACCTGCCGACAACCGGGCCACCGCCCGCGTGTGCCGACAGTCATGCCCTCCGGGAGCCGTAACCGTACGCAGCATCCAGCTGGGGTTCCCAGCTTGACCTGGCCAATGCGGACCAGCCCATGGAGGAGGTCCTGGAGTTGGACTACGTGAACGAGCTTGAAGACACCGACAGACTCCTCATATAGGAGGATGACGAGGAGGAGGATGTCTTCCTTACCACCACCCAGGCTGCACAGCACGGTGCCTCATCCTCACCCCGGGATGGAGCGGCCTCCCCGGCCGCACAGCTGGACATGCAGTCAGTGTGGTAACGTGCTGCTTCCGGGCTAACATCCCATGGCCCACCGTCATGACTGAGACCGTCAGATCCCGCTATGAGGGAAAGAAGCTGCCTCAGTCTACAAGGGCTGCAAAGCCGCTCCTTCCTGTCTTCCCAGGGCTCCTAGAGGAGGTGAAAACCTCCTGGAGCGACCGCCCGTTCAGCGGAAAGACCCTGATACAAAGGGCCTCCTCGCTGGATTTTGAAGGGATGGAGAAGGCTGGCATGCTTCGGATGCCGCCCATGGAGCCGCTGGTTGCAGCGCACCTGCACCCCCGTCTGTCGGCGACATCCTCCAGACCTCCCACACTGCCTTCAAAAGCGGACCGCTTTCAGTCGGCGCTTAACGAGAAGGCTTATAAAGCGGCTGCGCTTTCTATCAGGGCTCTGAATGTCACTTCCATGCTCTCAGCTTACCAAGCGGAGCTATGTGAAGACCAGGGTGCAAAGCCGGACCCTGACGTGTGGTAGGAGATCACCGTGTTGACGGACATCTGCCTACGCATTCAGCGCTGTGCTGTCCAGGCCACGGGGAAAGCAATGGGAATGATGGTTCTGCAGGAACGAGCGCGATGGCTCGACCTCACCAACCTTCCCAACAGGGAGAAGGAGGAAATACTGGACATGCCGATCGTGCCTGACGGCCTGTTCGGATCCGCTCTGGCATCCATGCAGCAGCGGTGTGAGGCGAAGAAGAAGGAAGGCGAAGCCCTCGAGCTCAGACTAACGCTCGGGCTCCGCCTCAGTTCCGGATCCCGAAATGACCAAAGCCTCAGCAGATCCCGCCCGGTCCGGCAGGACGACCAGCTTGGCCACGGAGATCCGAGACTCCAACTGCGCCCGCCCCAGCGGGACAACCCGCTCGGCCAGGCAGTCAGCAGGCCAGGAAGAAGAAGAAGAGGGCGACCTGACAGCCTCGCTTCTCCTCCCGTGACGCAGCTGGAAGTTCCCTGTTCACCAGCTCCACCTGTTCGGCCTTTTCAGGGTGCTACCACCCAGTTCGCTTCAGTTCCTCCTCGTTTCTCTGGCATAGTCCCCTCTCACGCTGAGGGACTTTCAGCTCGTGTCCTCCAGGTAGATATTTACTTCCTGCTGGAGAAACGATAGATATGCGTAGTACCTCCCGATCAGGCTCAGAGCGGCTTCTACTCCAGGTATTTTCTGGTCCCCAAACGGGGAGGGAGCGGAATTCGCCCGATCCTGGATCTAAGGGCTCTGAACCGATGCCTCAGAAAGTATAAGTTCAGGATGCTGACTCATGCATCCCTCCTGCGTCTGATACGTCAGAACGACTGGTTCACTTCAGTCGATCTGAAAGACGCGTACTTTCATATTCCAGTGTACCCCCCACACAGGAAATATCTGAGGTTCAGCTTTCGGGGAATCTGTTACGAATACACCGTACTCCCCTTCGGTCTCTCCCTGAGTCCGAGGGTGTTTGTGCGGTGCACGGAGGCAGCGATCGCCCCATTGAGGAGGATGGGCATCCGCTTGGCTACGTATTTGGACGATTGGCTACTACTGGCTCGGTCCAAAGAGGAGGCTACGTCTCACACACAAATAGTGATCCATCATTTGTGTGGCCTGGGTTTCAGAATAAACCAGGAAAAAAGCGCGTTATCTCCCTCGCGTGAAATAACTTTTCTGGGGTTGGATCTGGACTCGGAAACGTTTGCGGCCCGCCTCTCCACGCCGCGCGCAAATGCGCTCGATCCTGCCTTGCGCACTTTCGCCTCCACAGATTTGTGCGCTTCGGGCTGTGCCTTCGGCTGCTGGGCTTAATGCCGTCTTCCGTTTTGGTAGTGCCGCTAGGCCGTCTGCACATGAGGGAGTTTCAGAGCTGGGTGGCAGCCAACCCGCAGGGATCTGGTGTCTCAGGAGGGAGGAACGATTTTCCACCCGCATCCAGAGCGCCTGGCCCTGTGGGCCTGGCCCATTCAAACTATTCAAAATGCCAGGGCCCCTCCACTAGGTCCTTATATGACACTAAGTGGAAGGTGTTTGAGGCCTGGTGCAAGAACAGAGATATTCTGTCTTTCCAGTGCCCGGTGGACGCCATTCTGTCCTTCTTACAAGAGCTGTTGGACAAAAATAAGGCGTTCTCCACAATTAAGGTGTACCTGGCCACCATTTCTGCCTGCCATGTGGGCTTTGGGGAAAGGCTGGCAGGCCAACATCCCCTAATCTGCAGATTTATGAAGGGAGCACGCAGGCTTCTCCCTGTGTCTCGACCCTTAGTGCCCTTTTGGGTTTGGTCTGTGGTGCTGAAGGGCCTTTCAGGACCTCCATTTGAGCCGGTGGATGACATTGACCTTAAAAATCTGTCATTTAAGGTGGTGTTGCTTCTGGCTTTGGTGTCAGCCAAACGGGTCATTGATATGCAGGCGCTATCTGTGCACCCATCCTGTATGCAGGTTGCACCAGGGGATATGAGGGTGTCTATGAAGCCCAAACCGCCCAAAGTGGTGAGCTCCTTTTCTCCTATTGTTCTCACAGTTTTCTCACCACCACCGTTCACCTCACTTGAGGGGGAGCGGCTTCATAAACTGTGTCCAGTCCGTGCCCTCAGGGCATATGTGGACAGGACGAGGGGCTTTCGCAGGAGTGACCAGCTCTTTGTGTCGTGGGGTAGACCCTGAAAGGCAAGCCCATCACAAAGCAGCGGCTTTCCCACTGGACTGTGGATGCCATAAGGTTGGCTTATTCCTGCCAGGGCCTGAAGGCACCGGTTGGGCTTCGGGCCCATTCCACCCGGGGCCTGTCTGCATCCTGGGCCCTCTTTAGGGGGCTATCTGTCTCGATATCCCATAGTGAGACATCGAAACGAATGTTATGAAAGAGAACTTTAGGTTACTGTCGTAACCCCATTTCTCTGAGTAACATGAGTGAGATGTCTCACCAGGCTACCCTTCTTGCTGGCCGAAGCGAGAAGAGGTGTTTATGTGACGTGGACGCCACGATCGCCAGCCAATCAGGATTGGCGTAATGAAATAAGTACTTCTGAGGAATCCGCAGAGGGGCGTATCCCATTGTGAGACATCTCACTCATGTTACTCAGAGAACCGGGGTTACGACAGTAACCTAAAGATTTCAGTCAATCAATTCAATCAATCTCAAGTTCGTAAACTGAAAGGAGATTGATCAGATTTTTTAAAAATATAAATAAAATAGTACAAGCAGACATAGCTGGAGTAGAAAACCCAAATATTACAGTTAAGCGATAGCTGTGAGTCCTTTCTGTTTTGTTTTGGTGTTCTTTCCTAAGGTTGCGCTGCTGAAGGTTACACTGCGCTCTAAGTTTGACACATAAACGTTCTGAATGTGTTCAGGTAGAAAACAGCTGGATTTGTGCAGTGCACGTGTGTACTAAACCGACAGAGCTGTACCAAAAAATACAAATAGGTGTATTGATACACCCCTTATATCTATGATACGGAGGAGATGGTGCTGTGTTGAAAAAGTCGAAAAAACCATTCTGATTTCATCCTTTTAAAAATTCCTAAAAATTGATTTTGTCATTTCACATTGTTTGCCCCTTTTTCGGCAAAATATGAGGGAAAAGTCCAGGCGGCCATTTTAAGGCTTAGGTCTGAAAGGGTTTTCCCTGGTGAACTGTAACTCCACCTAGTGGTGCATTATTGAAATACAGGCATGTAATTAAGGTCTTCTCTAAAAACAAAAACAAAATTAACAGAATTGGAACAGATTGGATTGATCGATTTGAACTCATGAAAATCTGAATCGATACCCAGCTCTTAAGAAGAGGCGATGTCACACTGTGTGCCTGGGATAGGTGACACTGTGATGCACGTCAGGGGTTAAAGAAGGATTTTACTTGTTTTTTTTTGTTTTTTAACAAATACAAACATTACAGATGTAAAATTAAAATGACTTGATCATCCTTTATAGCAGGGATTATTGAGGTTAGAAATTCTATTTACGGACTTCAGTCTCCACATGAATTCCCAGGAGGACGAAGAGCCTGATTTCAAGACTTCTAAAAGGCTGCCATCCTTTCCAAATCCAGCTTATCCCATGGCAGGGAAAAGTTGAAGGGATAAAACAGAGCGGCTTTGCTGTGTTATTTTCAGCCCTTCTGGTATCTGCTGTATTTATCCTTGTTTCAAACTTGCAGGCTAACAAGCTACCATGTAAAATGGTATCTGATTAACACCTACTTACATCTCACAGTAGCGAACTGAATCGCCTTCTCTTAATAACAGCAATCCTAGAGGAATATTTTGACGTTTGCGGATCTGAGCAGAACTGAGAGGCAGCTGGGAAATAACTGGATCAAAGGCTTAAATGAAATCTATATAAAGCGAATCTGTGGATTTTCACTTGCAATTGGGGGAAGCATCAATTAGACACAATTCTCCCAGAAGTCAGTTTGCTGACACACGTTCAATCTGTTGTCCAGCTGTTAGGATTTCCACCTAACGTCTACGTCTCTCCTGTTTCAGCCACCCTCTGCCCAAAGCTGTGCTCCTGCTCTGTAAGGTGGTTCAGATGAGCCTGTCTCCTCTGAAAGGAGATGGAGTGGTGGCCTGCCTCTCTCACTGTGACCGGTCCAGCAGCTACCTGCGCTCCAGCATCTCCGTGCCGCTCGCCCAGTCTGGGAACTGGCTCACCAAGGTACGACGCACCGAACTCACCAGTAACTCTTCAAATACACTTTAGTCTGCTTCAGATTGAAGCCCACTGGGTTTACAGTTGACCCCCTGTCCTCTTCCTCGTACTGCATGTTCTGTTTTTGCTCACTCCTCCTTCTAACGCACCGGCACAAACGCGCTGCATGCTTGGTGGTGGTGAGGACAGGCTGCCGGCTGGCAGTGTGTGTGTGGGCAGTGTGGGTGGAAGGAGGTGGCTGTGGTGCATTGTAGTTGCATTGCATGATCCTGAATCCTAGTGCAATGTCTCTCCAGTGCAACACAGAGGCCTCTCCGATCTGCACGCACCCGCTACACACCCCGCCACTTTAACAGTTCATCAGTAACACAATGGCTCCTGGATTTCTGCAGTGCATGCTGGGGTTGGTTGCAAGTGATGGGTTGGAGTTCTGCCGATCAGATTGGGCTCACTCCCCTTGTCTCTTTTCCCAGATTTCCATCAGACGTATTCAGTGGTGTTATTGATTGACATATTTTTTATTTTATTTCATTTGATATTCCAAAGGGGGTGGAGCTTCTTGTTTGTGATCTGCTGCTGACGTTGAGGACCAGTCTATGGCAGCGAGGAGGCAGCAGTAACGGAGAACCCGGTCCAGCTCCTGGATCCCAGCTGGCCGGCTTCCAGAGAGACCTGAGCGCGCTCAGAAGGCTCACACAGTGCTACCGACAGGCACAACACAAGGTACACATCTGGATCCAGCTCCATGTGGTTTATTACTCCCTGAATCTGATGGGATTCCTTAAATGGGAAACGTTTAAACTGATTAGAGTGTTTGTATAATTGTATTGAAATGACTTTTCCTGTAAAGTGCCTTGAGATGACATCTGTTGGGAATTGGTGCTACATAAAAAAACAGAATTTAATTAAAGGGGAACACTTGAAGAATTAGAAGTACTTTAATCCAAGCAATATATAACAATTAACTGAGGTTTGTTCAGTTTATAGATTCTCAGCTCAGTTTTTGCCTCTTGCAGATGAATAAACCCACTTTGTATGTAAGATTTGGGATTAGGAAAACAGAGAATGCTCAAATCTTTCTTTCTGGCTTTCTTTTGCTCTTTCGTTCGCTTGCTTTCTTTTGCTCTCTTTGGCTTGCTCTATCTTTTGCTCTTTCCTTCTTTCTTTTGCTTTCTTGTTTATTCTTTCTTTCACTCCTTCATACTTTCTTTCCTTCTTTCTTTTGCTTTTTTCTTTTTTTCACTCTTACCCTTTCTTTCGCGTTTTTTTTTTTCTTTCGCTCTTTGTCTTTCTGTCTTGCTTTTGCTCGTTCTTTCACTCTCTTTGACTCTTTTTTCTTTCTTTCACTCTTTCTTTCTTTTTCTTTCTCTCACCCTCTCACTCCCCCCCAGGTTTTCCTTCACGAGACCACGGTGCGGCTGATAGCTGGAGCCAGTCCAACCCGGACCCACCAGCTACTGGAGCACAATCTGCGGCGGAGGACGCATGGCTCACACTCAGCCGGTACGCAGAGTCATTAACACATTGGTGGTTTTAAGAAAAGTTAAGAGTTCCTCGCGAAAGTGTTTGTACCTCTTAAACCCCTTTTTCACACATCATACAGCCACAAGCTTATGTGGCTTCAAGGTACTGTAATTAACAATTTTGAGGGAAGACGATACATGGTTTCAAATGTGATTTTCAAATGGAAGTGTAGACAGTACATCTGTATTCACTTTTACTCTGATACCCGTACGATAAATTCAGTGCAACATATTAGTAGGCAGAGCTCACTTAATATTAGGATGAAATCATTTTCACAAGCTTAGAACATCTCAGCTCAAAGTGCAAACCTTCTAGGGAGGGTATACGGAAGAGGAGTGGAAGAAAACAAAAAGAGCAGTGGGAAGTCCTTAAGTCACCATCACCCTGTGCACTTTTCCTTCTACTTCAGTTATCACTTACTCTGTGCTAATGTAGCAAATGAAGGTTTTTCGTTGTAGCATGAGAAAACCTAAAAACTTTCCGTTTTTACACCTGACCTGATATGGTTTTATTTATTTTTTCCTGTTTCCCTGTCATCAGACGGTGAGTACGCCGTGGGCGAGAGGGAGAGAGCTCACGCCATTCTGCTCGCCTGCCGCCACCTGCCCATGCCCCTGCTGACTCCGCCGGGCCACCGAACCCGCCTGCTGGCCGAAGCCAAGCGAACGCTGGAGCGAGTGGGGGATCGTCGGTCGGTGCAGGACTGCCAGCAGATCCTGCTGCGCCTCAGCGGGGGTACCACCATCGCCGCCTCCTGAAGCGACACAAAGCAAGAACGAAAAAAAAACCTCGGAAACTTTCACGCAGAGAGTAATTTTAACACTGTCAGAACAAAAAGAGCCAACCCGGGTGTGATGTGTGACCCTCACCCTACACATTTTCTAATTTTATCCTACAGATTGTTACAGTGCTGTGGCTCCATCATCTGGCCAGTAGTGGTACTGGCTGCTTCCTTTTAAACTGAGACTCATTGAAACTCATTCTTCAACATTAACCAGACAATTTAGCTTCTGTTTTATTTTTGTTTTTTTCGCAGATATACTCACTGGAACAGTCCAAACGAGTCCAAAAAAACTAGAAAAGCAACCATCGCTTAACAACTTTAGTTAAAAACCCAATACAGATTAGTGTTAGAAGATTAAGTTATTCCATCATAAGTTATTCCAGCGGTTGAATCTCTACTTACTGTTTTCTTTTCATTTGCAAGCTCCCCTAAAGCATTCCAGAGCAGAGCTGATGAGGCTGGCAGCTTGTTTTAACTGTGCAGTGATGAGTAGTGTCGTCTTTTCTACCTCAAACACTGTACGGTGTCAGGGCGCAACATAGGAAAATGAAAAATGACTTCATCACCTACAGTTTTCTCCTTACATAACTTTCCAGACCTGCTGAACTTGGATCATGGAGTTAATTATTGTCATGTTTGATTTTTAAATGAACCCGTGGCTCAAAAAGTGAAAACAAGTTCCTTTTTTTGTTTTACAAAAATATGCAATTATTACATTTTACATTGTGATGTAATTGTATATAAGTTGTACATAGATGAGCAAAAGTAGATAACAATTATGCTATTTGCTTCTGCTTGAGATGATGCACAATAGAGCGAGCGAGGTCAACTGTCTGAGGCTTCCAGAGAAGCGCCACCAACAACTCTTTTATTTCCAAGCGCTTCTTGGGTTGTAGCCTCGCACAGAAGCTGTAGAAATGTGACAGGACAGCAGCTTAAAGCTTCCTTAGACTGAGTGAATCTGGAGCCCTGTTGCATCTGTTACTGCAGAGCCTGAAGCTGTGTGGAGGCGTATTGCTGCAGCATTTTATACGGCGATATGCGGTTTCCCTGGAAGGAAGCAAGGTCCATCTAAAATGTAAAGCTCTCAAGAAAAACAGACTTTATGTTATGTAAAAATAAATATTTTCTTACATTTTATCAATTCGGATAGATACAAGTTGTATCTTTTTAATGTCTTTTTTTCAATTAGCTTTTTTTTGTAATTATCGACATGACGCGGCACTTTTTTGTTGTTTCTTTGCGCTGGATATCTTATTTAATGGTTGTGTAAAATGAAGGCTTTTTTGGGGGCTCAGTGTTGCAGCTTTGTTATCGTTTTGTATCTGTAAAAGCGGCATATGGCCAGGACCTGTAAATGCAAAATGTTTTTATTGTCTTTATACAAAGGTAATCCATTTTTTACCTTGGTATGAAAGGGTTACTTCTTTAAAGAAAATAATATCTTCTTTTTTTTAGATATACAAGCACATAGATAGGAAATTCAAAGAATCTCCCTCTATTGAAAACAAACTAACCTTTAATTTAAAACAAGATATTTTACAGTGTATTTTGGCTACCCTGACTGCTAAATTTTTAAGAAGTGATGTTTCAGCTGGTACCACCATGTTAGAAAGTCGTTTTTTATTGTAATTGTTACTTTGTTTCTTCCCTTTTAAGATATTTTATTGTTTGAACCATTTTTGTTTCCTTTTATTGTTTTCTAATAAAACAACAAAATGATGTCTCGCATTATCCTTTTTTGTCTGCCCCCCCCCCCCCCCCCATGATCCATGCATCATTTTCTTTCCACTTCATTCTTATCTGCTATTTTCTGTTGGTCCATGACATAAAATCCCAATGAACATCTGAGGTTCGAAGTTGAAGGTAGCAAAATGTAAATAACCTCAAGGGTTATGAAGATTTTCTGCAAAGCAATGAAGAGAGAGAAAGCGTAACATTCACTGGATGGTGGGTGTTGGCAGGAGTGACTTGTGTTGATGTGTTCATATAAGTGTTCATCTAAGTTCTTATAGAAAGTTTGTTGATTTTTCTCGTTCATTTGATTCATGTGGACCAAATCCATCAGCATTTCACTAAAGTATTTTCGTTCCTGACCCCAATATGAGCTTTAGCTCGTATGTCAAAGTTTATGGCCGACTTTGTAAGGGTAAGATGCTTGAAAAGCCCCAATCATCACACTACCACCAACGTGCTAAACAGTTGGTATGAGGTGTTTGTATATATATCCTGTTTTTGGTTTACATCAAATGTGGGTGAGTGCATTCTGGGCGTGTAACTGTTTAGATGACCTGTTCCCCAGCTATTTTGTTGTTTCCTTAGAAACTCAAGCAGTTCATTCTTTTTTTATTATTATAGCATTAACATTAATAATTTATATGTTTGCCCTTAATATGCCAAGTGTACTACGAAGGATCAGAATCACAATCAGCTTTAAGGGCGAAAGTATGACACATACAAGGAATTTGACTCCGGCAAATTTTCTCTCCAGTACAGAGCTTAAATAAGTGAAATTAAAACGGAAATAAAAATAAATACAAATAAATAATAAAGGATAATATATACACCAAACCAGGGTTATAGTAAGTATATACAGCAGTGCAGAGTTTTAGTTTATTGTTCATGTGAATGGACTCACACTCTGTGACTATTCAGAGTTCATCAGAGCGACGGCCTGGGGGAAGAAACTGTTCTTGTGTCGGGTGGTTTTGGCGTACAGCGCTCTGTAACGGCGGCCTGAGGGGAGGAGCCTAAACAGATTGTGGCCAGGGTGTGAGGGGTCAGTGGTGATTTTTCTGGCTCGGAATAGGTCCTCAATGGAGGGAAGATCAGTACATATGATCCTCTCTGAGGACCTGACTGTTCTCTGCAGTCTGTCCCTGTCTTGCCTGGTGGCGGATCCGAACCAGACAGAGATGGATGAGGTCAGGACAGACTGGACTATTGCTGTGTAGAATATGGTCAGCAGTTCCTGAGGCAGGTTGAACTTTCTGAGCTGAAGCAGAAAGTACAGCCTTTGCTGGGCCTTCTTCCTTATAGAGTCAATGTGGGAGGTCCACTTCAGGTCCCGTGTGATGGTGGATCCTAGGAACCTGAAAGGCTCCACTGCGGGGACTGACCTGTTGGTGATTATGAGAGATGTTGATGGGGGTCTCTTCCTGAAATCCACCGTCATCTCCACAGTTTTGAGCGGGTTTAGCTCCAGGTGGTTCTGACTGCACCAGAGGACCAGCTGTTCCACTTCCCTTCTGTATGCAGACTCGTCGCCGTCACGGATGAGTCCAATGACTGTGGTGTCATCTGCAAACTTCAGGAGTTTCACAGAAGGGTCTCTTGACGTGCAATCAGTGGTATAAAGTATATTACTGCCCAAAAGGATTTTTTAAATAAATATCAAATGTTAGAAAATATGATAACATGTATGCCTTTAATCATAGAAGTTTCTACATTTTCTTGCACAAATTTTCGACTTTTCTAAATCAGAGACTTTCTGGGGCTTTTTGCTGGAAAATATGTTCAAATAATCAAAAAATGTCTGGGTATGAAATTAAGTTTTTAGGGGGTCTGCAACGAGTTTACAAAAACACGAATCTAGACTGAGACTTGTTTCCAGTAGATCAGAATCTGCATAAAGAGTGGGTGAAATAATTTTTATGATATGTAGGTCTACTTTTTAAAAAAAAGCCTAATTGTTTTTTGTAACAACGTATCATCAGGGTTCTAACAAGGGTTCTTATCAGGGTTTCTAAAAACGTTGATAACCAATAATCTAGAACGAAAGTGTTATTTCTGTTTTTAGTTGACGTGTCGTGAATAAGCGGACCACCAGGCTCACATGCGCGCGTTCCTTACCGGACATATTTTAGTGACGGATCCGTGAAACTCTGAACTCACGTGCGAAAATGAAGAACCAAAAAAATAATAACACTGCGTCGAAAAGGGCTAAATTTAAGCCTGGCTCAAAGAAAAGAGAAAACAAATGCGTCGTGATGTTTGACGACAAAGACAGACAGTAAGTACAAGTGACGTCCAGTACCTGTTAGCCAACTAGCTAGCATGTTAGCCTAGCAGGAATTTATTTTCTTGTGCATTTTAACTCAATATAATTGGTCGTTTTTTCTTCCTGTCCTCTATCAGGGAGTATCTGACGGGTTTCCATAAACGAAAGCTAGAGAGGAGGAAAGCAGCAGTGGAAGAAATTAAAAAGAAAATAAAGGAAGAGCAGAACAGAGTCAGAGAAGAAGTAAGTATTTTTTTATTATTACAAAAAAAAGTGTTTCTCAGATTTTTAGCTTTTATTGTTCACTTTCAGCGTCACAAAGAGTACGTGAAGATGTTGAAGGAGAGAGAAGAAGCGCTTGGTGAGTTTTAATAGAAGTCTACAACTTGTAATTTTTTGTATTATTGTTATTCACACATTATTTTTTCTTTCCATTTTCTCCTCCAGCGGATGCGGAAGACGAGCTTGAAGACGCGGTCATCAGCACCACAGAGTCTTTTCAGTATGACCACCCAAACCACACCGTTACCGTGACAACCATTAGTGATTTGGACTTGACAGGAGCTCACCGGTTCAGACCTGCAGCCAGAGATGTAAATGTTTTGGTTGTTCCTCTGTGTGACGTTCTTGTACTTATTGTTAGGACTCTAACAAAAATGTATTTCTGATTCCCAAGGCTGATGGAGAGAGCGAAGACAAAGATGAGAATAAGAAGGAGGAGGAAGAAAAAATACACACAATGCCAAAAAAACCAAGGGATATGATCACAAACAAAAAGTATGTTTATTTTTCCACCTTTTCTACAGTTCAGTTGAAGAGAGATGTTAAAGTTGGTTAGGGTTGATAAGATCATGGGCGGAGCTATGGTTAAAATAGCAGATGAGCTATACTGCAATGTAATCTTTTTTTTTTCTTTATCCTTACATTCCAGAAGAATGACGACTTAAAACATTCTAAAATGCTATTTAAAGAACATTTAACCGTGCAAAATGGCATGTTCAGAAATATGCAGCACAGAAATGATCCTAACGTAACTTGTAATGAAGATATTCAAAAAAAAGAAAAACACAAGCTAAATATTAAGAAAACCACAACAAATTTGGAACTGAAATGCAAAATGTGAAAATAATATTTCTAACTGCTTTCCTCATTACATGTTTTGTCACATAGAAATAAAAATGCATATATTTTAAATAAAAATTTTAAATAATTTTAAACTTACATCTAGACTAAATATGAGCGCTGAACATCAGACATCGGTATTTATCAGCCAGCGTATCAATATAATTTGACATTTTTTAATAACAAAATAGAAATCTTTTGAATGATAAGAATCAAACAAAATTTTTGGTCTTTGAGAGAATGGCTCATTTTCTATCAGAGATAAATTTCTTGATTGAAAATAAATGGTAAATGGCCCTTACTTGTATAGCGCTTTATTTAGTCCTTACTAACCACCACCATTAGGCAACGGGTGAAGTGTCTTGCCCAAGGACACAACGACCAGGACAGTCGAAGCTGGGGCTCGAGCCAGCAACCCTACGATTATATGACTACTTCCTAACCCAAGGGTTGATGGTAGATTATGTTTTGATAATCTAGTATGAAAACCAGGGTTTCACAATATAAAATTGGAGCAGCTGGTAAAGTAACATTTATTATCATAGTTTTATAAGTCCTCTTATTTGTAAAACACCAGGGAAAATTGGCTAATCAGTGCATAGTTTTTTCATTGTCCTACTATTTAGAAAGTAACACAAATATAACCCGATGATAGCTGGCTAATTGGTTTGGTTGTATGCTCTGTTAGCGGTGCTCAACAGCCATGCCATGATCGATGGCGCTCTATCAGTTTCCACACCATCACTGTCTGTGTTTCTTTTTACGTGGAAGTCTTTACAAACAACAGAGTTTGGGACAGTCGTAGTAGGCTTCCTTCATTCAGCTGATCAGCAGTGCACAGCAACAAATTAGGAGATGGGTAGTACTTTGTCATTCCAGCACTTGATCGTCTATCTGCTGTTAAATTCAAAATGTAGAACAAACTTTTAAGAAGAGAGCACTTGATTCACCTACTCAGACCGTTTCTCTTTGTTCCTTAGTAACACAAACCTTGTGTCACCTTTGTTCTGTTTCTACCTGCCCTCTCTCCGTCTGACTCTATTTTTATTTTATTTTCCTTGTCCCCACTTCAGGATCCGCTCCCTTACAACGGCGCTCAGCACATGCACCAGCAAGCGGAAGAGGAAAGGGAAGCAGGAAGGCCGAGACAGACAAGGACGTCCGTCAGACCGGGCACCTGGTGTCACAGAGGGTGTACGCAGAGGCGGGAAGACCACCAAGAAGCAGCGGCGTAGACAGACGGGGAAGAAGACGCATCATCTAGACTGAATCGTGGCCTTCAGCTTCAGAAATAACGGGACATTTTAAATCAACGTCGGCTTGTGATTCTGTGTTTAAGCAGGATGAGGATGTTCAGCTGAATTCTCCCTTTTAAATACTTACCAGTAAAGTAGAGTATTTTGTATATTTTTCAGTTTGAAGTTTAGTTTTTTTTTTTTTTTATAGTACGCAAATCTTGCTGTATGTGCTTAAAGTAAAAACGTCTCGATTTTTATCTTGGGGTCATATGTCAAATAAAGTCTGTTTGTTCTGCTTGGGATTTTGTTCCTCTGCATTCTATTGTTTAATTAGGAAACCTGATGCTGTAGCCAACATCCTCTGTGGTGCATCAGGAAACAGAGCCTCAGCTTTGTATTTCCTTAAAGCTCAGTAATATCATATGTATGTACGTGTGTATTTTAAAAGGTTCTCAGGGTTAGAACATTTACTGCTCAGCTTCTATCTGTAATGTATGTTAAACACCCCTAACTCACTAGTGTTTACTTATTTACGTTAACCCGAGCCGGCGCGTGCCAGCTGTCACTCACCCCAGCGTTTCTTTTCGCTTTCTAAAGCCCATGATATTTAATACAGCCGCCCTGATCCAGGGGAACCAGCCGGGCCACTGGTTCTATGTTGGTTCTGAGTTGGTTGGTGCTTCAGGGTCAGTGGTGCGATAAACGACATCTGCCGTGGATGCTCCAGTGTCAACCACCATCAGGGCAGCCAATCGGATTGATCCGATGTTTGCCAGCCTAGAGAGCGTGAGGAACAGCAGGCATGTTCCTGCTGGGGGTCCGTTTATCCACAAATTCAAACAGCAGAAGCCCTTCTGGTCTGGTAACCCAATTTTCTTATCTTGTTTGGGTGAGAAATTTCCAGCAACCTAAAATTTGATTTTAATCTTTTTGACATCCATAGAGACTTATGTTTGTAAAATGAACTTAATTGAAATGCATTTGCTGTGCTCGACTGAATATTTTCTCTTTAATGTTCTCTCAGAGTTTAGTCTTACACTCATTCTGCTGAGAGTGGCTGTGCATTATCAAGCCTGAGCAAAAGCTTATGGTTTATCTTCAATTTAAGGCTAAAGTACACTGAAAAAGAAAATGCAGCTTTAACTTAAAAAAATTTTGTTAATTGGTCACAAATAATTTAATTAAATTCACCAAACGTAATTTACTTTTTTAACTGGAAAACTTGAAGTTGCTTGAATAAACTTAATTAAATTACTTGTGACCGATTAATGCAATTGTTGGAGCTGTATTTTCTTTTTTCAGTGTAGTTACAGTCCTGTAAGAAGATGTCAATTAAAAATCCCTGTGGGAAAATACCAGATGATTTAGAAATATTCCAATTTCTGTCTTGCAATTTCTTTTTCCTATGGATTTTTTGCCTTTTATTTTTTTAATTGGAAGATCGTTTTTTGAAAACACCTGGAATGCAATGATCGAGCAGGCTCCCTCCCCGGACTCGCCATGTCCAACTCCAGCGATGAGCCCACATGCCCCAAGTTCCAACCTAATATCTTTGACCCCTCCCGCTGCCACGAGTGCCTGCGCCAGAGGCATCTGCACACGAGTGCAGGGGAAAGAACCGAGCCAGAGCCTCAACAGAAACTCCTGCCAGAGGATGGGGATACAAGTGGGAAAATTGCTGGACTTGGAAATGGGATTGGGTCGAGCTGGGGAGTGCTGCTGACGCCAATTTCATCTCAGGAAGAGGAAAGAGACACCAGCAGCAGCAGCAAGGTAAGAAAAGGACGCTGGGTAACCTGGCTGTACAATGGATGCTGACTGATGGGATTAGTTTGGATAGGAGGACAGATTGGCAGGGGGATGCCTTTCAGGTCAAAGTTCAAAGTGAGCAGAATGGCAAAAGTGAGGTTAGGTGAAAAACCAAAATAAGAGATTGTTCAGTATTACAACTTCAAAGATCTAACATGAAGCAAAATATTATTTTAGTTGAACCTAAAGGACTGTTTTTTGCTTAGTGGGAAAAAGAAGCACCCTTTATCACAAATATGAAAATAGACAATGGAATAATGTAGCAATCTGTTGCTTTTTAGCCAATTAAGAAAAAAATAAGGAGATTATAGAAGAAGTAATCATGTGGATGAAGGTGGCAGCTGTGGCTCCTATTATAAATGAATGAAGTTGGATCACTTACTAGCCTCCAGGGAAACAGTAGCCTCTAAGAAAGAGGTGTAATGTACATAAGCACGAGCAGGAACTAAAACTGTAAAACTGCCTCTTTCTTTCTTTCTTTGGCTTCCACAACAACACTCTATTGTTTTTGTTACGCATGTCATGATATCATTTTAATAAATAAAGCCAGTTTCTCTATCTGAGCTGTGCTTTTCTGAAAGGCAGCATTGTCCGACAGGTCTGTTTTCTGATCATTTTTAACAGAATGCAATTCAAGAAAACGGTTTAAGCGGAAAAAAATATAGGGTGTTAAAAAATTAATGAGGAAAGCCACAAGTCTTATCGAGTTACAGGCGTGCAACCCTAATCAAACAGCGGTGTGAACAAGTGAGCGTCTGTCTGAGAGGAGAATCGCATACCAAAAAGATGGAGTCAGTCAGAAATATATGGGGCTATTACCTTTTTGGTCATCTGTACTTTTACACTTTAACTGCTCCCATGATCTCTGGGTTTTCTTTAACCATTGCCTTTGTTACTGAGAGAAAGCTAGGTTGTGCTTCAACTTTGTGATTGGTCTGTTTCTTCACCTGTTGCCCTATCAGGAGGACTCTGACAGTGTTTCAGTGGTGAGCAGCTGCTGTGATGTCAATGGAGGTCAGGTGCGTAATGGGGAGACCTCTCTGTGTATCCTGAGCCCTCACTGCAAGCTCTATATTTGTGAGGACGACAACAGCACAGACAGGTAAGAGAACATCACTATGGTTGGGTGACATTTGGATAGGCTAGAAATGTTATTTTTAGGACTTAAAGTGTAACTTAATAGTTCCAGTTAGTTAGATTTAGCTGTTGGTCATATGTAGATCACTTAAACAGTGAGGCTATTTTTAAGACATTACATTGCCACGTTTCACCTGCTTCCTACTTCTTCTGTTCTCTCTCTTCTCTTGTCAATTCTCCAAATAGCTGTCGTGACCAGAGCGAAGAATTCAGTTACTCTGCTAGTACCGACGAGGAATCCCCGCCAATTCGACGCCGTCCCACCAAACTCAGCATGACCCGGCTGGACCCTCCACCTCACCGCCCCAACCCTCGGCAGGCCTGGATGGAGGAGACGCGAGGTGGCGGCAGCTTTCATAAAGGCTCAGGTGCATTCAAAAAAACGCTGGCATATTTATTTGGCAGAAACATTTTAAAGAAAAAAGCTGCGCAAGATGGAAGACGCTTGCATCTCAGAGTAAATGATCACCTGATTTTTGAAGCAATGTAGTTATGGACATTGTTTCAAGCAGTACACAGAGTCTTCAGTGCACTTATAGCTTACTGCACTTTGTTATCTATATCCAGTTACAACCAGAGGTGTCCTTTTCTTGGCATCACCATTTGCTGACACCAGCTGAGGCGTCAAGGAGTAATTATCAGTAATACAATACGCTCTCAATGGCAACTTTATTATGTACACTTGTTATAAGCTTGTTATGTATAGGGAATTCAACCAATCGCATGACAGCAACTCAATGCATTTAGACATATAGACTTGGTAAAGGTGAAATGCGTGGACAAATGTACCTTGTTGATGGTGGTTGAAGATGATGTCTATCCCTTTGTGACCACAGTGTGACCAGTCTCTCTCTAATTCAATGACCTCTGCAATAAATATGCACAATGTATTGGAAATTAAAGCATAACAAAACATGTTTTAAAGGTTAAGGTGTGTTTAAGTGGTAAAGTCGATAAACTATATCTAAGTTATTTCAACGCCTTGCTCTTCTCTCGTTTTTATGACCATTCTCTCATCGTCAATATTTTTGTTTCTTCCAGGATTAAAGGAAGACCGAGAGAAGCGTGAAAGCGGCTACTACTCTCTTGGGAGGACAGCCGGTGCTCGTTTTACTGAAAAAACCCCATCCACTCCTTTCCGCCATTTTGAAAGAGGTCACCCTCTCTTTAGTCACAGAAACATTGAGCCAAAAGATACCATCCCCTTCAGAAATCCCAATCTTGGTGTTGCCTCTGAAAGGCCGATACCAGAAGTGCTAAATGAGGACCATACTCTGGAAATCCCTCCACCTGACCCTTATGAGGTTGCGGTTGAAGTTGAAGCACAAGTTGGGCCGAGATCTCCCAGTCCTACTCCTTTTAAGATAGCGGAGTCACTGGCCTCAACTGGCCGAAAGGGTTTAAGTCGTGCAAATATCTCTTCCTATCAACAGTCGGGGCGATATGACTCTTCTAGGCAAGGCTCAGCTCTACAGTCTCGCTCTTCATCTCCATCAAGGGACAACTTACATTTAGGCCGCAGGGAATCCAGTAGCATTCTCAGCAGGACGACGTTTGATGGTGGAGGTTGGTCTCAAGGATCAACCCAAGGATCACGAAGCCCCTTGCAAGGTGCCCAAGCTCGACGTTTTGAGTCAGGAACTCTGCCAAGAAACTTCAAATCGTTTGCTTCTTCTTTCAAGTCCCAATCCAATACAGTTTCTGATTTTAGGAGTGCCTTAAGGAAAACTGAAGGAAATAGTTCTACAATTAGACTAGGTTCTGAAAACAGGAGCTCATCTCCTTCAAGGAGGGAACATAATTCTTCAGTTCAAATGTCCCCCATCACTAAAGTCACTGCTAGTTCGACACAACGTGCTTCCTCCTCATCTAGAACATATGACCGTTTGCAGGAGAGTCATGCTTCCTTGTCGCCGAGGAGAAATTTGAACTCCTCAAACCAGTCTCTACATAAATCTCAGTCAATTGCATCTCTAAATAAACCTAGTCACCATCGCTGCAGTGGTTCCCCGGTCTCTTCCACGCTGCCAAGGAGGAATTTCAACTCATCAAGCCAGTCCCTACATAAATCTGAATCAATTGCATCTCTAAATGAACCTAGTCACCATCGGCGCAGTGGTTCCCCGGTCTCTTCCACGCTGCCAAGGAGGAATTTCAACTCATTAAACCAGTCCCTACATAAATCTGAATCAATTGCATCTCTAAATGAACCTAGTCACCATCGGCGCAGTGGTTCCCCGATATCTTCCACGCTGTCAAGGAGGAATTTCAACTCATCAAACCAGTCCCTACATAAATCTGAATCAATTGCATCTCTAAATGAACCTAGTCACCATCGGCGCAGTGGTTCCCCGATCTCTTCCACGCTGCCATGGAGGACTTTCAACTCATCAAACCAGTCCCTACATAAATCTGAATCAATTGCATCTCTAAATGAACCTAGTCACCATCGGCGCAGTGGTTCCCCGATATCTTCCACGCTGCCAAGGAGGACTTTCAATTCATCAAACCAGTCCCTACATAAATCTCAATCAATTGCTTCACTAAATGAGCGCAGCCACCATCAGCGCAGTGGTTCGCCAGTTACTTCCATGCCACCAAGGAAGAACTTTAACTCCCAGAGCCAGTCCCTCCTTCGTAAATCTGAATCATATACATCTCTGAATGATCGTAGTCACCAGAGACGCTGTGGCTCCCCGATAAGAGAAGGCTATGGGATAGAAGGACAGGCTCAATCGCATAACATAGCAACTGGAAACGGGTTGAATGATCAGGAATGTGAAGTCCCCACGGTGTCTTCATATAGACATGATTGCGATAGACCAAGACAGTCCATACTTCGAAAGACTGAGTCAAGCGGCAGTCAAGGATGGAGCAGTTGCTCTTCCTCTCCTTCCAGGAGAGGCCATGGAGCCTTTGCTCAAGGAAGAGACCACAGCTCTGATTCATTAAATCACCATCCTCGTAAGATTCGTAACTCCTCACCTTCAAGGCAAAACTTTCATGCTCATTCTCAGTCTCCGCAACATAAAACCGAGATTATCAGCTCAGTCAGAAGCTGTGACACCAACAGCTCTTTGGCTTTAAGGGGAAGCTACGACGCTTCTGACTATCACTCATCTGGAAATATGCGAACTGGCAGCTCATTTAACAGCAAGAATTCACATACTAACCGAACCCCTTCTCCTTCCAGAAAAGGCAATAGTGACCCCCCAGGCTACTCCATCCTTAGAAGTGCCACCAAAGGAGACTCCAGTGGTTCGTTAAAGAGCATAAACACCAACAGTGAAACAAAACCGGACTCACGCTTCTCATCGCACTCATGGCAAGGACCCACGCATTCCCTTCACAGCTCCTCTTTACCTCAATCTGCTTCACCATCTAGACAAACCACAAGTAACAACAGAGCAGTCTATGTTGCTTTAGAAACATCTAGAAGCTCTGGAAGCACAAAAGCTGAGGCTAGTAGACATGGCTATGATGATCGCCGCCCCCCTCTTAATGACAAGAGATCCTCTCCCAGTGCACACAGCCCCTCTCCACCTCAGATACATATCCAGATGCACACCTCCTCGCAAAGCTCCATGGACTCCTCTGAGTCAGGCCGGCTCTCTGTGGGATCAACAGGACAGAACAGGGAGGAGTATGCCATGATAGCTGACCTGCCAAAGGTCAAAATTATCCATCAGAAGGAGGGGCCGGGCCACCTGGGACAGCCACAGAGTAATCAACCTCCTCGAAGGCAGGAACTTTTTAAACCAGCCAGGTCAGGGTCACACTAAACAAACAAAGGATGAAAGTTGGTTTCTGTTCAGTTCTTCTGGGGCTAGGGTTGGATCACTTCATTTCTGAACAAAACTTGAGCTGACTTTATTTTCACTCCATCTGCACATTTCACCTCGTTGTACTCACTGATTAATATATTGTGCCATTTCAGCCATTCCCTGAGCAGGCATCCCTCCATAGAGTGGGATGATCCTGGGGACACAGAGAGAGAGTGGCACTATGGAGCCAGTGGATATCTCTCTCGAACTCACTCCACTACATCTCTGCAGGTAGGCTACTTGAGGGCAATGAGAGTTATGTTAGAGTATGAAAAGTTTGTTATGTTGTATATGTAAGTTAGTTTGTTACAGTACCTCACAAAACTATTCACATCGCTTTTTGTTTACATTCGATCATGTTACGAACAGAAACTAAAATGTGTTTTGTTAGAGTTTTACGGCATAATTAACACTAAAAAGTGCATAGATTCAAAGTAGAAACCAGAATCACAAAAACAAATCTATCTACAAATGACATACTTATGGCACAACTGCAAACCTACCAAGATGCGGCCCTCCATGTAATTTGACATAATGTGAATTGACAGCATTAAACACAGAATCAACCAGGAGGCCCTTCACAACTCAGGTAGGACAATCGGAAGACGGTACTTGTCCAGGTAATCTGCCAAGATAGTAGTAAGTCAAAGAGACAAACTAGATTACTCTGTAGAGTGTATACATCCAGCTTGATATTACTGACTCTGCATTAGCTATGGGAACTTGGAGGACTTAACTCTATTAGTGTTTTCTTCCTTGTTTTTAACCCCCTCTTTTTTCTTCACCCCTTGATGGGCACCTGGTGACAACGTTAGCAGTTTCAAAGAAAAAAGATGTTATGGATTGCATTAGAATGCAGGCAGCTGTGAGTACGCATTGGAAAAATATGCTGTAACCGGGGGACGTATCTCTTTAGAGCAATTCAGAGCACAGCATGTCTGTAATGTAAATATATGCAGTGAGAATTATAGGGGAATGAATATTTTTGTAAGCCACAATCTAGAATAAGGCAACAAACTGAGTTTCAATCTTACAGTGTAATGCGTCCTTCATTAAGCACTTTTTCCTTTTGCTCAACATAATCCACTGCAGTGCAACTGAACTTGTGCATAGTTTTTAACCCCCCCCCCCTCTCCGAGTGTGTTAATGCTTAACCCACATCTTTCCCACATGCCTGATTTACAAAAAAAGTCTGTGAATGTGGAGCTGTGTGATGGTTTTCTGTGTTTGTTTGGTCAGAAATTGATTATTTTTGTAACTACAAGCCGCTCTTATCTAGAGATCAGGCAGTCCCACGGCAGATGAGGGCTCTTCTGGGAAAAGTTATCACCGATCAGAAGACATGCAGGTAGGTGCCACCGCCTGCATGTTGAAAGTTAATGTTTGTGACTCGCCTCAGTTAAAGTTGCTTTTGTTTTAGCTTTATTTCTAATATTTGTTATGCATGAAATAATCCTGTACTTTCTAATTCATTATTATTACATGTATTTATATGCTTATCTTTTTGGTACATTCACTACATCTGTATATAGATTAATTTGCCACAGTAGGCTAGTATGTATGCTGAGGATATGTTATTCAGCAGCTGTTTGTTGTGTGTCTGTAGGACTTACCTACAGCCTACAGTCATTTCATAAGACTGACTGAGCTTTGTCAGTTGTGGTCTGCTGGGGCATGTGTTGAAATTCCTGAAATGAAACCAGTAGCTACAGAGGGTGGATTTTGTAAGGGGGGGGGGGGGGAAGTGCCACTTCTATTCCCAGTTTAGACAGATCAGGCCTGGTCTGTTTTGTGCGCTTGAACAGACTATGATTGCGGGATTTTTATTTGTATTTCCTTGTCAGGAAGATGTATTGCTCCCGTGAAGATTGACAGCTGAACACTTTTTCTCTTGCAGTTGTTTCTAGTTGACTTAATGTGGATTAAAACAGTGTTATATTACCTGTGCACCCCCCACACTCACGAGGGTCCCTCTGTATCGTTTCTCACAGATCCACCACTGGTGTCTGCGTGTTTTCTTAAACGATCTTCGCGGACCCGCCCAGGAAGTGGCAGACAGGGTAGAGAGACACACAGAGAGCGAGCAGCGACGCATCGAGCCGAACCAGGATCTCGCAACCCCCCCCCCCCCCCTTCGCGTATCAGAAAGTTTTTAGACATGCTTGCTTTTTGACCTGGAGCGTTTCACCCACGTTTAGCGGAGCAGGTTCGCCCCACATTTGCCTCCCCCCTCTCCGCTAGAGAGCACGGGCAGTATTGTTCCGGGAAGGTTTGCGGCTCTTTTAGCTGAAAATGTGGATGAATGGCGGGGTTTTATCGGAATTCGTGCGCGAGACAGTAAGGTGCTTTCTGCACGAGAGGTTTAGCTGAGACAGAGAAAGTTTTTCCTGTGAAGACTAAGAAACATTTCTGTCTTTATTTTGCTTCTCTGGATCCTGTTATCATGACGGTAAGTTGTACCATCTTAAACTAACTGGATACTGAAAGCAGTTTGTTTTTCCTCTCTTGTCTTTTCTTCGTGAATTGATATAAATGAAATAAACTTTTGCTCTGGGTTTAGCCGTGTTTAGCTAACTTTTCTAAAACTTCAATGTCCTATTAGCTTTATGTAGCTAGCAGTTTTTTGTGGTAAGCATTAGTTTGACAAAAGGGGTGTGTTCAACGTTTATGGAAGTGGTTTTATATTTTTCTTACAGCTGTTTTAAGTGGCGGGGCTGAATACTTTGTGTTCTTGTTTCTTCTATTTACCTTCCATTTGTTTACAGCAGCAGGACGTGTCATTAGCACGTAGAGTCTGACAGCATTCACGACCAGCTGTGACACATGCCCCGTGTGTTCATCTGACCTTCGCCGTTCTCGTTTTTTCCCCAATAATTTTGGGTATGAATTGTGTCCAGATCGTATCTTTGATAAAGTTGCTTACTGTAATTTTAATGTACATCAAAACTATTGAAAAGTAGTCACTCAAATCTGATTGGTCATTACAGAAATAGGCAACATTTCTATATATCTTTATTATTTTCCCATTAAAACTAGCTTAAGGGCTAATAAAGGAGAGGAAATCTTGTTCAAGAGGGAAACAAAGTTAATTAAATACAATGGTGTTATCAAAGACTTAATAAATAACACTGAAAAATCGATAATCAGAATGTAACTTATAATAACTATTCAGGATTTGAGATATTTAGAGATAAGTCATCGACCTTACATAAAATAAAACCTTCAGAAAGTGCAGACATTTACATTGTTTTAAAAACCTATAATTGCAATAACCTAAACCCTTGACAGGCATGAAATTATTAAATGCATTTTAAAATGATGTTCAATTTGAGGGTTGAATTTGAGGTTGTTGAATATAGTAAAAATAGCAACATAACTGCTGTGGCTTCACCCACTGAAGCTAACATGTCAGTTCCTACTAGCTTTTAAATTAGTTTTTTCTCTGCAGGTTCAAACAGTGTTTCTTCAAGTTTTTATGCCAAGTACCACCATTCTGACCATTCTGATTAACCACCGCTACATTAACCACCACCACAGCTATAGTTATCATTTTCCCCGCTTGTTACATTATCTTTCATCTTAGGACAAAGTTTATTTTTAGTTTGTGCTCAAAGTTGGGAAAATAATAAAAGTGGTTCCCCCCTAGGGGTAAGAAATCCCAGATGTAAACACTGATGTTTCTCTACAGCCCTGAACACAATATTCTCATATGGCTGCCGCCACAACGTATTAAAAGTGCAGTGAAATGATCAGATGTGAATATATGTAAATCTGTGAACATTTTGCTTCAGTTTTTGTAGAGACAAGAGAATTGAAGCTTAATGACTTGAACTGAATCCTACTTGCGTCCAGCTTTATCCTTGTTAAAGGAAAAGACAAATTTTGTTTTTCTATTAGACAGTTAAATCATCTAATGTAACCTCTCTGAGTCCGATTAGTAATTAGCCGTAAGTAAGAGCCGACATCAGGCCATGTTTGTGAGGGAAGGTTTTGGCAGTTGCACAGCTCTTTATTTAACAAAGGTTTCACTAATATTACCAAACACACGTTGATTGTAGTGTTAAAGTTTCAAATTGTCTTTAGAATCTTGTTATGATCACAATTGTGGTCTGCATCCTTAAAAGCGTATTCCCTGTAGTTAGTAGTCCTCACCTTAGCTGTGAAATTCCCAGAAGCCTGATATTTGGTTGTCCAGTCTGCTAAAAGCAGACTGAATTGTACCGCCCAATATGATGAAATGGAGGTTCTTTCATGCATTAACTTCCTGTTATCAGGCGACATGTAGCACACCTCTGTAGACAACAGTTTCCTCTTAACAAGCGTCTTACACCTCTGAAATGGAAAAAAGCTAACTTTTAGCTCTTTTTACTGTATCAGAGTGTTGCTATCAGTCAGTGCCTTTACATTCAATAAGAGAAAACGGAATTATTGCCTCAGTTTGACTGAATTGGGACTTTTGAAATGCATTTATATAGGCTGGGCATCGATTCAAATTTCACAAATCGATTCAATTCCGATTCTTAAGAGTTAGAATCGTTTATCCTAATTCAATCTGATTCGAGCCGATTCAATCTGATCAACTTGGATATTGATATAGGTTAATGTAATTAAGTATTTTTTGAGCTACTATCTTAGTTATATGCCTGTAATTCAATATGCCTTATCACTGGGTTTGTAATAGTTCACCGGGGGAAACTGTATATACCCTTTCAGACACAAGACTTAAAATGGCCGGCTGGACTTTACCTTCCTATTTTAGTTGTAAAAACTATTCCAAAAAATAATAAAGACTTTTGAAATTGTGAATCAATTTGATTCGATTTCTCTAAGGATAGATTCAGAATCGATTTTACGATTTTTTTTCAACACAGCCCTGCATGTATACATATTGATCCGAATTAAGTCAAACCAAACTGGCCTAGTATTGATTTATTAAATCCCCGATTATTCGGTCGAGCTTTCGGCAGCATGCGGAATCCCCCTTTCGGGAAGTGACGACACCACAGAAGTGGGAATAACAACACCGGAACGAGAAGCGAGTGTAAAACAATCAAACAGCACAGTACTAACAAAATATGCTGAGCTGCATCACTCTTGACGTCCGTTTCGTCACTAATTTTGCATTTCGTGCTTTTACTCCGTCTGCTTCACTGCTGCCACCATTTGTGTAGTATGTGTGTGACCAGGCCAGTCGTAAGAATGCCAGCACAAAAAATGTGTATGTTGCGTTCAATAATTCGATTTTCTGAGTAGCATGTAAACTGGGATAAAGACTCCGTCACAGGTTTAGCTATTAGTCCGATTATTGCCCAAATTGGATTTAGATGTGAATGTAAACATACTGAGTGCGAGCTGGTAGACGGACAATCTCTTTGTAAGTCTTAATAAGACTCATTGATCTGGTTGCAAACCTTGACACTCTGCATGAAGTGTGTTCCTCACTTGGACAAGTAGCAGGAAATATTAAAACGGTTGATTTAACTTTTTAAATGTACAACTAGACAACTGTCAAGTACAAATTAAAGTACTCTTTGGGCCCCCGTAGTTATCAAGGAGGCCAGTCAGGCCAACCCTAATCAGGAGTCACATTTAACTGGGCCAATCAGGAATCAGACCTGAAATTAATGGATGTAGGCGGTGTAATTAAGTTTTTTAGAAAATAATTTTCAGTTAAAGTATTAAGAAAACGAATGGTTTGTTTAATGATTTGAAGAGGGGACGAAGTG
This sequence comes from Apricaphanius iberus, assembly GCA_028564705.1. NCBI lineage: Eukaryota > Metazoa > Chordata > Actinopteri > Cyprinodontiformes > Aphaniidae > Apricaphanius > Apricaphanius iberus. The sequence goes on from JAPXFQ010001656.1 coordinate 337,181, forward strand.
GTTGTGCTTGTGGCTGAATTAGTGAAGGGGCAGACTGACCTGGAGGAAATAGGATGTAAAACATGACAGGAACTATATATAAACCAGCACTACACAGCTAAAAACCCCAACAAAATGTTTTCAAATCCAGAATAATAGTTGGGATGAGCTGTTGTGTTTCTCTATTATGTTTCTCTTCTATTGCTGCGTTTTGCACACAGTCATGGAAACCTGATGAGCTTTTTTTTTAAATATAATAATCAAGAAGTATTGGTTCTCCAACTTGCAGTAATCCAGGAACTGTCATCACAATGACTGCTCATTTGGATCCTCCTGTTCTCATTGTTCACGAAGGTAACCTATTTAACTGAGCCTTCAGGACAAAGCAGAGGAGACAATGCTCCTTTATAGTGACAGCATAGAGGGGTCAGGAAGAGTGCATGGCGTCTCTGCGAGCTGGAGTTATTTTTCTGACCATTTTTCCTCTTAAATGAGCACGATCTGCAAGCACAGGACCATTGGAAGCGTTGGGGTTATTCCTAAAGTATGCTTCCTCCTCCATCTGCTTCCTGACCCTGCATATAGACAAGTGTAGACTCGCCATGACATAAATTTATGACAAACACGTCACGGGTTGCACCTGTTGCTTGTTTCACTTTACTGCTGAGGGAGGGAAAAAGAACTACAAAAACATCTTAGTTTATGTGTGGCTCAGTTTTCCTTTACTATTTGTTGCGCTTCAGCTGGTTGCGGTTTTCTAACAACTTCACAGATATTACCCTGTCATATATAAAAGAAGGAAACTTTGTGTTTGTTTCACATTGTCTGTTGGCAGTCATCAGACGGTGACATTTGTTGGATAAAAGAAAATCACAATCACTTACAGACAATAAGGGATTTATTGAGGAGATGCAGAGAAATTACAGCTCTCAAACATTTTTGCTGAAACCTACAATTATCAGTGTATTTTTCCTCTGATTAAACCAACACAAAGCACCACATAATAGTGAACTGTTGAGAAAATAAAATATGCAGTTTTCATATTTTTTTTAAATTGGTAAGACTCAAAAATAGCATAGATTTTTATTGAAATTCTCTTGATGTGATTTCCCCAAACAAAATCCAGTGCAGCGGACTCTTTCCACAAGTGACCTACCTGGTAAATGGAGTCATTGGACGCAGCCAATGTGTGGAGGACGTCTCATCCCCTTCTTTTCAACACTTTGACGAACCAAACGGCATTTTTCGCTGCAAACAATCCTTTTGGGATACATACATGTCTATTAGCTTTTATTGATTCTTCTTTGCAAAATAACTTTAAATCAGATTGAATGGAACATCGGCGAGAAAGTCTGAACACAGACCTTTTTACTGTACCGTGCTAAAACACATTTGCTTGGACCGAAACCAGAAGTCTGCAATCTTTACATCCAAAGAGACATTTTTTCCCCTCAGTTCAGCTTCGTTCATAAAACTGAATACATTTTCTGTTGTGGGGTTTTGACATTTGTGGAAGACTATATAAAAAAGAAAACCCTACACCCTAACCCTAACCCTCTTTTGGTTGTAGAAATTCACTGCAATTAATCCACAAATAAAATGCCAAAACGTTCCTTTGGTATATTTAAGAACATTAACTGGTTCCTTAATATTTTTAACCTCTTATTACGAAAGAGCCACACTTGCAGAGATTCGATCTAAACCATTCTGTTGCAGCCCTGGTTTTATGTTGATGCTTCTTATCTTTACAGCGCCTAGCAGGGTCTTTTCTGTTACCTCCCTGTCAACCAGCTTCCCTGTTCCTGCTAAGGAAAAGCATCCCCACATTATGATGCTACCACCACCGTGTTTCATGAGCAGTTCTAGTTTTCTATCTACTTAAAGAGTTTGGCATGTTGTCCAAATAAATTAATGTATAGTCTCAATTGAGCAGATACCACTATTTGAAGTCTTTGCTTTGTACTTTATTCTACTGACTAGGCGACTTCTTAATGCTCCAGTAGATTTGTATGTAGGGTTATTGGAGTAAAGGATTGTATTATTTGCAATTTCTGTATATCTTTCTTCCACCTTCATAATTCTGCACGTTTTTGTGTCGGTCAATCAAATGAAATGCACAGAAGTAACAAAATCTAAAACCATTTCAGCGTGTGTGGTTATCTTTGCTTTGCACTGGGGAGAACAGCAGGAGGGCAAACAAATAGAACCAGAACAAATAGTTCTGAAGAACGAATAAAATGATCAAACAAAAGGAGCTGGAGACGATGAAGAAATGGGAGTGTAAGGAAAAGACATGAGTAATGCGAGGAGACTTGAATTGAGGAATGTAAATGTGAGATAAGAAGAGGGAGGAATGGATGCTGTTGCTTAATCTTAATCTGGGATCCTGACTTCTCTGAGGTACACTGCAAGCGTTTTCTCTTCCTGTACTCGTGTGGAAAGCAGCAGCGAGGCCGTCTGTGGTGCAGAGGAGCAGCAGTTTGTCTGTTTAGCAAACAACACTCTGACGTGAAACCACTCAGGCGTGCTCGCAGAATTGGGCTTTTTGGCCTGATTACGGTGCACACTTGTTTTACCACCATGTACAGACTGTAAAGTCATACAAGGACTATTTTTGTTTAATATGTGATCTGTTCTCCTGGTGTGAGCTTTAGCAGGTCGTTCAGGAACTAGTTAACGTCCTTTGTGGCAGCGTAAGTCTGCAGATCGGTGTCTATTATGTTTTACTACAATAATGGAAGAAACCTGCGGAGGTGTGGAAGGATTCAGCATGCCCCGTCTTTTGATATGGGCTTGTGTGTCTTTGTCTTGTCCTCTTGTCTGTCTTCTCTTTTGCTTTTTGTTTCCTTATGTGTGAAATCTACTCAGACTCGCTCTTTAATGCGAGACTGATCACGAGTGGTGCTGACACACAAAGACATCCGTAGTTCCTTCCTGTAAACTGTTGTTGCGTTCAAATAAAGGATGATGAAACTGACTCTGTGCCCTCCTCCTGGCAGCCTGACCTCTTGAACTTCAAAAAGGGATGGATGTCAAAGTTGGACGACTCTGGAGAGGTTAGATATTCCTCTTACTGTCTTAATGCTAGAATTAATGGAAATGATTCAGTTACCTCACTGATGCTGATGTTTTTTCTTCGTCGTCTTTAGTGGAAGAAACACTGGTTTGTTTTGACAGACGCTGGGTTGAAATATTACAGAGACTCTACTGCAGAGGAGGCATGGTTTTTTTTTTCTCTTTTCCTAAGGACATTTTTACGCCAGTTGTAAATAAATGTGGTTTAGTTTGACCGAATGAATTGTTTCCCTCCACAGAAAGATGACTTGGACGGAGAGATCGACCTGAAGTCGTGTCTGAAGGTTTCCGAGTTCAATGTGGAGAAGAACTATGGGTTTCAGATTCAGGTGAAAGTCTGCTGTTAGTTGATCAAACCCTCCTTTAGACTGCACCCTCTGTCTGTTTGTCCATTTTCATCAAGTTCATCTCATCTTACTTCCGCTGTATTTGTCCGTGTTGTGGCTCAGACGCGCGAGGCTGTTTTCACGCTGTCTGCCATGACAGCCGGGATCAGGCGAAACTGGATAGAGGTTTTAAAGAAGTCCATCCGACCCAGCAGCTCTCCTGACCTCACGCAGTAAGTACCAGCAGAACATCCCACTTGTTTTAGTTTGATGTATTTTATTTGTTGTTGTTTTTTTAACTTAAAATTCTATATTTATATTCTATTTTTTTTTTTTTTTAGATTTCACTTAATCACTTTGTTGTTTCAATTATTCTCTCTCTCTATATGTAATTGTTTCTGATAGCCCTCCAATGCCTAAATTTCCGCGTGGCATTATTTGGAGGCATACTTTTATTTTTTACAATATTAGTCAACTGGCTGATAAAAGATTAGAACCACAGCCAATGAGAATTGCCTCTGTTTTCAGACAATGATGTACAAATTATTTATTTTACCATTTATCTGAATTTATTAAAATACTTGGATAAAATGAAAAACAAACAGTCAATAATTAAAAAGATGGTAAAAAAAAGTTTGTACGAAATGAAAATAGGAACGGAAAAAATCAGGGTACTAATTGAGAAATGGCTGAATTAGTTAGTAGTTGTTGTGCAGACAAATGTTCCCTTTTGTGAATACAAGCAAAAAGAAAGCAGTTGTATGTCTTGCCACTTTTTCTATTCTAACCCCATTTATTAAGTGTGCATGAAAACCATGTAACAAATCAGGAAGTGCTCCATATTTACTGTAATTCACTAATACACTGCCTGGCCAAAAAAAATAAAGCTCTAGTATTTTGTTAGACCGACTTTAACTTTTATTACGGTATACATTCTCTGTGGTATTATGTCGATAAGCTTATGCAGTGTCACAAGATTAATTTCCATCCAGTTTTGCATACATTTTTCACCAAGATCTTGCATTGATGATTGTAGTAGAGTCTGGCTGCTGCACAAAGCCTTCTCCAGCACATCCTAAAGTTTCTCAGTGGAGTTAAGGTCTGGACTCTCTGCTGGCCAATCCATGTGTAAAAATGATGTCTCATAGTTGCAGAACCACTCTTTCACAATTTGAGTCTGATGAATCCTGGCATTATTAGCTGATAAACCCGTGTCGTTAGGAAAGCTGTTCAGTCCCAATCCCTTGAGTTCCCTTTCTATTGTAGAAATGCTGTTACTTTCACTATTAAACATAGAGCTGAGTTCTACTATTGTCTTTCTTCAATTGGATTTCATCAAATGTTTAAGTGGTCGTTGAATACAATAATTCAGGGGTTTTTTTCCAGCCACATTTCCTCCTTGAAGACAATGGGTCCCCTCTATCCTTACACTTTTTAATAATATGTTGTACAGTTCTTGACCCAGTTTAATTAGTTTCTGCAATCCCCATAGATGTTTTCTTTGCTCGATGCATCCTAATGATTTGACCCGACTCAAACACACGAAAATATTTTCTACGACCACAAGATGTGTCTTTAGACATTGTTGTTAATTAAATGAGAGGCAACAGAGTTTTTAAGGATTTTAAGGTATTTAACAATATTTCACCATCATGTTACTAAAGAACTCTAACATTATGTACAAGTCAAAATTTTTTTTAAAGAGAAAATCTCTTTTTAAAGCTTTAGAGTTGAACTCAACACTTCAGCTCCTGCAGCCCTCAGTTTCCAATGCGTTACTCACAAAATGTCTTTCCCTTCTGTCCCCTAAGGGGATATTTGAATAATTAACAAAATCTTCGATAAACTCCTGCCTTGCTTCAGATTTACTTAAATGTTCCACTCAGCAGGCGTGACATTCTCCTGCTAGCTTGCTACTCCTCCATGTTTTTGGTGTGACTCTTCACCATCAGCGGTCGTCACATGTATCCTGGCGCCTTCAGTCAACCGTGTGCTGACAAAACCTGTAGAAAAGTTGTTCTCCAAGTTCATAAAACTCGTTAGCCCCTGAGCCTTGTGCTGAGCTTTTACAGTTTTAGAGCACAGTGGTGTTTCAGTTCTTTCTTGTTGTTTACAGCTGACTGCTTTATTCTGTACTTTATTCTAGGTGCTGCAGAGGCCAAAATGCTACAGAAACTATTGTAAAGCTTTTCCAGCTAGCTGATATCAGTAAATTCTGTGAAATTTCATGTTTTAGTGTGGATTTGGTAGTTAAATTCCTACATAAGCGATCCTATTTGCAGTTTGTCACAAACTTTGGAAGTGACTAAGCATTTGTGAATGTGCTAAATACAGGGAAATTCTTGAAAGGCTTTTTCGAGATTTCAAAACGCTCAGCTGGAGATGGAGAGTCACCTTCCTGCAGGACAGAAAACAAGTCTAAACACAGAGGCTGATCTACAGTGGGAGGATTCAGATCTCAGCATGTTCAAGTTTGACTTAAATCCAACAGACAATGTGTCAAAGACTCCGCAATTAATGCTCAGATGCTCTCCATCCAGTCAGATAGACTTTGTTCCCAGACGTGTAGAGCTGGTGCAGATGTAACCCAAAAGACTTGGAGCTGTAATAGCAGCAAACGTTGATTCTATAAATTATTGACTCGGGTGTAAAATTGCAAATCAAACTTTTCATCTCTTTGTAGGAAAAAAACCCCTCTATATACTGCATTGTAGGCTATGGAATGTGTTCAATCGTGTTTGTGGTTATGGTTTGGCAAAATGGTAAAAATGTGGAGGGGTTCTGAATTATTTTGAATTTCACTGTACTTGTTGCATCAGTGTTTCACCATAAACTGGTTCTAAAAATAAATTTAGAGTTAAAATAATAAAGAATGGCAGTTGTTTTTTTTTTGTTTTTTTTGATGATGTGATTTATAATTTATCTTTCATTAGATTACCTGACAACAACAGCGACAAAGAGAACTCCCATAAACGTTTCCCGGCGTCTTCCCGTCGGCCATCATCACGCCATGTCGACTCCCAGCCAGAGGCTCCGAGTCCGGCGCCGCCCGCCGAGCGAAAATTTGACTACGTAGAGCTCTCTCCCGTCCCCGCCTCCTCCGGCCCTCTCCCGTCCAGTCAGAGAGAAGCTGGGGAGGGCCAGGGGCGGGAGCACAGCCGATGGCAGGAGGAGAGGAGCGTGAGCAGCCAATGGGAGGCCGTCCTGTCCCGGAAGGGGACGGGCGGTGGGTTGAACCAGAGGCTACACCTGGAGGACGAAATCGAGAAGAAGTGGTCAGAGTTTGAGCGAATGCCGCTGAAGGACATGAGCTGCTTGTCATCGGTGGGGTCGCGGACTTCTGGCCAACCAGCCAACGAGGCGCTGCAGAGGGAGGTAGTGTGTGGAGATGATTCTGTAATTTGCAAAGACACTAAAATGCAAATTAATACTTCATCTACATAGATGAAGTAAGAACTTTCATTTTCAACCGTTTTATACTTTTTACTTCTTTCTGACTCATAGGCTACATTCAGGAGTATTTTTCATCTCAAATAAACTGTAAATTATATTGAAATATGTGAATTAAGAAATGTGGGGGATACTTCTGAAAAGCCAGTCTGCTCTGTTTTGTGTGCTGTTACGTGCTTCTTGGCTTGGATATTTTGTCTCTCTGAGACATTCTGCTGGGGACGGCCGCGGCGTCGGTCGGCTGGCTTTACCTCCGTTTTTCTTGTCTTTCCCAGGTGGCGTCACTGAGGCAGCAGCTGGACAAACTGCAACAGGGGGGAGGGGGGGGAAGGGGAGGGAGTGTGCGCAGTAGCTGCGGCCCCGAGGCGCCCTGCAGCCGCAGCCTGGCGGCCATGGAGCGTGCTCACAGACATGCGTTGGAGGAGCTGCAACGGCAGCACCACCGTCAGATGAGGGAGCTGGAGGCGGAGAAGGAGCGGCTGCTGAGGGAGGAGACTCGGGACACGGTGCGAGGTCGGTCAATCAGACGGCTTCGGAGTGCTCACAATTCTGAACTACAGTTTTTTTCTGGTTTCTAAAAGGTTTATTTAGGTGATGTTTAAATTACCTAAACTAGCTACCCTAGTCAGATGGAGATACCACAGCTCTAACATTTAACACAATCATATTTTTTATTCAAAATAACAGTATTTAAAACAAAAGTTTTTTTTTTTAGGTTGTTCATAGCTTAACTTGGGATCTGACATTCTGGTATTTTATATCTTCGTCCAACCAAAGTCAAAGCATCAGATGGAAATGGATTAAATGGCGTGGCTTTTGGCTTCTGGTCATTGTGCGCTCTATACTGGGTATTATTAAAGTTGCTATCCTTACCGTACTGCTGTGGTACAAAAAAAAGGCTATTTGTTCTAAAATAAAGAGAAAACTGAACAATCAAGCAGATACTTTTTTCATGCACTGGTTGATACTAAATAATTAGGGTTGGGGCTGTACATTAAACAGTTTGTCTTGTGGGGTGATAAGGCAGAATTCCATGGGCGTTTCTTCGGGCATCGCTCTGTCCCTCTAACAGGGAGTTTCTGCCTGCCTGTGCAAGATTCCAGAGGTTTCTATCAGATATATTTGGTCTACTCTACAGATGTAACGATAAGAGGAGTCCTTCAGTTAGACCAGAGGACGTAAAACTTCCATAGGCCTTTTTGGACTTAAGTCTCTTCATTGAGTCCCAAGAATTATGCCATATTCCACTAATGCCTTTTCAAATAGTTACTAATCACTAAAAAAACTAATCTTAAAATTAGTTACCATAAAAAGGGAAACAGAATTATGGCTGAAACGTGTGACGTAAAATGTAAGAGTATAGGAAGACAGGACGGGTGTATCATAATGTAAAGCAGTGTGAAAATTTTACGTTTCTGAAAAGATGTTCCAAACCAGAGGTACACAAATACAGGACCAGAAGTATAATTTCAGCCAATTGTTGGTTAGTTTTTAAAAATATTTTGTCTATGAATTCAGTTGCAATTCAGTTTATTAATATAGTGCCAGTTCACAACAAGTCATCTCAAGGCGCTATACAAGTTATTTAAATTCAATCATAGATACATTCCAGTTCAATATGTAAGTGTTGTAGGTAATCAAAACAGCAACCAGAATACTATTTAATTTCCATTTACAACACGTCGCCTCTTCGTAAATCCAAACATGCACTGATTGGCAGCTTACGTTTGTTTTACACGCCATATGCCTCTTATAACATTACTGTTTGTAGTGAATTCATAACTTCCCGATGTTTTACGCGAGTGCATGGGGGAGGGTTTCAGAGTAGTCCGATTCCTTATCACATTATCCAGCTAGAGAAGCCAAGCTTCTGAAACTCCTGTTCGGTTCGACTCCAGCCAGATTAAGGTGTAGACATAAATTTTAAAAGTCTGATTTCAGTTGCACTAAGGTAATAATTCGACTTTCTCTTGCTGCATGTAAACTTTCTGATAGTTGTAACAAAAATCTTGGTTGCAGCTTCAGAGAATAACTTCACTGCATTTATATTTGTTGTTCCTACCTTCAATTTTTAATGAAATACATCTTTAAAATTCGTGTGCTTCGTCTATCATTGCAACGGTCTCTCCGCAAATTAAACACATGGGTCTTGTGCTGGATAGAGGGAGAATAAATGAAAAATGTTCCATTCATTTGACGTTAATCTGACTATTTTCCTTCTCCACTTTTATTTTAGCAGCATATTTATAACGCTGGATTTTTCTTCCTATCTGAATAATCGCCGAGGAAGAATCAATTAACGAGCAGCTTCGAATGTGTCCCTGTTATGTAAATGCAATACTGCACTCCCTCAGTATGAAAATGTGGATAATAGTGAAAGAATCGCGGCTGCTGGGCCAGTAATAGGTGGTTCACGGGCCGCCTATCTAGGGACACCGTTCTACAACATGTTAGGATAACTAGACTCATTAAAGATGTCGCTTCAGTTTTTCTGGCAAACTGATTGTGGTAAAAATCTTGTTGACCTTTAAAACAAATCTTAAGACTGTATTTGTGTTTCAGTGATGGAGGCTTTGAAGAAGAAACACAAAGAGGAGCTGGAGAGGGAGGTGGAGAAGGTCAAGAGGCTGAGCAGCGGAAAGTTGGACTCTCAGACTCTGCAAACGCAACAACAGTAAGACAGTTTAGTGTTGGTGGGACAGATTCTCCCTCTCCTTCCCCAGTGGCACATGACCACTAACATATCCTAGTCTGAACCAGATTATGTAACATCTTAAATCTGCAGAGCTGTCCAAAATATATTTTTACTCCTGCTAAATTACTCTGTTGCAGTTTTGTTGGTTGTACTGGGAAACTGTGAAATAAGACTGAACCTGCAGACGACACAACAGTCCCTCCTTGTTAAATCAAGCCCCTTAGTAAAGTGGCCACTGGACCCTGTTAGGCTCCTCAGGAATGCAGAAGAGTTTAGTCATGGATGAGGTTTTCTTTGCGGTCTTCAAGAGGGCCTTTGACACAGACCGTTTCAGTAGCAGTTTCTGCATTTTAGGGCTAATTTGTTTTAACTGCTTGGCATCTCTCAACTTTGCAATCTCTTCCTCTTTCTGTGGTTATTGGTTGCAAGATGCAAAGATGGTTTACACCTACTACAGGAAATGCTAGAGGGACAGAAAAAAAGAGTGTTGCCATTATTACTCTTGAAGTAAATAATTACTGCACATGGATTGATTTAGGGCATTTGGGTTACTCAGAAGGCAGGATCTTAGGAGGCTTAGTTTCTAATGTGTATAATGGATGAAAAGCTTTAAACATTTATCCCCCCCCCCAATTTTGTTGCTGCAGGGCTGAAACTCAGGCCTTGCAGCGAGAGCTGGCTGGTCTGTCTGAGCGCTACTCTCAAAAGTGTCTGGAGCTGAACAAAGCTGAGCAGAGGAACGCCGAGAGGGAACGGGAAATCAGTCACAAAGAGAGAGACATGGAGCAGCTGAAGAAGGAGAACTCGGTGAGTTAGTAGCTGACTGATAAAGTGATCAGGTGTGCGCTCCCTTTCACTTGTTAAAAACAGACATTGGTCAGATGAAACCTTATAGCAATGTACAAATGGATGTAAACATAATCATACCCCTTGAAAGGAAAAATATATGTATTTTATGAGATAGGCCAACATAAAAATGTCATGTGTAACTAACAATGAAAGTATGGTTCATGGGTTTTTTAATTTTTCATTGCATTCAGCCTCTTTTACGCCGATTCCCTAAATAAATCTTACTAGTAGCAAGAGTCCACTTGAGTGCAATTGAATCCTAGAAACAATCGGGCCGCTCTTTGAAGGTCTCATTTGAGAACAATTGTGAACAATAGCCATCATGAAGACCAAGAAATACAACAGACAGCTCAGGGATAAATCTGTGGAGTTGTTTAAAGCTGAGTTAGGTTATAAAATGACACCAAACATCCTACAGTGAAGTGCTCCATCCGTCCTCCATCATCTAGAATGGCACGACAGGTTTCTCTGGAAGGGCTTCAGAGGTTGGAAAATTGGACGACAGGAATGGCTTTTATTATTATTAACCCTCTAGGCGCCAAAGTCGCAATATTGCAACAAGCAATATTGCTCACTTTAACGATCCACAGCTGCAGATATGACCACTAAGTTAATTATTACTTTAATTCAGGAGATGGTGGACATGTGTACCTTTAATCTAGGACACATTTTTGGGTGTGTTACCATGTAAACTTTTGGAGTAAATCACCGTTTTATGCACCTCCGCGAGTGAGAGAGACGGCGTGCAGCTGCTGCGGTCACAGCATAGAGAGAGCAAGTTTTAGAAAGATCAAACTTACGAGACGTCCGAGTTCCCCGCTGGAAAGTATTGGCCTTTTCAGATTCTGAAGAGGAATATTTAGTCTACCCTCTGATTAAGATGTTCAGTTGTCCAAGGAGAAAGAAAGTGAAACTCAAGCAGCGCACAGCAGCAGCCGGCCGGTCCCGTTCGCCATGACGCTCCACAGCAGCAACAGGTGCAATGCTGTTCGTCATGTTCTCCCGCTGGGTGTGTGATCGTGTAGCAGGGTGCTCATAACAACGCTAATCCAGAAGAAGCAGGAATGTAAAAATCTGTGGAAATAGTAACAGACGCTGTAGAAAAAAAGCAAGAGAAATCAGACTGCTAATAAAGCTGGTAAACAGCAGTAAAGTTTATTTTCCCACTGCAAATGACAATGATGATGATGAGAAGGTAAGAGGAAGAGTTTGATGAAGATCATCAATAGTGGATCAGACAATTTGATGAGCCTGTTGGTTATTTTGGAGATGTCTCTGTAAAATTCTGAGCCCAATCGTTTCTATTCTGTTTTATGTAGTGAATAGACTAATGGAGGCTCATAATAAAGGAAATAAACAGATATGTACAACTATTCTTGAAAAAAATGGCAATTAATACTAAAAATACATATGTAGAAAATACATAGGCCTATGTAGAAAATTAAAATAATAATATTCTAAATAAAGACATTTTTAAACTATGTAAAAAAGATAAAGGCCCGTAAAATTATTGCAAACCAAAATTGCCAATGCCTGATGATGTCATAATATGCAAATTCGATGTGTGAATTTGTTCCCATCACAAACTTTGGATCATGCTGAAGATTCTTCTCATTTACAGTACACCTTTATCTATAACCATATTAAAACTACAACATTTTGAGCGAGTGATATCAATATTGAATATTTTATAGAAAAACCCCCGGCGCCTAAAGAGTTAATGAACTATATGAACAAGTTTGCCATTCAGATGAACTCATCCCAGTTTTGTGCAGGTGCACAATCTTGTCCCTGGTGTCCTTAGACAGCTCTCTGCTCCTGGCCATGGTGGAGGTAGGAGTCAGACTGTTTGAAAGGGATGGACAGGTGTCTTACATACAGATAGTGAGGTTAAACAGGTGCCAGTAATACAGGTAACCAGTGGAGGATAGAATAGCTTCTTAAATAAAAAGCAACATGTCAGGGGGGGGCAAGAGTTTTTGCTTGTTTGTAGGTGTTAAATACTTATTTTCTGCACCATTATACAAATAAAATCCTGAAAAATTATGCGGTATGATTTTCTGGAATTTTTTTTTTTGCATTCTGTCTCTCAGTTGACTGATTTAAAAATTACAGAACTAATCTTTTTAAGTGGGACAACTTGGATAGTCAGTGGCTTCCAAATACTCTTTTTCCCACTTTAGTTAGTGAAGACAAAACTTATTGAGAGAATTATGAGGGCAATGTTTAAATAAATATGAAAAAAAAAAGAATAAATTAGCTTTGACTATAAATAAATGTTAATATTGTCCCAAATCTGGATACAAATGCATGTCACAATAAGATTTTTTTGTATTAGAAATGGGAAACCATGCATCATTTTGTTCCGTTTTACAGCTGTGGACCACTTTGTTGCTCTGTCACATAAAATTGTATTAAAATCCATTGAAGTTTGTGCTGGTACCATGTCGAAATGTGAACGCCTTTTATTTCATGAATATTTATGTATGGTAAAGTGTGCTGCAGTTCTGTTTCCACTCTTAAAAAAAATGTGTACACGTGTTTTGAAGAACTGATCTAATGTTCTTGGTTCTTTAGGAGCTAAAGGCTCGCTTGACGGACGAAATGAGTCGCACACGATCCGCCCTCACAGATAAAGGCTCAGAGGACAACAAAGACAAGATGTCCTGTGAACTAGAGGTACTGTTGTTTTTGAAACTGAAAGTGGATTGGGGGGGGTATTCTCTGTGTGCATCCCCCAGACTGCCAGTTACACTCTTCATTTGGCCTGCAGGTGTGAAAGTTTGCATCAAGACTAAGCTGTCCTGCTTCAGTTTTGGTTTTCTGTTTGAGAGGAATAGAAATCTGTGGGTAAATGTCAGATTTGGAGCCAACCGTTTGGCTTTAAATGGCTTTAAAACAGTGAGAATTTAGTTATGAAACATGTGGTTGGTCTTTTTTTACTGTGGAAAGTGACACTGGTGGGCCAACATCTCGCAGTTGGGTTATCTTAAACGTCCTTACCCATTTCATCAGAGGGGGGCTGTTTGGGTCAGATGGCTGTAAGTCGGACACAATGAGTTGTTCCAAAACAAATAAAACAGCTTCTGTAATGGCAATGAGCTCAACCAGGTAGGAAAAGTATGAGCTGCTTAGAGATCCTAAATCAAATATTAGTGTAGGTTTATGAATGTACAAATTTAAGTAAAAAAAAAAATGTTGTCACTGTGACCAAATAGCTTTGTATGGTTCTCTTTTTTTCTTTCTTCTGAAGCCTAGTGGTCTTATTGGCCGTAGTCAGAACAGAAATGGGCAGAGAAAGAAGAAAGACGTGCAGGTGAACCTCATGTCATAATCAATGTGTGGCTCCTTCATTAGGATCTTCTTCTTGTCCCCCCAGAATGATGATCCCAAAACTCCCATCAAAGCTGGTTTTGCAATGGGTGAAGCATTCCTCTGACATGAACGGCCTCAGCCCTAATGATAATACATCGTCTATAGCGGAAGGCCAACTCTGTGCTCAAATATCGCAGCAGATCTATACCGGGATGCTTTTGGTGGCTACAATAATCAATATGGTCATTTATCCAAATATTAAGCTTGAGCGTAAAAGCATACATTTCAAGCTGTATGGATAGGTCAAGGTGGTCCAACTCCAGTCCTCATGTGGCTGTCTCCTGCATGTTTTAGATGTATCCCTGTTTAAACACGGTTGATTCATACGGCTAAATTACCCCCTCAACATGTCTTGAAGTTCTCCAGAAGCCCGGTGATTAGGCAATCTTTTGATTCAGGTGTGTTGACCCCGGGTGACATCTAAAACAGGCAGCACACCGACCCTTGACCTTTGACACAACGGCTCAAGAGATTAGGGGAATAAATTGCATTAAATTTAATCTTGTGTATCCAGCCATTAAAGATTGCCTATCGTATTTTTATTTATAACATAACATTATTATTTATGTTGATGAGTGTGTGAAAATATCTGACCAGAACTGTAGATGTATACATATTTTCTGCATGTGTTTTTGGAAGAAGAAAACCACCATCCTTTTTTCTTCCAGGTTCTCCTCCGAATGAAAGATAACGAGATCGAGTATCTGCACAAGGAGATCAGCTGTCTGAGGAATGAGCAGCAGTTTCTAAACATGGTACTGTCCCTCTGTCTTTGTCACAAATACTCTGTTAAGTCTGCGTATTAAGGGACGATGTCAAACTTGATGTCCGTAAACAGAAGCATATCTGAGAGAGACGAAGCCTGTAATTTAACAAGCACAGCTCTTATTTTGTTAGGGATGTAATGTTATCCTGTCTTAGCCTGAGGGTTCTCTGAAGTCGTTTGCCTGGAAGATGAAACCTGTTCTTTTTTTTCTTTTTTTTTTCACTCCCTCATTGTTCTGCAGGAAAAGCAGCAGGCCTGTAAGAAGTATGCAGAGGTTCACGGAGAGCTGAACGGGATGAAAGGCCGCACCGAGCGCGAGATCCAGAGTCTGAAGGAGCACCTGAGGCTGGCCATGGCTGCTCTGCAGGAGGGACAGAAGCTGGGGAACAGCCTGGACCATTGACTAACTGCCAATGCTAATGCTGTGGCACGGACATGATGGGTGTAAGCTGATGCTGGGAAAGGCTTGGAGTTGGACCATAATTCAGACAAAGGATAGTTCTCTTCAGAGAACTTTAGACATTTGGAAACGGTGGAGTCGTATTATTATTATTTCAACCTTTCTTTGTTCTCAGAGGTTTGCTTTTTTTTTTTTGCCTCCATGGCGACTGGATCAACAGGACTAACTTCAGCTGTGGCAGAACTAGAACCAAGTTGCCAACAAGTCATTTGTCCGTTTCATTACACTGGGCCTTACGTTGTGCTTCAAAATAATGAAAAGTGCACTTTTCACTTTTTGTATTGCTTTTGAGAGTGCTAGCTTGTATAGATGCGCATTTGGTCTTAAACTGGAGTATGCGAGTTTTTAATAATTCATCTGCCTCTGTAGATGGTTTATATTGTCTCAGCTTCAGTTTCAAAGCAGGGGTCAGAAAACTTTCTTCTTTTTTTTTGTTGCTTTTCTTAAACATGAGCTTTGTATTTGCTATTATCTTTACCTGTGTGTTGTTTATAAAAGTGAGTTTCTGGTAAATACAGTGGGATTCTGACATGACAAAACGGCACAATTTCTTATTCCTTGCAGACTAAATGGGTGAAATTTTAAACCGATTGTTGAGGAACAGTCTCCGGCCGTAATCGCTGTTGGATGATTGTTTCTCCACGTAACACATCCATATGTTTCTAGGCCATGGAGGAGAAATCCCAAGCTTTTCTGACTCAGATCATCATTTTCTGAGTATATTCTGTGCTGTGCCACCACCCAACAAATAAGAGGTGTTGCATCAATGAGCCATGTTTTTTATTATACTTTTCTTATTGAAAAGAGCTATTGTGAAATAAGTAACTACCTACTTTTTGAAAGCATTTTCCTATTTAACGCCTGTAGGGTCTTTGTAAATTATGCTCATTTTTGCAATCAATAAAGTTATGTTAGAAACCCAAACCAAATTTGCATTATTTCTTTTTCTATATGAAAGGAGACATACAGTGGCTTGAAAAAGCGTCACTCTCCTTGAACCGTTTCCAGCTTTGAGCAACCCATTGCTTTCTTGTATTTTAGTCTGATTTTATGATCTAGACTAACACAAAGTACTTCATATTTGTCGAGTGAAAGGAAAAAATATTTTTGCAATATTTTTGCAAATAAAATCTGACGTGTTTCTTTGCATTCAGCGTCCTTCACTCTGATGCCCCAAATATTATAAAGTAATTCAAAAGTCACATAATTATTTAAGACTCCACCTGTAATTTCATCTCAGATTAAGTGCAGCTGTTCAGTGTTAAAGCAATGTTCCCTAACTGGTCCTGAAGCCATGCTAACTTGCATGTTTTAGATGTTTCCCTGCTTTATTACTCCAGATTCAGATGATTGCAGTTCAGGTAAAGCCTGCTATTCAGCCATCAATTGAATTCAGATGTGCTTGGTATGCACCGATAGTGGTATCAGGGCCAATACCATTCAAATGTACTCTTATTGGTGTTAGTTAACCAATACCATGAACCAACACTAAAATGTAATGTGAAATCTAATTCACCATCATTTGTTGTGACAAGAGAAAATATAAAACTTGCCTTCCAATTCCTCATTTTTTTTAGAATGGAGGTATCAGTATTGGTACTCTGTATCGCAAGTACTCCGATACAAGAATCGGTATCGTATCTGTTAGAAAAAAAGTGGTATTGTTACATCCCAATGCCTAAAACTCCCCCTACCCCCAGGTGAGATGCGGCAGCCTTATGCTATGCGAATTTTTCAATTGTAGAAAAGGCAACCGATTCCATTGTATTTGCTTCTGTACCTTAGGCTTTGCAGGCTGTTACTTCTTCACAGTTCTCCTTAGGTTCTACCACAGCATTTGAATTGAGCTTAGGTCTAGACTTTGACAAGGCCGTTAAAACTCCATGATGGTTTTCTTTGCTAACCTTTCTATTGAGGGTCTGGCCTTTCAGCTGCTTTACAGATGGACTCTCAGCGGACCTTTGAAATTTGATTAATTTACCTGAATAAAAACAGTCAAAGGTGTCAACTTAAAATTGCATATATAAACACCTCTATTCTCAGTGGAAACATACCCAAATTATTTAGTTCAGAAAACTGGTTGAAAATCGATCTATTAACTGGGTTTTCATGTCTGTGCAAAATCCTTCGGTTGATAAATGGTAGTAGACGGGACTGCACATGAAAATGGGTGGAGGTGGGTAGTGACTAGTTACATTTAGGTCTACTCAGTTACATTTACTTTAGTAACTATTTGGGAAAAAATACTTTGGAGTAGTTTAATTACATCCTACTTTTATTCCTTCTTGTGTAGAATTTCTGGATACTACCAAATAAGAGCTGACCCTGTTGTACCATTCAGAAATAGTGAATATACTGTAAAACCCATACATCATCAGTGGAAGTACTTTATTCAAAATATATATACACTACCCACCTAAATTATTTGTTTTTAAGTTTTTTTATTGAAAGTAAATTATTTAATTGCATGTTTCTCATACTTTAAATTATATTTACTATTTTGTACATGTTATTTGTATAAGTTTGTCTTTGAAATATCCGAATTTGCACATATTTTTCTTAAACTAATGACGTAAGTAATTTTTAAATATAACATTAAATGTTATGAATAAATATTTACTTAGTATTTAAGTAACCTTTTGATCAAATTCCTTTTTACACTTATTTGAGTAATTCCTCGGACGGCTACTTTTTTTAACTTGGAGTAAAAATATGTTAAAGTAGTGCTGCTGTTGAGTACGGCTTTTGGGTACCCCCACCTATAACCAACCATACTACAAGCACGAAAAAAACGCTACAATCTAATCTATCACTAGGTGGCGCTATTCCCCAGCGAAAATAACTTAAAATAGTCCAAATAGTTTGGCAGTCTTTTAATAGTTTTTTTGACCTGCTGCGTTACCATGTGTTTGCATGTTTACTGATACTTGCTCTGGACCTTCACCATACACAACATACTTTCCTGTTGTAACAGTTTTAACAGTGAATAAAGATTTAGCAGGGAATTGGTATCTAAGTATTTTTGCTCTTTGTTTTCTTCTTTGAATGATTATTTCTGTTGTATTCAAGGTTTCGATAAATACATATTATTCAGTCATGAAATCTTCAACGTGTTTGAGGATTTTAATAATAAAAATCACTTTAATTCGTCCGCAATTTCCTAATAAAAGTTTAATTCCCCCCAATATATTTTAGTAGTTAAGCCTTTTCTTGCATGGAGCCCATTTTACCACTAGAGGGCACTTGCGTTTTTATCTTCAACTCATCAGAGCGGAAGCGCTTTTAACGACATCAGCAACAGTCATGGCGTCCACGGCTGCGGCCCGTACAGCTGTTGGTGCCGCAAAGGTGGTGAGACCGATTCTAAGTAGGGATTTGGACGAGGCAAAGCGCAGAGCTCGGGAGCTGTACCGAGCCTGGTACCGTGAGGTACCTAATACAGGTATGTGGCTCCGTTGCGGAGGCTGGGGCGCCTAGCAGCGGCTGCAGCGTCAAGGTCGTGTCTCTGTGGAGGTTTTAGATTGTTGTCGAGGTTAACTGAACCAGAGCTCCAGCATTTCAACACGGGGGATTTTTTTTCTGCCGCTTTAGAGATATGTCGGCGATATCTTATTTAAATTTATTTCTGAATAAACGAGAAAATATGAACTGCATGCGACAAGTTCAGGCAAGGCGACTTTATTTGTACAGCACACGTTCAACAACAAGGCGATTTAAGTTACTTTACATGATTAAGTGATGAAATTAAACTAAAAATTAAACGACATTAGAGACACAAACGTATGAGACATTTAAAATATGAGCTCCCACTAAAAAAATAATAAAAGGCAGCTCTAAAACAGATTTTTAGCATCGATTTAAAAGAACTCAGTGTTTCATCAGCTTCTGTTTTCTGCATTTTTATTCAGATAAGTGGAGCATAGAAACTGAAAGCTACTTCTCCATGTTTGGTTCTGATTCTAGGAATGAATAGTTGACTAGAGATGGAAGACCTGAGTGGTCTGAACGGTTGCTATAGTGACAACGGGTCTAACATACTTTGGAGCTAAGCCATTTAATAATTTATAAACTAGTTGGAGTATTTTAACCTCTATTCTCCGAGCTACAGGGAGCCAGTGTAAGGACTTTAGAACTGGGGTGATGTGTTCTACTTTCCTGGTTCCAGTGAGAACACGAGCAGCAGCGTTCTGGATCAAGTGCAGCTGTCTGATTGACTTTTTAGATAGACCTGTGAGGACGCTGTTGCAGTAATCAAGCCGACTAAAGATGAAAACGAGGATGAGGACCTCTTGTGACATTAGTCCTTTAACCCTCTTCTTGCTTTTATGTGACTCTGGAGGTTCAGGTCTGAGTCCATTATTACACCTAGATTTAAGGCCTGATCAGTAGTTTCTAGTTGAATTAATTGAAGCTGAAGTTTGATTATCTTTACTTTAAATGACTTCAGTTTTTTTCTATTCAGCTGGACAAAGTTATGGCACATCCATCCATTGGTTTGCTCTATTCATTCACTTAGTGTTTGGATGGATTCAAAGTCACCTGTTGACATTTTAATGTAAAGCTGAGATCATCTTTATAGTAATGGTAATTAACTTATTGGTTATAATCTGGTTTAGTGGGAGCATGTAGATATTAAATAAGAGGCCCCCCACATGTGATTTCTGTCTGTTCTTATGAAAAATTGCCTATTGAAACAAAAGTCAAATTCAGCAGAAGCTGCAGAGATCCCAGGCAGGAGCATGTCTATTAGTAGGGACAACTCTTAGTCCTTCAGTTATAAGTTACAAATAAGAAACGCATAGAACTTCACGTTAAAATTTGACAGAATGTATGTTATGATCTTAGCAAGCATGTGAAATACTTTTGCCTACAAACCAAACTGTGGCAGAAAACTGTCTGTGAAAGATGGTGGCAGCATCATGCTGTGGTGATGGACCTAAATATAGGACAATTCTGGAAGAAAGCTCTGCTGGAGCCTGAACTAACAAAACGAGACTCTAGAGGGGAGCGGAGGTTCACCTTCCAGCAGGACGAGACTGATCTACAGTGGAGAGGCTTAGATCAAGTCATGTTCATGTGTTAGAACGGCAAATTCAGAGCGAAAACCCTAAATATGGTTGGGAATCAGTTGAAACTGATGTTCGGACATTTTTCATCCAACCTGACTGAGGTTGGGGCTCGTGAGATGCGTATTAGCTGCTGTATTCTATCCTGGTTACAAATTATTTTTTTCATTTTTGCCCTGAAAAGTGTTTTTGCAAAACTTGTAAATCCCTACTGCTTTGTCAAAGTGCAGGCTTGCAAAACACAGTAACAGTTCTTGTAGCTTTCACCTAAGGGTGGTTATTGATTGTTTCTCAGTACTACGATTATTGTTTTGTGTCTATGTGAAAATGCCATAAAGAACGGAGTAGACCACCATTAAGCTACTATTCTTAGGTTGGCTTGTTTCTGAAGCTGCTTGGTATCAGCGTCCTGATGTTTCTAACCTGTTGGAGTTAATGTAGCTGTCCTGCTCTCTGTGTGTGTGTGTCTGCAGTGGCGATGTTTCAGCTGGACATCACAACTCGCCAGGGCAGAGACAAAGTGCGGGAGATGTTTGACAAAAACAAACACGTCACCGACCCCCGTGTGATCGACATGTTGGTCATTAAGGTGAAAAAGACGAATATCTGATGCTCCGGCTTTGCCTCAGAGAGTCGTCGCGCATTGAGCTGTCTCTGATTCCCACTGCAGGGTAAGATGGAGCTGGAAGAAACGATCCACGTCTGGAAGCAGAAGACCCACATGATGCGCTATTTCCACGAGACCGAAGAACCCCGACCAACCGACTTCCTGTCCAAATTCTACAAAGGCCACGACCCTTGAACTAGCCGACCTCTCACCCATCTTTGCTCGTTTCCAGTGTGACAGATGTTCCTCTTTATTGTAAATACACACTTTAACTCTCACATGCCTCCACCTGTGTTTTGTGAGTCTTGCTGTGCTGTTGGGGACAAAAGATCAAATACATGCACACACACCCCCACCTGTACGTGGCGTTAGGAACCACTGGTCTGTAAATGTTTAAAAGGTTTGAGTTGGTTTAATATTACTTCCACAACCAGTTTCAGTGTGTAGGGGATCAATCCTGTTTAAACACCCAGTAGCTTAAATCTACAGCTAAACCTAAAATTACTCAGATTTAAAGTAACAACCTTATTTGACCAACTTTTTGTTTTGACTGGAAGTAACTTTGCTTTTGTGACTGTTAGAAAATTAAGATGACAATTCTTATTTAAGCTATTTTAAATCTAAATGTGTTGGGCATGAATAATTTAGAGTAAAGTTGAATAATCTGTATTTCTTATTCCATCCAGTTTGTATGTTGCCTATGCCAAAGAACCACTGGCAGTAAAACGGACCCCCAGCATGATCCTACCACCACCATGTTTTGACATCTGGTATGATATTCTTTGGTTTGGGTCTCTTACCTCGACTCATTCTTCTCGTAGTTGTGACCAGATAGATCGGCCATTTTCTGCGCTCCATTTACCTTAGAAGTCAGAATGACCTCACACGAGTGCACAGCGTTACCTTTAACATGGTTGGAGAAGTCTGGATTCTGATATGGTGACACCTAAGTAGCCATTGTTTGTAGTTCTTTCATTTGCTGCCTGCGTTACATGTAACAGATTTTTGGCACACTCTTATGGTCTTGTAGGGATGTAAGAAAATATCGATACGGCAATATATTGTGATATTTTGTGTCACAATATTGTATCGATATTCAAAAGCAAAGTATCGAGTTTTATTTTTTAGAATTTGAATGGAACCATCAAGTTATTTTTGAAGTAAACTCAAATGTATGACTGAGTTGGTGGCTGTTTTCACCTTTGTCTCAGTGGCTCAACTAGACCTAGCAATAAAACCGGATGTGTCATCTATGAAATGGGTTGTAGTGTTTAGATTGATGTCAGTTTTTTTTTCTAGTTAAATTCAGTTTTAAAAATCATAATATAGTCTTACTCATTGTATCAAAATATATTGTATCTTCCCCCTGTAATTTGTAAAAACATATTTCCAGATTCTTGCCAATACACATCCCTACGGTCCTTTAAAGTAAACGTGTTGCCACTAAAGCTCATTATTACTGATGTATGGAGCTACCATGTTGGATCCCAAAGTCTGCTTGAAAAAGTTCTTTGACTTTCAGAGGGGGTGCTCTACGACGGAGTAACAGGGCCATTGTAAACAAAATATTTTGGAGTAAATTTGCGCCCCAAAAAACCGAAATTCTGAGATTAGTCACATATTTTAAAGAAAAAAATCGGAAATTCTCTGACGTCGATAAGTAGCAAAATTATCAGTAAAAACTCAGAATTTTTTAGATTAATTGCACATATTTTCCAGAACAAAACTTGGGAGATTTTGTTACAAAAATCATCTAATTTCTGAGTTAAAGACACAGTGTAATTATCGGCCCGTAGGGGGCAGTGCATACCTAAATTATCACAAGCATCTGTGTCTTCGAGTAAGAAACTCAACAATGGAGGTCCAACTAGTGCTGTTTTCAAACGCTCAATTCCCTGAGAATTCTCTATTTGCAGCAACATGACGAGCACATCAGTCTCTCTTTCATTGTTTGGAACTAGTGAAGAGCTAAAAATTTATTTATGGCGAAACTTTTTTGCATTTTGAGGGGAAATCAATATTTTAATAGCGGGCGTGTTCCGTGAGTTTTGTCTGTCCGGGCTCTTGTAGAAGTAAAGACGTCATCTAATATAGCTTTCCCCATAAAAGAGGAGCCGCGCCTATGTATTTTAAAACTGATTTTTAAAGTCATATTTTACAATATCGCCAATATTTTTGCAATTAATGTGCTTTACGTAATAATTACATAATATTTTAATGGCTATTTTCAAAGATGTACTGCAAAAACTACACACTGTCACTTTAAACAACAGAAATTTTGAGATTAATCTCAGATATTTTCCAGGGAAAAAAAGCACAATTCTCTGCTCTAGAACATTTGCAAGAAAAAAACGAAGACATTTCTATATCTAAAGTTAGATATTTCTGACATTGTAAAGTCAGAAAATTCTAAGAAAAAAATGTATGCTTTCAATCAGAAATGTCTGTTTTTTCTTACAAATTTTCTTTTTACTTTTCTACATCAGAGAATTACGCTTTTTTTCTCAAAGAAAACATCTGCAAGTAATGTCAAAATTTCTGTCTCAACTCATAATTTTATTACTTTTGTGACAAGTTTTTTTTCTTCTGGAAAATGTTTGATTAAGCTCAGAAATTCTTATTTAATTGTAATATTACTACGTTTTGACAGAATTTTTGAGGTTTTTCTGTAAAATTTGTGACTTGAAAAATTTCTGAGTTTTTGTGGGCAAAATTTTACTCAAATATATTTAAGTTTGTTTACAATGAGCCTAATACTGAACCCTGACCTCCTTGTGGCAAGGTACTAAGGTGTGTTTTTTAAAGCAGGAGGGCAATTGATTTGGTAAGCCTAAAGTTATAATCTAGGATAAATGAAGGGCCGTTTGCATGCTCTCCCTGTGCATGTGGGGCTTCTCTCCAGGTACTCCAGCTTCCAGTAACAGTCCATTTACCGTAAGGCTAATTGATCTCTAAATTGCCTTAGTGAGTGGGTGTGACTGTTGCCTCTTGTTGGGATGGGTGGACAGCAGGGCTTTTATTCAAAACAATTTAATTATGATCAGGACGCAAGCGCTTTACTTTTACCCAGTGCCAAAAGGTCTGGACATCACAGATCTATTTTTTTCCTTTTTATTTCCAGTAGCCTAGTGCATGCAAATAC
Organism: Apricaphanius iberus; assembly: GCA_028564705.1. Taxonomy (NCBI): domain Eukaryota; kingdom Metazoa; phylum Chordata; class Actinopteri; order Cyprinodontiformes; family Aphaniidae; genus Apricaphanius; species Apricaphanius iberus. The sequence continues at coordinate 360,971 of JAPXFQ010001656.1, forward strand.
AGTACGATACGAAAATGTAGTGACAGTCTTGTCAAATAACAGCAAAAATCCCTGAAAACAAGTGCAGGCAGAGGTGATTTGGGTTCACAGCAACAGGTCATCCACGAAGGCATTTCTCTACATCTGTGGTCGGTGACCGATGAAAACCATGATCATCTGCAGGGAAACGGAGACGTAAGAGGAGGTCATCATTCTGTTCCGGTGGAATCAGCCTGAGAGGAAAACAGAAAATCCAACGCACCAAATGGATTTGAATGCAGCATTTGTACAGAAAATGAGCGGACAGGTTCAGGGCGTTACCTGGTGAAGCCTCAGTCATCGTCGTCGTCATCCTCAGGAACAAATATGTCGTGCTCCTCCAGCAGCGCCGCGAAGCTCTTGCTGATCTTGGTCCCCACATATAAGAAGGGAACCACTACCAGAGCGATCCGGATAAGGCCGAATGGGGTCTGCTCCCCGGTGCCACACGTCCCCACCATAAAAACACTAACATTAGTGTATGGCAACACTTCTGAGACAGACCTCATTACAACATATTTTCTCTACTTTTCTGTCTGTACTAATTTCATAACCAGCTTTTTTTATGGCACGTCATGTTTTTAACAACAAAACGCGGCTCTCACCTTCTTGGGTTTGGGCCGAATGGCGCCGCTCGATGTGCACACGGCTGTCCGGCTCGGTGTCACGGTCCTCCCCGGTGTTCTGACGGCGGGGGGGCTCAGCGGTGAGAGGGGGCCGTTTCTGACAGCTAACAGCCGGAGCAGGCGGCCAAAGACAGCCGAGGCCATGTTTACAGCTTAGATAAGTGATGCAGCGGCGGTAGCAATGCGGAAAACTCCACTTGGAAAAGAACGTTCTTCAGAGCTTCGCAACAACGCCATCTGGCGTCGACAAGGCAACACTGCAGCACATTTATTTAAGTATCTCAAAAAAATATACGAGTGGTTTTAGTGCATCATAACTTTTACCTCTACTTGAGAAATATTTCAAACTAAAGCTGGCATTACTTGAGTAGAATTTCTGAATCATTTAATTTTTCTTTTTCCCCCTTTGTTCTCTTTCTCTTATTCAGTCAGACAAACAGATAAAGGCCGTGATATCAAATGCAATCAAGCTATTAATTCTTATTTTGGTTTTTCTTATATATAAACACAAAATCTATTTATTTCACATCAGCTTCATTATATCTGTTTATTTCAATTGTAGTCCTGTGTTAGACATGTAGAAAGAATGTTTCAGTTAAAGCTGTTCCAAGTTTCTAATGTTTTTTCTCCAAACACCTTGAATTCATTCTAAATAAACAGTTTTAGATGTTATTTTGTCCAGATATTACTGAAAACATGTCTTAATGGGTCCAACAGTACAGACTTATCCTATTTTTTGCTTTCTTCTATTTCCAACATTCTCTGTTGGAATGGTATAAAATAAATCAGGACTGCAGGCAGGCCATTGTAGATGTCGTCCACTTGGCATACTCAGCCATACCTTTGGAACTTGAATAGCAAGTAGTTTCCATTAGATTGACTAAAAACATATAGATTCTTTGTAAAAAAAAAAAAGATGTGATCTCTTTTGCTGTTCCAAAATCTCAGCTAAACTACGTACTATGGAATAGCCTGTTCTGCTGAGACTTTTTGTTGACTACAAACTAGATGTCTTAGAGTACTGCAGTATATCTTTCCATTGTGTCATGAACCCTCACAGATTCTCCCAAACCTAAGGAAGAGCAGCCCAACTCTGAAAACTTTTAATCATATCTTTGAGAAGAATAAGGCCTGTTTACACCAAACAGACACCAACCCATACAGTTTATAGTAAAGAAAGACTTCTTTTATGCATTCAAGCTTCTTTGCCTTAGTTTTATTTTTGTGTGTGCAGAGCCTACTTTACCTAACCCAGTAAATGAGTTGTCTTTTCTCCAACTACTTTGTTTTTTAAACCCTTTCTTTGTAACTCCTTTACATTTTACTTCAACTTGAGTATTATTTAAAAATATATAAGTATTCTGACTTGAGAAAAACTTTGCTACCCACCTTTGGGTTTTACATCTGACATTCAGTAAATTAGTTCAACACCCACCTCTGTCTTCAGACACTAAACCATTTACAGTAGTTTCAGAAAACTGTTTACATAATTTATTCCTTCAGTATATCCACAAAAACAAATACAGCAAATGTAAAAATACTTTTGCATGACCTCAGACAACTTTGCACTGGAACCTCCACTTCAGTGCCAGCTCTTTTGCAGTCTCAAATAGTTTTTTTCTTTTCTTACAACCATGTCTTAGCTGTTGACCTCTGCAGCACCTCTAGAGTTAACATGGACGAAGATGCTGCCTCCTCCATATTCCTAACAAGCAGATTTGACTCCTCATTTGTTTTTATAATATCTAAATATGATAACATAATCTAAATAAAAGGGTTTTTACATTATCCCTTAAACAACATAAACTGTTCTTAAAAATGTTTCTCAATACTTGTACTTGCAAGTATTGTTTGGTTTTTGTCTTGGTGATTTCCCTTAGTAGTTATTTGGAGGGCATCAATGCCTAAGCAGATGAAGAACTAGTAGGGGAGGTCCAAGTAGAGTCACTGCTTCTCCAAATAGGAAGGAGTCAGTTGGGTTTCAAGAGTTTGATCACAACCCTGGGTGCCTCATTTTGGAGGTTTTCTGGGACACGTCCCACTGGGAAGAGACCTACAACTCACTGGAGGGACCATAAATCCCTTTTGGTCCTGGGAATGCCTTGGGAATCGCCCCAGAATAGATGGGAAGTATTTTTGCCCTTCTTGTCATTCCACACGACCAGGCCGATGTCTTCCACTCTTCCGTTTTCATGGTTCGGTATAAACAGCCGAGAAGCTTAACTGAATTTCCATGTAGCAGTTTACTTCCAGTTGTGTAAAACCCCAGCTTATTGTAGCACGTAATAAAACATTGCTCAATCGCACAATCCTTAGAAAACAGATCGAAAAACATCAAAGGAAATAAATAATAGGAATTCATAAATATTTACAGACTCAGTCTATCATAACTTGGTGTTGAGGAGAAGGCAGGTGATCGTAGCTTTATGACATGTTATTGGTAGACATGAACACATTAAATATGGAAGAACTATATACAGAATGTCCAATGCATTTAAATACTCTAGCAGCAATAAAATAATGTTCAAACTACAGAAAATAAAGTTGCTTGCTTCAGCTAAATAAACACTAAAAGGGAAATCAGTTTTAAGTGACAGTGTGTAATTTTTACCATTAAACCTCTAGAAATATTGCTGGAAAAGAATAAAATGATGCCCTCTCACTGAAAAGTGTTAGCGGCTTCACATCTAACCATAAAAAGTGGTTCCCAGTGTATGGGGGCGGACATACTGGACACCATATTTCATCTACATGAGCCTATGTGGACAAAACGCATTTACTGATTTTTGAACATGCAGTTACATCACTATTCGCTCGTCATCTACAAGAAGTTTAAATGAAGAGGTATATGAACAGTGTGAAAAAAAAAAAAAACCTTTCTCCAACCCGGACCGACCGGATCAGAGACCGAAGCAACGCAGACTCCCTGTGAGGGGGAGAGTCGCTCCCTCAGCTGTTGTGTCCGAATCTTTGTGCGACACAGATCCGTGACTCATTTTTTCCCCCATTGAGTCCATTCTGTCTAACAATACAGTTTATTCATTAAAATAAAAAAAACATCTGAATAATGTAACTAACCTACAAAATGCTGAAAACTTTCAGCATTCATAAATATAGTTGTTTTACACATCGTTGTTCGCTGCCTGTGATAAAATAAAGTCTGATGTGCTTCTCATTTTGCTGTATATATGATTTCGCTGGAAGTTGAAAGATCTGATGATGTAGTAGTAGAAAAATGCACAATTTGCGATTTTTGGCCTTTTGGCATTCATTGGTAAGGTCGTCACTCCAACACAAAAACACAGCTTGCGTGCAAAGGTTTAGGTATGTACTACTGCCCCCTATTGCCAGGAAACTACACACTACCGCTTTAATCAAATCAATTGGACAATAAATATTAAATAAATCAACATGATAAAACGTTTTTCACAGAAAAAAAAATCACAGGAATATAAAACTTCTTAGTGCAGCTAATAGCATGTAAATAGCTTTAAATGAATCGTGACCCATTAGTGCAGGAGTGTTGACGATTGATCTCCGATGTCTTCCCAGTTCTGTGGCTCCTCATGATGCAGGCTTGTGGTACCGAAGCTCATCACTAAAAACACATTTTATATGTTTATTACTCACCGTCGGCTTACAGATTACGGATGAAAATATATATATTTTTAAATGCTATTACAACCATCTTACCTGAGGCTTGAAATAGAGGCGCCTGAAGAACCTGTTCACCTTGAGCGCGTCAAGTTTACCAGCCGCCTCGGTCTTGTCGTTTTCCCCCAGCTCGACGATTTGTCCCCTCCTGATGGCCGATCTGAGGCTCGTGCTCTCCACTATCCGAGCGCTGCGCTCCGAGTCGGTCGTGGGCCGGGAGGACACGGTGATGTAGGTGGCGTCTTTCAGGTGCTGCAGGTAACTTACTGTCAGGAAGAAGAGTCGGTGATACAGTATGTTGCAAAAAGCTTCATGCATTTTCCCAATTTTTACCACGTTTCTACATTACGATTTCAATGCATTCTATTGTGAATTTGGGTTCTAAGTTATGAGTGTTAATTGTGAAGGAAAGCGACAGATGAAGCCTAGCTCAAGCTCAGGGTGGATGGACTGAGGCCATAAAAAATAAAAAAAGAGCTTTCAAGTCTTCCCACAGACTTTTATTTTCCCTTAGTTTTGGATTTTAACTTGACCATTCTAATTTGGCACAGTCAGGCCTGGCTCAAATGGCAAAATTTTAAAACAATCGTACGATCTGCAAACCTTGAGAGATGGTGATAGGAAATGGATGAAGTAACAGTTTCGGTCCTACAGTGTGTGCGGCCAAGAACAGCCCCAGGTCAGACACAAGATCCACCAAAACCTCACGAGGTCAAACGTGACTTTGGAGTAAATAACCCTGCCGTATCGCTGTCCGTCACATTCATCATACATGCTCGTTTGTCCTCGGAACACACCATACGCGCTGCGATAACAGATTGAATATCTCACATTTGTGATCAAAGCGGTCTAGACGCCCTTTCAAGCAGAACAGAGCACTCTGAACGCACCACACATGGCAGGGATAATTTAAGATCATCTTTAGAGGCATTACGACAATCGGGGGCGTCCTTATGATTGTTGGAAGCGGAGAATCTAGGAGAAAATCAGCTTTAAACTCCTGCAGTGTGAACTAAGCCTTAGAATATTGAAAGTAATTTGGTTTAATTTCCACCAAGAATACAAATACAGAAGGAAGTCTGAAGTATCTTTTTTAGGCTATATCAGGTTTGGGCCTCCCCAAAGCATGACGTAGCCACCACCGTGTTTCCCAGTGGAGGTTGCTGTGTTTATTCGGCTGGCACATGTAGCATTTTGTAGACGGGTAGGCCCTAGGGGTGTCCCCGATTAAGGATTTACACATTAGTTTGTGTTCCAAATATAGTTGTGTTCTTTGGTTATCCTTTGAGTTACGTTGTTGTCAGTTTTTGGTGGCGTCTTAGAGACGGCGTGGCAACGGAGTCACATCTGCCCTGACTGTTCTGTTGCAGTCTGTCTTTGTTTGCACACAAAGGCAAAGAAATCTGCCACTTGCTGTGCAAGGGATGAAAGGAGTGTGATTAAAATACTCTTGAGACTTATTTGCTTGTTGTGGTCTCAATGTTAATTAAACTTCTCCTGCCTTTCATGTTTATTAGACATTGAATGATCATTCTCGTAATGTCAAAACGGGATGATACTCGTTTCACATGCGAAGATTGAACCTAGAGATTTGTGGGTTGAATCAGGCTCCGTATTTCGATGCATCGTACCTATGACTATTCGGGGTCACCCTCTAGTAGGCTCTATTTACTACTGAGGTGACTTCTGAAGGTAGCAGTTTGAATTAAATTTTATTAATCAGAGGAAAGGGTGCTAAAAAAGAAGCATGCAACACTTTTGAGACATGTATTGAAAACCAAAATAAAAAGAAACATTGTCTTTCTTCCATTTTAAAATTTTGCTCTACTTTGTCACGTAAAAATCACAATAAAATACATAGTTTGTCACTGACAAGAGATGTAAAAGCTTAATGTAGTATAAATATGGTTATAAAGACCTGTAAGTGATATGTCTCATTTAAACATGCTGATCTAAAACAAAAGAAACCCCATGATTGTGAACTATCTGGGTGCACTGTTACCTGCAGATGTAACTGCTGTGTCTGTTGTGCTGCTGAGCTGCAGCAGCACATTAGGATAGGCAGGATGCATCAGGAAGAGCTGTCTGATGAGCGGCTCTGCTGCAGCGACGCCCGGCACCGTCTGGAAACAGTTTAGTTAGTCAGATACCGTCGTGATTGTTCCTGTGGTAGAAGTTCAGTCTTAACTGCATACTAACTGTTGTTCTGCCAACAATCCCCTGTGTTTTGATTGGCTCGCTGGCCCAAAACAGGAAAGCTGATTGGCCAGTTGAGGTCGATATAGCGGACGCTTCCAAAACGAGATGAGGACACACAAACTCTGCCTTCCAGAGGAGGGTGCCATTTGCCCCGTTTATTATCTGTGCCTAGAAGAAAAGGAATGGATAAATTTTTCACATCACAAGTGAGACCTCGTAATGGATTTTAGATTAGAACAGCGTCTACTTACTGTCATGATGCCGTTTGCGGAATGCTGAACAAAAAGGTCCAGAACTCTATCCTTGTTGAAGTGACCCAAAGTTGGCTGACTGTGGGGAAAAAACGTATTTAGGAAATTCTCTTGTTTATTATATTAATACTAAAGCACCTCACCACATTGATTTTATATAAAAAAAAACTATAAGAATAATTCTGTGCTTTCTAGTATTCCCGTGTCAGAAGCTGAGATGTTGTATCATTTTATGCTGTGGTACAATGATGTCGTACCTGTGAATTTGAGCTGAGTTGAAAGTCCACTCTTTGTGTAAGTCCCGCTGTCTGAGCACGGACAGCGTGCTGGCTCCATATACCAACACCCAGTCGCTTCTGGTCCATTTCAGGTTGGAAACTGTGTCCAGGCTGTTGTGGTAGTTTCCAAAACCGACCACAAGGGGGAGCAGGAAATCTACGCGCTCTGATCCTCTTAAAAACAAAAATGCACACAATAAAAGTGAGATGACTTCTGTCTCTTATACCACAAGTACACGGCCTCTGGATCTCCAACATTACTCTTTGCACAGTCTTCAGAGTCTGAGCAGACTCCAGATAAAGTCCCAGTAGAGTTAACTAAACTCCAAAAGTTTGTTTCCCAAACAAATATACACCATGTTGACAGTATTTCAACGTTGTTATGAAGACTTGGTTTCTCCAATATTTCAATCTATATTAAAAATCTCAAAATAATGAATATTGAAGATGTTTATTAACCTTCCCTTCCATTCTAGTCACAGTACATGGTGGCAAAACATTTAAAGGGAATCTAGCAATGGGCCTCAGTGTCATATTAGATCTATTCCCAAGAAAGACACGGTTAACTAGTTAGAAGTTCCCAGAAACTCTGATCAGCTAAGTTAAACCTTTCCAGTTTGAAACAAAGTGATTAGTTAGCAAGTTAAATTTAAATTTGAAAATAAATATTTAGTTAGCAAGCTATTTTTTAGTTTGAAACTAAATGTTAAGTTAGAAAGCTAAATTGTTAGTTTGAAACAAAATTCTTAGTTAGCAAAATTAAAGTTTTTTTGTTTGAAACTAATTGTTTAGTTAGAAAATTAAATTGCTATTGCTAATTCCTGCTAACTAAATAGTTACATTTAAAGTAAATGTTTAGTTCAGTGCTAATATTTAATAATTCTGGAAGTTCGCTGGCTATCAAACAGAAGTTTACTAACAAAATAAATGCTGTAAATCTGTAAACATCTGTATTGCCGGTAAAACATCTAATCCTGGATTTTAAGATGAAATGTTGCAGCTACAGTGATGAGCAACAATTTCGCCAGCAGTTTATACAGAGGACTCAGCTTTTACTTTGGTGGCCCATTTGTGCCCTTCGGCAAGTACATTTCCAGGTAGTTGTAAACTAAATATTTAGTTTACAAACTTAGCTTGCTAACAAAACCGTTACATTAATAAATGAATAAACAAGGTGAGGATATGAATTTTTTACAAATGAACCCCCGTTTTCTTTTTCTTATGACACATTAAATAACCCAAATTGTTGCTGTTAACTTTTGACAGTGTGACTTTTCACCTAGCACCCTGCATATCCTAAAGGTTGTTCCACGTCTTTACAAGGTGTGCCGATAAATGTTGCTGGCCCAGCACTGAGGGCGTACCTGTAAATGCGAATGAAAGATGATAAATTGGTTTTCTTCAGGTTTTCCCAGGTCATATCCTTCCTCCTTACAGAACGAGCTTTCGGCACTTTGCCCAAGGCACCAAAGCAGATGTCTTGCAAAGAGATGGCCTGGACGTTACCTGTAGACACATCCGTACACAAACACATGTTTTATGTTATCAAAGCAGAACCCAATCAGTTTCCACTTTATAGTAATTTAACTGTGGTTTCTTTGTCTCCTTGTGAGTCCTGCATTGTCATGCCTCACCTAGTCCAAACAGGATGTAGAACGCTCCTAGCTGTGTCTCATGCAGCAGCGGACCAATGAGCTTTCCTTGTCCTGTTAGGTTGAAGGGGACAGGATGTCCAATTCTCTTTCCCGTCAGTCCAGAGATCAAAGTCAGAGATAAATCCAACGTCTAAACATGAATATTAAAAACACATTTACATTAAAAAAAATGGTAAAACCAGAAAATGTATTTGGCTTTTTTGGGTGGTGTTAGATATGAAAGTAGTGAATATGACAAGTTAAAAAAAACAAAAAACATTTTACAGTTACACAAGCTCCAACATTAATTAAAAGCATATTGTGAAAAGTTGGTTGGTTGGCATATCTTGACCTCATCAGCAGGAAGGGTAGCGAGAAGCAGATCCGGGACAGAGTCGTCCTGGATGTCTGGAAGTAACACCGCCTGGGATTCAATGTTCCTAAGGAAGGTCGACCACAGCATCTTCCCTAAACAGAGAAAGGAAACTTCTCAGTTGGTACGTTTTGGAAGGTTTAGCTTTTATACATCCAGAACATGACGAAAGGCAGAAATAACCGTTTTAAAATAACGGCGATCCTCTAACCTGTGGTGCCGTTGACCGCCATTAGGAGGGATTTCCCGATGATGAGGCAAACAGGCGACGGGTTGGTGCTGCGCTGCAGACCGCACTGGATGTACATCACAGACTCGTTCAGGACTTTCCTCCAAAGCACGCGGCCGCTGACGGCGCAGACGGCCACCGCGCTGTATACTGAAAGGGTGAAATCACGCTTTTAAAAGGAGACGCATGCAACAGTGATAAATCCAGTGCCTTTAATTCATACCCCGTTAAATATTTCCCCATCTTTACAACGATCAGTATATCTAATTGTGACCGATGTGAGAGACCAACACAAAATAGTGTTGAATCATTTAGTGGAAGGAAAATGAAAAAGTGTGGGATGCAGCCAAGAAGAGGAGGAGGATCTGCAGAGATCCACAGCTCAGGTGGAAGGACTACTATACGTTGTCGCCTTTAAAATCTGGTCTTTTTTTAAAGGTTGGCAGGAAGACTTCAATAATTGAAAGAAATCAATCAGAGATTCTGTCTGTAGTTTGCCACATGGAGTAGACGGCAAACATGTGGAGGAAGGGGCTCTAGTTAGATGGGGCCAAATTCTGACTTATGGCCTAAATTCAGAACTACGGAAAAGTTTAACTGCCACAGGTGGAAAAGAAATTCAGGAGCAGTAACTTGTTTAAACAGGAAAACTTTCTAGCTTCAATAAATGTTCTATCTTGTTACATTTAGAAAGTTTCTTGTTTTGATAAGAAATGAAGACATTCCTCCGTCATATTGAACCTATTAAAAAAGGCATAAATAAACACTATCTGACTCTCTGTTTAACTGTTAGGATCTGTCTTTTATTTATTTTGCTTTAAATAAAAATATAAATGCCGTTATAACGACTTTCTAAATATCATATACTGTTTTCTCGTTTTAACACATTGTTGTAACGTGTTTTGTAATCGGTAAAAATTAGTTCTCTAGATGTACAAACTTTGTAGAGATATACTCTCCATAACTTGCAGCTCCAACTACAGAAAAAAAAAATGGTTCTACAAAGTACTGATCCGGAGAGTCAATTGGACCACACTTTTCACATTTCTATTTGTTGCCAAAACTCCTGTCTTCTTTTGCTTCCATATTGGATCAGGTATAAATTACCTACTTTTCCTCTTATTCCTATTTATTATTGGTAAACTTTAGTATATTACAGTAGCTGAAACAGCATGATAGTAATGAGCTTTCACCATTGCCCGTATTAATTCAATTACTGTATCAAAACGAATCTAGCAGATCAAACGCCACACCTTCTCACAGAACTCACTTTTGCTCCTCTGCGTTGCATGCGTGCCATTGGTCCATTCAGTAACGCCCAGAAGCACATCTTCCACTGAATCCCCGTCAACATCCCACAAAGCCAGTGGGGGTGGAGTGACACCTTGGCAACAAGACGAGAAATGTAAAGCCACTTTCTTCTTAATCTACCAGCTGCTGTATCTGAAGCTTGTTTCGTTTGATATGAGACTTTGTGTCTGGGATGCAGTGTAAATCTGCATAAGAAGCGCTTTATAATGACCCATGACTGTAAATCTGAAGAGGAGACATCCTTGTCTAGACAAAAAGACTTCTCATTAAGTCTTTAATACTACTTTAGGTGTGTCCTCTGATTGCACACCAGCTAATAAGTGTTTATATACTTGAATTTCGCAAACTACAGACTGAATTTTTTTCTCACCTCCTGCATTTCCCAGTGTTATTTCCCACTGAAGCTTCCTTTCCAGCTCTGCCTTCTGGCAGGGAATCAGAAACGCACACAGCAGCAAAATCAAAGTGACACAGGCGAGAGGCACCAGGAAAAATGCACTTCGGGTTGCATTTCGCGCTCTCTTCCTCTTCTCCTCCGCCTCGGAGCCGATCGCCCCCAGCCCAGAGCTCCCCGACGTCCCAGCTCCTCCTCTGTCCTCCCCTGTTCCCGACTCCCTCTGGCTGCCCCTTCTGGACTTGCTGGAGAGTTGCTCCGTCCACTCGTCCTCTTCTTCTTCCTCGTCCTGCGACTCACCCGTGGCACCGACGAGCCTCCCCGATCGTCCGGCGCGCAGCTTCGAGGGGCCCGAGCCCAGGCAGCCGTCCCTACCCAGGCCGTTTCTGGGGTAGTTGAGAACGAGGTCGTCCTCTTCGCTCTCATCGTCGCTGTCTGCTTGGGTGAGAGGGTCGTACTCCCCGAGGTCTGAGCCCTTCTTCCCTGCAGGGACACAGAGGCAGCAAATCAGAATTAACGGGATGAGGGGCGATCACAGATTCGCTGCTATGTTGACAACGCCAACTATTCATAAAACCAAGGAAGTCCTGACCATCCACAAAACAGATGCAAATTTGCTAGCTAAATTTAACCTTTTTAATAAGTAAGCTGGTTCAGATTTGCATTCAGTTTAAGAAAAAGCGTTCCAAACATTTCTCTCTGACAGTCACTGGTGCATTCGAGCAAAGAATATAACATTATCAAGGGCTTAACTCACAAATTGGACAAAAAGATCTGTAATAAACTGCTTTTTTATCCATGGTTCCTTTAACATTTAACTTTGATGCTTCCCTTTTTTCAGCTCACTTGCTTTTGAATGGTAGGTCGACAGGCTTCTGCAGACCTAAATGAACAGAAGCTGAGCTTATTCGATTATTCGCCCAGAGAATCAGGGTTGGAAAAAAACTGATATGAACTTCAGGTCTTTTTTTGTTGCATACTTGGGAAGTGGAATAAAAATGTATCAATTTTCCATGTTCCTCCTTGTTCCTCATGATGCTGTGTTAGTTTATTAATAAACAGGTCACCTAGAGAGAACCACGAACGCACAGAAGGAATTATTTATCTTTTGTTAAGCTCTGCAGAGGGAGATACTGTCAAACACCAACAGAACAAACCAACCGAGTCAAGTTTGGAGTTCAGCAGATCTCAAAATTTCTGTCCGCTGCAGCCTCTTTTATTTTGATCATACAACACCCATCAGTACAGAGAGAAAAGTTTTCACACAAAGATTTCACACAAGTTCTCAGCATTGCTCCCGCTCCCTTCAGTCAAAGATAACATGCGTGGGGCGAGTTTCACAAAGCTGAGCATGACTGATTACATTTATCTAGGAGAAATTCACACAGTCTTGCAGCGAAGCAAAAAGAACTTCTTCAAGGTTAAAAACTTTCTGTTCTCATGAGACATTTAGATGCCTTCTTAAAGTTCAAACCTTTCTGTAAGAAAAGCTGCATTTAACTATATACATTTTCCCAACATGCTGTTTGTTCATGAACAGCTGCATCCATATGGAAATTAAGTTAAACACAGAGAGACTTAATAATTTTTCTATTTGTTTATTGGGAAACCTCTGAAGTCGGCTTTTATTGTAGAGTACAAACGTAAAGGAGGCCGAATACAAATGGAGATCTATTTTTTTTTCATTTTCATTCATACTATGACCCCAGTCTAAAGCTATCATAAACTGTGCCAGACTTTAGAGAGGGTTGCATTCATATTTTGGGATTTTCATGAATATAAACAATACTCATTCGTGGTGAGTCTAAGTCTCCTCCCCTTCCTGACGGCCCATTTATAGAGGTTTTCTCCATGTTTAACGCTCTTTTCTTCGTCGTGGAGACTACGGCCCTCTGTCTCCTTCTTCCTCTTCAGTTGTAGTACACTAAGTGTTTTTACATAAAACCTAAAGTAACTTTTGTTCTGTTCAAAGATCAATGTTTTCTCTGCATCAAAACATATCTTTAAAATTCAAGAAAAATATTTTTTATCGCTCCATTAACTCTCATTCATTTTTTGTTTTGGCAGTAGATGTCCCATGATCCAGAAGTAAAAGGGCGTGACTAAGGTTCCCCTACCCGCTGATGGATAGGAGTAGGGCTGGCACAAACGATTATTTTAATAAACGACTAATCACTAATTATTTTTCAGATTAGTCGACTAATCGGATCACGTATAAAATGCATGTTATCACAGGAGCAAGCAGCTGCTCTAACATATGCGTGTTACTTTGAAGTGTCATGTAGTATTTAAAATAGTGATTTTTAAGGTGATAGCTCATCTAACAGTTTTGAATAAGAAAATATAACATTAGCATTACAGCAGACACATGACGTGTGCTAAGCGTAGTAAAACAACCATCACCACTGTTAATGTTGCAGCTATTAGGTAATACAACAGCCTCTTTAGTCAGAAGCTTCATCAAAACTACTGAATGATCTTTCCAGAAAGATCCTTCCTATCCACAGCCGTTTAACGTCTAAAGTCAGACTAAACATTACATTCTGACAAAATCAGTATTTTATTGCAATAATAACAATAAGCAGCGGTTTGTCGTTTTAACCCCTGCACCTTGATGTCTTGTAAATAACAGCAGCTGCTGCGCTTTGTTCAAAACCAGCCTCTAAGAAGCAGCTCGGGCCGTAGAGAATGTCATACGAGAGAATCTGGACATTTTCATCAATCTATGAATACCCCTGGATACAGGGAGTTGAGTTGTGTAGTTGAGGTGAGATGCGGAAAGGCAAACAGTGGCCGTTTTAAGTGAAAAACAGAGCTTTAAAAACAAACAAAAAACAATAACGTCGATTACAAAAAAATTTTGTCAACAATTTTACTCGTCAAAGTCATCGTGACAAATCGACGAATCGTGTTAGCCCTGGATAAAAGTGGACAGGGCACCAAATCGGGCTCTACTGTAGGGGCCCACATTCCTCTAAATCCGGCCCTGATCATGATTACTGAACCATAGCACCATAATAATAATAATAACAATGATAATAATAAAATCATACATATTGAGTGAGTGTCAGATAGTTTCTTTAGGTAACGCATAATTCAGTTTGAAGCTGGCAAAATGTATCTGCCTGATTTGAGATGGTTTATTTCATATTTCTGCACACTGGAGCAGTAACACATATTACATTAGCCAGCTATAAGATAAATGAAGGGCTACATTGATAGAAGCTCATATCGGCCGTTCAAAACATCGCCATAAATCATAATAATATAACGATTCAGATCCGATTATTCTTAAGAAAACCAATGAATGAACAAAGCCTTTGCGGCGCTGACAGCTAAAGAAGAAGATGACACCAGACCAGCGGTTACAGTGTTCAAATTAGCAACACCGCTCTCCTCTCTCTGTCCGTCTATCTGTAATAAGGAGGAATGACTGTCGTTCATCTCACCGGGTAGTTTGAGGGCACGGGACAGGGCTGCAGCCATTGTTTCTCCGTTCCGCAAGGCAGCGACGAAAAAACAAGCGCTGGAGGCAACGCAGTTCCACCTCTGCCCATTTGCATTCTGGGACTTTGAGTTCTTATGCCTGTACGTTTCCTGCAGATCGAGGGAAGAGAGCTGGTGTAATCTCCAGCTGTCGTTGAAGAAATACTTGTACTACTGCTGCTAATAATAATCTAAACTAGAGCAGACTGGCATATTATACAAGTGGGTATATAAATCAGTTTGCAAAGTTATTACAAAATGCATGTAAAAAATATGCTGTTATGCTATGTTTTCTTTTCTCATGTTGTTTTAAAATCAGAAAACTAAATCGGCTGCTGTAGATAGTATAAATAGTTGAGATCAGCGCTGACAGCTCTGGTTGAGATGGTTGATGTGCACTTAAAAATGTTGTGCAACGCACCAGTTTATCGCCAGCTGACAGCTGCTGGGTCCGGACCCGCTAAGCCCAGCATCCGCCAAACTGCATTACAGGGAATTAGTTTTTGTCTACCTGACAAACTGAGCTATTGTGTGTCTGTTCTAATCAAAAATTATAATCATCACATTACCTATTATTATTATTATAATGAACTGAATCTGTTGTGCTTGTATTGCTGGAAATGTTTCCGTTCTACATACTCAATTTTAGTCGAAATTCGGATACTTATATATAACGAGTTATGCACAAATGTTAGCTCTGATGGTGCAACGTTCAGGTTCATTCAGTCACCAAACTGTCAGTTATTGTTTGATGAGCCTCTCCCTCCGTCTTTCTGCCACATCCAGATGGAGTTACTTTAACTTCTAACAAGCAAACTGCGTTTTCTACTGTCTGCATCAAGATGCTATTGAAGTCCGAAATATTATATCTTCCATAAATATTTCACCACACATGAACATGATACAGCCAAACTGGACAGGTACCTTTTATTCGTCAGTAAAAATCTTTTAGATGATTTTTTTATTTTTATCATTCAGTAGGGTCGGGGAAGGTCCTAGTCCTGTAAGGCATCTCGCGAAGTAAGCGAGTCACCTATCCAGGCAGACCTATGCCCTTTCAAAAATTCCTCTCGTATTGTGAACGAGGATACGGGCGTCACCCCGCATCGTTATTTTCCTTACTCATCAGTTTAAGGCATGAAGTAACAACAGTCGATCACTTCAACAGCATACTACGCAATACCATCCTCAGTCAGGGTGCAACATGAAAGCGTCTGGTTGGTGAACGATTATATTTCTACTAATATATTACATTACATAAAGTAACAATTTTTCAAATTAATGCAATCAAATAGACAAAACTAAATCTATTTTTTTAAGAAACGTAAATATTTACAAAAATGGGTGCAAGGTCTTATGGGTAATCTCAATTCACTTGAACGTTGTCAGAAGTAACTTAACTCTTAACTCTCTTCGGAGGTATAGTAACTGCTAACAGTTTATCCAGCAGCAAAACAGCAGTTTTAACAGGTAAAGCTATGCTATTTTTAAGTTTTAAGCCCATGATGGTAAAATACAAAAACTTTCAAGACTGAACAAAATATTATCAAGAACTACACAGAGCCATAGACTGTAAAAAAGGGAGCCCATTTTTTCTCCTTTTTGGTCTAATGCGGTGTCCATAATGATACTTGAAGCTTCTATGACGCGCACGCGCGGTGGCAGTGCTGTATGAGAAAATGGCAGACGTCTCGTTGGATGAAGTTATACGGCGGCGCGGTATTAACCAAAAAGCTCCAGCTAAGCGGTATGTGAGATGTAGAGGAGTTATAAGTTATATTAGCGAAGATGTTATGGCGCTTTTTGTTGTAAATTTTTAAAGAATAATATTAAAATAAAGCCTGTGTTTATTACTTCTTACGTGTGGCAGCAACACTATGCTAAAGGCTAAGCTAGGTAGCAACCATTAGCAACAGGCCTTGAGAAACGAAGCATTTGAATTGGAAAAAACACGACTTAATTTATCGTATAATGTCTAAATGTATTGATGGCTGCATTTAAAAACTCATGCGGGAATTATTAGGTAATGTTCACTTGGCGTTTTGTTCGCTTATCCTCTTCTTTCGGTTAGCTCTGCTAATATTTATTCTTTACGTTAAATGTTCTTTCTGTTACCAGTTCTTTAAAAAATGTGGTTGCAACAGGCCCTGCTCTAACCTAGATGTATATATACGAGCGACATTAACGTTATTCGGCTCTTACAACCGATCTGCTGTACCTTGTGTTAACGTAAGAAAACACTTAAGTTACAACCAAGCACTGCACAAAGCAATCTGTTTTAAATGCCTTTCTAGCTCTGTGTTGGAAGGTAGTGTTGAATGCAATACAGTGTTGTTATATTTAAATTGATATAGATTTAATAAAAAAAATCATAAGAAATTTTGGAGAACAATAAGGTTTATCACCTTAACTGGAAAAAGTAGATATTTATTTGTCCAAGCATGGGAAATGTATTTGTATGTAACAATATCCTTTTTCAAATTCACAAACACAGCTTAATTTGACTTTTTTTTTTTGTTCATCACAATTTCACTATGAATTCCGGTCCTTTGGACCATTTCCAGGTTTATTCCTTATCCAACCAATAACATCTCAATTCACAAATCATAATTAAGTGTTCTGCATAAACCAATCTTCAAGCATAATCATCCATCCATATTTGTTCACCAATCTGTATATCAATAAATATATCCTTATACAAATTATTTTCCACATGTTGATTCATCAGAACTTTCTTTCATCCTTCCGTCAGTTCATTCATTCATTTGTTGTCTTTTTAAAAAAATGTGTCAAATCAGGTCTCCATGAAATCAGGAAAATATGTAATTGCAATTCTATAGCTGATCGTTATGATGGCGTTGTCAATTTTCACATTTATCCCACATTGTGTTTATTTTATTTTCCATCATTAAATTGTCCAAATCCCTTTTCTGTGCATGGGCATCAAGAGTCCTCCAGCTGGTAGAATATATTATTGATAGAGTATTGTAATGGATATAAAATTATTGTTCATGCTTACTAGATAGAGCAGGTATTGACTTAGAAGTCTTTGAGGGTTGTTCTGTTAAGTTTAAGGAACGTTTGTGTCCTTTAGGCCCATGTTTGGACGGGTTGGCGGAGTGGAAGGGAAAACTTTTGATGCCAGGCAAAAAATTGGCGTGTCTGATGCAAGGCAACGTCTGGGAGGAGGAACAGGTAAGGGTTGTGTTATACCTCAAGGTTGAACAATTTAGGATTAAATTAATCTCAGCCATTACGCTCCTTTCCATCTCTGCTCAGGTTTCCAAGTGAAGGATGCCAGAGAGAAGCTGGTTCAGAAAGACGCTCGGTTCAAAATCCGCGGCAGGGGAGGGGCGGGAGGTGTGCAGGATGCTCGGCAGATGATCAATTCTCGCAAACAGGTGCAAAGTCAGTTTGGCACCGCCCCACAGACCACGCTAAAGGCAGCAATAACGCAACAGCTGCAGGGCAAGACGGCCGTACCACAGATCCAAATACAAACCAGCGTCAATCCGGCCAGTGCAAACACTAGGCAGTTTACCACTAATGTACAAGGACTGAATGCTCGAGTCAGCATGGCACCACAGCTGAGCAATAATATACGCGTAATGGATGCTCGCGATAGGCTGAGCCTGAAGAGGAGCATTGGAGTATCACAGACGCAAACAGCCGCAGAGCCGCCTCTAAAAATAACGAAGACCATTCAGGTGAGGATGCAAAATGTTCCCCTTTTTGGTCTTGATTTGTTATAAAAGTGTATGAATAAGCTCTTTTGACAATCCCTGACTCACTTTTCAGCAACGTCCAGCTGGGACCTTAGGTGGAATTCGTGCGATGACACAGGTACGTCTGTTTTCACTTTTTCAACAATACAACAAATGCATTTCAGCTTCAGCGTTAAGATGGTAAAATCTGCTGCTTCATCAATAATTCTGTTTCCCTCAGCCTGCTTTAAATGACCTTGACAGCATCCCCAGCAAACAAATAAAGATCACGACTGCCAACAGCATGCTACAGTCCCGGGTAAGATGCTCTTATGATTCCTTTTTAAAGCATTAGATACGTTGTATCTGGTTCCCACATTTTTAACAAAAAAATGTTTCATCCAGACTGGCCCAGCAGGATCAATGTTCTCTATGACGGCTCCGATCACTAAGGTGGTTAAAAATGATTCCTACACGGCCCCGCGGCCCCCCGTCCCTGTGGCCCCCACCCGGCCTAACCCCAGCACTGCTGCCGCTCGTTCCTCTGCTGCAGCTTTGCAGCCCGTCTCCAGGACTCTTCAGCAGAGCTCAGCAGAAACCAGCACAGCAACACCTACTCCTCCTCAGGTCAGTTCATTCTTTTGGAGACAAATTGTAGTGAGACTCAGTCGGCTACCTTCTCTATTACAAAGGGGATCTCTGTGAGTTTAGGTCAGGGGTCACCAACTTGGTGTTCACAGCCAAATTATTATTAATATCTGTGAGCAATTAACATGACGAGACATAACATATCAACATAGAATTATTATTGTTACTATATAGCTAAACAGAATCAATATTACTGAAACTTTTGAATGAAAATGTATTTAGAAAGATACAAAATAAAAATACCACTAAATTTAAATTAATAAATTTTTTTAAATACATTTACATTTATTTTGAATCCAATTTTTTGTTTTTCGAAGTTCAAAATAAAAACTTGACTTTCATATTCAAACAAATAAACAAACATTATGGCCCTGATTTAGCTCAGTAATCATCCACTATAATACTCCACACTTAGCCTTATCTCAGTATAAGTTTATCTGCTGTTTGTGGCAGCGGGTTACTGTTCTGTACATTTTTCTTTTTTGTCTTGAAAGTGTAAACTTACAGTCTACTCTTTGGGGACAGTGCTGTGGTTTTTAATGCAATATGTAGTTAGAGAAAACTTTGTAAGGGTTCCAAAGCAGGACAACAGTTACTGCAGTCGAAAATAGAAAAACATTCTTTTTCTTTCTTTTTTAGCCGGCATTTAGCCCGTTGGAGGGGACAAAAATAACCGTGAACAACCTTCATCCGCGGGTCACCGAGGAGGATATAGTGGTGAGTTGATCATTCAGTTTGTCTTTGGCCTCCATCTCTTCTGTTTGTTATTCTGTGACGTGCTTAAAGCCATAGATTCACAGTTACTAAACCAGGGTGTGGTTGTGCTGCCCGTCTGTCCAGGAGTTGTTCTGTGTGTGCGGTGCTTTGAAGCGAGCGCGCCTGGTAAAGGTGGGCGTAGCTGAAGTGGTGTTTGTCCGTAAAGAGGATGCTGTCAGCGCATACAGGAAGTACAACAATCGATGCTTGGATGGTGAGTGCCACTGGCAAGAATACACATGTCATGTACATAAGTTGTTGCTGTTAGAACTGCTCCAGCCAGAATATTAGTATTAAGGGATGTGCTGTTCTTAGTTTTAGGAATGACTGTTCCCCTCCTCTTTTCTTTTCCCCCTGCAGGCCAACCCATGAAGTGTAACCTTCATATTCAGGGAAACGTCATTACTTCTGATCAGCCAATTCTTCTGTGAGTTTTCCCCTTTTTTAGAATTCATCTTCCTCTGCATTCACTTGTGTAGTGGAAGAATTATTTCAAGATTAGTTCTTTTCAGTGATTAGTAACTATTAGTAAAGGCATCCGGTAAATGTAGCATAATGCTTGGGACTTAGAGACTGAAGTTATAGGAGACTTATTGACATTTTACCTACTCTGGCTCAACTGAAGGACAGTGGGAAACATTATGTCTGTAGAGTAGTTCACTCTGAGCCAAGTTCACAGAGCTTACACTCATCTCTAGATGGGGAGTGCGCAATTACCAAGGAGATGGGTTTCTGTCCAGTTCCTAATAAATATGTTATAAACTCCAGCGGATACTAGATCAGCCTTATCCTTATCTCCATTTATATGGACTTATGTCATAATAACTTGTTTTATGTTTTAGTGAGCGCCAGTTTATCTTCTAGGTGCACAAAGAAATTCATTTTTTTTGAGACCCACTTAAAGTAGTGCATCATTTTTACGTGGAAGAAAAATGGTGTAGGATACATTTTTTTGTTGACATTTTCTATTAACATGTTGTGTAGTTGTATTCATCCCTCTGTGTGAAACATACTTTTCTTTTGAGGTGCATCTCTTATCAGCTTTGCACAGGCAGACGGTGGAATATTTGCCAGTTTGTCCAAGAGCTTAAACTCAGGTAGACTGGATGAAGATTGTCTGTAAACATACATTTAAATGTCCTTTCAGATATTCTCTGGTGCAGTGGCTCCCAGCTTTTATTTTTCTCAGTATCAGGTAATTTTCACATGGACCAGGAGATAAATGCAAAAATAAATAAAAAGCATATGCATAAAAACAATCAGGTTTATTTCTAAATATAACTATAAATGGAAATCCAAACTGTGCTTGTAACTGTATTAGCTGCGTTCCTGTATCATCAACACAAGATGAGTAACATCCTCTCTACCCTCTAAAGTGCTGTGGTCGCTATGGTAACATTTAAACATGCGTTTGAAATCAGATTTACTAAAAAGCAAATATAAAGAGCCAAAATACAAAACAGTGGGAGCCCATTAGCTGTTTCTCTGTATCGATACAGTCCCGGTTTGGGCGGCTTTAAAGGCTTCAGTGGTTCATTAGAAAGCTGTTTGCCACACATTAAGCAGATTGAGAACTCTGAGCATGGAAATTGCTGGCAAGATCAAAGCCATAGTATCTTTAATTGTCTCCTTTGGGAGACATGTACCTCAGACAGAGGGGATTACTGAAATCCATTTGAACTGAAAGGTACTGAAAAGTAGGGCTCCTACTATTTTCTGTTATATGTATTATTCCTTGAATTTATAGGCTCTTTTTCGGTCTCTTTGTTGGACCTTATCTCAAATCAGTTTGCTAGCTTGTGGGTTTGTTTTTAGCTGCGATGTTTCACGTGACCGAAGCAAGCGTCTCTGTATGTTTTAAGAGTGAGTTAAAGCCAGATTACAGAGAGATGTCTGCCATTTTTCCAAATAGAAAATGCTTTAGACTTGGGTAATAAACAAGAAGAGATTACTGTCAGTTATTAATTTTTCTGTGCGGCCTGCAGCCCGGTACCAGTCCAGTGCCCGGGGGTTCAAGACCTCTGCTCTAGTGGATTTAGGTCTGAACTTCAACTAGGCCATTCTAACAGGATTTTTCTCTGATCTCATCAATACATCCCGCAGCATTATGCTACCAGCCCCAAATACTTAAATACTGGCTTAGTGTATTCAGGGCATCGTATAAGGTTAGTTTTTACTCCACACACACAATTATGCATGTAGGCAAAAAAAAAAAAAAAAATCATTTCTGGTCTCAAGTGTACAAACACCTTCCATGTATTACATGTCCCTGTATGTTTGTGGCAAACATTGGCAGGGCTCTTTATGGTTTTCTTTTAAAGGTGGCCATGTTTTCTGGCCACTATTCTGTACTGGTTAAATCTGTGGAGTGGATTGTTTTTAGCTAAAAAAATGATTATGATTCTAGTCAAAATACAGGAGACATTCTTGATATTCTAAGGTTTAAAATAAATCTTGTACTAACTTTACATGTAGCACTGGAGAATGCAGAACTCCGTGTTCAGAGTGTGGAACTCAGACCGGATAGAGTGCCGAAGGACAAACAAAAAAGCATGCCGACCCTAGGAGGTCGTTAGCTGGTTAATATTCCGAGAAGAAAATAAAACCTGTCTTCCAATTCATTGCATTTTTTGTGTGGTAGAGGTATCGGCATTGGTACTCCGTATCAGCAAGTACTTGGATCCAAGTATCGGTATATTATCGGTTTGAAAAATGTATCGTTGCATCCCTCTATATCACTTTAGGAACAATATGTGGCAGTTGGCACCTGAATTAAAAGCAAGTGACCAAAAATGAGTTTTAAGCTTGGACTTAAAGACCGCCACTAAACAAGGTTGCCTAATTTGTAGTGGAAGATCATTCTACAGCTCCTGTGCCACAAGTGAGAAAGCACGATTGCTTCTGAGTTTCAATTTAGGGACTGAGGGCAATAACTGCTCTGATGACCTGAGTGAAAATGGGGAGCATAGGGCTGAGTATGATCAGACAGGTATACAGACGCCAGGCCATTTAAAAGTTTAATTGGCACTCAAGATATTTAAGAATTTATCTTAAATTTATTTGGAAGCCTGTGAAATGTTCAAACTCCTTTTAACCAATTAAAAACTGTGCCGCAGAATTCTGCAGCACAATCCGAAGGCATGACAGCGGACCCAACAATCTAAACATATGGTTATAAAACATTGATATTCCTTGGCCTTTAACCCAGAAGAAGACTTTATTTGACTGTGTTTTAATTGGTAATCTTTAATCTTAATTATTGATCTGCTATCTACTTTTAGTCTTAAATTCTATGTTTTTTTCCGTGCAGCAATCTGGTCAGCTTTGTTCATTGTAAAGTACATTTATAAAGTAGAAAGGTAAACTCCTCCACAACTTTCTCCCCAAACTGTCTGCTACGTTTCTTGGTCTTCACAATGCTTTTTTGTTCACCAGTGTCTTATCAACAAACATCTGAAGCCTTGATAACGATTATTTGCCTGGCTAATATTGGGCTTTCTGAAGACAGTTGGTTGCATTTGATTTTTGTTTAGGGTTATCGGAGTAAATGGGGCTAAATCAAAGGGCAAGCCACACCTTTCAGACTTAGAAAACGAAACTGTTCATCATTTTCATTCCTCTTTAGACATGCACTACTTTGTGTTGGTTTGTCACAGGAAATTCAAGAAAATATTTGTAAATTATTTTCTGGATTATTAAACTGTTTTTTTGTAACATGAAATTAATCTGAAGTTAATATAAATGGTTGCACAGGTTGTAAATAGTTGGAACAGAAGAAAACCCAGAAGTGCGTCGTGTGTGAAGGGGCAGGTCTTTTTTGTCTTACAGGAGACTCAGCGACACCCCAGGTACAGGCAGCAGCACGAAGAAAGACGGTCTGCCTCCTTCTCTGTCCCGTCCCAGCGGTCAGCGAGCCTCCAATCAGCCCACTCCAGAAGTGGACCCCCAGACCATCCTCAAAGCTCTGTTCAAGTCCACCACACAGTCCACCTCCACCACCGAGGCCCCCAGCTCACAGACCACCACTGCGTTTCGTATCAAGATATAAAGCCGATGTCTGAAACCGATCCGCTGCTGTGTTGCAGCGTTCTCAGTGTTCACATTAAAGCTGTGGTTCCCACTGATTGCAAGCAGCCCACTCTCTGACAAAACTGCTTTTTACACACTTCATTGAGATGAGTACTTGGAACAGGAGGTTTAATGGATGATCAGCATCCCCTTTATATTTTGTTTTTGTGCAATCCAATATTATCTGGACCAGCTGAGGAAAAGTTGATATTTCAAATCAGCATAAACAGGTAGTGTGGGCAGCATCGTTTTTATAAGATTTGGTTTGTTTTTACTCTGCAGGTTCCTGTACCTTCCAAAACGGTGAAAACTGAAATTATTCTTGAGAATTAAGACCGTTTAAAGACATGCACACATATGGATGTGTTTAGTTAGAACATGTATCAGAGTTGGATCTTTTTCTTCAGGAGATCCCACCCTCTCCCTCCCCCACTTT
Source organism: Apricaphanius iberus (assembly GCA_028564705.1). Classification (NCBI taxonomy): domain Eukaryota; kingdom Metazoa; phylum Chordata; class Actinopteri; order Cyprinodontiformes; family Aphaniidae; genus Apricaphanius; species Apricaphanius iberus. The sequence continues at coordinate 385,036 of JAPXFQ010001656.1, forward strand.
GGGAACTGTTAAATCCAAGTAATACTTCTGCTTGTAATAATTGCTATGTATAATACAGGAGCAGGAAGTAACCAGTACCATGTTTTCATTGGGTTTCCATGTTGTTGAATTCAGTGCTCGGTTTGTAACAAGTTCCTCTTGCTTGTTTAGTTTTGGAGCAGAATAAACAATTTGTTGTAGTACACATTACACTGTTATCGACTGTAAATTAATTTTACGTTGGTTTTTGTTGGTTGGGGTTGTCGGATCTGTTTATGAAACGGTGACATTAAATATTTAGCTTTTTAGATCTAAATGGTTACTTTTTTTCCCTTGCCAATATGTTCCCCAATACTTAAATATCCACACTGACAAGAAAAGCATGAAAATGCTATACGTGTATAATTGTTTCTCATTTATTTCTGATACCTTTAAATCCAGGCGTCACAATGAGAACAAGATGAAACATTGAAGTCGCATCAAAACATTGAAACACGTTTTAAGTCTGTCAGCCATTTTATTTTTGTTTACCTGACAGTTGCAGAAATCCCTCCTAAATAGAGGTAAGCTTGGTTTTCTGTTCGACCCCTTCAATTGGAAATAGAACTTTATATGCCGCAATAAAGCAATAGAAACTGAAATTGTTGATACCACTATCCCATATCCATGGGTTAATGAGGAAAACCCCAGAGCAAAACCATTTGAACTTTTTTAAAATCTAAAATGGCTGAAGAATAAATGTGTGAACCACAGAAATCAAATGTTATCAATTCCAGAACATGTATCTAAAAAAATACAGCATCTCCTGTTTAAGACTTTATATATGTACAATTCAAATTTCAGAGTTGGAAGTTTTTATAAACAGAAACCAACATATTTTTGCCTCAACATTTTGGATTTGTTTTTCTGATGCTTTTTTCCCCTCCATCTATCTTTTGTTTATACTGCTTATCCTTGCAGGGTTGGGGGGGGTTGCCTTTCTCAACCATGCACAAGTCCGTTTGTCTAAGGACAATTGGGAACAAGTTAGCCCAACAGTCAGGTTTTTGGACAGTGGGAGGAAGCTGCAGTACCTGGAGAGAACCCATGCATGCACAGGGAGAAGATGCAAACTCCATGCAATAAGACCCCAGACTGGGATTCGAACACAGGACTTTGTTTTTTGGTGTAACAGAAAGTCCAAACTAAAGAAAAAGTAAAAATAAGGGATAGGAATATTATTATGAAACTAAGAGTTTTGTGATAAACTTAAGTGTCTTTATTGCTCTATGTATTTTGTGGAGAAATGTGTTGATTGGTTGGTTCCAACCAATAATCCCTTAAAGTAGATAGTTTAAATGGTCATTTAAAAATGAAGTAGTTACATTTTACCTTATAGAGCAGAAAATATTTTTTCATTTGGTCTAAACAGTATGTCTTTTTTTCTTCCAACTTTAATCTGGCCCAATGAATGACACAAAACAAAAGTTAATGGCTGACGGAGGCGTGAGGATCTGGCAAAAGGAAAGCCTAAGGCAGGGATCAGCAACATCTACAGTCCAAAGAGCCATTTTTGCCCTTAGTCATCATAAAATTCTCTTAGATTCTCAAATGAAAAAAACGTATAGTTTTCAATAAATATGTGTGATTGAAAACTTTTCATTTTTAATGAGCTACAGATTTATTTCCATTTTTAGGTTTTTAACTGCAGAAAAACAAAACTTTTGCAAAGAAGAGATGGGATACATGCTCCTCCATAGGATGTTGATATTTATTGGCAACTCTTTAAAAAGTATATAGTTTCCAATTAAATGACAAAAAATTATTAAAACACTACTGGTTCTTTTGGTGTGATTTTTTTATTTATTCCATGAAGACACCGTTAAAACTGGCAATTGTTAAGATGTCTACATTTAAAAACAGTTATGTATAACGTTTTAGCCCAAGTTAAAAAGAGCCATTTTCAATACTTTGTTTCAATGCACACTGCTCTGCATTTTTAGATGTTTTCTTGCCTTAACATGCCTGCTTTAGATGCTTGCATTTCAGCAAAAGCCTATTAATTAGCCATCAATTAAAAGAAAGTGTGCTAAAGCATGGAACATTTAAAACATGGAGGGCAGTGTACCTTGAGGAACAGGGTTGAAAAACACTGGCGTAGAAAAAGCAAGTAGAGAGGAAAATCAGAGACCCAAGAAAGGTGCCTTGTGGTGCCCCACACCGGACAGTAGTGGAGGAGCAGGAGCTGAGAGCTTCTGTCTTCAAAGCAGGCTTCAGTTATAAAATAAATAATATTGGCAGATGCCTTACATTCAACTCACTTTTTTAATCGAAGAAACAAGGTGTAGAAAACTAAATTACATGTGCAGAGTAAATAAAAAAAAAAACATGCCTAGATCATTTGCAATCAGAGCTCATATATTCAACTCAGTGAATACATTCTATAAGGGAAAATAAACATGCTTTACAACAGTGTAAAATTCATTCCATGTCACAAAAAATATTCCAGTTACATTTTTGAGCGTATCTTTAAAAACAGTGGCCCCGGATAGGCTATTTAATACTTTAAAAATAACTCGACTTGGGTTTAGAAAAAACCCGAACACCAGCTCAAACTGTACTTTTGATGTGCTTCCGGTTGAAAAGGTCACACAATATGGCGCCCTCTGAGAAGAAACATGCTACAAGGCAGGCGTGTGTTATTCCTGAAGGATTTACGGGTATCTATTGTTTTTCTTAACTATTATTGAGTCCAGAGGGAGGAAAATATGTAAACATATTATTCAACAAATCTCTACTTTTTTCTGGATTCAGGTTTTCCAGATTAGTTTGATGGTGCTTGCGGATGCTGATGTTTTGGTTGTCCTCCTGTCTCTCTGCAGTTTTGTCCCTACAGTTCAGCTCCGACAGCGCTGCACGGCACTCTCTGTATGTGAAGGAGCACAAAGTCCGAGCAGAGAGGAGTTCCTACAGACCGCTGGATCGGACTTTATTTGCGCTCAACATCCCTCCATACTGCTCAGTGGTGAGATCCCAGCGTTCAGTTTGAAGCCTCCTGAAAGATATTTTATAATCAAAAAGGCTAACATTTCTTTCACTTTCTTTTTGTGTGCTTTAGAGTGTTGTCAAAGATTTATTCTCCCAGTTTGGCAGCGTTGCTTCTGTAGAGCTGAGGGATCACCCGGGTTCCTCCCAGGAATCTGGACCCAAACTATCCAAGATCTTCAAACCAGCCAGCAAACAGGTCAGTCTGCGTCGTAAGTTCCCACATTTTAACTCTTTATATGCACTACAGCAGAGTTAATGGTGTCTCCATGCATGTCTCACAGGGTTTCAAGGTTGGCTACATTGTGTTTGAAAGCTCCTCCAGTATAGCAGCAGCTAAATCCCATCCACATGATGATCCTCTGGTGGTCAGCACAGAGCAGCGGCCAGTGAAAACTGGAGTACAGAGTGAGTGACCAGTTTTAAAGAGCCTTGTGGATGCGGTACCCAAAATTTGTACTTGAGAGAAGAACTGCTTCAGCATATCTTTTACTCAAGTAAACTAAGAAAGTATTAGGTAAAAGTGAGACTCAAGTACTGACAGTAACCGATCAAAATGTCCGATTTGATATTTAGAAACGATGTCTCCGGACAGAAGACAATATATTATGTACAAATTCTGGTATTTTAGGAGCTGAAATAAAACAATTAAGATGGATAAATAACATTTTTTACAAAACAACTAATTCAGACTGAAGAAAAACTTTTCTAAATCAGTTTTCTAAATAAAATCTGTAAAACTAATGTAATGTCTGAAAATTCAGCTCTTCTAAAATAAAGATGAAATGGAGTCATTAAATATGTTTTAAGTATAATGAAAAAAAATCATGTTTGGCCACACATGGAGGGTCAGAGCTTACTCTCACATTCCCTACCCCAACCCTTCTGATTAAACACCTGAAAGAGTATTTAGCAACCACTATTTATCTTCTCCAACACGTCGTCTTCAATCTTCTTGTTCAGTCCCTGGAGAACCAGTCCATACTAGTCTGATAGTGAAGCATGAAGCAGTCCCTCATTGTGGAACGTCCAGCAGATATCATACTATGTAATCTGACACATCTTTATCAAGAAAGTTATGCTAGAACAACAAGCTAGTTTTTCTCTAACCTGACCTCTTGGCCTAGATGTTTTCACTAAAATGGAGAACAAATAATTAAATCCTACATTGAGTATTCCACAAATTTTTACTATGTCTTTTTGACCTCTGGATGTCTTAAGCTCACTAGGTAGAACATAGTGGGTGAAAAAACTAGAAGTCTCACTTAAATTGTAGGTCTAAGTCTGGTGTATTCATGGTTGTCTCATGTTTGTTCTCCATTCTCTGAAGTTACTTGCAGTTCGTAGAGTTTCCAGACATTTTACTGAAGAATAGCGATATGTTTAATAATAATGATATTACCACATTCAATTCAGTTTGTTCATATAGCACGAGCTGAAAACACATAATCTAAAGACACTTTACAAGAAGTAATTTCAGCTCATTTATACATTAATATATATATTAATCCAATATATATTAATCCAAGTTTCTTGCAAAATAACAGAAAACCTGATGGAGGAGTACTTCCTACGTAAAGTAAAAATCCAAACTAAAAATTAGCGCATTCTATAACGACCCCAAAAAGTAATCATTTTTTCTTTAGATCTACTCCAGTAGTTACTACCCACCTCTGCTTGTGGCAAAGTATTCACACCCCATGAACTGTTTTTCCGCATTTTACATTACAAACAGGATCTATCTGACAAACAGGATATTTGCAGAAATATCTGCAAATATTTTTAAAGAGATTTTATATGATGGACGAACAAAAAGTAGGCCATAATTTAATATTTATAGGAAAGGGTTACAAAAAAATTGAAAGGTGTGTTGTGAAATAGTATCCGGCCATCATAAAGGTTTAAGAAGTTTATAGTGAAATAATCACACAACTGTCTAATCTCTCAATCATGTTGGAAGGAAAGTTACTTATAAAATTCCCTTCTCAGCAGGTTGCTTGGCAGGAAGTTTTTCTCCTTTTAAAAAGGCAGCAGAGGGACGTAGTCATTACTTGTAATCTGTCCCCTCTGTTAAAGCAGGGTTCGGATAGTATCATGCCCTCTGACAGTGGAAATAGAGCAGAATAATCCTTTATTGTATCAAAAAGAGGAAATTCAGCTGTGACAGCAACAAAGTCAAAGATAATGTAAGCTTTGGATTTACATTTAAATTTAAGAATTAGGAATATTATGTATGTACATTAAGGAAAAAAATGGCAAAACCAGAGTACAGTGCAGTTGTAAAAAATAAAGTGGCATACTCGTATAAGAATGTGCAACTGAGTTGGATAATTGAAAAAACATATTAAAAAATGTAAGACTGTTTACAGAATCTGTAGATGTATATTAAAAAGTAAACATTGTTTCCAAGAAGTTAGCAGAATATAAACCGTGAAAAAACAGATGTGCAAATAACAGCAGTAGAAATTTTAATTGAGTCAGATAAACGGTGCAAAATACAGCAGGGGTGTGAAGTCCTCTCTTCCACCACCTGCATTGGATCCAGGGTGCAGAACAGAGCTGGCCTTTCTGGTCTTATCCAACCTCGACCTCTCAGCTAAACTGCTTCTCCAACTAATATAGTGGCAGTAGTGGCAGGACATCGCTTTCTATCTAAACTGACAGATCTGAAAAAGCGAGCATTAATAGGAGAAGCTGCCAAGAGGCCCCCTCAGTAACTCCTAGGGAGTAGCAGGGATCTACGGCTGAAGTCGGATAATCTGTCCACAGGGTAACTGGAAAAGTGGAAGGTAAAATGAAGGAAGTCATTATGGGAAGAAAAAAAAGCCTTAAGAAGTCCCGTTTAAAGTTTCCCACGAGCCAATGTAAGGGACACAGCAGACAAGAAGCGGATTAGAGAGGTGAATAGCCTACATGTATATGGAAGACTGATTATCAACAAGAGCACACTGTTACCGTAGTAAAACATAGTGGTGGTAGCATCATGCTGTGGGGATGGTTTAATTAGAAAGTTAAAGGGAAGGTGGATCAATCTCAATCCATGTTTCACTTTTTTTCCCTCCACTTTGCAGTTATGCTTTACTTTGTGTTGTTGGCTCCTATAGTCAGAAGGAAATCTGTGAAAAGTTTTAAAGTGTCAAAATGTGAGAGAGTTCGCTTTGGCAAAGCATAGCATTTTCAGTGATTTTTGCTTTACTTAATCGCTAAACAAATCCTCTTAGTTTATCATCAGAAAGCAGTCAGCAGGTTGCCGATGAGGCCTTTAGACACAGAGCTATTGGTCGACGTGACACATGCCTGTTGTCTGGTTGCATCTCCCCATGACAGAATGGATCCAGCAGTACGCGAAGTCCTTTGTTCACCCCGACAAACTGCAGCAGACAGTTGACTCCTTTATGCAGGACTACGACAAGCGGAAAGAAGAGGTAAAAACAGCACAGCTCTTCCTCTGGAATCTTCTTCATCCTGGGGCTTAATTCCGGCGTCCGTTTGTCACAGGAGGCGGAGCGACAGAGGCTGGAGGCTGAGAAACAGCAGGAGGACGAGGAGGGCTGGGTGAAAGTCACGAGAGGGCACAAAGGCGCCAAGGCCCGCCCTCACAGCGAGGCCGCCAACCAGAGGACACTGCAGAGGGAGATGAGGAAGAAGAGGAGGAAGGAGCTGATGAACTTCTACACCTGGCAGCACAGGAACACACAGAAAGAACGTAAGTTCATCCCGACACTCGACTGAGGAAGCACATTCAGGTAAAGAAAAGGCTGAACCTTTTTCCTTATCGAATTCTTCCACAGACATCGCCGAACTGAGGAAGAAGTTTGAGGAGGATAAGCAGCGAATCGCTCTAATGCGAGCGCAGAGGAAGTTCAAACCCTACTGAACCATCTACCACCATATTGGCTCATTTCACTGCTTTTCGGTTTTAATAAACTTGTTTATATTTTCATGACTATCAAATCATTATCAGTAAGCAAGACTTTGGGGACTTTTATGTCAAGATTTTTAAAGAAAGATCGCAGATTATAAGATTCTTACATTTTTATGAAATTAAAAACTTGTTCCTGATTTATACCACATCTGATGCTAAATAACCGCCTCCAGATTTCTGGAAGAAATCCCACCAAACATATTTATGGGTTTTACATGATGGACTAATCAGGTTTAGCATAACTGTGAAGCAAAAAGGCTAATGATGCAGATTTTAATGTGGTTATCTGAAAATGTTGATATACACAGCTCTGGCTATATGTTCAGCCTCATTGGCCAGCTGGAAGATGTTCCCCCAACCCAGTCCTGTACTCTGTACTCTTTAGTTCGCTCCTTCTCATCTTCACCCTCCCTGTCCCTACTAAATGGCATCCCCACAGCATGACCTGCCACCGCCAAGTTTCACAGTTAGCACGCCGTCTTGCATTAGCTTCACGCATATTCGTTTTTCAGATGACTTATCAGTAATAACTTATGTCACCTAAAACTCTTCACAACTTTGTTCTTGAACTGTCTTCAGTGTACGTTGGATCTGATTGTGCTGCTCGGGTCAGAACCTGAGGACTTCTTTAGGCAACTGGTCTCATTGGTTTTTCTTAAGGCACAGATTTGAGAGAAAACCTTGGATCATCTCTTCCACAAACATACCCAGAAAAAGAGGAAGAATCTCCTGATGTGGTTGGGACTCAACAGCTGGGGCTGAAGAATGTGTTCAGTTTATTGGTTTGAGCCAGACTCAACTTTTTAGATGCTCTTTCTGATTGCAGCCTATGGTCTTCTGAACATCTTCTGCTTGAGCTCACTCCTTAATCATGTCTTTAACTTGCTTTTATACAGTCCTATATGTATATGTCTCATACATCTTAGGCTATAGATCCATTTGTGAACCAATCCATCCTGTTGTCCAGGGTCTGTACATAAGCAAACAGCGGTGATGTAATTTCCTGGTGGTTAGCGGTCAGCTGTGTTCGGCTAAGTTAATGGATGTACTGCCCATTTATTGTTGCAGAAAATGAGAGGCTGCTGTGAATGTGCTATTCTAATAAAAGCTGTTACGAGTGTCCCCCCTTAGTTAAATCACAAGCACTTCATACGTTTCAAAGGCTTTTATCGACAATTTCATGAAATTTATGCAAAGAGTCAGTATTTGCAGTGTTGGCCCTTCTTTTTCAGGTCCTCTGCAATTGGACTGGGCATGCTCTCAATCAAATTCTGGGCCAAATCCTGACCGATAGCAACCCATTCTTTCATAATCACTTCTTGGAGCAAAAAAACTGCACCGATTCTTAAGAGATTTAAAAAAAAAAGCAAATCTAGTTGTGTGTAAAACAATAGAAAAGTACTTTATTTTCAGATTTACAGTGGTCTCATCTGCTTCTAAATCCTCTAAAGCAGTAAAGTATGGTAGATATCTCTCTCCATGTCCAAACCCAAAATAGCATGCAACTTAATTTATCTTCTCTATTGTCATTCATTTGTGGCTTCATTCACAATCTCTTCTGAAAAAAAAGAAAATTGATCAAAATAGGATTTAGTTATGGTATGAATAAGATGAATTATATAAACTAAAACAAAAAGTGATTTCTTCAGCTTGTTTTAGAGGATCTTGTGCGTCTCCCCTGTCCTCTGACATCTTTGGATGCTTGACCAAAGGGCAAACAGCGGGATCAGCAGCAGGACAGCGCTGACACTGAACAGAGCATACACCATTACCCTGATCACTGAGCAGGAGGAGAAAAGTCGTGTTACAGTCATACTACTATTAGCATGCCTTTTGTTTTGTTAGAGGACTTGCCCTCAGTTGCTTTTTCACTCCGAAGGTCATCCAGTTCAGTGTCATTTTGGAGCAGTTGAAGCGGCCCCAATGTGACGAGCTGCACTTGGTGGGATGTAGGCGTCGCCTGTCTTCTCCGTCTCTCCGTGTCCGATGCTATGGAGGCAGAAGACAGTTAAAGAAAAATAATCGAAAAAAAAAAAAAAAATGTTATACTTACAGATGATAGTGCAACGCTGGGCACAGTCAACATCTTCTGTGCAGATTTCCACCCAACAGTAGAAGTACATCTAAAAAAAGACGACATCTCTAGACATACACTCGAATGTGATACTGTAACGCATCACAAGACACATTAGCACCATTAGTAAAGATGGAGATGGTATACATTTATTGCATTAGAATGATCTAACTCTAAGTTATTTAGTCGGGCTAAATCAAAACTTTACCATTTCATAACTACATATTGTAATTCATATATTATAATATTCTTTATTAAACTATTCTGTCATCGCCTTTCTCACCATTAGAGAACGTCATCTACCACAACCAGTAGATGCCATTGTCATGCTAGCCTCTAGTTTGGGAGATGTTCCTACAATCACAAACGTAAGCATTTAAAGTTTAATAAACTGTGCCAGAAAATAAGCTTGAAATCTTTGAGCTTTGGTCAGATGAGACTACGATTTAAGATCTTTGCAGCAAACAATCCTGTTGGGTTTGGACTGAAACTATATATTTAACTGTAGAACAGAATTACATACTCCACTGTTAAGTACGGAAAAGGATTTGTGATTATGTGGTTTTATTTTATTTCTCTGAATAAGAATTAAAAACAAATAGTAAACAGGACGGGGACTTTAGCATGAGCTGGTAGGATCAAAGTAAAACTAGTTTTAATCAATAAATCTCACAAAACCTGAACACTAAGGATGCCTTTTTCCCAAAATGCCTTCTATTCAGTGTTGAGCATGTCGGTCGATCAGAGATTCGGTTTTCATTCCCAGAGAGGACTACTGGGAACATTTTGCATTGTACGCATCTTAAAAATCGGGTGCTTGCAATAAATGTGTCCAGTACAATATATAAAATTTGATATGGTTACCTTTTCCACACTTGCTTTGCCAGTATCAGGGTCTAAGAAGGCAAAAGTCTTCACATCAAATCTCCTGACTTGAGCGTTAGTGGTGGTCTTCCCCTGGTTGTCCACAGGAACAGAGCTTCTCATATCATCTAGAGGGTCGGGACACCTGTCCAGGAAATACTAAACACTGAAATCATGACTTTTTCCACCATGATTCTCAGGTTGGTGTATTAAAAACAACTCACCCGTCATGGAGTAGGGTCCACACAGAGTGCTTAGACACGGGGTAGGCAAAGCAGTCTCGCACACGGAGCGAGAGTGTGGGGTCAGGGGATGGAGGGACGATGGAAATCTCCACATTCACCGTTTCACGCAGCGGAAGTTTCAGGGGAAGCTGGTCCTCTGGAATAAAGGTAGTAAAGGAAGCATCTGGGGGAGAACACCAAAGTCGGTCAATGCTGAAGCGGTTTTTTTGCAACTAGAGCTGGCAGAGGGGATTCCAGTACCTGTTGCTAATCTCATCTGGACCCTGATGGTTCCCTGTGCAACCACAGCAGGTGGATTGGTCACTGCATGCAATGACCTCAAGTCTTTTGCTCTGATGAGATCCGATTCTTCATATTCACACTCAACCTGAAGACTTAAAACGCTCGAAAAAATTAACTTATTTACACCGCCCGAAAAAAAGAAATGGGTGAAAGCATACCTAAAGGGTGAATGTCTTCTCTTTTGGTTCTGCTCCTCAACTTCAACCTCATAGATCACCAAATCTCCACGTTTCTAAAAGCCAAACAAATGATCCAGTCTCCCTATGCAGCTTCCTATTCTAAGTGGGCAGTAACGTCTTGATAGGTCAGAAGTTGTGCCATAGAATTCCCGTTTTTAGATTTGGCAGCAATGCCCTACTTTAAGATTATCCACAATCTTATCAATTTCAGTTCAGTTTATATATATATATATATACACATGTATATAATATGCCAACTGACAACAGATGTCATCTCAAGGCACTTAAGTCATTTCAATTCAAACATACATTCCGATTGGTTTTAAGATTTTCTATAATCCCTCATTATCCCTGGTGTTCTCGAATAAACCTCTGAGGCTCTCAAAGAACAGCTGAATACTGAGAATAAATTACAAACTGGACTGTAATTATTAGGCACCCTCAGAATTAATTTAGAGATATTAGGGTAATTGGGTGTGAAAATATGCACAGCACATACTTCAGGTTTCCTTGGTAAAAAATAAATAGCTCAAGTCACCTTTCTTCCATTTTAGGAATAATGATTGACTTGTGAGCCTATGGCATAAGATTCCTATAAAATATATTTAGGCTTGTTTTTGTAATTTGACAAAATGTAAAAAACAATGTTAAAGAGGTATAGATACTTTTACAAAGCAGTATATACACGTACATTGACTAGAGCCCCTTACTATGGAATGCCAAAATGCTCAAAATTAAATTAATAAAACAGAAATAAATATCTGCATGAATAAGACAAATATTTAATGGGTCGTTGAAATTGTGAAAAAAAAAATCCATATAAAATTCTAAGCTCAGTGTGAAGTTTCTTTTCATTTGCCTTTAAAATATGGTTTAATATAAAACATTTAATCTTTTTATCCAAATAGGATTACTTTAGCCTTTTTAATTTAATTTCAGTTTTATTCCACATCTTCATTTTCACAAAAATAATATTTTATTTCATAATGTTTGTATGTATTTTGTTTTTATTCAGATGAATTATATATCAGAGGATGTCGTCGTAAGTCCTTCGGATGGTATTTTTTAAAAATGATGCCAGGCCTAGCAATTAAGACTTTGGTGCTGGCAGACATAACCACCTCTGTAGTTATTGGGGATAGGTTTTCTGTATCATCCAGCACAATTCTGAGAAGAATGGTGGAAGAAGCCCTGGAGGTTAGAAACAATCAAAAAAAAGGGGGGTATATTTAAATACGGTCCATGCCATTTATGAAAACTTTTATTGATTGATTGCATTTAACCTTTGACTGGGGCTTCAGTTTCATCACCGGCAGCTTTACACATAGAACACTGATGCAACACCACTTGGCAGAATATTTACCCAATTTTTTTATGATGCCGTCTAAATCCAGTCAATATAATGAGCATCTGACTTAAGCCAAACACGAAATCCGACACGAATTTAATTAAATAGCAACATAAAACAACTTCAGTCCTTCCTCACAATTCTTCTCCAAACTCTGCTAATAAAATAAGCTTAGAAATGTTTATGCATTCACCTTTCCACAATTGAATTGTCACATATTTGCCTATTATTCATTCAGGTAGATATTCATTTCACAAGGTTTTGTTTGAATATGAGCATTTTTGTGTTTTAATGCCTCACCACTACCATCCAGGTTGACATAGGATGGTTTACCTTCATCTTTGCACCACAGTCCATGACTCTTATCTTGAAGACGGCCATTTCTGCAGTTGAGACTACAGGCAAACATTGAGGCTGATCCTTAACTACAAGGCTGCTGGGATCGATAAGTGGGTGGGCGTCTGTAGCCTTGACTGTGAATACAAAATGTCCATCCAGAGAGCAGGCTACACAAGTCACAAGACAGGGAAATTTGGTTAGTTTTGCACGAGCTAAAATCAATTAGTGCTCTTCCAGAGAGGTTGAATGGTTGTCTTACCGTTAAGTTTGTAGTAGCATGCAGCAGCATGAATGTCGTAGCAGCATCCCAGTTTTTGGCAGGTATTCCTGGTGATGCTTCGGTGGCCACAGTCTAAACGCAGGGATTTATCTGCATCGCATTCACCAGGGGAAGCTGGGGCAGAGCAATGCTGTTTAAAGTTCCAACCCAGAGATGCATATTGCACTTACACAGCTTTGGTTAATGAAAAGTGACCAAAGATTCAATGCTATGACTTTATTTGCAGTTTTTTGTTTTTTTTTTATTCGGAAGATTTCACACAGGTTATAGAACATGTTTGTCAAGCATACCTTGGAACAGTATTTATGCTTTTTACATTTTATTATTGGAAATGTTCTGTTGGAGAACATTAGTGAACAATGACCATTATAGAGACCAAGAAGCACAGCAGAGATGTCAGGGAGGAAGTCATAGTGAGGTTTGTCTTAGGGTATTATTATTAAACCGTATCTTGAACATCACATACACTACTGATCAGGCCTTGGTGATATGGCCAAATTTGTATATCCCGATATAGCTCAGTTTATATTCCGATAACGATATACTTAACGATATAGCAATTTTTCTATTAATTCATTTTAAAAATGTACAACATGGAAATGCAGTTTTAAATGATAGATGACAATAACACCACCCAGACTCATCATGTAGTGATCTCCCTCCATGTGCGGGCGCTAAGGAGATTAGTGATCTTTTAGGAGAGCGGCTCAGCTCTACACTCTGCCTTTGAATTAAATATATTTGAAAAGCATCCAAATTATGCCGCGATACCTGCTGTCACTAATTTTCTTAACTTTACGCCACATTTTGGCAGTAGTGTTTTTTTCTTTCTCCTCATGCACCCTCCCTTTTTAATTTGTTTCACTGTGTTTTTCCTATGTAAAAGAGGGGTGGTGTACAGGTGTTACAGACTGACGTAACAACGGCTCTTAGAGCCGGTGTTCTGACAAAACAGCAAACTTTGTCAGAATATCATACCGTAGCTCAAGTTATCCAACCAATTTTAACCGACCCACAAGTTTTATGCCCTAACCCTACGGTCACAGAAGCAAAAATATACGTTCTTTTAAATGCCTAAACCGAAAATATATCTAATTTAAGTTGATCTGAACAGATTTTAAACACCAAAGGGAAAAGTAAGTTTTTACTGCTACGCATGCGCATTAACTGAAAGTATGTCATTCTCATGGATATGCTGTTTTGTTAGAACACCGGTGTTGTTCTGTCTGAGAGACGCTTTTTTTTCCTGTTCAAGCTGCGTGTCGGGAGGGGAGAAATGCGGGGAGACCATCTTTGGGTTGTCTGATAATCTTGTTTAGATCCCTGGTCTGAAACGTGTTGGTTACGGTCTTCCTCCCTGTTTGTTCATGTATTGCAGCATGCACAGGAATGCCATAAGGTGTATCTTGACATAAGTTACTGCCGTAAAATCCCATCGTGGCTTAAATGATACAGATTCATATTAAACAATAAGACGTTTCCTATCGTCCTGATGATATATTTCGTCATATCGCACAGCCCTTCCACTGATTATCTGGAAACTGCCAGGCTCTTGCAGCCAGAGTATGGCTCAGCTGCAAATCTCATCTATGTCAGGAAAGCATCGATTGAAAAGATAAAGCCAAGAGGCCCATGGTAATTCTGGAGGAGCTGCAGAGAGCCGAAACTCCGGTGGGGGGAATGGAAAACTGTTTGAACAGATTTGTGTCATGTGGAAAGAATTGACAGTATCCATTGAACACTGAACATGCCAGATTTCTGATAATGCTTAGATCAGGGGACACTCACATGTCGGTTTGGTCCTGGGACTGCTTCTTCTTATCAGAGGACAGCTGATATTTACTCTGATCCACTGGTTCTCTCCTGTCAACTGAACCAGCAGTGGGATGACCACTTTACTGCCCTGCAGAGGAAGCGAGTCAGGGCAACATGTTATGCACAGAAGTTTTGAATGATGCTTTTGTTTTCCCCTCCTGAATTGTATTCATTTTTTTAAACATTGAAACCATACCTCCATCCTTGCATAGCAGCTGTCATATGTGCTGGAGAACAAGAGGTTCTGATTCTTCTTTTTACCCAATCTCACTCCACAGGACCCATTAGAATTGACTAAAGGGATTCTAGCACCTGACACGTCTTTAGAATAAACCATACACACACCAATTACGAGAGCGTATTTTCAGAAAAAAGACCGACAAATAACTTGTAGATTTGATAACAAATTAAATGGCTGAAAATTGGGAAATAATTAATGCAACAGCCACGATTTTACCTCTTACATGCAAGTTATTTCTGACCATCGGACCAAACTCCGCTTTAATCCCACGGATTGAGCAGGTGATTTTCGGTAAAGCCTGCTGTGTGATTTGCAGCCGTCCTTCCTTTCCCTGAAAGGTGGAGACGCACCAGCAGTTCTGCGCCATCAAGATAAAAACGAAAGAAACGAATGTAGTTTTCATATAGTTGTAAATCATCTCCTTTTAATTTGTATATTTTGTCTTTCCTGACTCCAAGGTTCCCGGGTCTTTGTATGACGCCAGGTGAAAGTCGAGTGACGTCTGTTAATTAGCGATAATTAGCCAAATGCTTGTAACACCCCCTCAATTAGAAGAGTTGAGAGCTAAAGGTTTCTTTTCCACCAACATTTATCTGATAAAGTTTAACCCATACCCCATAAGTAATTATTTTCACCATTCAGTGTTAAATATATTTCGCACGAAGAACAGATAGGCTATTGCTTAAGAGGCCAAAAATTAAATGGTAAAAGACCGAGGACTGTGTTCCTGTAACTTTGAGTGTGCACCAATCTTTGTTTGGGCGAGGCTTCCGGTGGTGGACCATTTCAAACAGCGCATCCACCAGTTTTAAAAAAAGGCTTCCCAGCTATTAAACGTTAATTGAGTTTTTTTTTCCTTTAAAAATATACATGTTTATTCAATTTTCTATCCGGAATATTGATGTCAATAACGATTACATATTTTCTTAGCCCTAACTGGAACATTAAACGTGCTCAAAAACTCAGAACCCTTTCTTTCACTAGTGTGAACAAATAATGCATTTTATGTATATATAATATATATTTATAATATATATTAATTTCAATAATATATATATAATACGTTTTATTCCAAACCAAGAATAAGTAAAAAAAGAAAGAAAACTTCCAGTCAGGTCACGAGTTATCAGAGGCTGTTGCTACGTAACCGCTGTGTCATCGTGTACCGCCCCTCTGTGACGCTATCATAGCAGGCTTTAGCATTAACCACAGGCAACAGGAGAAGTTCCATACGGCTCCTAAACATGGCTCTTAATCGGAATCATTCGCAAAACGGCGGAGTTTTGATCGACAACGGAGAAACGTATGTGTTTTATGTGCTTTCTCCTGGATTTACCTAACAAATTACCTAGCTGTCGTCTCTCCGTTGAGCTAGTTTATTTTCCTTTACGTAGTGCTAGATCACGGGATAACATTAGCAAAGTTAGCGTAGCTAGCAGTTGGTTTTTTTTATTTTACCCCGAATGTCTTTCACTCAGCCTGTAATTGTTATTTTTGACCACATACAGAAGGTATCTTTTTTACCCTCATGTTGTCGTCAAATTTAGTTTTCCTTTCGGCAGACTTATTTCGTTAGCCCGTCTGTCCTAACAGGAAGTAATGGCTTCTTTTCTGTGTTGACATTGTTACAACAGTCTCATCACGCACTAATTTTACGCAATCTGTCGAAAATACCACAGTTACCTAAAATATCACATCTTTGATCTTGTTTGGGTTGTTTATTTCGATTTTTGTCAATATTTTGTTCAAATTATTTTGATGATTATTATTATTGTTATCTCCAAAATGAATCCAAACATTTATTAACTGCCATCAAAAATAAGCTAATATGTAAGTGTTTAGAGATTAACCTGATGCCCATTACCATGGAAATTACCATAACCAAACCATTATTATAAAAATAGGAGAATATTTTCCTATAAAATATTATAGGGAGGATTACAAAAACATACATTAGCTAGAAATGAACCAGTGGATCGGCTAGGAACGCAATTTCACCCCCAGTCAAATCTGTGATTAGTTGGTTTAATCAAGAAATAATTTTTAGTAAATGTACCACGACTACAAACTCACTATGTTTTTGGTCCACAAAAACAAACAAACAATCATATCATGTAATTTGATATAATGTTTTTTTTTTACTTGATCAAATCAAACTCAGGGAAAGGATTTGTGCGCTCTGACATAAATTGCTTTATTTTTATATACTTTACATCCCCTTTTGTTTAGAAATGTGCACAGATTAAAGGAAAAAAATTGAGAAAATATGATACGTGCATCTCCTATTAAATCAAAACAACAAAAAAGAAAAAGAAACTGCATGGAAAGATAAGTCATTAACCTTTATATGATTGTTACTATGCTAAAAATAATCTATGTAGTTTGACAATTTTTAGAAGTTTTTCAGGAGTTTGCCTGTAAAGGGAAAACAAATTTATTCTGAGCCATGGTCAGTTAACAGGAACATGTCTCGAAGTTATTAGTATTTAAAGTCGATTCATTCAAGATAAATAAATTATGTTGATATTAAATGATAAAAATGCTCTATCAAATAAGTGTATGTCCCCAAAACATAAAAACAAAAAGAAATACAAAAAAAGAAATAAAATGAGTTTTTTTCAATCAGGTTTGGTTAATTTAAATTATTTCAGGATTTAGTTTTATTTTTTTACTAATATCATCATGACATTCTATTTTGTGACTCTTATTTTGCTTCTGTACGTCTTTCAGGGACTCTTATTTGTTAACTCTGATTTTATTTTAGGCTCTTTTTATATTCTGTTCATATTTTTAAATGAGGGGGCAAAAATAGCTCCCCATCAGAAAGAAAATATCTTTTTAAACATGTTTTTTTTTTATAGAAACATTTACCCATTTGATTAACTGTTATCAATAGAATTGGTTATTCCCCACAGTTTAATTCTGATTTGTGTAATAATATTTCTAGGATACATTTTCCATGGCAAAGAGATCATATTGTTTCCTACAACTTAAATGATGCATAATTATATTTTTTCTTTGACCGATCTATTCAGTTTATCTGTAACTTCACAGTTTTGCACCATGTTTGAGAATAATCTTCAGTCGGTGATATCTGAACTTCTTTTTTAACATGTTTTATTGTTTCTATAGTGTCTTAAGACAATGTAAGAATGTGGAGCTGTCATTCAGCGACATCAACTGCAAGACTGATCTGCTGAAGGGGACGAAGAAAGGCACCATTTATCTAACACCATACAGGGTAACTCAGTTCTGTACAATTAAAATGCTTCGGATGCTGTGATGATCTCCACACTTTTCATACAACTTTTATTGTCCCCCCCCACACATTCACCTTCTCAGTTGGTGTTCGTGTCCAGTAACAACAAGGATTGCTTGGGCTCGGCCATGTTCCCTTATTATCTGATGAAGGGCTGCAGCATCGAGCAGCCGGTGTTTGGAGCCAACTACATTAAAGGCAACGTTTCGGCTGAGGCTGGTGGTAGGCGTCCGTCTTCCTCTCTTATTGGCTGATCAGAAACCACTGATAAATTGGGTTAATACTGTATTTGAGGGAAGAACGGGTTCACTGATTGAGACTGTTTATTCAGGTGGCTGGGAAGGTCAGGCTAATTTCAAGATGTCATTTCCCAGTGGAGGAGCCATTGAAGTGGGACAGCATCTTTTCAAACTGGCCACAAATGGTTTGTGTTGACACGTTTTTAGTTAGATTCCACTTTGGATGATTATAGACTGATATGTAAATAAAAAGTACACACAGTCAGAGTTCTCTTCATTTAAAAAAATCCTGCTTTCTCCTTTGCGTTCCAGCGTCTCGTGCCGCTCCGGCCCAGAACGCCGCTCCTGCTTATGGTTACCCTTCACCTGGAGTGGTGAACGGATATGGCCCATCTCCTCCTGCTCCTAATGGCTATCCTTACCCACCCCCTCCCCAGCAGAATGGTTTCTACCAGGGTCCTACCCCCACAGCTCCTGGCAACATGGGCTATCCCTACCCAACAGCAGCAGCAGGTGCAAATTCAGATAAAAATGATTGTGTTTTTTTTTTTTTCAGCACTGTGTAAATATGATACAGGTTGGTTAAGATGTTTCATGTGTTCATTAGATTTGATAACTTATCAGCTTTTTTTTCACGTCAGCCTAGTCTATAGTGCCATGTAAAAGGGTAATCATCATTCTTCACCTGTTAAGCTGAACATAATCGTTAAAGAAAAAGGAAAATGTTTTTTTTAAATAATAATTATTTGTATATCAGACAGTAAGACTACTCTGCAACCTGTCTATCTAGTTGTATGTATCTCTGATTTTCTCCCATTGACTCTCTTGTAGTTTTTTCAATTGAATTTTTTCTGTTTTAGGAATGTACCCATCCGGATTGGACTACATGGCCCCACCCCCTCCTTACCCTGGGCCACCTCAGAACTGGACTCCACCCCCTCAGAACTGGACCGCTCCCCCACCTCCTGCAGGTCTCTCTCGTTCTCTTCCCTCCCTCTCTCTCTCCTCTCTCTCCATCCTTCCCGTTCTCCTCTCGTTTTAAGTCTGTGTCACTGCACCCGTCAGATCTCATCCGTCTCTTTTAAGATGAATCATTTTGAAACAGGGCACCTAAAAAAAATAAAAGAGGGGCCCGCTAGTGTCTCATGTGCTGATCATCATAATTACACAGGTTAAACAATCCTCCCTTGCAGAACCCTATGTGGACACTCCTCTTGGGAATACATTGTTCCTGTGTGACATGTCTTTGTGTCCCTGTCTTGCTCCTTACGGGGGTTGCCGCTTGATTCTGTCCAGAGGATTTCTGAAGCTGTCATTTAAGATTCGGTCCTTTGCATACAGCGGTTTGAGCCGTAGCATCTGTACCGTGACAAGGTTCTGCATTAGCGACTGTCAGCATTAATCTTATCTCTTTCTTTTTTTTATGCACAGGTAACTCGAAGGCGGCCGAAGCAGCAGGCAGCGCGTATTTTAATCCCAACAATCCGCACAGTGTCTACATGCCCGCGGTAAGCTTCCTCGCATGCCTCCTCTCCGTTGCCGCGTGTGCTTGTCAGCCGTCCTTTTTAAAGACGCCACTCAACTCCTTTTTTATTTTCCACTGCAGGAGCGGCCTCCACCGTATGCGCCGTACCCGAACTCCCCCGACAAGAAGAAGGAGTGAGACTCAGACCAGTCACCTCTGTTGCACTCCTCTCGCTTCCCATGTTTCACAAATTAGATTCCAGAGGCGAGTAACGTTGATGGAAAACTGCTTGGTTGATTCAAAAGTGAAGGCTATCGGCTCAAAGATGTCAGTATTGCGTTAATGTAAAATCAGTGATGTTTTGGGCACACCAGGTCAAAGAAATAGCCGTCTTCGATATGCTGTCATTTAGCAACCAACCATATTAATTATTTTCTATCTAAATCTCTAAGTAATAACACTCTCTGTTTTATAAAATATAAAATAATGATGAAAACGTTCTCTTTTAGCGAAACATTTTCTGTTTATCTGAAATCAGTTTCTGGAGAAAATTCTCATTCCTTTTAAAGCGTCATAAAAATACCACCTTTTCCTTATTTTTTCTTTTAATTATTTTCTTTTGTTGTGCGTTTATTAATATGTGAGCAAATATCACAACTTTGACTATTATCAGTGTGTCCTTGTACTCATTTACAATAGATAAATAGATTTAACTACTTTTTCTATTCTTGTTTTCATAATGTAAAATTTCTCTAAGATGGTTTAAGTTTAAGAAACAAAAAGCGGTGCAATGTTTGGGATAAAAATGATTCAGAAAGATTTCACATGATACATGTAAGTGCAATCTCTGTTGGATCATGGACGGAAAGCCGAGCTAACACCAGAACTCCAGTAATTAAGCTGGTGTGGGGGTTACAGGGCCAACGCTGATTTAGTCATGGGCTAATGAGTGGTTTGCTGCTGCTGATTCTCATGAATGCAATGAGAATCAAACTGCAACATTTGTTGCAGTTTGAATGTGTTGTGAGGCCAGCAGGCTTTGTATCTCCTTTAGTGTGTAACAGTTACAGTTTGTTTGATGGATTATTTGCGCACAGATTTATTGAATACTTTACCCAATTTAATCAGTCGTCTGTATTTTAACACCTTTTTGCAGTTTCTATTTTTTTTTCTTTTTCTGCTGAATGTTGTTTTGATTAAAATCTAATAAATTAGTCTTTTTTTTTTAAAGCTGATATTTAAGGTTTGTGTCTATTCTTACACCTTAATTTTAAATCATTATATTATGGCTCAAGAAAGGGGCAACATCCCATTGACTCCCATTTAAAAATACAATTTTTAGAGCAGAAATAAACATATTTACAGCCTGTTTCTTAAAACCATTTTAGGTTCAATAGGTCAAGTTTACTGTCATGACAACTTTTTCTTCATGATCTTTACTCATCTGTTTAGATCATAGACTGTAGGTTTAGATGTCATTTAATGTTGAAATAATGAATAAGGCTCATGTCCTTTTGACAGGTCTCACACGAGCCGTCAGCGCTAGTGCTGGTTGCTTGCTCCAGGGTAGGCCTTGGCCTCACGTTAACACACTGGAGCGATTTCCTTTCTCTGATCTTCACATCAGTTTCATCCGCATTGTTTATTCTTGTTCGATATTAACCGTAGGGTTGGGTATTGATTCAAATTTCAAGCGTCTGTTCGATTCTGATTCTCAAGAGTCAGAATTGATTATCACCATCCGACTCAATCTGATCCAGTTCAATATAGATATGGGTCAGTGCTATTAAAAACGTTTTTTTTCAACCGTAAACTTAATTATATGGCTGTAATTCTGTGATTTTAACACTGGGTAACAATTCACCGAGTGAGACTGTATTAACACTTTTCAGAGACAAGACCTAAAATGACTCTTTACTTTTCCTTCCTATTTTAGCTGTAAAAATGGCAAACTAATCTAAAAGATCAAATAAATGTTCGAACCTTCGATTAAATTTCTATAAGAATAGATTGAGAATTGATTCTTTTGATTATTTCAACACAGTACGAGTTAAATGTGTTCTTATTGAACAAACATGGCTTGCTGTGGTATGGATTGCAGGTCTTTGCTCCATTTTTATTTTTTTTAATTAAAACTTGTTTATTCTTTCAACATTTGTTTTAGTTATTGTTTATGTAGTTTTAGGCAAAGTTATGGACCAAAATTCTTGAATGTGCTCAGAAGGCAGATGGGTAGCAGAGTCGCTCAACCATGTTTTCTGGCTAAAAGTGCCCGCTACCCTCCTGTTAGCTTTAGTTAGCTCTGGGTTACATGTGACCCAGACAAAATGGCGGTAGTTTGCCTCAATTCAACTCTTTAGAAACCTACGGGTGATATGCTAAAGTGATATAAATGCTTTGTCCATATTTAAATACAGGCTATGTTCAGCACACCTGATTTTAGTTGATGACTGACTAACGGGCTTTTTCTGAACTCTAGTGATCTGAAGAAAAGTGTGTTAGACCAGGGAAACATGCTGTGCCTTAGGGACAAGAGCTGGAAAACTTGGAAAGCTTGGTGTTGCAAATTAGCCTTTGGCTACAAACACTATGATACTGACATGGGATTACGACTCTCAGGGAATTTCTTCCAGTATCCCTATAGCTTGACAAATACACTTTCTTGTTTAATGGTGATAGTCTCTCCATGGTCTTATGCATGTTTTTTTGTTTTTTTCATGTCAGCCTAAAAGTTAAAAGTTAGTCTTACCTTATCACAGCAATTGCTTCCTATAATGAGACAAACTACAGATGGGACTTTCTTCAGGGTTTCTTCCTGCCACTCTTCCTTTGTGCCATACAGTTGAAAACACAAAGAACAGGAATTCCAGGCTGTACTCAAATAACACATTTATTATGCAATAAAACACTCTCAAAGCCTTAAAACTGAAATACACACTAAGCACACAACCTTTACATGCACAAAACAGTTTGTAGGATTTCATGAAATAAAAAAAATTGCATATCATGCACAAAAACGAAAGTCTTCACTGAACAAAGATTCTTTCTGACATATCTTACCATGTACTGTATATGTGTATAATTTGTAGCGCAAACAACCAAAGGTCTACTCAAAGCTGAATTGAGGTTTAATACCACTTTATGGTTTAAATTTATGGTATCGTAATCAGACCTCAATCTTTTTTCTTGTTTTATAATGTTTCTACTCAGTTGTGACTATTATTTAGAGTAAAGATGTCCGAATTGCAGCTAACTGACAGGGAAACTGCTGGGATTTTACAGAGACGTTTTCAAAAAAAGAAAGTATTTACATGGTTTCGTATCTGTAGACAAATGGAAGCTAATTTAGTTTCCATTAATTTCTTCTTTATCTTAAATGTATTTCCCCCTAACCTTTTCGTCATTCTCGTTATGAATTCTGTTTTATTTTCAAAGGTTAAGTATAGAAAGTAGAACAAAAATAGAGAAAATGCCACTGCCTGCAGCTTTAATTTCAACCTATTCTCTACAGCTGCAGGACTGACTGTATTAGGATTTTTTTTGGAGGATTAAATATCTGATATCTGGTACTGATATGCCTTTCACGGGTCTTCCTGTAGAAACCAGACTTCATTTCTACGTCCGTAGGGCTTGAGCGGGGGGTCGTAGTTGCAGCAGAAGTACTGCTTGCGCTGGAAGGGGGTGGTCTCGCCCAGGGCGCGCGTTAGGCGGGAGGCCTCGGCCCGATACTCGCTCTCGCCTGCAAAGCCTCCGAATTGTCTGCAAAGCAGCAAAGAAAGGGGACATTTCAAGCTCAACACTGTCACTGGGAATCAGTTTTGCGTAACTTCTATGTACGGTTATAACTGCAGTTTCTTTGTCCTGAACTTGAGCTGGGAGGTATTTAAGTTCAGTTCACCGTGCATAACAGCTTCGACTCTGACATACTGGTGGGTTTCCTCAGTTGAACTGCTCACTTCATGTCTGTTTACATCATCACTGTTAGCTTAAGGTCAAGGACTTTGACATGGCCCTTCCCAACATTCTCCTACAGCATTTTGTCAGAGGGATGGGGGTTTTCTCTTTTAGTGCAACCCATACTACAAAGGTTTCATTCAAGCATCGACTCTAGATAAATAGTGAATAAATTATTTATTATTTTTAGATTACCATAAAACACCATTTTGGTATTTCTGGAAGAAATGACCATATTTGTAGAGTAACGTAGTGCTAAAGAGGGATACCTTACAGCTAGGGGAAAGCACAAGAATAGAGTCTGTTCAGAATGTCTCAGATTAATCATACAGTACGTGTTTTTTTTTTTTTTTTTCAAAATTCACTGATCTTTAAAGGATTTGGATGTCAATCTGGGAATCTTCCCATACCACGAGGCTACTACATTTAATTCAGCAGATGATTGTAAATACATTGAACCTGTATAGCCCTTTTCTAGTCATACTGACCATTCAAAACAATTTACACTGGAGCCATATTCACACATTTGTACTCACAAATGCACACACATTCACACATATACGCAGATCAGTAGGCAACTTGAGGCTAAGTGCCTTGCCCAGGTGCACATCTACACGTCACAGGCGGAAGTTAGAATCGCACCTACAACCCTCCGATTACCCCTACTGATAATACTCATTCACATGTACAAAGCTGTGGTGTTTTTAAGATTCATTTTTTTCAGCTAAAATTAGTAGCCAATCTATATCAGCAGACCTTCCAGCATCAGGTGAGATCCATACCATGAGACTGCCATTTTTTGTTTTCTCTTTTCTTTACAACCCATTGTTCACGTTGCCTGAATTAGAGACATAGAGTACTGACAAGCTTCTTGGGCTCCAATGCAACAAGAAACGGTCCATGCAATGAGACTCCTGCAAATTTTTCTTAAATTATTTCCTTGCAGAAAGATGTAGCGCTACAAGAGTCACTGAATGATTCATTCAGGAGTCTATTAAAATGGTTTAAATTGTATTAATTTTGCAGTCCCTAATGCCAATACAATAAAGTTTAATACAACGTGGAAGGCACATACCATGAATCCACCAGATTTGCACTACATTTCATTATTCAAAGAAATGCAGTCCTCCAGACTTGAAATTTTGGGTTAAGAAATCGCTGATCTAAAATGTAACGGGGGAAGCCCAATGCTATGAAACCACCACATTTTCTTCTACAGTTCATTGTTCGCAGACGGATACGCTGGTGTAAAAGCTCCCCTCAAAATACAATGAACACACATAACATTTCTTGTGCAGAACATGCTGGTAATCCTTCCTTGTAATAATAAAGGAAAGGCCCATACCATCAGCCTACCACCACCGTGCTTTTACAGGTGAAACAATGCAGTTTTTACGTGTTACAGCCCTACTTTGTAAATGTTTTGCACAGAATAGTTATAGCATAATTCACCCTTTGGGGTATTTACATTTAATGTTCTTCTACATAATGAGAGTTTGTGTGTGTTGCAGTTGAAGGTTACTGCCTCTTTAAGAGGTAACAGAAGAGTTAATGGCAACTAAGAACCTTTTCGTTGCTATGGTGTTTGTTGTTATGGCGTTTATATTAAATATATGACATTCGAGTTAGTGTAGCTGCATAGGTGTATTTGAAATCTTTTCTTTTCACACCCACTAAATTGGTGAACCCGACAAACCAACTACAATATACATGATATATATAAAAGGAAAGCTAAGATTCTTGATATCCTATTGATGTATGCCAAGAACTGATACAGGCATAACTGTAGACACACTAAACACTTTTGTCAAACTGTTCGGATGTGCAAAATAATATCACAGCACAAAGCCTCATATTATTAACAGAACAGAGCCACCTTGAGAGAAAAACGTTTTTTTTACTGTATGTTGACAAGGGTCCAAATAATGTACTCCTTGTTCTTTAAATGATCTTGTTTGGCATCCAGTCCTAAGAACTATAATTGTCCTAAACTCTATAAATCTGTGAACAACAGGTTAGTTCTTTGGTCTCCAAATTCAACAGAAAAGATTTTAAATTGATTTCAATTCAACAGTATATTATGGATCCCAGAGGTAAATTTAGGTAAATTAAATGAATTAAATCTAGATTTACGGGGAATTATTTTTATTTTCTAAGATTACAATGCATGTAGTCACTTTTCCTTATGTCACATGAGGCTTAAAAGAAATGTTTGGAAGAGTCCGCCCTAATCTCCTTGGTTTTTCCAAACTAATCATCCTTCTAATTCATCCACTTTCTTTATTCACTGATACCCAACATTGGGTCACTTTTCATTATAATAAGTCTACACATAATGTATCAGCTTTTGTATGTCAGATTCAGCTCTTTAAATCCATGTTCACAAGCTTTAAATTATTATAATGCATTAAATATGTGATTTCACAATTTTTTTTGGGGGAATTTCAAAATATTAAACACTTTGTGAATATAAACTGTGTCACAAGTATACTGTTAAGTACATATTGGAATCAATTTAAATGGCACATACAGTGCATATACAGTCATGCCAGGCCGGTCCTCAATCTTGACGGCGCCGTCGGTGGGAGCTGGGGGGTCTTGTTGGTAAGCATTGGGGATTCTGATGCCTACTGCCAAACGTCGGGAGAAAACGCCATCGTTCCGTGGGTACACCGTGATGATGATGGGAAATGCTATCCCCATGGCCTCACCTGTTGAACATGACACGTGAAGATCTGTTATTGGTTTCACTTTCCATTTGCAGATATACTACTTTGTTTCAGCGAGACGCATTGATTATTTGGTTAATATAAAAGCTTTGGTTGGTTTCTCTTTTTAACCTTGCTCATTGTTTCCTCCAATGTACATCAGCAGTTTCCGCACCAGCTCCCCAATCACTTGGTCATAGGTCCTTCCTTCCGAGTAGATGGCAGCATATTTGGCACCATCATACCGTCTCACCTCAAAGCCCACTCCGTTCTGTGGAAAACGGAGAAACAAGAGTATGCTAATAGTCTGTGAAGCGATCAGTGTGTGATGATGATTTCTGGACCGTTTTTGTCCCCGCAAACAAGTTTGTACCCTTTCTAAGAAAGGAAGAAGAGAAGAGGTCAGGTTTAGGTAGATATGATTCCTTTCTGAAACACGGATATTATCAGTAATTGATTTACAAATAAAGCTGAACAATATGATTTTCCCCTTTAGTCTGTTACCCTAAAATCTAGTGCAATCATTGTCCTTCTAATGACAATTATTATATCATGTAGTCTAGAAGCCTGGCCTTTATTTAACAGTGGTGAGAAGAAATCCTTGGAAGTCATATTTGCAGTCTGTCCTTTTAATAGCAAAATGTGGAGGAAGGGGCTCTGGCCTGACCAAAACTTAACTGTTTGACCTACATTAAGAGGCTGTTTTGGGTAGAAAACTAATACTGCCCAAAATAATGTGCACACCATCTGCATGGTGAAACAGGGCAGTGGCCGCATCATGTTATGGGGAGACTTCATAATAATAATAATAATACATTTTTATTTGAAGCACCTTTCAACGGTCCCAAGAACACTTTACAAAAAATACAATGGAAAGAGAGCAACATCAGAGATGCAAGCAAACATGCTAAAAAGTAATTATTAAAATAGTTAAGAACATACTAAGAGTAGATTATTGAACGCAAGTTCGAACAGGTGGGTTTTAATATTGGATTTAAATAAAACAAAGGGAATTAGTGTTTCTAAGATGGGGTGGTAGAGAGTTCCAGAGTTTGGGAGCAGAGCGACTAAAAGCTCTAGTTCCCATAGTGACAAGGCAGAAAGAAGGAGCAGTGAGATGTAAAGAGGAAGAGGATCTAAGGAAACGTGAGGGAACAGCAACAGTACAGGCCAAAAGTTTGGACACATTCTCATTCAATGCGTTGTCTTCATTTTCATGACTACATTGTAGATTCTCAATTAAGGGCATCAAAACTATGAATGAACACATAATGTATGGAATTACTGTATGTACTCAAACAAAAAGGGTGAAATAACTGAATACATGTTATATTGTAGATTCCTCAAAGTAGCCACCCTTTGTTCTGATTACTGCTTTTCATTCTCTTGAGCTTCAAGAGGTAGTTACCAGAAATGGTTTTCCAACAGTCTTGAAGGAGTTCCCAGAGATGCTTAGTACTTGTTGGCCCTTTTGCCTTCACTCTGCGGTTCAGCTCACCCCAAATCATCTCAATTGGCAAAAGAAGTCAAACAGGTTCTGAGGTTCAGATGGCAGCAGGACAACGCCCAACTCCATTAGAATGATTTAGGTCAGAACATATTCATATATTAAAGTAGTTAAAGCCTAGTCAATGTCTATATCCTTTAAATGGCTGTCCAATCGAACTGAGTTTGATCTGTTTTGCAGACACAATACATTTGGTGTCAAGATGTGCAAAGCTGGTAGAAACACTCCAAAGTTCTTGTTTCTGTATTTACAGAAAAACGGTAGTTCCACAAAGTTGGGAGCCTAAATACAAATGCACGCCACACTACTGAGATAATTATTTGTAAAAGGAGGCAACACATCCATTTCCTTCCAAATCCCAGCTATGCTTCCCAATGAAATACATTGAAATTTGAGGTTGTAGTAAGACAAAATATTTAAAAAGTTCAAAGAGAGTGACTAATTTAGCAAAGGCTATACAATAAACACAGTGGACAGACCCAGATAAACCATATTAGCCCTGATCTGATTAAATGTCTTGCTCTGCTCTGCAGGGTTCAGTGAGCTCGCAGAGAATTATGGGCCAGAGATGTGTGCTCTTACATAATAGTGCAGACATATTAACAACACACAAACATCTGTACTAAAATAAATTATTGTACTTTTGTATGTGGTTTTTATGATGTACACTAGTTTTTGAGGCATTCTACAGCGTGTAGCTTAAAATTTAACTGCATAATATTACGACATCATTTTCTAGGAAATAAACTGCTGGCTGCTACAGTTTATTATCTTGCAGATGATTGATGCTTGGAATTATTACACTTGTAGCACTGAGCTAAATGAAGAAATTATGTTCAAGGTTCAATGTTTAATTTCGACCTCATGTTTTTATTTGTATTCGGTCCATTTGGGACTATTTTCTTTTCCCATAAGCAACATTCAAAGCTAGCAAGAAGTATGATGCATATAATGGCATCATGATCTTGTGAAATTAATTAGTAGTTTTCAGTACTCTTTTTTCCAATCTCAAGGTACTAAATGCAATTTTTAAAAAAAGATACTGAACAAATGTTTCTTCAGGGCATCGATTCCAAGTCTGTAACAACATATATTTGAAAACACAAAGGGCTATCATTCAGCTGTAACTCGTGTCAGGTCTGCAGGCCCCTCCATTGCAATTAAAGAGTTATATTGTAGAAGTGGGGCTGACATTAGAGTTGTGCACGGTTGGCAAGAAAGCAAAGTCCCTCTTCTTTGCAACAGTGCAATTAAGTTTTCATGTGCTTGCAGGCTGTGTGCCTCTGTCAGTGTGGGCATTGTAATTAGCCTGTGCCTGAAGAAGTCCTTGCAACAAAATAAAAAGAATAATTCTAAAATAATACTAATAATGAAGAAAAGCTCTATGACTTTGCAACAGCTTTGTTTAAAACAATGTTCTGTGCTCATGATCAAGCTTGAGCTCAGTTTCAGTCATGTTGCTGCTGTTGCTCAGCCTGTGAATGTGTGAATATGCCCCACCTGGCATCTCCTCTCTTTCTGTCAGGTTGAATTCAAAGTGTCAGACAGGTGCTTTTCACACTTGGAAGATAGCAATATGGAGTATATAAACATACACATATATTGCTCTCTAAATGCCTGACATCAAATCAGACGATAGGTTATTTAGGACTGTGATTCGCATCCCTGGTCATCAATACACACTGCTCTGCATGTTGTAGACGGTTCCTTACTTTAATACACCTGCTTCAGATGATTGCAGTTCAGAAAAGGGCTTTTAATCAGCTATTTAAATTGAAATCAGATGTGCTGAAGCAGAGAAACATCTAAAACATGCAGGGAAATGTGGAGTGAAGACCAGTGTTGGAAAAAAAACCCACCACTTTGGGATAACCAATAGTAATTCTATTTGTCAGAATAATGGTAAGAAGTTTTATTTTTTAGCTTTTTACAATAGTTTGTTGGAAGTTTGACCCATTCCTCCCAACCGAACACATGTAGCTGAGTCAGTTCTGACGACCACCTTGCTCAAACAAGTTTTTATCTCTTCCTCCAAATTTTCTTTGGTAGACTCTGAGCCTCTCCAAAACATTGGTGTTGTTGTTCTCAAGCCACATTGTAACTTATTTACCAGTATGTTTAGGTGATAGTCCATTTGTATGACCTGTTTGTACCAAATGTAGCCCCAACTTTCTGGCTGATGTCTTGACATGCTGACTCAATATTTACACATAATGTTTTCCCGTCATTATACCATCTATTTTGTAAAGTGCACCAGTCCATCTTGCAACAAACCACTCACACATGATGCTGCCCCTCTCGTATCAAAGTTGGTGTCATGTTCTCAGGCTTGCAAGTTCCCCATATTTTCATTAAATAGAATAATAGAAATTGGGATCAAAAATGTGTTTCATCAGAGCACAGGTCATGTCTAAATAAGGGTTTTTGCAAACTGAAATCTGGCTTTTTTTGTTTCTTTTGGAGTAATGGCTTCCTCCTCACTGAGCGGCTTTTCAGGTCATGTCAACACACGACTTGTTTCACTGTGGATAATGACACTCTCTCTTATCAGCTTCACACAGCATCTTGATAAGATTTTCAGAATATACTGGCTGACTTTGTTTGATTTTTCCAACCGTCTGCTACAAGGAAGCCATCGTCATCTGGGCTGTTCCAACATCGCTTAAAGGCATAATATCAACTGCACACTTCTGAATTGTAAGAAATTTATCGTGTCTGAAAGGTCAAGGAAATTCTTTCTCTCATTTTTCAGGAAATTGAAATAATCACAATCAAAGTTTATGTAAAAGAGGAAATGTTTATCTGATTTAATATCAACTGGAAAATCTGCATTTCCTGCAAAAAAATGCAGTATGAATACTGTAGGCTGAATTTGTTTGCAGAAAATTGCTGAAGAATTTGAAGTAAACTGCAGAAAACCTTCCAAAAATGCAAAAAGCAGAACACGCAGAAGTGTAAATAAGTCAACAAAATTTTCTTACGTAGAAAACTGGTGTGAGTAGAATAAGGGGGAAAAAAAGGGAAAAAAAAAAAATCTACAACTTCTTATACATTTAAAAACATCTTAATTGGCTAAAATGTCAGTTTTGGCTAAAATTACCTAAAATATTAAAATTAGCTTAAATTGCCCGAAGTGCTAGCTGTAGCATGGTGGTGAAATGATATGCACAGAATGAGCTAAAAAATGGAAAAATAGTCTTCCAGATTAAATGTTTATCTGATTGAAATTCAGTGATTAGAAAGTGGTTTTGTGTTTTTTTACAAAGTGTTGGTAAATATCTAGTTTCAACAGCAGGTCATGTGGCAAACTAATGCATTTACATCAACATTTGTACGATCATGAGATACATTTCTCAAAGCGGGCTTTACATTCTAAATGCTGTATCTATTATTTAAATAATAATAAAGTAACAGCCACTTGACAGCTGTAGAGAAAAATGTTATTTTGAATAGTTTAAAAAGCTGTCACTACTATATAGGATAAAACAACAGCTGGCTTCAAGAGTGTTTTTTTTAAGTATCCCATCTTTACATGACGTGCACTTGGCTGTGTCAAAACACATCCATCTGTCAGAGTGTGTGTCAGTATGAGCCATGTTCTCTCATGGGGAATGGAAATCCTCTTTTATCTCTTTGTCTCCCACACAGAAGTTATCTTTTGTCTGGGAGATAAATGAACAAAGGGACTTTCAAAACACAGAAACACATGGAGCACGTGAACATATGCAGTCCATAAACAACAGCTGGTTAAAAGTTTACATAGATGCATCATGGAAATGAATAATTTGAGCAGCTAAGGAGGAATTTGAAGCTTCTGTCATTACTTTGACTATAGTAGTTGACTTTTCTTCTCATCAGAGTTCAGTTAAATTGGTTTGACTTTGCTTTTCAGCATAGTGCATCATTTTTCCAATAGAGTTGAGGTCGCTACCATTGCAGAAACTCAATGTCAGCCAGATATACCCTTTCTAAAACCAGTATTGATCTGTGTTCGGGACCATTTTACTGTTGGAACACCAAATTGTCTAGAATCCAACCATCTGACCCAGATCGACCTTCTCAAATGAAAGGGAATTTGTTAGGATGTTCAAGAACAACCCAGGAAGCTCCAAGATCCAATCCCTTCATCAACTGGAAGATGCTGGATCACCAGGGTCCCCGTCAACAGTGAAGCAAATCTCACGTTGCGACAGATTTAGAGGTTGTCAGCAAAGAAACCAGATCCAGCTCCAAAATCCACACCTTCAAGTTCAGCTAATATTTTCAGCTACCAACATCAACAACTTTCAGGTGGGAGAGAGATTGAACTTTTTGGCCTCAGTGACTGGAACAATGCTTAGCGCAGTGTTTCTCAACCCTTTGTTCTGAGGGCTACACTGTCCTGCATGTTTTAGATGCTTCCCTGCATTAACATGCTTCAGATGATTGCATTTCAGCAAAAGTCTGTTAATCAGCTGAAGCAGTTAAAAGTCTAGAATGTGCAGGGCAGTGTGCCTTGAGGAGCGAGGTTGAAAGACTTTGGCTAAGTGGACTTAAGTAAAGGCTTTAACACCTCGGCACACTACCCATTGTCAAGCATGGGGGTGGTAGCATCATGACTCTCATCTAGACTCTCTTACAAACTTCAATAAGGATGCAAAGCATTTGCAATGTCACAGTGATGTAGCGCTGCTTTATCATCTTGATTTCACTTGCATCGTTATTGAAGTGTACAAAATACAGTCTAGAGTCATTACATTAATCCCCAATTCATCTGTTTCTTAGACACCTGACCATTGATCCCTATAATACTGGTGGGCGTTTTACCAATAAGTAATGGTTAACCACCCATTTGTCCCTGGTTCATTACTCATTACCTCCTAAGTTGTTCCCATAGACTGTAAAAAAGAATAGACAGCGCCTCCTCACTCCTCCCCGTTTACCAGAATGACACACTTTCATGGGAGAATTCATGGTGGATTCACAGACTCCTCCTCCCCAGCTCTGACGAAGCATGTTCCTAAAAAGGGCATAGGGGCGGGATCTTCACTGTAGACTCTGCCATCGCGGGGCGTGTATGGGCATGTAGTTCGGTTGTAATCGCGCCCATTCTGCTCTCGCGTCTTTAGCTCTGATGCTAAACTTGGCTAGCTAAGCTAAAGGCTAATAGCCCCATGCCTGACTGCTGCCGTATCTGCGCTCCTCCGACGGTTCTCCTATTTCCCAAACCACAAAAGGTAAGAACTAGTAACTTGAAATAATTATTAAAATGTATTGTTACTATAATTAAAGTCCAACGAAACAGCCTGTCAATCAAAGTCCGGCCCCCTCATTAATTATGCAAGATTTCAAAAAATGATCTTACGAAAACCAGCCTGGTTTCTATGTTTTTGACGAGCCCAGAGTTATCTCAGGAAGAATATGTAGCCATAGAAAGTTTAAAAGAAATTGGCGCCAGGCATTAAAGTTGTTTTTAACGTGTCTAAAGTCCAATGCTTTTCAATGGGGGCCTAGCGGCCAAATGGAGGTACTACAGCAATGGAGGAGCAATTGCGGCCTCCATGGTATGCGGTCACAAAGCAGAGCAGCCAGCGGCCATTGGTTGTTCCCTAGTAACAAAACACAATTTTGTGTACCTTATTGTAAAGTGATACCTTGTATTCTAATGCCTAAAGTTTGAGCTTAGACCATTTATAACGCTTACCAACTTTCTCATCAGGGCTGGTATAATAAAGAAAAAAAAATCCCCACAGCATGATGCTGCCACCAACATGTTCTGAGATATATCCCAAGAAATGTTTCTTTTTTTTTTTTTTTTACAAAAAAAAAATTCACTCAGTTGCACATCTAGAGACGTTTCTGGCTGACCGTGTGTGTTTAGAGTCTGTTTCCTGCTGTCAGGTGAACCTCCAGCCCAGTCTCAAGCCTTTTGCAGATTTGACCAAGTTTTCTTTCAGAATCGCCATAAATATAGCTCCAGCCTCCTCCCCATGAACTCTGACCCTGTACAGCCTGATAGAAAGGTGTGCACCCACCCAGGATGGTCCTGAACGTGGCATCACCACCATCACTCACTCACTCACTCACTTCTCCATCATTATTCATCCATGGAGTAACACGGGAGTTCGGGTTTCCTTTCTTTGCCCACACTGTGGGTCAGCATCCATCCTTTTGCAGGTCACAAGCAAGATACTGTCCGACTCTCTAACAACACTACAGGAGCTGAGAGAGCTTGCGAAAACAAAACCTCGCCACTAAATTCCCCAGCATGGATCTCATTTTTAAAGCTGGGAGTTTGATACAAATGTTTCAGCGTATTTGGACAGCAGGGATTCCGTGCGCAAAACAGCCCTAAATGATCGATAAACCGTAAAGCTGAAGATGGAGCCGTCTCTGGGATGCTTACCTTAGTCTCGCTGCTGAGCACTTTGTACTCGGTCTCCTCGGAATTTCCGAAGAGTGAATTTCTGATCATGCCAAACATGGCTTCGGATCGGTCACTTCTACTCTCTTCTTATGTTGCAACTTGCTTCCCGTAGAGGCAGTCTGTGGCTGCAAACCAAAAACAACAAACCACCTCGTCTTTGTGAACTCCCTCAGCTGCTTTCCTCTCCTGTTACGGAGGAAGGAGATGCTGAGCCTCCGCACCTTTCACAAACCAATGACCAATGCGTCCTCATCGCTGTCCCCGCCTTCCGCATTTCTCCTCCGAGCTTGACGCGCATCACCACCTAACGTGACTCATTTTCCAACAGCGTATTCCTCTAAGAATAGTTCAAGTTGCGCTGACTTGAATAAAACGTTTGATCGCATCACTAAAATGGAAACTGAAACTTCCCAACAATCAGCGCCACTTTGTGCAGCAATCTCCCGTATCCTGTTTGTCACGGCTGCCTTTTCCAGGTTGGTTAGTCTCAGAGGACGCAAAAAAAAAAAAAAGCGTTTTGTTTCAGCGGGGGAAAAAAAATCACTTTTGACACTAGCTTTTTGTTTGTCACTATGCATTTGGAGTTTTATTCGCGCATCTATGTTTGCGCATGTTAAGTTGGGGTTGTACATGAGCGCACGTCTTGCTCCCCTTGTGCCACTGTGAGCTGCTTTGCTCAAGGGTTAGTCTATTTTAATTCACACTGAAGGCAACGTTAGTCACCACCGCACACTAAGAGCAGAAAAAGGGAAAGGGGAGATTTATGTGGGGGAAAGGCATTTTATAATGCAGGTCTGGAAACAGTGGCGCTTCATGCATGAATGGCACCCTGGAGATTGACAAAATGGAGTTCTGCAGAGAGGAGGTGTCCTAGTCTCCTTGTTCTTAGCAGTAAGCTATGGCACCCCAACTCAACACACAGGGGTGTACATAGTTGAAAAACTAGTTCAGTTATTCTATGTGCTTGGCGCCCCTATCTCTATTGCCACCCTGTGTAACTCAAAAATGTAGATACTCCAATATTTTTGCAAAGTAAGGCTTCTATGAAAGCAAAAACAAATTTAACTTTTGAATATACAGCTTCAATGACAGCAAAGCAACCAATGGCAAACAGGCCTGACTAAATAAAGTTTGCAGGGACAGAACTAGAATAAAGTCCTACCTTCTGCCCCCTTTCTTTATTCTCATTGACTTCAAGGCTTTCGGCTATGCCTCTTTTAATTTTCCTCTGTGCAGGATGAATCAAGCTAAGTCTGATTGGATGGAGTACGCCTGGGAACATCAGTTTTGAAGTTGTGACAAGTCTTCTCGGATCGATTTAGGCCTGGATTTTGACTGGACCATTCTAACTGGGGAATCACTGATCGGCTCTGACACTTGACACCAGTATCAGAGCCGATACCATTCAAATGTACTTTACACTTGAAAATTTCGTTTCGTAGTTATTTTTTAACTTTTGGGCCAGAGTGGCCTTTATTTGACCGATTTTGAAAAAGGACAGAATTTTGATGGGGCAGAGATGTGGGGGAGGACCTTTGGCAAGGGTCACCTCGGACGGGACTTGATCCGGGGACGGCCTCGTCTGGGCCTGGGGCCTTTGCACATGGGGCGCCCACTCTAACCACTACTAGTTAAAAAAAAATAAAAAATCTAATTCACCATCATTTTTTGTAACAAGCAGAGAACAAAATAAAACCTGTCGTCCAATTCATTGCATTTTTTTGGGTGTTTGAAGTGTTGGCATTCAGTATCCGGCAAGTATTTAGATTCAAGTATCGGTATCATATTGGTTTGAAAAAAGCGTCATCAGTGCATCCCTAATTGTAATAGAATTGGATTGTGTCTCTGGATGTATCTTTATGGTTGTTGTACTGCTGAAAGCTGAACCCAGATGGTTTACCAGCCTCTAACAGGTTTTCTTCCAGGATCACCCAACTTCCCCCAGCTTCCCGTAATTGTGTGCACTTTAAACTACTACACTTTCATTACAAATTCTTTACATTTTAGTTTCCCATCAATTGAACTCATTTTGGGGTTCTTTCTGCAGCACTGAATGGAAATGAGGATGAGGTGTGGAGTGCCCACTTCACTAAAACCTTTGTAGGTCATTATTAAAATTCAAAGCCTACATGAGCTGAAACAAAAAAGTCCTTAACTGATATCAAAATTTGAAAAGTTGACTAACGCTTGTAGGTTAAGACTGATCCTATAGAGACAATAAATAAAGCAATTTTTTTATTTTATATCTGATGGCAACAACAAAAAAGGTTTGTGGTAATATCCCCAAACTCAAAAGCAAATTTAGGTACTGACATTAAAAGCCAAACAATTCTAAATTAGACAACTAGTAAAATACAGATGGACATTTATTTTTACCTGTTTGAGCACACACACACACACACACAAAATTGAACACACATATTCAAAGGAAGTTTATTTACATACAGTCTAGCATTAGAACGGACAAGCAGATTTCTTACAGCTGTTGTGAAGGTGATGACATATTTTGTGTTTTCTACGCGCTGCTATTAGATATTAAAGTTTTATGAACAAGTTTTTGATTTTAATTAACATTTGATCAGTTCCCATAATTTTTTCCTTTGCTTACAACAACGGTTGCCCAGCAGAATTAAAGAACAGGTCACGTTCCAGCAGTCCACAACGCCACAACCAGCAGACTTTAGCAGCTGTATGAGTCCAGATCCATCAGCTATCCACACTGCTAACTCAGGGAGAATTTCCAGGTTTTCTCCAGTCGACCGAGTTTCCGCTGTCCTTACTTCTCCCAGCCCTTTCCTCCTGGCTGTGTGGGCAGCCTGAGCCCCACTAACCCGGCCACCTCTTCAAGGCCGCGCTCTCCCTTGCCATGGTAGAGGTTATGCAGAGCCAGGTGGTTCCTGGTGGACTCTAACAAACACAGGTACGTGAGCGAGGCATGGTGCGCCTCCTGTTGGGCTCTGCAGTACCTTTCCCCTGTAACCTGTGACCAGGAAAAAAACAACAACAACACAAAACAACGTTAATGAAGGTAGATCTCTCACATGAAGAAAAAAAATGCAGATTTTATCAGATAGACCGACACAAAACAGGCAGAAAATCCTATAACTCTTTAAGTTTTATGTTCTAACACAGGAAAATGTAAAGAACTTGAAAGGATGAAAATGTGTTGCAACGAACTGTGAGTGAATAAGCTTCAGGCGAGTACACTGCAAGTACAGTACAATAGCACTGAACACACTCCATATAGACACTTTAATGTACATTGTAAAGCCCAGAGAGCAAAGAACAGTACGTATAAACACACCATGACAAGAAAGAGCTCCTTTCAGCTGTTTTATTTCAGTGACAAGACATGCATTCAGCAAATCCTGCACAGCCATGTTCTCCCACGCATTAATAATGCACGCTCTAAGCCTATATGTCAAGGAAGGCACAGGCTGACAGATTGTGGACAATGACAGATTTTTACCAGTCACAAGTGAAATAGAGCAAAACAGAGGGTTAAACTATGTGGATAGAGTAGTCTTAACCTTTTTATCATGCATTTCTGGGGTATTTATTATGATAGCCGTAAGAGTTCACAGTATTTCCCCCCCCCGAATACGTTTGTCACTGGATCCAGTCAGAGCCCTAGGAACACAAATACTGCTCTAAGAATCAAAATCCCCTATTTAAAAGAAGGCTACATCATCTTAAACATGTGGTACAATTACTGCAAACCACTCATAATAATTCATTAAAGCATAATTTCAAATATATGTAAACTTATTTTTGCTCTTCGTGAGCAAACAGCAGAAAAAAAAATCCAACAAAGGTAACAATCCAAACCACCATATCTGTTTTAGGAGTTAGGAGACATCAGTTATTTACATTGATCACTTTTAATTAGATTTTTTTCTCTTTTTTTAATCCTAATAAACATAGCTGTCGGCTAACTAGGCATGAAACATTTCTAAGTGGACAAAAAGGGCAATATTTCCTCAGCAGAACAATTATTGTGATAACTGCATTTTTACAATCCTATTTAATAATAGGAGTAAATATTCACAAGTAGCTCAGCAATATACTTGAACTATAAAATTACTTACGTGAAATTCAAATTTCCTGCACGATAAGAGGTCAAATAATTAAAGAGGTTTTACTATTTACAGCGCAAACACATTAGATTAAGGCTTCCTTAAAATGCTAATTCACAATATGTGAAACATTTCTGAGCATTTTGATGTATTTGAGTTGTTTCCATCCATGTATTTAGAAAATGTTTAATTGTTTATAGCAAATTATTAACGCTGAATTAATGAGCGAATAACCTATTTAGAGGGTTGCATTTCTGGGTTTAAATATTACTAGTTATTTCAAGGGTAAGCTAGCCACATGGCTAATGTTAGCATGCCCTTCACCAATGCTCACTTGGCTTTAATTTTTTTTTAAATTTTGCACGGCAAGCGCTTGTGATTGATAGGTTCTGATTTCCTGATATAATTTATTATTTTAACAAATAACATATGTCTTAATACGTAATAGTGTGACTCCGAAGGATGCTGTTTGTAATTTGGCTAACGTTAGCCTTGCTAAACTGGGGGTAAACTCACCTTATTCTTGCGAAACTGATCTATAACGTAGTTGTAAGCCAGCGACTGTTTGTAACTCGGTCCCTGAATGGCACGTAGCTCTTTTAATATTCCTCTACAGACTCTTATAGGAGATGACAGCGACGCCATCTCTCCACGATATAAGCAGTGGCTCAATGCAGCCAGGAATAACTAAGCAACCTCAGCGCTGTCATTCTGTCTACTAACCACAAGATGGCGGCATTTTACACATAATAAACACAATGTAAGTTTGGCTGCATTTCTTTCTTTGCTTTATTCATGATTGGACCCACCTGTTTGGCTTCTGAGGCTCAATCCAGGAGGACCCAAACTAAAAAAGTACTATATTATAAATGCAAAATTTTCTTTCGGAGCTGTGAAAGAATAGGAAGGCTTCAGAAGAGATTCAAACAAAAACCCTTCTGTCTGCAAGGCGACAGTTCTAACGACTGCTCCATTGTGCAAACTCTCATCACAGACATCCATCCATCTTCTAAACTGCTTAATCCTCAAGGGGGTCTTAGGGGTTGCTGGTTCCTATCTCCAGCTGTCAACGGACGAGTGGCGGGGTACACACTGGACAGGTCACCAGTCCATCGCAGGGCCACATAGAGACAGACAGGACAAACATATACGCACACCTACGGACAATTTAGAGTGACCAATTAACCTAACAGTCATGTTTTTGGACTTTGGGAGGAAGCCGTATTAGCGGGAGGGAACCCACGAATGCACGGGGAGAACATGCAAACTCCATGCAGAAAGACCCTGGGCCGGGATACAAACCCACAACCTTCTTGCTGCAAGGCAACAGTGCTAATCACTGCACCACCGTGCAGCCCCATCACAGACTTAATAAGCACGAAATATTATAAAGAAAGACACATTAATTAAATGATAGATAAGACAATATAGAAAAATAAAAAAACGAATAACAGAATCACAAAGAAACTAAGATAAAATAAATAAGATGTGAAAAGAAATGTCAAAATCTAACAAAACAAAAAAGCAGCATGATTCACTTTATTCTTTTCTTTTCAGTCTTTTCATATTTATCTTCATTCATAATCATTAATTATAGATTCAATGCGTTTTTTATCTTATATTTTCTTTGCCCATATTAAGCAGAGGACCTCCAATGATTAAAATGTACCAGCATGAAGGCACTCACAGCAATTTTATTTTTGGCTAGGGCTTATGATATTTCATGGAACTCAGCTGGACCAAATGGAAATCAGAACCAAGACAAAGGGAAGCAGTGTGTTGGTTTATGTGTAATGATCTGTAGGTGTTTGGACTTTGAGTTTCAGTTGCATCTTTCTTCTGATCACTTCTTGCTTATTTCAATCTTACCTGGTTCCCCTTGTGATCTTCCCGTTTTCCCCTCAGCAGAATCATCAGACTGTAACTTTTTTCTTTTCTTAAAATGTGAAGTTCATCTCTAAAAGTCATAAGTCTAATGCAGACATACACCCATCTGGAATAGCCTGGACATCTTGCAAAAAAAATGTATGATACATTTTCCAAGCTGGAGTTATAAAGGAATTGAATACCTGGAACACATATTTGATGGAACAGACTTTGAATGCTGAACTTAACATAGGTGTCTAGTGTCCTGTGTTTTAATAGTAGTGTGAATGCTGGGTTGGGTTTAGGTCTCCCCCTGAGATGGGGGCAGGGGGAAGGCCTTGGGCCCCACGGGGCTCTGTGGTGCTGTGTCTGTGGA
The DNA here is from genome assembly GCA_028564705.1 of Apricaphanius iberus. Lineage (NCBI taxonomy): Eukaryota > Metazoa > Chordata > Actinopteri > Cyprinodontiformes > Aphaniidae > Apricaphanius > Apricaphanius iberus. The sequence continues at coordinate 425,487 of JAPXFQ010001656.1, forward strand.
CTCCGATTTCAATGTGCCAAGGCCTCCCGCCCCTGGTTGATCTTGCAGAACGGGGGTGCCTATTGGAGTCAGTAGGGGAGCTGGCTCCCTTGGAATGGCATTATGTCACCCCATGTCGTTTCCTCCCCATCCCTGGACATCTCTGACCACCTGCTCCATCATTATACCACTCACATAGGGTCTTGGGGCGTGGGCACGTCACTGGGGTGCGTCCTCGGCCGGCTGCTGGTCCCTCTTGCTTTGTACAGTTGGAAACCCTTGTCGGCCGATGGGGCTTCCATCTGTTCCTATCTTGGGGGGTAGTCGGCCCTGCGTAGGTGCACCTGTGGCCCATGGACTCTGGGGATCTCTGCACGCAGGCGTCTCTGACCTCCTTCATTGTCTGCGTCAATTCCTGTAGGACGGATCGACGGCTCTATACACCAGCAATCAATCACTTGCATGAGGAAACCTTATTTACACCTGCATGCTCTCACACACACATAGGTGTGGGGACATTGGTGTGTACGGAAATATTCTAGGGCTGAGGTAATCTTGAACAGATAGTTGGTAGCAGGAGCTTTCAATTGACATTGGTGTTGTATTTATTAATCCAGTTTTGTGTGTTGTAAATGTGTAGTTCTTAGTTCATATTAGTGGATCTGTTTTGTTAATGTTTTTCTGTTCTATTGGTTGTTTTTGTTTGTTTAGTTTTCCCACTTCTCTGCCATCCAACAGAGGTGGAGGACTGGGATGTTTTCTTGTGTTCTTTGTTTGCCTCCCTATCTTGTATCGTCGGTTCACACTTCTACTGATCGTGTTTCTCTTCTTCATTTTCTTTCTTTTCTTTTGTTTTCTCGTTTTCGTGTCCATAACTTCAAGAAATTAAAACCACAGTAATCATTAATAAATAATTCTCTCACATACATATCAAGTGGAGTACTATAGCAAAGCTGTAATGCTCTGCTTGAGAAAGTAAATCTGTTGGGCTTGTACTTGGTACTCAGACATCAATTGTGGTTAGGAAGTTGGCTACAAAAAACAATCTGATAAGTAGTGGTTTTGGTAAAAAAACAAAAAAACAAACAAACATTTTCAATCCAAAGAACCATTTTTTAGATGTTACGTGACTATTAAAAAAAGGCTAATCAAATTTGTTGATGTGTATCTGTCTACCAGTAATATTGTTGTCATTTGTTGGAGAGACAATATTTTATTTCCATTTTTGGGTTTTAAGGTAAATAAAAATGTTAAACCTTTGCAAAAAGAGAAATTATGGATTTTATTATCATTGATGTTGGTGCGAAATAATATTTTGATGTTGCTTTCAGTGTCATTCTATCATTAAAATTCAATAGAGTTAATCTATAATTTTTTTAAAAACATTTGCATTGCTGTAACGTGTACCTGTGTCCAAAAAAAATTGCTCTCTGTCGCCCTCTCAAGGCTTGGGGTGTACTTTCATTGTAGTAAAACCAAATCTCTATGAAGAGCATCCAAGAAAGCCAGTGTACTGACGGTTTCACAAGTTTGCTAGCCAAAACAACAAAACATCAAACTAACAGTATGTCAGTTAGTAAATCCTCAAACAGTTTTCCGGACACTAGCTAAGCTTACATGTGCAAAATGTATTTCATCTGATCACAGTTCGGATTAGAATTTGACTGTGTGCATGGGCTTTGATGAAAATCCATCCAATAATGACAATAATTTACATCTGCTACATGTCTGAGCAGGATAAATCATTTTGACGTGCAGAACAGCTCAGAACTGTCTAAAATAGTCGCAGAAGAAGACGTAGCAGACTTCTGTTGTAAACAAACGTGGCTGTCCGCATTTAAAATGAAGCAGTATTATGTTCTTCAGAGCGTGCTTTTATTTTTTCTGGTCACGGTTTTATATCTACAACTGTTCATTGTTATATTGTTTAGATCACCCGTTCATTGTTATATACGAAATCAAATTATAAACCGAATCTCTTTGTCTTTTTAGGCTGACGTACGTTTACGTATAACTTGAAGGGTTTACATGCACAGCTATTGGACTAACTATCGGCATAACCCACCCGTCTCATTCAGAATGAACTTTTGATCTGAATGACTGTAATCGGGTCAGAGTAATCTAAATGGCGTCTTTACATTAAACATTTTTATTCCGATCAGGCTTTTATCCCGATTACTTTTGTCCAAGTAAAGAAAGCTGGTAGAGTTTTTTTTTTTCTTTGGTGGATCTGCCAAGGCTAAAGTATCAAATCTGCGGGTTTGTTTATATCCGTTTGGTGGCGTGTGACCTAATCCCATGAAGCGAAACTGAGTCAGTACTTCCAGGGGGGTCAGAGAGAGAGAAAAATTTTAAAAGTTGACAGCTCCGAAAATTAATTTAATGATATGCTGGTGTGCTGCCAAAACGTTTCAAAAGCACATGTTTTTAAGGTATAATGGAGCGTTTACATCGCCAGCGTCAAGTACGGCAAGATTACATATAAAGTCTATGTTTGAGTCCGTCAGAGTCTCTTTGGCGCTTTGTGTGTGTTGGCTGCGTCGATTTTTCAAGCAGCAGACGCAAGCAATGCAGAAGTTCAGCTAGCTAAACTTTGGACGCTCTTAGCATAGTGCGCCAACCAATCAGAGCATCTCACTGTAGTGATGTCGCCCAACATCAATGTTGTCTAGCCAATCACAATCCGCTAGTGTTTAAAACATCTGGCAGAGACCCGCCTACGTGCTTTGCTAGCTTCTGCTAAAAAATGTATAGGCTTATGCGTCAAATTGATGCGTTCTGAGCGTTACTTGACGCTGACAAAGTGTGCGATGCGAGCGCACCATAAAAGTTGTTAAGTGTGTCTTTAATTGTGTGGTGGAGGCCTGGGATGGTATCAAATTTTTGCCCCGGTCTGCCTCTGTGCCACAGCATGATAGTAAACCAACAGGTTTCATGTTGGACAATCCAAACGAACCAAACTTTTTCTTTTTGACAAACCAAGTAATTTCCATTCAACTTTGCGTCAGTCTGTCAAATAAAATCACAATCAAATCCATTGAAGTTTGTAGATTACACTGACAGAGAATGTGAGAAAATCAAAGGGCGTAAATGCTTTTGCAAAGCACTGTGAATAGCGCTGACCATTGATTTCAGTGATTCCAGCGCTCAGGGCTTGTGTATTGATGATTGACTGTAGGGGGAGCCAGTCCCTTATTAGTTCCTCACAGTTTTGGTTCCTCGACATTTGTTGGAAGGCCCCCCTCTACTTCCATCTTCCCTATATCACTCTTGCTCTCTCTCTCTTACTCTCTCTCTCTCTCTCTGACACACACACACACACTCTTTCAATGAATACTAATGCAACGAGTGGGCCCACCTCCCTTCCTCCCATCTTTTTCGCAGGGAAGGGCGGGAGAGGGGGAGACAGCGCAATTCCGCCTCGATATCTTTCCTGATGAGGTAGGCTGTGCTTGAGTAGCGGCAGCAGCAGCAGCAGCCCCCCACCCCCCAACCCCCCCAATGATGCCTTTTTTCGTTTTTCTTTTTCTTTCTCACACTGTGCAATATTGGTAACGGCGTCCGTTGCCATTGCAACAATGTCTAGCCCGTTTGTGGGGCGTGTGGTGGTGTCTGAGCAGAGTTGAGGGGAAAAGCGGCGAGGACATCTGTGCCTGGTTTCTGTCATCTGGATGGGAAGTGCTTTTTGGCAGGAGAGAGAGAAGAAAGCAGAAGGCAGCCGGGGAAGGGGAACAACTGGCAACAGCCAATCCCCCCTTCCACTCACAGACTGGAGACAACGGAGGCCACTGGAGTATTTGCTTTTATCTTTCGTTTTTTGTTCTTTTTTTTCCTCATTGCGCTGCTGGGAGGTGCTTTGCCTTTTCATTTGCTTGCTCTTTCGGTCCTCTGCCTCCTCATCTATTTTGCCATTTACCTGGTCAACAATTTCTTCTATTTATGAGCCAGACAAGGAGGGAGAGAGAAGTAGAAAGACAGAGAAAAGGAGAAAGAGACAGAGGAGGGGGATTTTTTCCTCCTCTTTATCCTCTTTTATCCCTTCCATCCATTCTTCCTTCCCTTTCCATCACTTTCCCTCCCTGTGCAGCCCACGCTCCCTCCCCTATCCCTCCCTCATCCTCCCCCAACCATAACTTCGGCTACTTTTTTTCTTTGACTCCACCTGTCGTTTTATTTATTTCCTTTAGGCAGCTCTAATAGAGTCATTTTATTTGATTTTTCGTTGTATTTTCTATTTATGCCTTTTTCACTTTTATGCCTATTTCCCCCCTTCTTTTTCCCCCCTTATGCATCTTATCTGGCTGATCCTTAACTCTAACCATAGGTAGGTCTGATTAGTGTTTAGTGTCTGTCTTTGTTTCCTTTTTGTGTGTGCGAGCCGTTTTGTGACTGTAGCGCACCTTGACATGATCCACACACACACACACACACACACACACATTTGGCTATGCTTTGGTATCTCCATGGCTCTCCTCCCATTTCGCTCTCAGCTGATTCCTACCTCATGCCCTCCTTACGTCACTTATCCTTCTTTCATCCTTGTTTTATGACTTTATTTCTGTGCCCCTCCCGTTCCCACACCCTCAAGTGACTCATTGTGCGTCCACCTTCTTTCAGCCATCATCACGGATCTGAAATTTCGGACTACCTTGTCATATTTAAAAGTGTTGTTCATTAAAGTGGCTACATCATGTCTACATGTTTGCTCCTTTTGTTTTCCCATCTGACAGACACACAGACCAACGGACACACATCGCAAAACTTCCTCATATGCCAAAAAACACCAGTTTCACAGCTTTTACGTTTGATCAGGTGAAGGTCAGACTGAGCAGGAAGGGCCCGTTTCACTTGGTTGCTTCAAAGCCCGTTCTGCCGGGGTGTCATCTGTGTTTGTACAGTCCTCTGGCTCTGTTTTCGGTGTCCTCTTTTCCTCTCTCCTCCCCTCTGCCTCCTCCCTCTTTTTGTCTCGTATCTTTCCCAAACTGACTCCCGTTCCTGCAGACAGACACACACAAGCACCTAAAGAGAATGGACTAGGGGGAAAACAGCAGGCTTTTCTTACAAAAAATCATCCTGGAGTTTTTGATCTCTTTTTTTCCCACTTTTTATGGCTTCACACTCACCTTCTTTAATCACTTCTCACCATTTGTGTTTTCTCTCCTTTGCTTCCATCCAGTCACCTCTTCTACACTGATCCCACTTATTGATTCGTTATTCCTTTTTTAACGTTTCTTCGTGCAAAAAAAAATAAATTCCAGACACCATGAAGGAAGATTTTGCAGTTGGATTTTGTGATTGCTCCACATTAAACTTTACAATTCGAATGTCAAGATAACTGAACAATCTGGAGTATAGTATGTAATGAAGGTAAAAGCACAGAAACATACACGAGAATAGGAAAAAAAGAAAGAAAGAAAAAAAGGACAAAATCACATAAATCATCTTCATTTTTAATTTTTTACATTTCCATTCTGTTTTCTGAAGGAGATTTCAAACCAAATGAAGGCAACGGAAAAGTGGGACTCTGGATATAAATGTTTTCTTGTGGAATTACCCTTTAAATCTTGGATTAGAATGACAGAAATATATATTTAAAAGTAAAACATCTAAATTTGGGACTTTTATTTATTATATTTTATTATTTTTAAAATACTTTTTAAGGACTAAAGCTGACCTGGCTCTCTGCTTTTAAATCATAACTGGATTTCACAACTGCGGATTAAAGACTTGAGCAACGTCTTTGTCAGCTGGCCTTGAATTAATTTCTCCATTCTACAAAAACTCAACACATTTAATATATTTTAGTGTTTATAATTCAGTAGGTGAGTATGTTTCTTTGGATCCAGTGATGTTATTGCTGTTTTTTGATGGTGAGGAGCGGATGTGGTTATTCATATAAAATACATTTTGTATTTAATGGAGTGTTTTTGCATATCTGTGTGTCTATATGAGTGTGGGATTAATAGACCTGTCACAGACTAAGTGCTAAATGCTGGTGGATTATTGACATCATTAACAGCCTTTGCGCTTTACTTTCTCTCATGTTTTATTTTTTGTTTTTCTCCTTTAATTTTGCCTTTCGTTCTTCTTTTTAATTCATGCAAATTGAAATTAAAGAATAAAGTAGTTTCTGCCCATGTAAAAAATTTACACCGAATGTCATAATAATTCTCGTCTCAAATCCTTGCTCTGTAGAGCCACTTGTTCTGGACAAGGAGGGAGGAAAAAAGGACTGTAACTCGGTGTGGGAAGGATGCACTTGTATTTGTAGATCAATAAAGTAATCTACATGAAGAAAAATAGTACCTTTCCATTTTCTCAGAGCATCTTTCCTTATCTGATTTATTCTAAAAAAAACCAAATTGCTTTAACAGTGGTAGCATGATAATGATGTTGCTCCAAAATCAAATTCCTGCTATATATCTCTAACACAATGCACATTCAAACCCATTCTGTTTATCTCTCTCTGCCATCACACACACACACACACTCTTTTGTCCATCCATCTACTGCAAGTGCAGCGGTGATTGACCCTGTTTCTCTGATTAACTTTCCAATCATTTGTCTGACAGTGTGATTTGGATATACATTACAAGTGTGTGTGTGTGTTTTCGTGTGTGTGTGTTTGCTTGGTCAAGGTTGTGGCATCACACCTGTAAAACCCACTTGGGACCTGCTCTCATAAACTCAGGGTCTATTACCCATTCTGTTGCTGCTCCCTGGCACACATGTGACCCTCCGTAGCCTTTCTGCAGATGGGAACTTAAGCTCAGGTAGTCTGTCAAAGCTGTCACGCCCGCTGCCACGATGCAAAACGGACGTCTCGGGTGCCAGCTCTGCCCCTGAGACATGGCTCACTGCTGTAATGATTACAGAAACTGTCTGTGGTAGTCTTTTATGGTCAAACGTAATACTTGTGGTGCTGTATTGAAAATATGCAGTAGAGCTCGACAGAGTCGAAATGGATGCTGTTGTAGGCTGTATATCCCACTTAGCTAAAACATAGCATTTCATTCACCTGGTTTGACTGAATTCTGCCTGTACTTTAGAGCACGTTGATAGTGTGAAAAAGGCCGACTTAAATGCAGTTATAAAGGTGATTTGTTGGTCATTGTGCAACGTGCTTTTTACCATACTGTGAAATGTTTTCTCCAGTTTTGAATTCCTTTCAAATGAGTACAGTTTTGTGGTATTGGTAGAAATTCAATAAATCAGTGTGGTGTTTGAAAAATTGGGGCAGTAGGCTGTACTTCTGGGAACCTTCAGCAGCATCTGACACAATTTGATTCCCAAAGGAATCTGCAGAATGCATCTAATCACAGATCAGCGGTACAGTAAATTTTTTAAAAGTACTTTAGGGTCTTTATTACTATTTTTGTTTTGTTTAAATCCAGATCAGTTCTTGACTCAGAAACTGAAGCTAACACCTGGCCCACCAAGGGCTGAAGTAGACTTTTACCACCTTTAAAAGTTCCAGTCTAAATAAATCTCAGAAATGTTTCCAAATACTATTTTACTATTTTACAATTCTTTACTATCAAATTGTAACAGTGATAGCAAAAGCACAACATTGTCCTTTGATTGATCTATGTTTCTTAGGTAGGGTTTTTGGTAATACACCGCCTCCAACCACGATTTCCTGTGTAACCAATAAATCCAAATGTCATAACAGCTAATAGTGTTTATAAAATGGAGTGCACATAAACCCCTTATGAAGTTTGAGAATTAATTTTTTTTGAAGGGACTACGATTCTGCTTAGTCTCAGCCCCAGTCAGGCTAGAAAAGAGCTAGCTAAAAGCTAGCTATGTTTTAGTTTCCGGTGCAAAAACTCATCTAGATTAATACAAAACAATGATGCCACGTACTAATTTGTCGCACCAGTTATTGTTTTACCCAAATTGTATTGCCTTTCAAATGAATACTGTTCATACCAAATTGCCATCACTTTGACTGAACAACAAATATCTTATGTTCCAGTAAGCCACTGACATTCTGTGAAGATGAAAACGATAGTTAGGATTTTTCTTTGTCTTGTTTCTGTGAATAGTTTAAAAGTATTTCTTATCTTTCCTGTAGTAAACAAGCCTTCAACCATCTTAATTTTGTATAAAACCAAAATAATTTATTCCCAAATAAAGGATCAACAGCCAGCAGGTTCAGAGGCCCTCCATCAGGTAGCTACACTATAGAAAAAAGCTTAACTTGTTCAATTCTGAACATGTGTTTCACAGGGAAGATTATTGATGGTGTACAACCTACCAGTAGCTCCATAGAAAGTGTAAATAGGCTTAGTTGTAGACGTTTGTATGACTTTCCAATTCTATGATGAAAGGTTCCTGAAACTGTTGGTTAAAACTCACCAGTTGAAGTTGAAGTGCGCTGCAATGAAAGAACGATGCTTTGGTCTTGGCCCCACTCAGACTAATTACTTGTTAGCTAGAAAGAGTTATGGACTGCAGGACAAATATGAACTGCTTATAACCATGAACAATTCTAAACTCTCATTTTGAAAGTTTTTATAGGCACTGCATTTGCAGTCATCATTGCTAAACAGGACAGTTAGAAGACAGCAGGGACTAAGGAGATTCATAATCCTTTCCCCAATTCCGACTGATTTTCACTCGCTCTCTCTGCTGCTTAATGAGACAACAAAGCAACTCCTGTTTGTGGCTCTGAGCGCTGCACCCGCCTCACCAGAGCCAGCAGTAACCCCTCGGTTAGGTGTTTTGTATTCCACTGACTTCCACTCTGTGCCATCTAGGGATCACAGGATCCTAATTCAACGCCGCTTCTGATGGTGAGCATCAGAACCGTCCGTGTAGAGCAAGCTTAAAACCTAACAGCTCAGATTCACTTTATGTGCAGTGCTGCAAGACAACCCCATTCATCATCTTGTCTACAGAGCTCCATCTGAAACTCGTAACAGGGCCGCGTGCATCTCAATCCCGTTCACCCGTTACAAAGCTGCTAACCTGTGCGGGATGACCAAAAAAAAAAAAAAGTACAAATCCGAATTTTATTGGCTGTATATTCACTTGAAGACAACAGAATATGGGTCATGATCCGATATAAAAAGGCTATTCAATAATTCATCTGAGCTGATTAGGAGGACTCGCATCGACAGAGACGCTGTCCATGAGAAATGATGTTCACAGAGTGCACAGAAATGCATTTAGGCCTCTTTACAAGATTAGGACCGAGCTAAGAACAAAGGCTCAACAAACGCCTCAAAGCTTCAAGTGAGCGCTGCAAAACATTCTGCTTTAAAACACTTTAAAAACACAGTTGAATTTACCATGTTTGCTGTGAGTCGATGTGTTTGCGATCATGTGCAATTTGTCTGAGTTGTGCGAGGCCCATCAATCTATTAAATATGAAAAGAACAATCTGTTACCCCGCAGAGACTGGTTCATTATTCATTAACATTTTTCACCAAATCATTTATTCACCTAAAGTATGGCTACAAACACGCCTCTAAGATTTGGAAACTCTTGTTCTTTAAATATGAGATGTGTATCTGCTTTATTCGATTTTGTTTCCCTAACTTGTACTGCTATTTGGAGATGCTAATTTAAAATGACTTATATGTTTATTACTCTTTACAAAATAGCAATGTAAAAGGTATTCTGAAACCAGGGTTCCTACAAAATTCAAACTCAGTTTTTGCAGTCTTTTTGATAATCTTTTATGACATTATAGGTTTTTTGATACAAACCATTTAAATAGTTGGGTTTATTGTCTGTTCCCCCGCAAAGTTTGAAACTGCACAGTGCTTAAGTTTTCTTTTGATTCAGCGATGTAATAAAGCGCTATGTCACAAGTTTTCTGTGGGGTTTCTGTACTTTGGCTGGACTTTAACCCTGTAAAACCTACAATATTAGAAACAAATTTGATAGGGTTATCTTAGATTAAATACAGATCTTTTTTAAACACAGTTTGTGATCAGTCATACCTTAATGTCACAAAATGAATGAATAAATAGGATTTTAACAACTTTTTAAGTAGCTAAACTGAACCCAGTTCAAGAACAAGAACACAGTGGTAAAATTTGGAGATTTGGACAAAAACTCAGAAATAAAAGTCAAGTTCTAAAAATAAATCAGAATACAAAGAACTTTACTTTTTATTAAAATTCTGATTTTTGCCTTGAGATGCTGAAATAAGAAATCCAATCTATTATCTCATATTTAATCCATGCTCATATTTATTTTCTTCATATATATCTAAATTTGGAAAAAATGTATAAATGTAATCCAACCTTTTTAGACAAAACTGCCTAGGAACTCAGTTAAACTAACCATTTAGCCTCTCAGTTGGATTTTTAGGCTTGTCCCACCCCCCATTTAACCTGATTTATTAATTCTAAGGAGAGCAGGTCGGAGATTGCACACCATGCCAAAGCACACTGTGGCTTTATTAGAGTTTTAAATGAGTGTGACCTGCTTCTAACCCTCTGTCCTCCTTGTTCCCTCTGCAATAACAGAGTGACAGATGTAAGAAAAACAAGATTCTCCGAGCATCTTTTCCAAGGAAGAAAAGTGACGCTGCTCTGGTGGAGTGCAATTACCTCAACATTGATGCTTTTCCCCCTTGACGTCTGGGGATTTTACCTAAAACGGCTGTAAGTTCAAGTTCTTCATGACTAATTCCTGGTTTACAATCCAAACTATAAAAAAGTGTAACATTAGGTGGAAAATGGATGACTCTATGCAGTCGTACCCCATTCGTAAACTGATTCATGAACATCCACTATATCAGCTGTAGATGAAAATTTGTGTTTGATAAAGCAAAGCTGGTTAAAGCAAAGAGCACAAAGTTGAAAATACAAAAGAAAGTGGGCTTTAGTTCTGATGAGTTTTCTTTTCAAACCATAGCAATTACTTTTAAACAATACACCTGTGCTCTGTTAACAAAAGAAGCAGCTTTGCTTTTACTTAGTCAATGTTATTAGACAAAAATCCATAAATCTGACTGTTTCCAAAATCCAGAAGCTGCTCCCAGTCAATAGTCATATTTTCTTTTTGTTCGTGTTGGTTTTCCTCCAGCCTCCCTCAGTCTGAGGCTATGAAAGGGAGAGAGGAGTCCCAGGCCGCACCACCATGCTACTTCTGAGAAGCTGGGATGAGACTTTGGCTGGCAAAACAAGAGGTAAGACAATATTGATGCAGGGGGCCTCCTTTCCCCGTTTTCTCGTCTCCTCAGAGACCCACTGTAACAACCCATCTAATCTCTGTTGCGTGTGTTTGTGCGTCTGCAGCTTCCCAGAACCGTGCGCCTTTCTTTAAGCTCGGTGATGGATGTTCTCAAACTCCTCAGAGCCTTTTTTGCTTTGTGTATCACGCCAGGTTTGCTTGGGGGTCAAGATAATGGTTTAAGGTAGAGCCTGCAGACAAATGGTTTAATCCTTGGTTTGTAGTATGGCGTGTGCTTTGATCAATGGTAAGCATCAGTCTGCGGACGTTAGGCCTTACCCAGGCCATATCGACTATTGGTCTTGGTTCCATAGCTCTACATGCATTGATCAGGCAATTAACTGATTTGTCGGATGTGATTTTGTGGTCAAAGTGTGGGAGTACTTGGATAGAAACTCATAATAGATAAAACTCATGCATAATAAGCCATCGTCTTTGAACTTTTCCTAATTTTGTCACGTTTGAATTGCAAATTTCACTGTGCTGTGCTTGGATTCAATGTAGTAGACCAATTTAAGATAGCAAAAATCTGCAGCAGAGGAAAAATTATTGATGGTTTTGAATTTATTTTGCAAATCTACATCTTAAAAGTGTGGCATGCATTTATTTGTATTTGGCCACTATTTCTTCCACTTTGCATATCCCCAAAGTAAATTTCTGCCCATTTTTCTTTGAAAAATAGATTAAGCTCAGTGAAACTTCACCATCTGTGAACATCAATTTTCAAGTCTCACTACTGATTGTTTACTGGCTTTGGTTCTGAATTTTGATTGGATTGTAGTAACACATTATTTTATCAAACCCAGTTCATTGTATAGCTGCATGTTTAAAGCTGTTGACCTGCTGAAAGGTGTCTTACCTCTTTAGGATCCTCTAACAGATTTTCTTCCAGCGCCATCCATCTCCAGCGTTGTAAGGATGATGTGTTGCAGTTAATGTGGAACGCTAGTTTTCCATCACACCAAAGCGCTTTGCTTTGTAATTAAAGATGAAGTACTGTTGTTTGCCACCTGGACCTTATTTATAGCATGCATTTTTACTAACCCAGACAATTTTGGAGCCACTTGGAGTCCTTTGAGAGAAATGTACATCCAGATATGCATAGAATGGGAGTTAGTATGGCAAAAAAGTGCAGCCTCTAAATAAGGCATTATAAACCACAAAACTCAAAACAATGCATGCTAAAAAAAAACTGTATCCCCCCTTTAAACACAACTTTGTTGCTACCACATAAGACCTCAATAAGATATATTCAAGTTTGAGGTTGTGACATGCCAAAAGTGTGGAAATGTTTAAGGGGATGTGTGTGCAATATACATGAAAACAGAGCAACTGTATGTTTTGTATGATAAAACAGAAGAAGACACACTTTTCCCTATGTAAAATTATAAAGGCCAAGTACATTGTTAACATGTGCTCATAAGAGGTCATATAATAATTTTTCTATCTATTCTTCTCCAATACCAGGCCTTCTTAAACACTCCATTTAAGTTGTTCTCTTGACTACTTATCTAGCCCCCTGTACCCTTTCTAACCCATCCCTCCCTCCCTCCAGCTCTCCGCCTCTCCTCTCACACACTATTAATCAGCTGTGAGGTTGAAGAGGCATGAGTCTTGTTGCAAAGGTGCAGGAGGAAGAAATTAATTTTCTTTGTTTTTTAGTAAGAGATGGGAGCCAGCGATTGTGGGGTGGGGTGGGAGGTCAGGAACTTGCAGTGGTGCTGGGGGGTAATGGAGTATGAATGCAGCGTGTGTGTGTGTGTGTGTGTGTGTGTGTGTGTGAGAGAGAGAGAGAGAGAGAGTGTGCAGTGCCAGGACTCAGTCGTCTCCCATTACTTTAAGTAGCTGCCTCGGCCAGCAGCGGAGCGACGGAGCAGCTTTGTAATGAAGTGCCTCGGCGTCGGCCCTCTGTCGTTAGCTGAAAGTCACACAGCAGCTTCAGCTGGTGCTGACGAGGCGATTTTCCTACTATCGCCTTACGTCAGAAAACATTACCGTATGGATGCTGTTGCCTACTTCATTTATACCACACAATAGTCTTCATGCTTACAGTCATTTCTTTTATTCTAAAGTCTTCAAAACTGGTAGTTAAAAGGTATAGAAAAAACATGGGTTGAAATAAATGAGAACGTATTTGAATAATAATGTCTCATGAGTCCCCCCCTCCAAAAGCCTTTATTTCCCACCCTTGTGTACCTAAGCTTAATAGGATTCTGGCCCTCTCATTATATCAGCCCAGCCCTGTGCCATTTATTAACTGCAGTGTGGCTTTTCAATCACTTTTCAGTCAAGTCCATTCAACAAGAGCCTCCCATTCAGACGAGTGAGAAGCCATGTCATCAGTCATAGATAATGACTGGTGAAATATACCGAGGCAACGATCTTTGATGTGTGAAAGATATGTTGTTGTGTTCTTTCAGGGTGGCCCTTCCTCTCTTTGCTGATTCACAGAATGTAGAGTGCTTAAAAGAAAAATAGTAACTCATTTATTTTTTTGGGTTTCAGTTAGAAAACTTGTTTCCTTTTTACAAAATGTTCTATAGGTATTATTAAACAACCAACATAACAGTACAGCGTGGCGGACATACGTCACTCTCTGGGTGCCTATGTCCAGCAGTTATTGGACAAGAGGCAGGGTACACTCTCAAGCGGTCACCAGTCAGAGGGCAAAACAATCATCCATACACACTCACACCTAAGGACAATTTAGACAGACCATCTTTTTAGACTGTGGAAACCAGAATACCTGGAGCAAACCCACACATGAATGGGGAGATATTGCAAACTCCATGAAGAAAGACGCCATGCTGGTATTTGGACACCGGACCTTCTTGCTGCAAGGCAAGAGAGCCAAAAACTGTGCCACCGTGCAGCCACAGAGGAAACAAGCTGATCATGTTCAAATATGAGTATAAGCTGAAATCTAGCTGGGAATTCATATTTTTCAGCTTTATTCAACCAATATAGGTTTTGCAGTTAGGTTACCAAAAAAAAAGTTTTAAATTAAAGGGTCAACTTTTTGCTTGTATTTGCTTATGAAGGTAGTAGTCTTTTTCTGGCTAAAATGCAGAGCCGAGGTGGACTTTATGAAATGGCTCCTTAACTTCCAGTGTGTGTTGAACACAGGAGTTTTCAGCTATAGTGTATTGCGGCATTTCCGCTTCTAAAAAGTCATTACAACTGAGATAGTGTTTATAATGGCTTAGGCCTGGTGTGTTTCACACCTATTTTTTTTTCTCCGAATGAAATCCAGTGAGGCAGACTCAAAATGGCTCCAATGTCATGTATAATTGTATTTAATTGCATGTGATTTTCTAAATAACCTTTGGATCTTCTGAAATGTGAGCGATATTGACCTTTGATGAAATCGAAATAACAATTAGCGACTTTTTGATGGTAAATTTTATTCATTTGAGTCACACTATCATATTTCAATACAGTACACTATGAGTAAATCACAGAAAGCTGCTTAAAATCTTTATTTTAAAGCAAGCAAAAAATTTCCCTCCGACTTAACTAAGTTGATGCATCGGAGCATTCTGCAGGAGCTGCATCCATTTTGAACCTGGATAAAGTTGGCTATGAAACAGAGATGCAAATGATAAAATGCAAAATGACCAGCCCCCACTGCTTGGTTTGGGATGCGGCTTGCTCTTATATTCAGTAAATACCGTTTCTTGTGAGTACAGTGGGTTTCCGAGGGTTAGAGACCACAGCAAATGGTTAAAATTTACAAATACTTCTTAGTACTGCAGCAGAAGCTAGCATCTTCAGTCTTCTTTATTTACACTCTTTGGGGAAATAATCATACACAAGGAAAATAAATAGTGCTCATGGATTGGCTGCTTAGGTGGCATTTAAGCCCGAGGCGCCCAAACTTTTTCCCTCAGACGGCCAAAATGAAAATCTATCAGAGCCGTGGGCCATATGTAATATTTTACACAAAAAACAAATTGTTATAGAACAGCAAAAACTTTCAATTATCATACAGTTATTTAACCTAATTTTCTGTGTAAATAATATTAAACAAAGTATTACAAATAAGTCATATATAGCCATTTAGAACACACATTTAAACTGAAGTATTTTATTGATTTAGTGTTGTCAGTGAAAAGAAAATCTTCCTACCAGCATAAAAAAACCCTGTGTATTATCTCTGACCCACTGACAATGTCACTCCATGTTGATAATAGCGGCCTAAGTTAGCAGTCAACGTGATGATGGTGACCCGCAAACTTGGAGGTAGTCCCAGTGTCATGACACATAGGGTAAATTCAATAAAATATTACTATTGGTGGTGTTATAAAGTGTGCAAATATGAATATGTGCAAAAATCTAGTCAACATGCCCCTTGTAGTTACTTATATTTCAATGTTAAACCTAATTTATGATATTTCAAATATAATGTAACAATTTATATTCATTGGGCCCATGTATCAAACGTGGTGTTAGCAGTAGAAGAATAAAGATGATCAAATTAAATTTACTGTCAGATTAAAGTGGGCTTTTATATAATATCTAGGGCACCCTCTGGTGGGCCAAATTAAATGTCTTGGAGGGTCAACTTTGGCCCGTGGGCTTCACTTTGGGCACCCCCGATTTAAGCTATCTGTTTCAACTTCTCAAGCTGCTTTTTTTTCCCGAATCTTTTAGATTAGCTCTACATAAAAAATCTAGAAATAGGCAAATTTTGCTAGAATAGTTTGGAGTCATAAAACATCTGCAAATACTGAAACACAAATTAGTCAGGTAAACAATAGAGCTGGATGAACTTTGATGTTTTTTTTTTCCTACTGTAAATCTCCTAAATATCCCGAAGTTATAAAGCAGCAACTCGTTAATCTAACCGTTCTTATTTCCCTAAAACGTTCTGCCCTGCTTCCGTTTAATGAAACTCAATCAGACTGAGCATGTTAGGCGTCTATGATGCTACTTATCTTCCCAGAATAATCTTGTAAAAAGTTGACATCCAATAACACAGAGCAAGTCCCAGTTGGTTGTTTATTTTAGTCTGAGGCTATCTCATGCTCGTTAGCATTAATTAAATTCGAACCCGCATGCCTTAGCTTGACCTATATAGGACTGCTAGGATCCGTGTGGTAGGATCGATCGGGTTTGCAAACGGCCGATCGATAGAGCTTCACTCACCCTTGCCCCCAGCCGAGACGCAGTAACATAAGTCACCTGGAAAACGGCCTGCAGTTCCCATTATTAGCTGAGCACTGCACTTCCAACATTTGCTTTGGTTGCATCTGTTGTTTTCTGGCACATGCTCAGAGGCTGCTGTGAGGAGGCTTCAGGTGCTGTCAATGTTTGTGCTCCATTTGTTGGATAGATCTGGTGCCTAAATGAGTTCTTGATTATGTGAACTGAACCGCAAAGAACCGATCATTTTTAGTTGTTTTACCCGATTTAGCATCAGTGTCAACATGTGCTGGAGGCAGCAAGACCTTTTTTTTATTATTTTTTTTTATTATTGTTATAAATTTAAACTAAAGTACACCAAAGAAGTAATCTCGTGATATGGACAAAAAAAAAGGCTGCAAATACCTGAAATAAGGTCATATTCTCTCAGAGTGCCGTGTTCTTTTCCCAGTATAAAAAAAACATATTAACGTTCTTCTTTTATAATTATCATGAAAATCCATTTATGGCTGTGAATTGTGTGTGCGGACATTGGAATATTTTTATTTTTTTTGCCCGTGTGTTCCCGCGTTTTTCTGAGCTCTGCCTCCCCCAGAGCTGCCGGATTTTGTTCTCACCTAGAGGTTGGGCTGTAGAGGCAGGTGAATGATTTGTTTTTGCTGCATGAATGCCAGGGGTCAGCATCTTTATGCAGCCATGACTGACAGGAAACACTTGTAGTTGCGCCTCGAGGAGGAACGGTGCAGAGGGTTGATTGTTTTGCTGTGGAGGCGAGGCGATGCATGATTCCAAAGCAAACACACTTTTACATACGTGTGCTGTAACTTGAAGTGGCAGTGAAAAATAATACCACTTTAAATGATGCTATGAGCTTCGTTGTTATTTTTGCAGCGAGGTTCTGTTGAAAGTTATGAACAGTTAATATCTTTAGCTGCAGTAAGCTATGAGCCAGTATAACTTTTTAAAAAAAATTTCATGCTTTACCAATGTTATTATATTTACACATACATTTTAGCAAAAACAAACAAACATATAACATCATCCATACAATGATCATCCATAAATGTCCAGACATCTGAATTAGTCCTTTCTTAAACATGTGAGAGAAGTGGAGCCAGCTGACTGACAGTGTGCATTGACAGATTGGGGAGAGGAAGCACTGTGCTACTTTAGTCTGCCTTACAGATGGAGAAAACTCCAGCCCTTCCTCTGACACCTCCATAAAACAACTTTAAAATGTACATACTGTTTATTGAAAGATTTTAGCGGTATTGCCAGGGTAGCTTTCAAAAACTCTATCTGTCCTAGTGTCCTATATCTCCAGGTTAGCAGTTCCTGGAGGCTACACCCAATGGCTGGTATGAAAAGAACCAAGAAACAACAGTTCAGATTAGGTGAAAATGGCTTTTAAGACTCTTTAGACCGTCGTCACATTATAGATGAATTCCGCGAGCAATTTTGACAGGCGGCCATCTTGCGCTGCATTCATTGCTGGGGTGACCATTATCCGTTTTCATTAATTATTCTGTCGTTGTATACTAACCCTTTACAGTGACAGCATGGTGAATACCTGGATTGATAATATTAGATAGTGGCCCCCAGTAGCTAATAAAGGTATATTTAATGAATACCTATATTAATTTATGAATAAATCATTTTTTGAGCGATAAACAGGAACAAATAATGGGAAGATAATGGTCTGTCCCGTTAAAAGACTGCACCGTTAAATACTGAATACAGAATAGAAACATATGTTGGGTGTGCAGAAGTTAGTAAGAAGTTAGCAAGCTGTTAATTGCTGGACTCAAAGTCCACAGGATGTTGGTACTTTTACTTGTGATGCATACTCAAGAGGTAGGCCTATTTGTTCATACTGTTAGTTACTTAGTCTCCACATGACTAACAATAAACTAAGCACCTGACTAACATAAGCTTTTTTTGTGGAAACCTCAGTTGTGTGGTTCATAAATTGTTAATAAGACACCTCACTGTAACAGAAAACGCAATGCAATGGGGCCAACTTCCACTGAAAGTCGTAAACACAGGCTTGGAAACTGATACAACTTGCACAGTGTAAATATTACATAGTTATGTTTAAGCTAGCTGTTTACTATTCTGAATGCTAGCTTTTGTGGCAGAATGATAAATACCTTTGCCGTTTTTATTTTTTATCTAAACCCTTTATGTTCGTTATCCACTTGAGGCGAACACACTGGAAACACACCAAGAAACATATCTGGAAACACACCAGGAAACCTGGTGAAAACTATCTACATCATGGATGGTCTTCGTTAAGTAAGGGCATGTGTTATCTCGCACAATGTTTTCTTCCAAATCTGGAGTTTTCTGCAGTTATTAGAACAGCCCATGACCAGCCTTCCTAGACATGTTCACTAAAGAGAGAAGCTTCATTTCTTGCTGCTTATGCCCACTTCGTGCACAGTGCCTATGGCTGCAAGACTGGGAGCTGTAACTGCAGTAATGGCTGAATGTGGCTGAACGTTCGGTTATTTCACAGAATCAGTCTATATATTGATTATTTACACAGGAAATGGAAGTGGGAAGCGGCGCACCACCAATAACCTCCCTCAGAATGTGTAGATAGATCATAGAAAAGTAAAGAATTGTCAAATCAACATAATATCGTCACAGTTGTGCTCTTTAAAATTCTTTACTTCTCTGACCAGAAACACTTCAGGAAGCTCTTTGTGTCAGTGTCGGCCATGGTTTTACTGTCTCAAAGATTGCTCCAAACAAGCCTAAAGGTATCATTTAGATTTTTTTTTAGAGGGGTTTGCCTCTCAAACTACTCATCACCTTCAGCCGCCAGGATCAACTAATCTAGATTTATACTAAATGAAGGCCCTATCAGCATTATCTACTTCAGGTTAGATAATGAGTACTTATAACCTTTTTGCAGATCCCTGCGCGAAACATTCTGACACATTCCTTTTAAGATGCTTCCTTGAATCCAGTTTTATTGGGGAATAGTAACTTTAGTGTCCTTTTGGGTAATTAATGCTGGACAATTATCCTTGATTATATTGTTATCCAGAAGCTGCAACTAATTAATTCAATTTTAATCTGTTTTTTTTCTTCACAGCACAGCGTCACTTTTATACACCAGTTACATAAGCCATGCCAGAATGTAATTCACTGGATAGGAGGAACAAAAGACCACCCCTGTTGTTATAGTGTTGTACAGGAGTCAGTTACACCTCCTGCCACCCTTTAAGAGACTAGATGGCAGTGTATCATCTGTCTTGCCTCTCTTAAAATCTTTAACAGACTGTCTCTGAAGCTGCAAAGATAAAATGGTAAAGCAATGGCAGTGACCCTAAACCATCCTTGAATACACTCTTTTCTGTTAGTAGAACCAGATGTCAGGCAGCGTCTCTCAGCTCAGCTTAAGCTGAAATGTCAAGGCTAATGTTCACCTTATATCTGTGGGCTCACCACAGCATGATCTACCCCCACTTTAGTATCTCAACCTCAGTCTTGCCCAAAACCTCCTGCAGCAGCCCTTCGCAGTGACTCTGTTTTCCACTAGATAATATTAAAAGCTATTGATTATGTTGTCTCAAAGGGGGGAAAAAAATACCCGCCAGGCGTATAGCAGAAGAACTCCCAATAGGGAGCTAATATCTCCCTGAGGGACCCCATTCACATACTGTCAAAAGCTGTGAAATGTGGCAGATAGGATACAGAGAGAGGAGCAGTGTTGGACAGGAAAATTGTAGAAAAATAGGGTTCATAGACAAAAAGGGAAGAGAAAAGATGTCACATGGGCTATTCTAAACTATACAAACATAATGGGTTTGTCAAAGTCTGACTGATTAAACAAAATGCACCTGAATACAATGCAGTGCTCCCGCAGCTATTTAACTTCGTCTGTGTGCTCAGTCGATTGTTCCTGTTTGCATCTCGCATCGATTTCTGAAAGCCAACGTGGAGTATCACAACTATTGAAAACAGTATAAGATTGCTCAGTTGGAAAATGACCACCAGCACTTTCATCTGCACTTGGAATTTCTTTATATCTGTTCTTTCTGTCAAACATCACAAAGAAAGACAATGTTTCAAAAGTTTGCTCTCTTAATAAATCAAAAAAATAACGTTTTGTACCTTTTAGTTTAAAGCTCAGCTGATCCTAATATAAAATGTTTATATTTTAAATTAAAGGAAGCGGGTGACACAGACATTTTCCAGTTCCAGTTCCACTCTTTGCACAGTTAGATAGCTCTTCTGTACACAACCTTTTAGATTGTTGAACTCAAAGTAAATCATTTGTCTAAAAGTAATGGTAAAGCCTGGTTTTCGTAGGGTCTTGTAGAGGTCTCCATCTAGTGCTCCCCTCTTTACAATTTCCCAAATCTTCCTCTGTGGGGTGACGGCTATATATTATCGTGAACTATCCGGATTGGTCACCAAAAAAATTGAAGTGGTACTGTCCATATTGTTCTTTTTTTCCAAGGCACATTATGCGTAAGGTGACCGCGTGTTGTTTATGTGCTGCACTTCCCCCTCGTGGGCTCAGATTTGCTGGTTGCTTGGAGACCAATGGTTTTTTATTCATGCTGCAGTTTGAAAAATGCCATTCACACACATTATAAATGTGTGTGAATGGCATTAATTAACGGCATTAATTATTAGAGCATTAATTAACACTCTAATGGCCATAAGACTAAAAGTTATGTAAATATTTACCCGTTATCACCCCCAAAGACGCATCCTAACTCACTGCACTTTCATCACTTCTCCACTTGGTGAAGACGCGCTGAGTTTCCTCCGTAGTGGTTAACCTTCCGGGAGTCCAATGGGGAGCCTAAGTCTCCTCCCCTTCCGGTCGGCCCGTTTGTCCCCAAACCAAAGAAATAATGAATGGAAGTCAATGGAGGGATAAAAGTTATTTTCTGGTCCGCTTTGTCTTACGTTCTGAATCACACATATGTTGTACTTCGATTTAAATGATGACTAACGATGTACATTTCGACTGTGTTTGTCCAGTGATTTGTGATTTATTTGATTGTAAAATTTCGCTATTAAAATGCCTACAAATCAGAAGTCGCATATATGACGTAATTTTGCTAATGGTAGTTAGCACTAGCTATAGCACGTGAAACATTCACGTAGAGCTTGTAGAGCTTCTTCTCCATGCTGGCTCTCACTCCACCGACTGCTTTACCCCCGACATAGCTGCTACTTTCCACATGGTCAGATTTATAGAGGTTTTTCTCCGTTTTTAATGGTACTTTCTTCATCCTGGAGGCTACAGCCCCTACTCTCCTTATTCTTCTGCAGTTGTAGTCCGCTAAGCGTTGTTATACAAAACCTAAAGTAACTTTTACCTCCAGTCAAAAATCAGCGTTTTCTCTGCATCAAAATTATTTTTTAAAATTCACCGACATCATATGTTCGATCCACGGCGCATTTCAAACTGGATCAGAATATAACTTTAATCGCTTAATTGACAATCATTAATTTTTTTGGGCATTTGGGGACCCATGGACTGGAAGTAGAAGGGTGCGACTAAGGCTCCCCATTAATAAAATGTAGTAATTATATACAATACCACAATAATAATTAGCATTATATATGCCTTTAAAAAACAAAATTCAGACATTTCATATTACATATTTTCAAGATTGCATTTTTTTTCTACGGCAACTTGACATTAAATACAGGCCATGATAAAGTGTGATGCATTTCATCAACATTAGTAGAATAAGGACATTTTAGCGACCTACTTCTGGACCTGCTACAGTTTTAATCAGTCTAACCCTGCGATACGATGTGTGCATGCAGCAGAGATCAGTGCATGTACGCCTCATAAATTACATTTATTACTGACAAACGAAAAACAGAATTCACAACATTCTAGCCTAGTAGTATTGAATTCTGTAACAGCCAAAGAACTGAAACCTATGCTGTCCCCCCACCCTTTTTTTGTGCCAAAGATCGGTCATGAATCCATGCGCATATTCTTTCTCTCTCTAGCCATTAGTAGCTGCAAACTCCTCATTATAAAAGTGCTACTTGCGCCTAATATCAATTGCTCATGCAATCTTAGTAAATCACCCGCAAATTAAGGACAACCCACTCGTGCATTTTTTAGCGACGCACGCAATTTTGTGGTCATTATCAGGAATCTTGATAAATCAGGCCTTATGTCTAAAATACCTGATAGTCACACGGTGCAAACCAGCTTTTAGTGTTTTAATGGAGAACAGGGAGAGAAATACTGTACAATTTTGCCACCAGAGGTTAGCACCAAGTGTTACACTAATACAATACACGTCAAATTGGGATGTGATATTCCTCCCAGATCTAAGCTCTAACTTTGAAACAAACTGAATGGACCATTAGCTGAGGCTTAATTCTCTCACACTGTTAGACAGATTTCCTCTTTGGACAATGACTAAACTGTAGCTAATTTGATCTTAATATAATCAGGCTGCTTTGAGTGCACGAAAGCAACTTTCTGTACTCTCTAATACGTGTGGTATGCAAAACAGTAGCTTGTACGTTCATTTACCATGAGCTCAGACTGGTTGTTGTTGGCAGTTGGACAACCAGGAATGACGAGAGAGAGCGCATAGTGAGTGGAATGACTCATAAAGGTGATGGAAAAGGTGCAAGACTACTTTTGGAGCCTAGAGTCCCTGGAGCAATCGTACTTATGTGTCTGTGTGTGTGTGTGTAAGAGAGAGATGTTTTGCTGTTGGTGGGGTGTAAATAAAAAGCAAGGCTAGAAGTGGATCGGGTGTGAAATTAAACCCCAGCCCAACAATGTGCCACCTTAAAAAGATGGGATAATTAAAAAATGCTCACATAGCCAGACCTTGATGGCAACCTTATTAGGAATGTGTGTGTGAGAGTGTGTGTTTCTGTAGAAAGACAAAAAACACTGGCCAATCCAAAAGAGAGTAGTGAAACACGCACCAGGCCGCTGAGTCATCTATATGCTCTATTAAATTCATCTATGATAAAAGTAGGTGCTGGATTATCTGCTTTAAATTGTCCCAGGCTGGTATAGGTCTCTGGGACATTCATATTAATAGTGAAAACTGACAGCTTATCTCAAGATTCAAGCTGTTTCTGCTTCAGGGCTCTCGCATAATGTGCCTATTTATCTTTCTAAGGCCCTGGCTGCACCGTTAATATGTGATGCAGTTATGGTCACAATGCGATGGGAGCAAAAATATATCCAAAGGAAAACGAACGGGCAAGTTCAGGAGGTAACAAATATATGTTTTATTACCTACAAAATGCCATTAATGGAGAAAGTAAAAAGAATGAAGGCTTGTTGTGAAGAATATTATGCTTAAACTGTTAACAATATTCTAAATATCACAAATAGTATCTTTAGTATGAACATAATCCCAAACGTTTTAATTAGATTTGGGGAAAGAAGCTGGAAAGAATCATGGTTCAACTAATGTCAAAGGCGCCCTTCTCCCCGTAAAGAGGACGTTCAGATTTGACACTTGGATAATATATTTTTATGTTCAGACCCACTGGAATAACATTGTCAGTCATGACAAAACTACCATTTGACATAATCTGTAACTGCTGCCCAAGAGTCTGATATCCTTTATAATGTAAGGAAACCCTCAGGGTGACATGTGATAGCACAGCCTCTTTTGCTCTGAATCTTAAAAAAAAAAAAAGCAATAGTGTGAGTGCAAAGCACTGAGAGAGCATCAAATGACTACTACATATTGCTGATAACAGTGTCAGGATGTGCTAAAATACAATGAATCCTTTAGTGCAGTAACATCATCTTACACAGTACATTATAGCAAAATGCCATAAATATTACATGATTAAATTTATTAGTGGAAGAAAATCCCTTGTGCAACTATAAAAATCCATCTGAGATTTTATTGTTATTTTCAATTTTTAATAAATTGAGTCTCTAGAAATATCTAACTTGTAACATCCAAGGTGAAAATTCCACAAATTTCCATCAACTTCAAAGTTTCTCTTCTCTCTGTTATTTTTTATGTAACATTCTGATTATCTGAGTACAACACATTAAACTAATCAGGCTTTATTTTCTGCATTGCGCAAATTTTCACTTTGTTGCCTTGCAGCAAGAAAGTCCGGGGTTCAAATCCAGGCCTTTTTTTTCTCGCCGGGCGCTCCAACGGCCCCCCCACAGTCTAAAATCTTATTAGTGTAACTGGTCTCAAAGTACCCTAAGAACAAGGTGTTTTGGTGCTCGTTTGTCTGTCCTTCCAGTCTCCGTGTTCAGCTTTTAATGGACTGGGAACTTGTCCAGGGTGTACCCAGTCTATTGCCCAAGGACTGCTGGAGATGGGTACCAGCCCTACCATTATCCTACAAAGATTTGCAGATTTAGACAACGGATAGATGACACAACAAAATAGCTATTCTATTTGGTTTCTAATTTAGAGGCAGGTTAGATTTGATATATTTCAAGCTGGACTTCGTTACTTATCACAAGAGTCTTTCAAGCACAATTTATAATCTTTGATGCCTTGATTTTGTTTCTAAAAACTGACGATGTAGCGTGGTAACTTGTAAAATAGATATAAAATATGTAATTTAAATATAAATCCTCAAATCTGAAAGGAGTGGAATAGAATATTTTTTTATTTATCCTTCAGACCACAAAATACAAATAAAGTTCGTAATCTATAACAGTTTTTATTTTTTTTTCATATTTATCCAGAACTGGATAATGATCATGGAAAATTCTTAACCCTTGGAGACTGTGTAGGAACCTTGTTTTTCTATATGCCAACCCCATCGTTTGGGAATAAAGCAAAAATAAAAGTATTTTCAATCCTACCATCATAAACATAAACACATTGCCTTTGGGAACTGTAACTGTGATTGTGCTAAAAAGTTACCGCGTAGTTTCCTCTCTGTGTATGCTTAGATTTAGTGAAATATTATGGAAGATAATGTGTTGTACAATTAACATAAGGAGGTCGTCCCCATTTGTGCCACCTCTGATTGCATGAAAAACAACTAACAAACCAGACGGTCTGTTAGAAGGAACAATCTGGAAAGTCATCAATGGTATCTGTAAAACAGTGAGCACTAAAAACCAGTAGGTAAAAAAAAATAATAAAATACTTGGATCAGACTCGCTTCCAATAGTGAATAAGCAAAAAGCTAGAAAAGATTTGTAACTTGTGATCAAACTGATAACTGGGAGTAGTCTCTTCTAAACTGTATTTGCACCAGGGGCGTAGCTATGGGTGGGTCTGCCTTGGTCTAGGCTAATAAAAACCTATATGATTATGTTTTATTTTTTAAGGGTTGGTCACCAGAAATTATAAATAACAATAAAATAAAATAAATAAATAAAATAAAATCAAACAATAAAATTTGAAGTGACATTCAGATCTTTGGATGTTTTGATGAACATGCCTTGCCATCTGTCCAGATAAATTAGCAAGCCCCAGACAAGGCACTTTGAGATTCCTTTTTGTAACCAAGTCTAAGATTGTAGTTTTAGAACATTTTTTTTATTGAAAATATTAGGATCCCTTGCTAAATATTCCAGACCAATCAATTAATCTCTTCGTTCATCATCTGTTGGGGTAGCAGCGTCAGAGCCAGGGACTTAAAACGGCTCAACAACCTGATAAAGAAGGCTGGTTCTGTTCTGGGGACGACTGTGGAACAACTGGAGATAATGATGCAAAGAAAGATTCTTCATAGAATTAAAAAGATTATGGAAAACCCTGAGCATCCTCTTCACAAGACTATCCTACAGCAACAGAGTATTTTCAGTCGGAGGCTTCTTTAGTTTCGCTGCAACACAGACTGCTACAGGAAATCCTTTCTCCCCACAGCCATCATGGTCTACAACAACTCCTTGAAAAATGAATTAGTTATGAGCTTCAACAACACTTAATTTCTCTCTGGGATCAATAAAGTATTTTTGAATTTGAATTGAATTTAAAATACAGTCCCATGCATTAAAAACAATTGAATGTGACATAAATGAATGTTATATTAAAAAAACCAAGTTGGTATAGGGAGTTTTCTTTGAAACAACTTACTACTACGTTTCCCATAGTTACTTGGCAAAAGCTGACCAATCGCTAGCTCACATAGTCCAGATAATCCTACTCGATTTAACTTCAGGTGCTGCTTTCGGTTAGCCAAACTGGCACGATGCAGCAACATGATTAACAGTTCCTACATGTATGATTGGACTGCAGGACAAGCTGTTCAGGAAATCAAAGCACTTTGTATCTGACAGCGCCCATATTGTTATTTTTACCATTTGTAGAGTTTCGCAATCAGCATAAGACTGTCGCTGATCTATGTGTTACAGGAAAACCTACACATAGTCTCAACGGTGAATGAAGCCTAATGAGGTTTAACTACCACCTTAAAATAACTATTGTTTATGTCAGAGCGCTAACAAGAGCTACCTGTGTTAGTCTACACCTTTAATGTTTGATTTGGCTTCAATGCTTTGTTCTAAGCTGTTTCTGTTTGGTTTCTGATGCATACAGACACATATCTGTTAAAGCAAAAATAGAACTTTCAAATAAACGTAGTTTTAATATCATGTTGCCCACCTTTTTTTTTTTTTTTTTTTTTTTTAAAAAAAAGCGATTTTTGGCTACGCCACTATTTTTTACTGTCTTTAAATATAAGTACAGAATGTTGCATATTTTTCCATAGTGTCTGTGAGATTTTTTTTATCATAGAAATTGTATATGAAGCACTCTGTGTGCAGCAGCTGTGATGCGCTGCAGCTTTTCTTTTTCATTTCTTTTTTTAACCCTGATAGATCATCTGTGTCTGTCTTAGGAGACAGTTTGGCTCTACTTGAAAGATTATAGCTGATACACAGTGTTCTTTACCTAACATCGGACTTTGCATGCCTTCAAACATAGATGGATTATTTCACAGTATGTGTGCGCATCATTCAGATTGATGTAGCTGTCTCCCGCTTGCCTGTGCGCACGTGTGGGAGGAGGGTCAGCGTGCACTCTGTGTGTCTTTTCAGCAGTTTTACATGTGTGCACTTTGGTTTCTGTCATGATTGTGATGGAGCCGACCCTTAAAAAAATCAATCTGTGTGAGTGACCAACCATGAGAGAGAACACAGAGGCAAAGACACATGCAGCACATGCGCACACAATGTGAAGGCCCTGTAAGCAATTGACAATAAGTGCACGAGAAGGACAATTGCAGAGACAGACATGTTCTGTTTTCACTTCTCTGCAGAATAAGTTGCCACTTATCTTGCTCATGTAATCGCTCTCTCGCCCTTTTTCAAACCTTCTCTTTTCTCTCCTGCTTTCCATCTCACTTCAGAACTCCTCCGCTCTCTCCGTCGTTTCTCTCTTGGTCCATCTCTCCTTCTCTTCTTTCATGCATTTATCTCTCCTTTCTTTCTCACTGCCTTTTAATTAAAATCCGTCCATATCAAGGGATTCAGTTTCAGTGTTGATTTAAATGGAGGGCCTGACATAAACGTAACATTACTGTCAGACCAAAGAAAATTTCATCAGCCCTGGTTAAATTTGCAGTGCTGGCTTCTTTCCAAGAGCCTTTTTTGTTCGGCAACCAATATCTATGCAATCACCTGTCTATCCTCTCACGCTATCCATTGAGACACCTTATTTCGCCCATAAAGTTTAGCATTAAGAGAGGGAGATTAACGTTTGAAAGCTGGCCAGTCTTGATGTTTTGAATGCAAAGGTGTAGTAATAAGATAAAAAGGTGAACAATCTGGTTAAACTTGCTAAATTAAAATACTGGATTTGATTTGTAAGCATCACGAAAAAGCTATTTATATTTTGCCAAACACCCATTTCTACAAACTTCAGCTAATCAAAAGAAGAGTTCAAAATGCACTGGGAAATTAAAAGTCATTGTTGCAAACACTGGCAGTGTATGTGTGTTTCCTGAAGGAACTTTGATCGTGTTGGCCACTCACTGTCATGATCCACAAGTCTTTGTGTTCCTTGGTTCTCACTTGGTTTTGTATTTGGGTAATTTTGATTGTTGTCCCGTACATAGTTCGTTCCTTTGTGTTGAGTTTCTTAGTACAGTTAGTATTCTTAAGAATCCTTTGTTGGTGTTAGTCTGAACCTTTTAGTTGTTAGGATAATTTTCTGTTCCTTTTATTCCCTATGTGTTCATTGCTTTGTTTATTAGTCTGGATTCTCTTCATTAGTCATACCTGGCTCTTATCCTCCCACTTACTTTTGCAGTTTTTAAAAGTCAGCAAGTAATATTTATATTTATATATTTTTTTACCTCTGAGAGTATCTTGATTTACCATTGTTCATTTAATGTATTACTTTTGTGTCTGTTCTCTGTTTCTGTAAGACTTAACCATATCATTTATCATTACAACATCGTTGTGGAACAATAGGTTTGTTTTGGCTGTGAATTACTATAAATCATTGCTTATGGCAATTATTGATAAAATTACTGATTCGGGATGAATTTACCAAGTTAGGGGCACCATCCTGGTTGTCCACGAAATAACAACCACGAAATGGTCTTGTTTGGGAATGCAGCCTAAACTGGGTGGTAAACTTCATCTAAGGCTAACTACCGGCACGATGTTTGTCTCACGTTACTGATTTTTCTAAATTCCCACAGTGAACTGGCACAAACTGAAAATAGAAACTGGAAGGATTTTTTTAATCACAGAAACCGACTCAGATGGCATTCTTTCATGCCATAGAATTTTGAAAAATTGATACAAAAACACCAGTAAATGAGACCTTTGAGAACTGTGATTTGATTAAGTGGGTGATTAACAAGCTTTCACAGCACTTAAAGGCACACTAGGGAGGTAATGCAATCATTTGAATCAGATGTGTTGGGGCAGGGACATGTCTAAATCATGAAGACCAGCAGACCCTGAGGACCAGGGTTGAGAAGCACTGTCTCCAGAGATTGCTTTCTACCCCTGTTACACTATTACTGGTCAGCCTTGCAGTTTATCAGCACATGGGAAGACATGCTGACTTAGGAAAATAACTCTCCATTATCACCTTCCTTCAGGATTTATGTTTCACAAGATATGCTTTATTTTCTCACATTTAGACAAAAAAAGGTATTTTTCTGATTTGCTAACAGCATGCCAAGATAAGTTATAGCTGTAGACATTTTGTATATGAGTTCTTTTTTTTTTGGTATAACCATGCATCCTTTCAAGCTTTCTAATGATGAGGAACAGTCATTAGAAATGTTTCAAGAGATATTTAAGATGCGTTCTTTAAATTTACCTTTCTGACAACGTGAGGCAGTTTCAGTGCTGTAAAAGGTATTTCACATCACAGATTTAATCCGTTTTAACTTTCGTCACACTCAAATTTTTCACATCCTCAAGGGAATCTGAAAATCAGCTGAGTTAGTAGAAAAAGCTGTTTAGTTTTTGAATGATGTTTTAACTTATTAACAACCTGACCCCAAGTGAAAAACAACAGCAAAAAATCCTGCGTTTGTCAGTATTCAAGTATTTGAAATCTCGACTGGATTAAAATCCAGACTAGGTGAATCTAGAATCCTCTCTTTTTTTTCTTCTTTCTTTTTAACCACCATTAAGAGGTGGACTTGTTAGTCCTGCTGCATAACTTAAGCACACTTGAGCTTAAGATCTTAAATCAGTAGATTTTCTTCTAAAGAAGAAAAAGTTATGGTTCCCTCAAAACAGTCATTTTTCCAGTTTTTGAAGCAGCAAAGCGGCCCAAGATTATCACACGACTACCACCATTTTAGGCTGGTACAGTATGATTTTCTGAGTCTATAGTGGTGGTAGTTTTTGAAAATGTTCGAGTCATTTTTGTAGTCTTGCCACCTATGGGGAAGATTCACCACTGTTTTAATATTCCTTAAGTCAATATTTACTGGATTCCTAACTTCCTGCCTTCTCAAGGTTGGGGAAGAGGTCCCTCTCTAAGTGGAGGAGTTTAAGTATCCTGGTGTCTTGTGGGAAAAAATGGAGCGGGAGATTGATAGATGGACTGCTACCATGTCTGCAGTTATGCGGGCGCTCTACCAGTCAGTCGTGTTGCAGAGAGAGGTGAGCTGAAGGGGGAAGCAGGTTAAGATGCCTGCTGGAAACCTCCCTGCTGAGGTGTTCCAGGCACAACCCAAAGGGACGAGACCAAGAGGAAGAACCAGGACACGGTGGAGAGACTATGTTTCTCTGTTGGCCTGTGAATGCCTTGGCATTCTTCCTGAGGATGGAGGGATGGACGGACGGACGGATGCTTTAATCAGGCAAGGCTAACTCAGGTTAATTTGGCCTAATATAGAAATTCCCTCGACGATCAGAAACTTTTGTTAGAAAAAAAAACAAGGAAGGAAGTCCATCTCAATATTCAATAGCAGTAAAAGTCAGTAGTATCAGTCAGGCTCATACACAGACAGACCTGTATACACCCTTTCTGACGCTCTCACACAGAGATACCCGCAGAGTCTACCACCTTGCTGTGAGGAATGAGATGCCTCCCCTCCCTAAGAGTGTTAAAACCCCCTCTGCTCCTCACCCTAACCATCCTCTTTCTACAGTGAGCTCACTCTCCGTGGTGATGGAAGCCTGTGATTGGGTCTACATAAATCAAGATGTTACCACCGGCACTATAAAGATACTTTTTAATTAAAACTGTGAATCAGTCTGGCCTGATTATGAATTGTATTCCGACGCCACTGAATAAAATATATACAGTGCTCACTTCTTCTTCCACTCCTCTCCCTCTTCCTCTCTCTGTCTCACTTAGCCTGCTCCTCCCATCCCTCTATCTCAGCTTCTCTCTCTTGTTGCTTGCAAATCAATTCTCAACAATAAATTGAGAATGTCCGAGGCGATCCTCGTCCACGCGCAGCAACTCAGGGCCGACAGCATTGTGAAATAGTTCAGGAGCTTAGCGGTTGCATAAATATAATAACTTGATATGGAGGGCCTGGCGCCACTGGGGTCAACACCATTATATCACATGAAACAGCCAGGAGGGCAGAAAACGCACTGAAGGCAGCTATAAGGGCAGAACCTTGTCTTGCATCTCTTACAGCTGCTTTAATTGTGTTGCTGCAACTGAAATATGTTGTTTTGGGTCCTATCAAAGACGGAACAGTTAGCGGTGTGATCATCACAATGGAGATGTTGCCCTCTGGCAATGCAAGATGAGAAGTAAATGCATACCATGTCTTCTGTTTTTCTTCTCTTCATGCAGATTTAGAAGGCAGCAAAAGCTGCTCTTTTTACTGTCAAAGGGGCAAAGATAATGGCAGAACTATGCTGTTTAGTACAATAAAGAGCTCTCAAATTTGTGTACAAAATGGGTACTCTCAAGAACTCCTCTCACAGGTACATCTAGGTTTACATTCAACGGCACCTTTCCTTCAACGAGCCCCTTGACTAAGTTATGACCTTTGAACGTCTTGCATATACAACTGACATCATAGACAGCAGGACGAGCAGAGCCGAGCCGAACCGGAGAATAAATCGTCTCAGCAGAGCACAGCAGCTGAAGCCGCAGCGTCCCTTACCTTTACATCAGCCGGGGCGAGTGCTGGGAGCGAGAGCTAACAGGAATTCAATCTCACAGCCTCGCACAAACAAACTCATGAATGATAATGGGTTGCTAATTGAAGGTACTGGAGCAATTCACCCTGCTGACTGTTTCTCTGCCAATGGAGTCCTTTGGGTAGCCATGGCAACAGGCACAGAGAGACTCTGGAGGTCTGACCTGAGCTGGCATCAGATCATCGTTTACACATGCTCCCTTTATTTACTGCCACCGCTTGGGTTTATTTGCAAATATGGATAAGTAAACACTTTGCATTTGGTGCATGAGTAACTGAGAAATTAGATGGTCACCACTACAGAGTACATGTTACCTAGTCAGGGTTAGGTTTTAAAAATCCCTTATCTTTTTTTATAGCCTTATTTAACCCCTACATTGACTGAATTTATTTGCATTTGTATAAAAAAATCAGTTTTTGCTGTCAAGCAAATGCTATTAATTCAAGGTTGTTTATTTAAATACATGCACAAACGATAGCTATTGGTTTAGGTCAATTAGTTACATTACGTATAATTGGATATAATAGCAATTACCCACATTTTCCTGTTCCAGTTATGTATATTATTTTATCGATGCTGCTACAGATAAACAGGATGTTAAAAATAGAAACACTGTTACTATCAAATACAGCCGTAAAAATCAGCCGTAAAAATCCCAATCAAACAACTTTCACATCTGATCGTTATGTGGCAGTAAAGTGCTCACAATATTTTCCTTGGTATCTATGAAACAGGGCTCCAAAGCATTTCAGTTGGTAGTACTTGTGCCTTACAGCAAGACGGTCCTGGGTTCGAAACTAATCCATGGGGTCTTTCTGCACGCGGTTGCATCAAGAAATTGTTGGATATTAAACTGGTACTTGACAAAGGAAAGGCTGAGGACATCTGTTCTAAATGTGAAGCAGTACCAACTAACCCAGCCTGAGTGGCAAGGCAACTAGTTCTGTTTGGAAACTGTTTGGAACCAACTAAGCACTGGCTCCGTTATCAGTACTAAACCAGTACTAGATTTTTTTTTTGCTGGAAAATCCCTATAAAACAGTCTAGAAGCTATGGGTTTATACAAATAATGCTAGCATTGCAGGAACATTGGAATGAAAATAGCATGCCGTGTTTGTTGGTGTCTTACTTTGGATACGCTTGCTAGTGCGGTAATCTAACCAAGTCCCTTAGTAACTGAGTCAATGTTCACCTGTCTTTCAGCCTTACTTAACCTCAGGCCTTACTGAACAATGTCTGAAAGAGTGTTTATTTAACTAATCAAATTCCCACAAGTCAAGACCAGGCTGCTATGCAAAATCCTCTGTAATCAACAGCTAGCTGCATTTCTGTCTTCTCCGAGCACCAGTAGTACACCATGAATACATAGGGGATTGGAATACCTATTTCAAGATCACTGAGCAACCTGTTCATCTAGCAGAGCTGCTCCAACCCCTGAATGATGGATTTGTACACCACAGTCTTACCCAAAGTTTCTAGACTTTGGAACTGCATTAACTCAATACAGTTAACATGCAAAATGAAGAGTGACTCACTGCTGATGTGATTTTGACTTTGACTGCCAAAAGGTTTTTCTGAAACCTTGCCTGCCTCCTTGATGTTGGACCTTTTTTTGTTAGATGTTTCCATCATATTCAATAATAAAGTATTATTACATTTTAAAGGCTTTTACTGAGAAATGCAACAAATGTATACAATTTGTCAATATTCAGACTGTTGAGCATTCTATTTCCTTTACATAGGCTTATTGTATATCAACTTTAAGCATAAATTCTGATTGTTTCATTCATCCACTCAATCATATTTTTCCTGTTTACACTTTTTCCATTGGTCATCCTGCTCCATTGGGCTGGGAAAACATTTTTAATCACTCAATTTAGTCAATGATCCATTGGTATAGTTGATCTGGGCAGTGGTTTTAATGATTTTATTTTTATTCATGGTACTGTTGTGAGTGAGCCACCTCCCCTCGATGAGGCAACATCACAGATAGATGGTCTCAGGAAACTTCTAGTTGGCAGGACTCACCACAAGCTTTTTTAGCTGTCCCAAAAATTCTGAAAGGAGCTTCTTTGAAGAAAAGAACCTTATTCTGTTCTTCTGGAGCCCAGTTCTATTAGCAACACTTACTTCCATGCTTCCTGCAGAACATCAGTCCGTCTTTTATCCTTTGCTTTGAGTCTCTTGGTCTTTTTTTGCTGCTGCCCTTCTTGAAACCATTCCATTGTCCAAAGTCTTCACCTGTATGCTCCCATTTCTGAGCAAGCTTGGCACTGGTGGCAAGTCAATCCCAAACAAGTCAGTTCCCTCTTTAGGGCGTAATCCTGGCACATTCTGGGCCTTCCTAGACACCCTTAGCCTTCTTCCCACCAACCGAAACTCTCTCTTTAAAGTTCTCGAAGATTACACAACAACTGAATTTGAGTACAATATCAATAGCCGCAATATATTTGCTAGTGAAGCTATTTTGATGAAAATTATGAATGACAGCACATGTTTTCATGTATGGTAACTACTGTTGACAAACGAAGAATGATTTTAAGTGGCAGTCCTTTTTAAAGCAATAATTCTGCTACTCTGCTTCAATCAAAATGACAGCGATATCGGCTGCCCTGTCCTGGTTAGCAGTTTCCCCTGAGATCTTTGAAATGATGCCAGCGGGTCAATTTGCTGCAGGGCTAAACACAGTGCATACAAGTTTTCCATGATGCAGTCATTTTTTATTTATTTTTCAGTAATTGCATTTCATCTGCTTTGTTGTTGCAGCAATTGGGACTCAATGCAAGTAGTATCGCATCATAAAAGATGAAAATTTGCTAAAAACCTGTCTCAAAACCTTTGGCCACTACGTCATATGCACTGACTAGGCAGTGTTTTTATCCTAGAAAACCTGTTCATGACAAGTAACAGGTTTCTCACGTAATAGATTGAGTATTTTTTTCCATGGTGAGCTGATAAAATGTCAAGTAATGGACTATAGGATAGCGGTGGAGCCGAACCCAAATACGGTATACGGAAAGGGAAAAACAACACAGCTGCTGCTCCACACAGCAACAGAAGAGCTCGGCTAAGTGAAAAAAATACTTAATTGCAGGACTATTTTTATTGAATAGATTTTTTTACCTTGATTGGGCTCCAGAGGCAGTTCATAACTTTCGGGAAGCGTAGTTTGATCAGGAGATTATTCCATTACGCAGCATTAGTATTAACTCTGCAGTCGGCTGCTCTCGTGTTCGCTCTGTGCTCTGTTTATGTAGTTCTGTTAGGTCGGTAATTTAGACAATAAACTGTTGATAGAGTTAGCATTCGGTTAAAAAGGTTAAAACAAGCCTTGTGTATTTGTGTCAAATCGTGTGGACTTGTGGGAGTTATTTTGGTTTGTTTAAGTCACTCTGTCTTTTGCAGACAGCAGAGGCAGGGATATCAAACATCTGTCAACAGCTGATGCATAATCACGTGCACCTAAAGCATCCTCTCCTGGTCTGACAACCCCACACAAGCATCAATCACTCCACAACCACTAAATCATCATCAGAGCCATGTTTTGCCCCTGTTGGATGAAGTAATGGCGGCTGTGCTCATTGTTCTTTTCAGTGAGGTTTCTTGTTACTTGTTCATTGCTCGATTTAAAAAAACATAAACTAATATTGCATATCCATAATTATTAGAATGGATAATTAAATATAACATGAAGTAGAAGTGTATCGCGGAAAAAAAGGATTTTTACGGCTATTTGGAATTTTCCTGGAATACAAATACCCCCCCCTCAACAAATACAAATACAGGTACAAATACCGGCTGCTTTGTACACCCCTACTACATGACATCATCAAGGTATCATAAACACAGCAGGTGATATTCCCCCTATACCAGTAGTGGATTAGAAAAGCTGTCTTATCTTTGTGGAGACTGTTCTTACTCTGATGCCACCCACCTCATGTAGTTGCTCACCTGTGTCATTGTGTTTGTTCCTGTCTGCTTCTATTCCTGCCAGATGTCTGCCGGTTAGCCGGCCAGTCTGACTAACTGTCTCTTTATGAATCTCAACGGCTGCTGCCTGTCGAACTGGCAGAGCTGGCTGTCCGCGTGCGCATCTATGTTGTGCTGCTGTCTCGGGGGTGCACATCTCTCTCGGGCTAAGCGTTGGATGGCATTAAATCCAGGGGACATCCGTTGGAGAGACACTCTTAGATGTCATTATCCCTGTGGGGAGTCTCATCATCATCCTCCAGCAGAGCAACGCTTGACACAGCGGCCTGGGAAGGCTGCAAGAGACAGAAAGAGAGAGAGACAGACAGAGTCATGACAGCTATTGGTTGACAAGAAAATTGTGATGATCAAGTGGAAAAAGAAAAGAAGAGAAATGACACAAAAAAATGTTTGCAGATGAAGGTAGCTTCTGTATGTGTCAGTACGAGTGGATGTGTGGTAGGTTATTTTTATAGAAAAAACAAACAAGGGAGATAGCTGTGCTGATGTTGAAGATGGTGAAACCTTAACCCTTCTGCGGCTTCTAATCAGAGCAAGTCGTCTCCAAGAATACCTAGAGTTAATTAAAAAATATGTAAAATTAGCAGCAGAGCCGATAGCTGAAAATGAAAGTCATCAGTCAATATCCAGAACAGGGTGGTAACGAGGACACAGCTTATTCTCTGTGTTTTCTAAGGCTGATATGAATTAGAGGGTCTATAAAAGATTAAAGGCGGGCAAATTTACGTAACCTTTTTTTTCTGTTTAATGTATTCACAGGCTTCCCTGAAATTGCACCGTCAGTTAACTAATTAGTGTTTTTAAAAAAAAGATAAGGGGTAAAAAAAAAATCGACCTATTTCAATTTCTTTTATGCTAAATGTATTTTTGCTGCATTGATAACATGCGTTCTTGATGGTAGAGATGTTATCCAGAAGTGGATTTGATTGTTCCTTGGATTTTTCATGAAGCTGCTCTTATCTTGCCACTTGATACAAAGTGTTTTTAAATAACGAGCATTTTCTCCCACATCTTTGAATTCTCAATTATTTTTCCTTGGAGGTCAGTAAATAGACAGAAAGTGAGTTTTTGGACTTGATTAGTGAACACTTTGCTGGTTCTGACTGGTCTGGAATTGACAAACTGTTGCACAAACCCTATCATCTGTAGCTGCCATTTTTACGTCCATAAACAGAGCGTCTTGTGTGTGAGGCCTCGTCTTCTACTGCCCATACATTCAACAAACTGTTCACACTGGAGTGTGCTTACTTTTGCATTTCAGTTATAGTGTGAACAACTGCACAGACAAAAAAATAAATAGGATATAATAAAAAAATTGGAATTGAGCATTCAGACCTGCAGTGTTTATGTAGCCTTAGTGGCGATCAGAAAGCACTAAAGAAAGGTGTGTGAGAAAGGAAGGGTTAGCCAGTCAATAAATGTAGTCTCACAGTGCCTACATTTAGTTTTTTATACCAGTTTCCAAAAATGCAGTAATAAAAACAATGGTGGTGAAGGCTTCTTTAGAGTTGTTTTATTTAATTTAGGGCTGTCAGCCAAAAACAACAAGCAGTCTTTGTTGTCCAACTCTGCCAACACAGGGCAACTTGAGAACTCAATTTCTTCTTAATTACCAAAAAGAGTCTCAATCATAGACTCGTTCACACCTAGCCTTGATATACTGAGCGCTACAGGGGACATGGAGAAAAAAATTGACTTACTTTTGTGAGATCTTAACTTTTATAATAGAATCCTAATTTTTCTAGTTATTATCTTTTCTCAATTTCCTGCAAGGTTCAGTACAAGCAGGTAGAGTTGTGTTCAGACAGAGTTAAATACTGGTTTGAACACATATTGAATACTATTTTTTTTAGATCTGGATTGGCATGGCACACTCTGAAGAAGAAGAAGAAAATGGAAGGACCACTCATCAGCATGTTATGATCCTTTGAAACAGCAACTTCACCTGGAGGATCTTTAGTTTAAAATAAAATATTATTAAATCAGAGTTGAAGGCAACACTTGATCTAAAACAATTTAACTGGTGTCCAAAATGTTTTAAAAATATTATTTTTTTTTTGTTAGAAAGTTTACTTGGTCGAATCATCCTAAATAAAACATGATATTCTTTTACAAGTAGGAATTTGATTCTGTTGTTAGCAGTGTTGTTTTATGGGCAAAAATCTTCAGTGTCTATCCGAAAAGATCAAACTTTTTATTTGAACATGACTTTTTCTGTTTCATCTAATGACTAAATTAGTCTTATTAAAGCTTGTATCCGAAATAATTATTCTTAATTGTGAACCGATGATTGTTAAACTCTGGAGGGTAATGTAGTTCAAGTGACAGAATGTATCTAAGATGTTACAAAAGCACAAGCAGACCTGTTGATTTTCTCTTTATTACTCAGCTGACTCCCCAGTCTCTGATGTGGCTTTATTTTTATTTAAATATAAAGTGGGTAACTGTAATCGGATCACTCTGGACAGATTTAAATAGCAGGTTTCAATAGTCATTCAGCTAAACATACACTAATTTCAGTCAGGACAGATCCTGATGTTGTGTTTGAATATGAATTACACCATGTCAGAAATCAGTGCGCTCTATTGGAAAAAGAAAATAATTACTGTTTGTCTACTTAATTTCCCTCTGGGATCAATAAAGTATTTTTGAATTGAATTTGAATTTGGTGCTAATTACTATTAGAAATTCAATCAGACAATATATTTTTCCATATCTTACGAAACCCAATACAAAGGATCAGGTTCATCATTAGACACCTTACCCTGTGTGCCACTGGTTTAATGGCATCCAATGACATCTGCAAAAATACAGCCTGTGGTAGAACCCCAGTGCTGGTACTGTTGAAGCTCAGTGCAGGATTTGACACTGTTGACTATAACATACAATTAAAAACACTGCAGCATTGGGTTGGACTCTCTTGTACAGTACTTGGCTGTTTTCAGTTTTACCAAAAATCGGGGACTATAGGTGTCAATAGGCAACTTTTGATTGGAACAGACATAAATCACATGTGGGGTGCCCCAGGGCTCCATCATGGGGCCTTTCTTATTTAATATCTACATGCTCGAGATAGCTCAGAGTTAAAAAAAAGTAATAACATTAGTTTCCATAACTATGCAGATGATACTCAACTTTACATAACAATGTCACCAGGTGTCCCTGAAACCATCCAAAAGATAAGCAAATACTTTGACGAAATCAATGGATGGATGTTCGTAATTTTCTTCAGCTGAACAGAAACAAAACAGAAGCAATTCTTTTTAGATCCAAATTGGAAGAGTTATTACACATCCTCAGTTAATACAGCTAGTACTGATCAGGGCCGAAATCTAGGTGTAGTAATGGAGTCAGACCTGAACCTCAAGAGTCACAAAGAACAAATAACAAGGTCAGCCTTCTATCACCTAAAGAACATTTCAAGGATTAAAGAACTAATGTTACAGTAGGGCCTCATACATGTGTTTATCTTTAGTCGGATTGATTACTGCAATAGTGTCCTCACAGGTCCTCCTGATAGTCAATTAGATAGCTGCAGCTGAACACTGCTGCTCACTAGATACAAGGAAGTCCAGCCCATCTCCCCAGTTTTAAATGAAGAAAGCCAATTTGCCTTTTGTTTAGAGCTGCCTTTGATTAATTTATTAATAATAGCTGAGTTGTCATAACGGTATTATGTCTTCATTTTCTTTATGTATTGGATGTTGTGTTTTCTGTTCCTATTTGTTGTTTTATCACTGTTTTGATTTTTTTCTCTAAATACCGAAAACACCTTGAATTGCTGTGTTGCTGAAAGTGTACTATACAACTAAATTTGCCTTGCTTTGCCTTGCCTTACAATTCACCAGAAGAGTTTAGTTTATAGTTTAATCCACATTGAGTATGCTTTCAGCCATATTGTATACTGGACCCCGGGTTGCTTAACGAGATCTGACTTTTTCAGTTGGAGTTCTGAACTTTGAGGGCATTCTTTTTGTTTTCAGACTGGGAAGTCTGAAAGTCTGACCTCGGTGTACAAAGACACAGAACAATAACACCAGGCCCGAACAATAACATAGACACAAAGGGTTCAATTATAAAGCATACACTTTTACATTCAGGACTCATAATAGTCTAGACTTATTTTAGCCTAGTTTATACTTCTCCAGACATATTGACGGAGATGTTTTTCGTTTATAGTACTCTGTTTCTTTCTCACTGTTCTCCATAGATTTTTCAGCGTTGCAAAGCAATTCTTGACCAGGACTGTAGGGATTGCTAACTTTTCCTTGCGGCTAAAGTCTACTGTCTGCCTACTATCGCAGCGTTGTTTCAGTTTTTTTCTTCAGCCTGTGAACGTATTCCCACCTCAAGGAGCAATGGATGCTAGAAATTAAGTTTTGATTAAGCTGTAAAGCTTTTTAGGTGAAGTGCAGCTCATATAATACTCTAAAAACACATGGAAACAAACACAGAAGTCTTTTTTATGTTTTCCTACACCTTCTAGTGTTCACAATCGCCAAAAGGCTGTTGCTGAACTGACCAATCACAGGAATACGCTCTCCGTTGACGGAGACGGAGTGTTAGAAAGTGGACCTCAACTCTGTCCGTCGTTGCGTAGGAGACGGAGAGCCCTTGTGTCGATGGATAATGGCGCTGCGTCAATCCGTCTCAGTCAAAACGGAATAGCATAAACTAGGCTTTAATCGGACAGAGTCACAATCAGAAAGTAAAAAGGCTGCAAAACAAGACACACTTCGCTTTGAAAAGAAATATTGTGAAATTATGCTGTTGCAAGAGCTTGTGGGACAAGATCTACTTACACCCGTAGATAAAATACAGATTTTCATGTAATACGGTAAATATCGAGCTTGGAGCCACAGTATCATTTGCTTTGAAACAAATCTGTCCAAAAACAAATCAACTTGGAAATATTTCCTGGAAAACAGTGGCAAGGAAAATAGTTTCTTTTTGTATCATTTGAGTACACACATAAACACAGTTAGCCTCAGAGAGAGAGAGAGAAAACACTTGCACACCTACTAATCCAAAAAGGCAGCATATCCTGGTGCCAAAAATAACAGCTTGGAATGAGATGGAGGGAGGAGGACAGATTATTGTGGGTCTAATCTGTGAAAAAGATGACAATAACACACATTAAAAGTGATTACAGGACTGTTATTGGCGGGCTGGGGGGTTAGAGGGGGATTTCAATGCACTAGGCTCTTTTCTGTCCCAAGCCTTACCTCTCAACAGACTGCTGCATGACTCCACATTTAGAGACATAAAAGCATCTGAAGTGATGGACTGTGAGAGATAAAAAGGAAAGGAAGCTAAGAAAGGAGGAGAAGAAGAACAGAGTCAAGGGATTTTGGCAGCGAAGCCACAAGTCATGGAGAGGATTAAGCGTCCCTTCTGTGTAGTAGAGGAGGTGTAAATAGAAAAATATGTCACGGAGTGAGATTCCAGAGACCTGCGTCTTATCTCTCTCAGTGTTGTCAAAACACATTTTTTGGTCTCACCTATCTCAGTGTCTTTGTGTCAGTACGATACTCGATACTCAAAAGTAAACAGCTAATAGTAGACAGGACCGTTAGCATCAACCGCACATGCCCACATGGAAAGCAAACTAATTCGAGCACACATTACAAATCTACTTTCACAATGGTATAGCCCCAGGCCTGATGGACCCAGTAAGAACCAGTAAGTTGATCTTACATCATTCATCTGTCTGACTCTCTCAGTTGCAGAACCAGCCACATAATCATCAAACAGCTGCGGGCGATTGTACCCGTTCAACAGCTGCTGCCGCTTCACAAACTGATGACAAAATGGCTCACATTGTGACTGTCTCTGCCCAGTAAATTAGCCGAGGGAGTATGGGTCCCCGGCGATGCCGTGTTCTTCCTAACACAATGTGCTATTTCCTTTAGGAGCCTCTTCAGCCATTCTTATGGGGTGGCTCACACATCTTTGCGGC
Source organism: Apricaphanius iberus (assembly GCA_028564705.1). Lineage (NCBI taxonomy): Eukaryota > Metazoa > Chordata > Actinopteri > Cyprinodontiformes > Aphaniidae > Apricaphanius > Apricaphanius iberus. The sequence continues at coordinate 467,303 of JAPXFQ010001656.1, forward strand.
CTCAGATGTGCCAAAATGTGGCTCCTTGGATTTCAGCTAGCATATATCTACATTATAGTTAATCTATGGGGATCGATATTTAATATCAAAGTGGCCCTCTTACTAAATTTCATTCAAGACCCGACGACGCGAGATGAATACCTCCCCGAGCAACTAAAATCTCATCAAAGAACAGCCCGTAACTTTAACAGCTGTCGATGTCAAAGCACATGCAATCAGAAGATATTAAACAGGTGCCTGTATGATAGACACAGAAAGAGAATAGAACAGCAAAAGATGAGAAAAAGAAAATCGAAATACAACCATTTATAAAACAGAATATCAGACAGAGACAATTATTGATACATTGATATACAACAGTGTGAACAAATCAGGCAACAAGACAAGAAAAAAATATTTTACAGACAGTTTTAAGAAAAAGCGGCTGGAAAACAATTAGGACAGATAAGATGGATCAAATTCAATGTGGACAAAATTGTGTTATGTTTTAGTCTGAGACATTTTCTAGGTAGACGTAATTTACTGTTTGGTATCATCCTTGCTTTTTTAGATTTTGTTTACATGAAAGATTATGCAGAAAGAAACACAACATAACCCACCTTTGAGAAGGAGAAACTCCACGTAAAGCACAGCAGGATTTGAGTACTGAGAAAGTGTATTTTAAGTTTTGACTGTTTAAAAAGGTTTCTCTTATTTTATCTAAACAGTGCCCTGTAGTTTAAAAGCTCACAGATAACGTTCTGATGAAAATAGACCAGACATAAAATAGTGTTTTAACGTATTGCAATTTATACAACAGTTAGTTCCAGTAATTCGAACGGACGAGATACATTCTATGAGTGCTAATATTACAGTACAACAGCATTGGGACTTTTTATAGACAATATCACTCCTCTGTACAGGCATTAATGGTGCATTCACACCGCCAAAAATGTCAAAGCCCAGAATGGCAAGATTACGTGTTAATTTGATGGTTGAGGCTGTCAGAATCTCTGCTGTGTTTTGTGTGCTTTGGCCGTGGCAATTTTTCAAAGTTCCAAGCTTCAAAGTGGCAAAAGCAGAGCCGGTCTAGGAGAGCCTTGCCACTCTCTATTTAGCCCCATTGTAACGAAAGTTGGTTGCAGTTCCACCATAGTTCCACTGGGGGCCATCGCCATGAGTGGGAGATGAATGGGAGTCCATAGAGCTAGACGCTAAATTTGTCTCTTCTGTTGAGAAATCTCAGATTTCTCACAGCAATCTCAGATTGTAGGTTTTGCAAGTTCAATATGGGTTATAGGAGGAAAGTTGAATGAACGAGTACGTATTCTTTTTGTTTTCTTACAGGTTGAGTTGTTGTTGCCCATAACTCGCCAGCATTTTGCTAATGACCGCTGATTGGTCAGTGAAGGACTGATTACGACCATTGGTACCGCTTGGTGACCAGAATGTTAAGGCAGACTTTTTCGCCCAAGTTTTTTTTTTTTAACCTAACAACGTTTTTTGGGTTGCTAGGACTTTTATCTGCCTATGGTTATGTATTTACGGTGAAATTTAAAAGGAAAAATGAGGATTGCCGAAAAGCAGTATCTCTGGTCGTATGATGTGTATGACGTCATTGACAGTTGAAAGTACTTTTTAAAGCAAATAAGTGACACAAAAAATCTAACACCCAGCAATGTGTAATTTCTTTGCATCTTCTTTCTAATACAATATTGAAATTATTAGACAAAAAATTATATCCTCAGAAAAATTGATTTTGAGGGGTATAGCTCCATAGACCTCCTTTCATTCTGCACTCGTCATGAGAGAGCCCCCATATGGAACCAGAGTGGAACTGTAACCAGTTCAGAATCCGGAAGTACCAAGAGAGTGGGAGTTCTTTCTTAATTAGAAATTCTCTGGCAGAAGCCAGCAACGCAGAAGCTAAGCTACCTGAACTTTCACCTCCATCCCCTGAGCGTCAATCAATCAGAGCATCTTCCTGCAGTGACGTAGCCTGACGTCGACGTTGTCTAGCCAGCCACGATCCACCATTAAAACATCTGGCAGAGAAATGAACGATTACATGTCTTGCTAGCTGCAGCAAAAAGTATAGGCTTCAAACTATATACGTTAATATGTCTATGGCTTCAAACTAGAACATTTGTGAGCATTTTTTGACAGCGACAAAGCTTGTGGTGTGAATGTACCATAATTTTTGTTTTTGAAATGTGTGCGTATGGGAAATGCATGTGTTGCCAGGCAACAGGCTTCTCTCCATTCCAGTTGGAACTATTTGTGTTAGGGGAGCTAAAAAAAATGGTGGTGCTTGTTTGATGATTGTCCGCTGGTATCTAAAGTGTTTTTAACTATCATTATTAAGTTCTATTAAGTCTGGCCAAATCACTATGGATCACAATATTGGAATCATAGATTCCCCTGGGTTTGTTCATTGGGAAGAACCAAGACATCTAACAAACATTTAATTAAAAACCAGCTGCAGCACCTGTAGATGTTGTTACAAGGTTAGACAGGTGTTGGAAAAAAACTGACGTCCTCTGAAAACTAAAAATGTTATAAATGTTCATAAATGTTGCCAGTTTGCAGGAAGGCCAAAAATCTTTGTGGGACCTCACGTTTACTGCCATTACCTCAAAAAAGAACAGGCTGTGAGTAAAGACAAAATGGTACATACTTGTCTAACATCAGCTTAGAAAGCAATGCTTTGTCTTGTTTATTGCACAGAATCCTATACTGAGGGTATTAAGGAGTGGACTGTAGGTTCATAAAACCCTCTCCTCAGAGAGAAAAACTGACCACGTGGGGCTCGTATGCACGTTTAAGATGAGATGCCCACATGCTGCTAACTGTCTTGTTAAAATGCGGTTTTTAAAACAGTTGGATATTTACAGGTTTTTATCCTTTGTTCCTTTTTATATTGAGCACAACTTTGACCGCAGGCCAGAATGACTTTAAAACCTCTTTTTCTTATCAGTTCATTATAGAGTGCCACTTCATGCTGTCTTGTAATTGAAGAGGGCTGCATCATTTGTCAAAGGGCTGGCATTATGTGGCAACTATCACACCAGTCTCACTACCATCAGTAAATAGTTTGGCTGTTTGCCACTGAGGATGTGTCAACATCAGCTTTCATATTCAGTCCTAGAGAGGTTCCAGGAATTTTTTAGAAGCATAATTTATTTAGGAATGGATTTATAAATACAAAACACCGCAAACACCATCTGTGGAACCAAACAGGAGTAATTAGGCCCAAGCAAAGAAAGATCTGTACGGTTTCTCATTATTTCCCCTGAAAATGAATTGGCTTTTTGGACGCCTAAACATAAATAAAAATTCACCAAATTTGGTGAGTGCAATTTATGTATTTTAAGAAGTTTGTAAAAGTGGCAACAAAAATGGCTCACCAGTGCCTCCCAGAACCCTTTAAAACATCCTGCCTATTTACCTTAAGCGTAGTTTATACTACTCCATTTTGACGGAGACGATTGACGCAGCGCCATTATCCGTCGATGCAAGGGCTCTCCATTTTCTGACTATCCATCTTCTTCAACGGAGAGCGTATGCCTGTGATTGGTCAGTTCAGCAACAGCCAGAGATTGTTTCACCACAGCAGGGCTGTATAGTCGCTGTAATCGGTAGTTAATGTAGCGTTTGGGCACTACATGCTTTATATCAAAAGGGTTAATTTATCTAATCTGGTCTTTTGGTGATTTTGAACACGAGAAGGGGTATAAAACCAACAAAAAAGGCTGCTGTGATTGTTTCCATTTAGAGTATTCTAGGGGCTGGACTTCTAGTAAAAAGCTTTAGCTTAATCAAAACTTTATTTATGTCTTCCATTACTCCTTGAGGCGGAAATGCATTCAAAGACTGAAGAAAAAACTGAAACGACGCTGTGATAGTAGACAGATACTAGCCTAGGCATAGCCACAATGAAAAGTTACCACCCCCTGTTGTCCTGGTTGAGCATTGCTTTTCAACACTGCAAAAAATCAATGGAGAACGGATAGAAAGAAATGGAGAAGCATGAATGAAAAACTTACATCTGAAAATTAAATGAAAAAAATACATCTGCATGCAAATTTGCTGTTGGAGAAGTATAAACTAGACTTTACTTTAACAAAAAGGTATGATATTTGGTACACCTGAAGAACTTCGCAAGACCCACCTAAGAGTCTCCAGACATCATAGTCGACTGTGGCTCAGTAGGTTGAGTAGTTGTCTTGCAATCAGAGGGTCGTATGTTTGATTCCAGCTTCCTCCAGTCACATGTAATTGTGCCCCTGGGCAAGGCACTTAACCCCAAATTGCCTACCGATAATTGTATCGATATATGAATGCGTACGTGTTTGTGAGTGCGAATGGGTGAATGTGGCTCCAGTGTAAAGCGCTTTGAGTGGTCAACATGACTAGAAAAGCGCTATATAAGTTCAGTCCAGTCCATAGTCCAAGATGAACAGGAAGTTGGCCATCTTGGATTAAACCTGTGATTTTTAACCTATTTTGGCCCCGTTTCTATCCTTTTTTGCATCTACATTTGATTGAACTCCTCTTACATGTGTTTATCAATCAGCTTGAAAACTGGTGAGTTTACTCATGAGTCATAAGGGATCTTAAGTTATAAAAATAATGACATTTTATCCATTTTGAAGGGACAACGCTTGGCCTAAAACATTCGCGACGGAACACAACACTTCCTGTGATTGTTCACCGTCAGGTCACAAACAAATTACAGTGCTCAAATGTTGACATATAGACCCTGAGAACAGGAGGTGTGAAGATTTTCTTTCAAAGATCGTGATGTATCCTCTTTACCTAATCAACATTAAACTGTGCCCAGTAACAGAAGACAAGTTGTAACTTGGCCTACAGGACAGAGACTTTACTAAATGGGCTGTAGCCATGGCCAATCTGGCATCCTGCAGTGGTAAAATATTTGCCTCTAGTTTCCACAAAAATCAATGGCGCCAAATTCAACATGGTTGATTGTAGTCCAATCCCAAAAGGGTACTAATGCAAATATATGATGGGTCTGGCCTGATTCCTCCACGGCTCCTACTAAAATCCATAAATCAATCAGCCCCAGGCCATACTTTATCCAAGGATTATGAAATTAGGTACATGCAATGTCTCAGGACCTACCAGAAAAGACTCTTGGAGTCATGGTCCCCACAGGAAGTCAGCAATTTCGGATCGATGCTGCCATTTTGTGACTTTTACACACATCGTATTTTAACGAACTCCTCTTGCAGATTTTGAAATAAGGACTTCAAAATCAGTGAGAATAGTCTTAAGAAATTCTGGATCAAAAGTCGGTTTTGTAATGGCAAGTCATGTGGGCATGGACAAGCCTAAAAGTAGGTCTTCTCGCCATAAAAAGAGAATGTGACAATAGGAAGTCTAATACTTAGCTTTGAAAAGGCCATTCATGACTCCTTTTACCCAATAAAAGTCCAGGTGTGGCTTGTGACCAAAAAGAAGATGGTGTAGCTATGTATAGTGAGCTTTTTCTTATGAGGGTGTGGCTTTGGCCTCGGGCAAAATCTTAAGTCATCCATGGGCATGTTTGGCTCTAGTTTCTGAATGCATCATCTGATCTGCAACAAATTTAACATGATGGATATTAGTCCTACCCTAACACATATTTCTGAAAATATTTGGTGAGTGTGGCCTAATTCCTCCGCAGCACCTTCTAGAAGCATTGAAATAGTCTTTCTTAAATCATGTTTTCACCTAGCATTATGAAATTTGGTACACATGAAGTAGTGGTGCATGACACAGGCTGGATTGGCACTAAGCTGTCTGGGCCGTTCGAGGCTGCTTGCATCTTTTTTTTGCGGTTTATTTTTTATTATTATTAATATTCATATCTCTCTGGAAAGGTTTGTATTTTTGACTTAATTAATGCACAAATGGGATTTCTGGTGTAGAATTTCTTTTGGCATCAGAGGTAATACATACCTCCTATCTAATACATAATAGCAAAGCATTCAACATTCATTTTCCAAAAGATCGTCTCTATGTAAAAAAACTCCCCCAAAAAATGCTAAGCGTAGCATGACGGGCTTTTCTGAATGGGGAGGGAAATCACTCTGCTCACCTGAGACTTTTCCTGTAAGCCATAGTTGTAGCTGCCCCAGAGCAGAGGAACTGACAGGCGAGGGAGCTGTACACCTGCTAGGGGACTGCAGGATTGAACCCAACAGGTTACACACATGTACACATACACACGCTGTCAGCTTATAAATAAGGTAGAAAATGTCTGCAGAGGCGTAATCATAAAGCTTTAGCACAGGAAGTGATTGTGTCCCTGCTGCTTTTCTCCTGGTATAATTATCCCATTTGTAAAGAAAATCTGTGTATGTAATTATGCATATAGTTCAGAGGCAAAAATACAACATAAATGTAGCACATGTGGACTCTTCTTTCTTAAAATCTATCTAAATGTAGGTTTTAGAATGTTCTAGTCAAATATAGACATGCACAGTTTAGTATTGGTCAATACCAAGTTCTATAAAGCGTTTCCCAGCTGATGCTCATTTTGTCCAATTTCAATTTCTCTTTAAAAACTATAAGAAGATCCAAGAGTAGTATTTCTTCAAGTTCGGAGAAGAGACAACTCAACTCTGTCTGAAAATCAAAATAGCCGAAGCAAGGTTTCTTAAAAGACAAAAGATTACAGAACCTGTTTTTAGCATTTTGTACACTTACCACAGTTAGCAAAGTTAGCATTGCTAAATAAAAGACATAACCAAAAGATGAAACAGTGTTTTATTCCATCATTTTCCATATGAGAACAGAGATTTAACATTTGAAAGAACTAAACAAACAACCTTTACTGTATTCCATTTAGCCTTCCTGTTATCTGCTGAAAATCTTTCTCTCTTTCTCGTTCGAAGCAGTTCTTCTTGAAGAAGGTTCCTACATCTTTCCTTCGTGTGCTCACACCGCTTCATCTCTTGGGCCATTAACAGCGTCCACACTGAAGAATTACCAAATGATTGTTTTCGAAACTGATTCACTTGATGGAAAAAATATTTTCTTTTTCAGCTTCCAATAGGCTGGTCGCAAGTACGGGCGAATAAAGCTTAAAACTGGCATAAATCTGGACCTTTTTTTTTGTTATTTAGTCACAGATTTTTACATCCAGCAACATCCAGTACAAACATCATAACATTAATTGCATTCCAAGCTATGTTTAAAAATTAAACTTAATGATATACACCAGGGTTTGAGTTTGGATCTTTTGTGGGCCCTTTTTTTTCTCCATCCACCACTGTGCCACAGCCTGTGTGAGTGTGTGTTTGTGTGTGCGTGTATCTGTGTGACTTATCAAGCACCCCCAGGTCTCGCTGCTGAGTGGTCAAAGAGGTTGTCCAGGTAACGTGTTCTTGCATCACTTATAAGCAGTTTTTCTCTGGGTCAGAACAAAGTGTCGCCTCAGGATTTTGTCCTTGAGTCCCACTGAAAATAACAGCAAAAAAACCCGACAGGATTTGAACAGCATGTTCAAATGAATTAGTCACTTTTCCACAGTTCCACTCCATACAGAGACTCAAAGGGATACTCCGGAATTTCAAAAGTAGCTTGTGTGAAACAATCATAAGCAGGTAATATCTTAATTTATAGGAGATAACTTGCTTGGCATCTTGATTGCCAAGCCAGAAAAATGATGAACCCCGAAGTACCGAGAGAGTACTATCAACCTTTAAATTTGGATTGAGACCCTAAATCTATATTTGGTGGACTAACACATTAAAAGGGGGCGACTGTGGCAGTCATATATGGACCTCTGTTGCACACAAATTGTTGTACAACCTCTGTTTACTATTATCTGTTAGTCAACAACCTGTGAAGCTAACCTGTTTACTTTGGAAATTGTTTATCCTTGTGGTTGCGAAACTTGACCGTAGAGAACGTTTTAAGAGTTAGAGTATATTTGCAGCGAGATTCATTAAAATGCTCAAAGCAGTCAAAATATTAGGTACAGTAAATAACTCTCCTGGTGTCATGTTGTATACACCCGTAGTTTGTTGATTTCAGACTGCACTTTATGTGAATGGTATTTTTGAAACATTTAAGTTGCTTTTGTGTCTTTAGTGGTTATTTACAAAAAATCTATAGGCATTTAAATGGGAAATTATTGAAGGAGGTGTTTGGCCACGACTGATCTTCCTGTTTGAAGCAAGTAAGAGAAAGGAGCAAGTAAAGCCTTACCTTTTAGAATAACTAAATATTAGAAAAATAAAGTAGAGTAAAACTTAATAAAGATTCCATTTACAGCTCTAATACTTCTGTTTTCACGTCACTTTACCTTATATCAGACAGTTACTGTATCCTGCAAATTTTTTGACATCTAAAATTGTTTGATTCCTGTCAAATCTTTCTCTAAAAAGAGCCTAAAAGAATGATTTAGATTTTTTTTTTGGTGAGATTATTTAAAAATGCTATAAGGAGTTAATGGCATAACCTAAGTGGACAGCTCTCTTATAGCCTCTTTTTTATGAATACAGATTATTGCCTCAGAACTTGAAACTAACAGTTAGTCAGAAAGGGGCATAACCTTAACAGGGCTTTCTCAGACCAAATTTTGAGTTTTTTTACACTATATAGGGGACCCTCTTATTCATAGGGTTTGGGATTACAGCTGCCTGCAAATAGATAAAATCCACAAATAGTGAAAGACATCCTCCACCAACTTTACACCTTAAAAACTTGTTTTCGATACGTTTTGGTGGCAAACCAGCATTTGTATCCTGCTGTTGAAAACAACTCTTTCCATTTTTTGTCTCCCAGAAAGCCATCTGGATGTACTGACTGAGTTTTGCTTTATAGCATTACTTCATACAAAACCAAAACAGTAATTGTGTAATGTTGATAATATTAAAACGGTAATTCTTCACCTCTTTACTCAACATTACTGCTTGCTACTGAAGGTTTCCCAACTGACATGCCGTTAGTTTGATATGTCTTGTTGTTTTGGCTAGCGAGCTTGTAAAACAGTCGGTACGCTGACCTCTTCAGATGGACTCCATAGAGATTTGGTTTTCCGACAGTGATGTTACACCGCAAGCCTTGAGAGTGTGATAGAGGGCAAATATCCACATCTTTAAAATCCCCTCAATATGTGTTTATAACTACCGGCATTATTAGTTTCAACACAAAATATACCTTGACATGCATTAATACGCACAGTGGAAACCATCTTAGCACTACTAGAACTAACATCTAGGGTCTTTCTTATATCTGCTTTTTGGGGTATAGCCAATCAGCACCAAGAAAAATTAAACGGAGCTCCTGCATCGGCTGGTTTGCAAATGTCAGCCAGTCAGGTAGCAATGTGCCTACGTATTTCAGCTTCCCGAAAGGCACTTAAAAAAAGATTTTAGACATACTTACAAAAAACACTATGAGTAAGTGGAATTTATGCAAATAATTTGGACATATGTCCCACAGAAAAATCTGCAAATAGATGAATCAGTGATTGGGGGGCGGGGGGTCTGTTGCATAAGTTTTCTTCGATTAAATCTCTTTCTCAGGGAAATATAAAGATGTTCAATTGTCAGTCTGTGTTTCACTTAGAAAGGTAATTGATGGCACACTACCTCTAACCTCGATATCCTTTGTAAATGAAATACTTAATGGCTTCTATTTAAATAATAGATAAATACTGTTGCTTTAAGATGTATGCTGTGCATCTACGCCTTATAACAAGTCTTCAGTCTCTGGATCCAGCTGTTGTGGATTTATACTAAATGAAAATACCAATAAAATGTTCAGGTAAGAAAGAACAGCAAATTCCTAGATTACCGCCTTAAAAGGTACATCTGAGATTTCTGCTCATTCTTTACAGTTCTTACAGTAAAATCACAAAGTATAGTGGTGACAAAAGAGTCAGAATTCTAAGTAGGCTCGAGTGTGCGTGGGTTTGACAGATGGCCAGGTCCTTGCTCTGCCGCTGCAGCAGCTGACATTTCAGCCTCTCATCGACACATGGTTATTTGAATTAAAAGGAGAAAAACAGTCATTCTAGCACAGCTGTCTCACAAAGTAAACATTTGGAATATCCTGGAGAGATGTGGACGCCTATCCTCTGCTGTCTTCCTAAATATCAAATCAGACCATAAGCATGAAAAAAATATAACAGTCTCCTTTGTCCTGCAAATAACGCCACTGACAAACCTGACACTTACCACATAATGCGAAGAGGGTGATGAGAGAGTGTGACCACAAGAGATAGATGAGTGGGAAAACCGAGCGCTAGTATTGTTCAGGCGCAGAACGATGCAGCACTGTAACACAGGGCTGAAAAGTGTCGAGAAAGAAACAGAGAGGGCAAATTTTGGGGAAGGATAGGGACGGGCACCTCAGTGTTCCTTCTTTCTGGAAATTGTGACCACGATGATGGCCGATTAGCCCGTGGAATGGAGGGGGTGGGGGGTGTTGGCGAGTGGCTGCATCAGAACACCATGTACAGACACATGTCCAAACACATAATCACACACACACACACACACACACACCACCTTCCACCTCCACAGCAGACTGCACAGTCGGTCCCAAATGAATATTTATGCGAGCACTTCATTGGTTTGCTCCTTAGACCAGCTTTCTTTTCATAATCTCAAGTATCACAGGTTTGGCAGTGAGTCTAACGTCCAGCTGATTTCTGTCTTGTTCTGTGTGCTGCACAGTGACCTGAGTTGTGGCCTGGTCAAATCTCTATGGGAGCGGGGGCTTGCCTATGGGTTAAAAGCCATTCCAACTCAGATGAATGTTAAATACAGACATAAGCTGTATTGTATAGCACAAATCGTTAAAAAGATTAAGGCCAGTAGTGTTGTAAAAATATAAAAATGAAATTGCGATTCTTGAAATTGAGCTTTTAGCACACACGTGTTTGTTTTTACCTTATTAGTAAATACTTTATATATACCAAGCTATGTTTTCAAATATGCATACAGTGTAGATTTATCCTGTCAAGACACGTATATTGTAGTTTTTATGCTCATCTACTTCTAAAGTGGTCCTAATGTCAAAATGTATTACATTTGTGTTTTTTTACAGACAGAAGAAGGGTTTCATTATTCTAAAACCGTCTTCAAAAAAAAATCTATGTTCAGTGCAGTTATCCAGATTTGACCAGTTTTAATCTGGAGATGGTCAGATTTAGGTTGAAAACTCATAAAATCCGGTCTTGTGGTTTTGTCTCCTGATGGAAATGCTAACTTTATCATCATTAGGTTTAGCCAGTTTTTAGCCAGTTATTGTATTCTCACAGTGCTTACAATTTATTTGGTCACCGTTTCCTCTCTATGGAGGAGGACACTAGGGGAGCTCTTGGAAATAAAAAACGGAGACGCTACGTGGTATCTATTATTTGTCATTGCATCTGGAAATTTGCGTACCTGCTGGCTGAAAGTGGTGTGTCAAAGCTGTTGGAGGAAGAGAAAGGTGAGGGATGCAGGGGACGGTTCACCTCCGGGTCTCTCCTTAATGAAACCGACGGGGTGAGGAATCCACAGTATAAAAATGTCTAAAGTCAGTCACACCTTGACGTTGTCCCAAATAACACACTGCATACACGTATCTGCGTTTTTAGGCAGCTGCAGGAAGCAGAAAATAAGGTCCTGTCCCACACAGACCACATGTGCATGGTGAAAAAACCCCAGCAAACCACGTAGGCCACCGCAATCATGAATGTCATCATGACCATGCGTAATTTGGTGCTGGAGATAGTGGAGATGCGGTTCAATGAGCTCCTGCCCAGGATCATGGTCCATCAACACCAAGTCTCCTCCAAATTCTCCTGCAGATGAACCCATAGCAAAATACGAGCACAGCCCCGGGAACGAGTAAGCTCCTAGCCCTGTTCCTGGTGATGTAGGCGCGCAGCCCCCACGGCTCCATGAAGGGTCTCGCTCAGAGAGAAGATGAAGTACTTGCGTAGGCTGCTGGAGGGTCTGCAGCAGCTGCTTATTGATGATTTTGCATCGAATAAAGCCAGAAGGGTTATGTTTTAGTTTAAGTTTGTGGTTTCTGTTCTTAGTGCAATAGTGTAGTAGTTATATTTTCTTTCGTGTGTTATTTGTGTGATGAAGGATTTGTGCTAATTAGCTTAATCCATAGTGAGGACCAATGTAATTTAAGTAAAATAAAAGCACTAATAAATATAACAAGAAGACAAGGAAAACAGAATATATGGAAAACACGAGAATAAACAGTAGAAAGAAACTTAAACCAGTGAGTGGTAATCCCAATGAGGAAAAATAAAGTAAAGCAGACCTAACAGATGAAATAAAGAAATGACTAATAAAAGATCAACACAAGAACCTAACTAAGAAAGTCTATCACAGGAGTGTCAGAAATAAGACATAAGTAAAAAACAGAAATGACCAGAAAAAACTCAAATCTCAGACAAAAAAGGGAAAAAAACAGAGAAAAAGGAGAGAATGTAGTATAAGAAAAAAACATACAAACTCGAAGTAGAAGGAAACTCTAATCACAAACCCCTACCGATCCTAGCACTAAAACTATGAGGTAAGCTGCATGAGGAAATGGCATAACTGAAACTCAGAATACAAACACTTAAGAATCTTCACATTTATATCCAGCTGGGAAGTAATTCAATTTTAGAATTCAAAGACATACAAACAAAATACCAAGAAAAAAAGTCTTAATTCTGATTAAAGATTTTGAATTGTGAGATTAACGGGAAAGGTCTTATTTTTTTCTGTGGTCCTCTTTCATAGGTTTGTGCCAAGAAAGGCTTAAACAAGTTAAGTCGGTAGATGGGAAGAGTTGCACTGTTTAAAATGTGTTTTCAAGTTCATCCTTATTTATTTTTACAATTTACTTTTCCCTATACTTTAAGGCTTTAAGGCACCACTGATTATATAAGTGCTGAAGTTTCCTGTTTCTGTTTGCTGTCATGTGAACATAAAATATAAATTTAGTTTTTAAAAAGGTATTGTGGAGATCTACTACTACTTTCGGCCCTCTCAGACCAAATTCATCAATTATAAGCACAAATTTTTATGGCATCACAACGGCACAAACCTCTACCCGCAGTAGAGTTCCCTGTGCAGTGTACATTAATCAAAGTGAGAGCAGAATTTGTTGTAATTGTAAAGGAGTTATGCTTGGCGACATATATTAACTACAAAGCTCAAACAAAAGGCCTGTTTGTTCACTTGTAAAGTAAGACATTGTTTTTTGATTTACTGAAAAGCCAATTTTCAGGGACTCCATTCCAAACAGGAGAGAAACAAAGAGCAGCAGAAAATGGAGCAAAGCAGCTGTTTGTGTGCCATGCTTCATATCCTCAATACAGCAATAAGACCCATATTGTGTCTGAAGTACATGAATTACTGTTACCTTCTTTATTGTTCTTTTGGACTTATTTCCACCCTTTTTGTTTGCAACGCCTCCCGAGCTTTCCAGATCACCATCTTTTAACTTAACTGGCTTACGCCACGTGACATTCCGCCGAGTAGGTCATACAGACCTACTGTACAAACAGATCCAGTAATACACAAGGAAATAATCCTGCAGGATCAGTATTACTTTTTTCACAATCAAATTAAAACATGAACTCATAAAGTAGTCAGCAACATCATAAAACGCCTGCCAGGAAACATGAGTAACACTGATTAGCTGTTCGTGAGATATTACCATGACAAGTACCACTTACCTGAACGCTGCTTCAGAGCAAGCATGCTCACTCTATGGTAACAGCAGAGTGGCAGCAGCAACAGCCCCCAGCAGGGACAAAGCGCTCAGACACAATTAAACTTGTGGTCCTTTGACACATACTGACATTTATCCCTTGACCACCTATTGTGATGCTCTTGGATTTTTTTGTGAATTTCTTTTTGTTTTTGTTTGAGTTTTAGGGTTCCTATTTCCCAAAAACAGACCAATTGTGTATTTCCAACTCTCAAAAACGTTTAAAGAGCATATGCAGTAATTTAGCTACTTGTCTTTTTTTAAATTTTATTTATGTTCTACTTTGGACAGTAGCTAAAATACTTTTGTGTCTAAAAAAATTGAAAACCTGTAAAAAGGCACGAAAGAGGAAAAAGACAACAGGGTAGCTGAAATCAGGCATCCCTGCAATACACAATGATAATTATCATATAACAAAGAGATACTAAACTCTTACATTTATAGTTCAAACATTTTATTATGATTTGTCCACTGAGTAGTAATGATTCAACACGAATGCTGTCTGAGGGTACTAGCTTGGACATCTAACTGGCTTGCTGAGTCTGTTTGTAACCCACCATAGTCGTGAATGACTACATATGATAATTATACATAAAAATAATGATAATGTAGTCAGTGAGATTGTTGCTTCTGACCACATGATGAGCAGGATATGGGCTCCCTTTTCTCTAAGCAGTGTTTATAAGAAAAAATATAGCAGTACATGGAAGCAGCGGAAAGTCTCACTTTTCTATGTATAGTTGTAAAATTTTTCATTTGTAAGATTTTAACTGCATTTTGGTAATGCAGCTGTCTAAACATTATGACCAGGACACCATCTATCACACGACACACACTCTGTCTACAATTTTTTCTTTTTTTATGGAAAGATGTCACTTTAACCTAGTGCTACAAATGTGGGGGTTGGAAGAGAAGACAAAATACTGTAATGGAAGCTGTTCATTAGCTCAGACACGGAAATATATAGTTCTGCTGCAGCTAATTATTGTACACTTGTGATCATCAACAGCCATTTTGTGCAGATCGTGAAATAAAACAAATTATTTCCTTGTTGTCTTTCAGAAACGTTAAGCTCACAAACAACACATTGCTGTTGTTTCGGTAGCATAAATAATGAGTCCCATCCCTCAGTCCTGTGTAGTTTCATATTCTGCGGAAAAAGTATTTTCAACAAAAAGAAGTCTGTCCTCTTGACTCCTGTTAATCTAAATCTGCTTTTCCTCCACAGGATCTATACCAAAAGCATGAGTGCTCACTTGGTCTGTGTTGCCAATATGTGGCCGGAAATTCATAGTGTCAAGAAAACAATTGTTTTCCAACTTATAACATTGGACAGCCGTGCTATGCAGTTTATGATGTCATCCAAATATGGTAGCGCCTTCCTGTTTTATGGAGGCTCCAGCAGCTTTTTCTGAGGTGTATTGAAAGTCAAATTATAAAAATTTTACACTGTCAAGATTTTAATTGATGATGTTTGTCCTTTGAAACATTCTCTTTTTAACGAGCACTCTACAGTTTTTCAAATTCATTTTTTTCTTCATGTAATTCTCCTGTTTATCAACAAATAATTATCTGGTTAGTTTTCTCCTGACATACCTTTGAAGTCTTTTCCTTTCATATATTTTTGCTGTATACCCTGTATAGCCATTAAACACAGCGGGGAATTGCCTGTGGCCCCAAGATGACATTAGGACAAATATAAGATACTTTTAAACAGGGTGAAAGTCAAATAAAGTGAGTTATTTTTGATTAAATTCAGTTTATATAGTGCTAATTCTGAGGTCATCTCAACGCAGTTTACAATAAAGGTCAATTCTACAATTTCTACAAAAGTACATGCATTCTAATTGATCCTAGCCATAAAACAATACAGTCAGTTTTAGTCTGTTAATCAAATTGGTTAAAAAAAGGTTTCTATGTCAAGAAACCAAGCAAATCGTATCACTTGTATGACTTATATGATTTGCGGCATTCACTCCTCTTGGATGAGCATGTTGTGACAGTGGACAATTGCCTGCATTGTGTCACTGATTTTGCAGCATGTCCTCATACTGAGCATGCATGTAGTGATAGTGACAGTGGAGAGGAAAACATTCCCTTTCACAAGAAGAAACCTCCAGCGGAGCCTGGCTCGGTGTGAATGGCCATCTGTTACAACCAACTGGGGGTTTGAGAAGACAGATAAGATATAGCAGAACAGAAGAACTGGTCCGAGAGCACTTCCCGTATTAGAGAAAAGTGAGAAATAAATGGCAGTTGTAGCTCCTTCAAGTGGCTTCATTTAGGAGAGAAACACATATTAACAGATTAACGCTATGCCAGTATTAAAGGCTATAAGATAAAAAGACACATACAGTTAGTCACAATAAGTGCTCAGCCAACAGCTTTGTCTAAGAGGGAGACAGGACTAAACACTAAAAGATGAGGCCAAGTATATAATCTATAGAAGGAGAATATTGATGGCATCAGTAGCTCAGCTGATGCCTTCCTCCAGGAAGGTGTCACAGCTATATAGAACATCAGACCTAGCTTCTATAACAAGAAAATAAAGAGAACACAATGTTGAACTTTGAAATATTAGCAAATAATGCAAGACTGGAAAGAAGGCAAAGAAAACTTAAACTGGGAGCTGGTTCTACAGTAGAGGAGCGTGATAACTAAAATATCTGCCTCCCATTCGACTTTTAGAAATCCTAGAAACTACGAGTAAACCTGAAGTCTGAGAGCAAAGGAACATATGGAACAATCAGATCTCTAATAGATGATGGAGCTTGATTATTAAGAGCTTTAAACCTAAGGAGGAGGATCTTAAACTCTATTCCAGATTTAACATGGACCCAATGAAGAGAAGCTAAAACAGGAGAAATCTGAACTCTCTTTTTCAATTCATTCAGAACTCTTGCTGCAGCATGTTAGATCAATTTAAGGCTTTGAACTGGATTTTGTGGAATACCTGATAAAACAGAATTTCAGTAATCCAGCCTTGAAGTAACAAATGCATCTACTTGTTTTTCACCATCACTCCTGGACAGGATAAATCTAATTTGACAATATTCTGGAGGTAAAGGACAGAAATAATACAAACTTTTTGACTTTTTAATATGGGATTTAGATGACACACCCTGGTAAAAAAAAGGCACAGAGGTTTTTTATTTTATCATCAGAAGCCAAATTAATGCCATCCAGATGAAGCGACTGACTAAGAGGCTTCTTTTTCAGAGGTTCTGATCCAAAGATGACAACTTTTGCCTTATCCAAATTTAAAAGTAGGAAATGTGGTCATTCAGGTTTTGAAGTCTCCAAGACATGCCTGTAGTCTACCTAATTGATTAGACTGATATAGCTGAGTTTTGTCAGCATAACAGCTGAAGTTTAAAGAAGCATGCATGTAGTAAAATATATAATATATATTGGCCCAAGCAAAGAACCCTGTTGTACTCCACAACAGTGTCATTAATTTATAAACAGTGTCATTTTCACACTCAATGCCGTACAGTATCTCAGGACAATACTCTGCCAGAGTATGAGGACAAAAGGGTGTAGGTCCACGGATAGTTTTAACAAAGCCAATTGAGTCTACGATAACGTTAAGGGCTACGTTTGTGAATGTTAAAATTCCCCACTATGACGACCTCATGAATATTTACCTGAGGAATGATCTCAAAATTGAGATAAAGAGCTTGATGGATGATAGAAAATGAAAAACAGAAGTGGTTTTAATACTTTGTAATTTGGATGAGAAAAAAAATGAAATATTAAAAAGAATTATAGCTGTTAAATGACATGAGATTAATTAATTTTTCTGACTGAAAGTTGGTTGGTACTTTTCACACTCACATATTAATTAAAAAAATATGAAAATTTGAATAATTAAAAGAAGTTGACTCATTTATTCTAACATAATCTGTTTGTTGCAGCCAGGTTTCTGAGAGACAAAATAAGTCAACTTCACAAGTCAAGTCATTAACTACCAAAGTCTTTAAGGATTGAGATCTTATGTTGAAAAAAAAGTTGTTTTCTTTTTCTTTTTAGTCAGAGTCTCCTGAGTCTCCAGAGTTCCCTGATTTGCTTCTTGTAAGTACATTTTTAATCCATTTAATTTTGGCTGTGGGTTATACGTTGTTTTTTATTTTAATATCTTTAAGAGCATAATTTTCCATTTATATTTTATCAGTAAGAACATTGGAATATAATTTTGTTGCATAATGTTACCAATAAAAATAAGAGTTATGGTCTATCTGATTATATTAGCAATATTAAATTAATAATTCATAAATTATTAATTGAATTATTCCTTCAAATCATTTGATTGGGGCACCATCCAGTTTAAACGGGAAACAAGGTGTTATATCTATCAGAAGTAACTGTCAAATAGCAATTTATAAATTAATTAGCAATGATTTACCAGAGACCTTTTGATCTGAAGGGTAAGCCCTTTTTCGATAATTCAAATACACACTGAAATAAAAGAAACAGAGGTTTGATACAGTTTAACCAATTTATTAACTAATTACCACAGTAAACATTAACTTGAAAACTCAACCAAATCTGTTCTGCTAAGAGCTAAGAGCTAAAGCTACCTGATACATAAACAAAAATGGCGGACAAAAGGGACGTCACAGAGGACACATCATGGGGAGTTTCCCAACGTATATACCTCGAATCATGCACGCACGCGTAGAGGCGACGTACGCCCCCGGGCAGGCAGAAACCGAACAGGGGGAGTTATATTATTTGATTATTTACCTGGGCGAGATACCTCGTGGTCTCTTTAAACAAAGAGACCGCATGCCGCTTATCAAATGAACTGGCCTTTGGCTAACAAAGAAAACCTGAATTGGATGAACAAGGGTGAACAGAGACTATATTCGGTTTTGCCTGCCACTAAGGAAAATCCTCCGACCAGCGGTTCAGAGCTGAGATCAAGGCAAAAATAACACGCGATAAATCAAACATTGCTTTTCTAATAATTAAAACAAATATTTAAACACAATCGTATGATCAAACTCAGCTTACTTATTAAAAAGAAACACAGTACATTTCAAACACAGATCTGATTCATGACCGTTAAGAGGACATGCATGCATAAAAATAAAATAAATTAAGGAATCCTACTTTGCTCCACCCAGGCTAAACGAGAATGGAAATCTCTTACTTTGAGGTGTTGATGGTCAGCTTCACCAAAAGTAAATCCTTTGATCACGATGAAAAAACGCTACTGAAAGGGAAGGAGAATTCAGCTCGTCCGATGAGCCAAAGGGGAGAAAAAGGGAAGCTTCGATGACCAGTCTCAGCTTAAGGAAGGTTTGGTAGCGTGAGGAAAGGTTGCGACGTGTGTCAGGCTTTAGGATAGAGTCTCTCTTTACAGTGTCCAGAATGAACTCAATGCTCCGTGCGACAGCGGTCAGAGAGGACGGGCTCGTTTCCTTCTGAGCTATTTCAGAAAACCCGCACCAGTGTGTGGCTCCTCCTGTTTCTTCAGGCGTCTAGTAAGGCTATAAGAGAGCTGCAGTGGGTTTGATTGAATGACATTTCACCCAGTCGACATGGAGATGTGTCAGAGTCAAGCGCTCCTGGGAGGGAGCGGGGTTCTTTTGATCGCCCAATTGTTGGGAGTGAGAGAGAGACAGACGGTGCGCCGGTGTGATTCGCCCGGGGGAAGAGTCTCTGGTAGAATAATGTTCCGCTTCTGAATGAAATGGCAGGTGAACCAGCACAATAGGGAATGCTGGGTAATTGTGTAGATTGTTATTGTCTTTATATTGTTTCATATGTTCAGGGCTCAGACCCAACATTGTGCTGTTTATGACAAGCTGAGGTAGGCCTCCATAGCCCTTACAAAGTAAAAGTAAAAGTATGAGAGTCACCTACCAGAATCAGGAGCTGACTATAATCAGAGAAACTAACATCGAAAGCAATGGATCAAGTACCTCAAGATCTCTTTGCTCTTGTAGAGATGTTGAGATAACAAGTGTGAATTAATAAAAAAAAACACTTACTTGTAGCAATAAGAAACAATAAGCTGAAAATAGGTCAGCTGAAAATAGAGAAATAAGGGTTAAAAAATAATGACAAAGTAGGGAAGTAGAGGGCCCCAAGCTTATATTTCGCCTTGGGCTCCAATATGATTTAATCTGCCTCTGGCCTCTACAGTAGCCGTTGTGAGAGGTACTCAATGTTCTGTTTACATCACAGTGCCTTCAAAATGCTCCCTTCATAATAAATGAACAGCTTTGTTATTAAATTGTTTCTTATTTTAGATTAGTTTATAACAAAACACTCTTTGTGCCTCTTCTGAAAACATTGTGTTCAATGATGGCATTGGTCTCCTGCCTGAAATAGACTTTTGCTGCCAATATGTTTGTGTAAAAATTGGCAACTGCTTGATGTTTTAGGTACTTCATGTTTGTCGGACCCACCTCAGTTATTCAAGGACAATTATTATTATTATTGTTATAGATTTTGAGGAGTTGTCTGGTTACTAATAACTAGATTCTTAATTTGTATAAGAAGCAAATTAATTACACCAGACAATCAGTCTTTATCTGAAGGATGAATTATTCTCACCGATGCATTAACCATAGACAAGGAAGCGCAGAGATTTATCTCAAGTTTACGGAATTAATTTACCAATTTCTCACACAATCACAAAATAAATTCAGTCTAGCCTAAGATGAGCTAAGGTGCTTATTCTAAATGATGTCTATTCTACAGGGAAGGACGAAGGTCAATGAATGCGGAAGACAGAATCAAAACAAACTGACGTCACCGGGAGACCTGACCTCACGTGCTTACGAGGGCCGTTTGAAGTGGGAGGAGGAGAAGGGCAATTGGAAGGATTTCGTTACTCAAGTGTGAATTTGAAATGTGCGGGCGGTTGGCCCAGAAAAAACAAAGGAGATCATGTGGTCTGAACTGGTTAGCTCTGGCTTAGGTTCACAGCTAGACAAAAGGGTAAAGATCCATGGCCAGCACCCTATTGTTCTTATCTGGAGTGACCATGTTACAGAGTACCCAAGCTTATGAAATCAACACAGCAAAACTTAAACAAGCAAAACACACACATACTACTTCTACTTGCAAAAAAAAAGAAAGAGTGACAAACATCAAAGGAAATCATAAGCTGTTCCACCAGAAACACATGCACAAAACTACTTGCTAACTTTTCTCCACCCAGGTATTAAGAAAATTGGAAATTTCCTACTTTGAGAATTCTTCAGTCCACGATCAGAGGATGAGGCATTGAAGAAAAGGTTGTCTTGTGTGGGTGAGAGAGGAGGTTTAATTCATCCACCTCATTTCGCACTGATAGGAGAATGACTCTGAGCGTTTCTGGGGCTGCAAGTAAAACGCTCAGTGAAAAGCACTGACTGCAGGAAGTTTCTTGGCTTACAATGCTTGGTGCGCAGAGAATGGAAAAGCTCTGGCATTGCAGGGTGACTCTTTAGGTATAGCCGTTAAAATCAGAGGTAGAGCTGGATATAGGATTGCTAGAAGAGAGTGGCTCTATGTCGAGCGGCGCGTTTTGTACCGGCTTAGCTCTGCTGCGTTGTAGTAGCCAGTGAGATCGTTGGTAGACTACAAGATGGCTGCTAACTCGGCAAAAGGGATGCTGGGACACTGAGTCCATTTAATATGTACCAGACAGATCTATCACTGTTTTCTCTTCTGTAAATGGTTAGAAATTATCATCTTATAATAACTTTTTTCCTAACATTAATGCTAGTTTAAAAACAAAAAGACTTAATATCAGACATGGAGACATAAGGCTTCCTCTCATCAGGTATCATATATTCTTTATTGAACAGGCTGTAAAAAGTTGGATAAAGTAGTAGTAGTATTCTAAGTGGGACCAGACCCAGATAAATGGTTTGCCTCCAACTAATCTTCCTCTCTCTCATGTAAATAGGACACATGTACAGTCTTAAAGCTGAAGTGGTAAAACAGACTATTTGGGTTTCTTAAAGTCAAATGTGGACATCTCCAACGAATTTTTACAGCTGCTTTGATGTAGCAGGAGGATCATGAAAGAACGAATATCCATGCAAAAACTCACTCACTCCTAGGGGCAAATTACAGAAGTCAATTCGTTTTATGTTTTGGTACTGTAGAAGAAACTTAAAGTCTTTAGATAAGTAAAAGCAAAGTCCAAACAGACAGGAAACGATTTAAACATCTTTGCAGCAAGACAGCTGTACTTGTAACTGTTCTGGTCTTGTTAGATCCCAGTGCTGCTTTAGACACAGTCAATCGTAATATTCTCTTAGGGTGTTTTCACACCAGGAACGTCAATTAGTTAACTTGCTTGGTCTGGACGAAATATTTTCTTCCCTTTTGTTTGCCTCTTATTCACACTGCAAGTAAAGGCAAAGTTTCTAATTAAAAAGTAAATAAAAAATGCCTCTTCAGTTAGGTGTCATGTATTTTTGAGATAAAAGCCTTTTCATCTGGATGGCATTAAATTGGCCTTTAGTAATAATGTAAAGAACCTTGGTGTTATTTTTGACCACACGACGACATCAAAAATCCCAATTTAAACAGGTTTCTAGGATTCCCTGCTTTCATCTCCAGAATATTGCTAAAATAGAAACTTCCTGTCCAAGAATGATGCTGAGAAATTAGTCAATGCATTTGTTACTTCATGGCTGGACTACTGTAATTCTTTGTTATCAGGAAGTTCACAAAATGCAATTACAAGTCTTCAGTTGATCCAAAAATGCTGCAGCAAGTGTTCTGATGAATATTAAAAAGAGATAATATTTCTCTTGTTGTGGCATGTCTCTAC
Source organism: Apricaphanius iberus (assembly GCA_028564705.1). NCBI lineage: Eukaryota > Metazoa > Chordata > Actinopteri > Cyprinodontiformes > Aphaniidae > Apricaphanius > Apricaphanius iberus. Next base: position 489,798 of record JAPXFQ010001656.1, read on the forward strand.
TGGCTCCCAGTTAAAGTCAGAATAGACTTTAAGATCCTCCTCCTTATGTACGAAGCCATGAATAATCAAGCTCCATCATACATTAGAGATCTGATTGTTCCATATGTTCCTAACAGAGCGCTTTACTCCCAGACTGCAGGGTTACAAGTAATTCAGAAGATTTCTAAAAGTAGAAGGGGAAGCAGAGCTTTTAGTTATCAGGCTTCTCTCCTGTGGAACCAGCTCCCAGTTTTAGTTTGTGAAGTAGACACTCTGTCTACTTTTAAGACTAGGCTTAAACCCTTCCTTTTTGATAAAGTTTAAAGTTAGAATGTCTTAGGTTATCTTGAGCTATCTCTGTATTTATGCTGCCTTAGGCTTAATTCACATGAAAGCGTCATGGGAACGTAACGTGAGCGGAACCTATTAAGTCCATGGCATGCTGCATAAACGCTCTCGTTCTTATCAGTGAGACGCGCTACACGCGCGTATCATGAGCATCAACACGCGATGTGATGTTCAAAATAGGTTCAAGTTCTGTTTTTGAAGTGAATTCATGTCACTCTTCCCAGCTACAGATGCAACAACACAGGAGACAGTGATATTTAACAAAATAAAACTTCTGCTAGAGGTTTAAATTAGATGTTCTCGCCGTCTCTGGTTGATGGGATGAACCCATAGTATCCTTCTTCCTCTGCTTTGTTGTCTCAGCACTTTATCAACAAGGAGAAGAAAGGCAAGGATTCATCTTCTACTTGACCCTGTATGTTAAAATATCGATGATTGTTAAAAAGTGTGTTCAAAAGAAATTGTTGTAGAGCTGGCTTTGATCCCAATGCCAACGAGCAAGTGCAACAAACATTAGTAGGCTATTTCCTACACATATATACATTTTATTGTAAAAAAAATCACTGCATTGGGTTCTTTTTTTAATGAGATCTTACCCATTTTCTAACCAATGGGGAGTAGCAGTAGAGAAGTCTCCAGCTGCATGCACAACGTTCGTTTCATGTTTTGATGTGAATTGAAGCCTTTAAATAGACGGGCGTAAAATGTATATGCTCGGGCTTTGGTCGTAGGATGCTTTGATGTAAATTCGGGGTTAGACTGTTGGGGGACAGACTGACCACTTTTCTTCACTCTTCTACTTTTCTCTTCTACTACTCTCCAGTTGCATAACCGGCTGTTATTTTAACTGCTAACTTTGTTTTTTTAAGTGTTTTTCTCTCCAAAGAAGTTATACCTGATCTGGCATCCTGCTCAGCTGGGTTGTCTTGTTAAAGGGGGGCATTGACTGGGATCAAAAAAACTGATTATTGCTACAGTATATATGTAGTTAAAACATAATCCAGCTGGCTATTTGGCTTATTTTGAAAAACAAATTACTTATAATCAGCTTAAAGTTTTTGTTGTAAATCTTGAACAATAAACTCCAGCTACATTGCTAACTACCATGGAAAAAAAGATAAAGGGTAATATTTGGGGTATATTTGTATAATCATTGGAAATTCCTGAAACTGGAACCCCCAATCACCGTTTAAGTTATGATGATGTGTGGAATGTGGTGTACTAACCTACCCCGCTGTATGGTTCAGAAAAGTAGTTCATGGAGCATGACGCAACTCTTTTGAGTTTCCTTGCTATATTTTTTTAACCTAAAGTTTGGTTAAAACTGATCAACTTCTTAACAGCATAAACCCAGCACCACCTTATTGCATCAATGGTAATAACAATTTAAGTTTTTAAAGGCACGAAAGGTTTCATCAAACCAGGTTCCTGAATTGTCTTGAGCTGGTAGAAACTATTTACTGCATATGTGTATGTAACTGATGTAACTTGTATGCTCTCTGCGTGGGTAATGGGGCAAATGGTAGGTGGAGGGGGGTTGATTGAGGAGGTAATGGCTTCATTTGGTGTCAAAACATCAACTGAGCAATGTACAGGTGAATATATGCCTTTCCGTTCCTTTATGAGACATTCTTTCAGTCACTGTGGGACCTTTTTTAATGGCTACATCTGTCTGAATGATCATTGAAAGTACACAGCGTGTTTGTTAACATAATCTGTGGGTGTGTAGGGTGTTGAATTGAGTGCCAGCTAGCAGTAGTGAGCTACAAAAACTATTATCAATTACTGAACCTGAAAAGGTAGGATTTTATGGGTGGCTTTTGGATTTTTCCTTACAAAGATGGAGAAGAGATTAGTATCAGCACTGTCAGCACAAGTGCTCCTGTGGTTACGGAAGTGGTGGACAACAGTAGTAAGGAATCAGCGTAGGAATCTTCAGATACGAATTAAGTTCAAACCAAACATACAGGTGGTGCTTTTAGAATTTTTTTTGCTTCACTTACTGTATGTTCATCAGTATGCAGTCCGTTTTTCAAGTCTAAATTATTTAAAGTGATACTTTTTGTTTCTTGTGTTTATAGTTTCCTAGAATAAACCACCTACACATCTACAGTACACCAGCTGTGTATCTCTCACTTGTGGTGTGATAGTATGGTTGACACAGTAGTCAAATTTATAACAGTCTGGTACCTTTTAGTGTAAAAACATGGTATGGTCTCAAGTCAAGGTGGATGATGGTGTAACCTATTTTATATCATCAACAGATAGCCTGTTTCAAAAGACAATGCCGTCATCAGTGCCGAATAACCCTGGCATGAGTGAGCCTTTGGTCATTCATATGTGGTCAGCCTGTAGCGGCAATGAAGATTGATCGGGTGTTTTTCAAAAAAGATTATGCAATGGCGGGATACAAGGTGGTGTCCAGGCTGTTGATGTGCAAAGTTGCGCATAAACCATGAGACTAAAGAGTCCGTGGTGCACAGACAAAATAGGTTGGACCTAACTTGCTTTAACCACAACTGAAACCCCTCCTCATGTCTTTTTGCTCCAAAAGGGTACTGCCATTTACAGTCCCCGTAAATTGTCTGGGGATCTGGTCTCCAGCTCTAAAGGCCAGAAGCTCCTGGACCCTTGCATCGTTCCAGCCTGCCATTTCAGCTGATACAGTTAACAAATGCTAAATGAACTCCCCATGTATACTTGTATTTTAGGTACTGTTGCCGACGAAGGCTTAGCACACATTCCACGCATCATCATGAAATCACCCACTTTTATACCAAGACATAATATTTATTCAGAAATCCAGCATTGAAGGATTATTGCGGTGATATTACTATCAAGCATGCCGGTAAGACTGCTGCAATATTCCCGCATCGCCACGCAGCACGTTTAAAAGAAGCACCATGCCAAGAAAATTACCCGAATATGCCACCACGTTGTGTAATTTGAAAACATCTTTAGAAATAGAATTTTAGTTTATGCACTTTGATTACAGGTTGTTGCATCAGAACAGAAATATTTATTTTGTAGGGGTAAGAGACAGAAAAATCTGTGCATGGGTACATGTGTGGTCTTTATCATATTCCCTTACATCGACAGTTCCCCAACCCAACTCCCTCTTGGAGTTTTCTTAAAGTAGCAGGGGGCCGGATCGAAGAATTAAACTCGCGACTGCCGCGCCTGGCACTGCGAGTAACTGCAAACACCATGGGAGCGCGCACAAAATGCAAATCAGCGACGTAACGTAATTTCAGGCCACCACACATCGCCAGCTGTACAAGCAACATGTCCAAACATAGATTTCATGGCGGTAACACAGACATTACAATCGGGGAACCGAATCAAATGTAGCACAGCGACTGTTGGACTAGAGCTAACAATGCGCTAGCTTTGATAGCTGTAGTAGACAACAATCAATGACTCTGGTAATCGGTCTACAATCAATTTCCATCACTTTTTACACAGCATTGTTAAACGAGCAGTAAAACTACGGCACATTAGGTGTCTAAGTTATCAGTAAGCTGATATCATTTCCATATCAAGCTGTAAACATTACCTATAATGTTTCTTAGCATACGCTAGCATTGATAACTGTAGTAGACAACAATAACTCCGGTGGTCGGTCTACAAAAAATTCCTTCACGTTTTAGACAGCATAGTTAAACAAGCTATAATGTTGCTTACCTGGTCAATAGGAAATTAGCCATATCTGCATCAGTTTTCAGTCCAGTTGAGCTCTAGAAGCCGCCAATCATCGTAGGTGTAACCAATATTTACACGGGCCTGACTTCGATCATATCTTGCTTTAGACTCAAGAGATGCAGCCGATAAAGCCTTCTCCTTTTTTGTGCCACTTTTTAGTGGGCTTTGTGTGGTGCTTGTTCGTTTGCCCGATGCAGAAGAATCCATACCCACAGTTGAATCGACCGCTTCTGAAGTCTGGGTTCTTTCTCTTCCTCTTCCTGTTAAATCGAGAATGCGCATGAAGTTGTAGATTGACGTCACATCCGTGTGTAAGCGGCTAAGCGCGGGAAATTCAGCCCCGAATCGCAAACTATTTTCGCAGCACACAGTCTGTTCAAGATAATGGAATTACACATCGATGGGCTCATTTTACTTAGTTTAAAATGCTTCATTACTAAATACAATTACAAAAATGAACATGGATATAATTTATTTCAGAAATCCAGCCCCCTGCTCCTTTAATTGGGTGGTGGTGGTCTGGGATGTTATAAAATTCCCGGCCTTGAATTTTGTCTTCCCCTGCCACTGACTGTATGTACTGTATGTTGCTAGATGGTGCTGAGTACTTGTGTGTGAGAGAGACAAAGATGGGAATTTTACTATTAGAGGATGCATAAAAAGCAGCATTTTTGTGTCTGTTTATTTGTAAAATTGGTCCAGATTCTTTGTGTGTGCAACGGGAACTTTGGTTTAAGTACATCCACTTCAGTGATGCACAGCAGAGTAAGTGCACTCTAGACTGTATTGCCACATTTATGTGTTCAGTGCTTATTACAAAACAGCGATGTATGCTGGTGGGTATGTGTATATCTCAGTGTCCATCAGCTGTGTCTGTATATGTAGGCCTATTTTAATTGTTGCCATGGAAACATAGTGCTGCCAATGAAGTACAGATTCAAAGAGGCCAAGTATTTTTCTCTATGTCTAACTCTGTAACTCTCCTTGCTGTTTTTATTCCCTCCATCCTTCTCATTGAATTTCTCTTCCTTTTTCGCTCCCATCCTCCAGTTTGCTATGCCGCTCTCTTGTTGCTTTTCTCTCCACGATCCCTACTTCATGTCCTTGTGCCTCTTATTATCCTATTTTCCCTCCCACCTCTCCATCCTTCCTGCAGAGTGGTGTGCAATTGAATATTAACACAGGGACCTGTAATTAGAGCTGACGAACCTCCAGCAATTAGTTTTCCCCAAAGAAGTTGTTCTGTCATCTCCACATGCATCCCTTTATCCCTCTCTCAATCTTCCTCTTGCTTTTTCCTCCCTCTTTGTCATCGCCTGTCTTATCAGCTGTCAGCTTCGTGCGGTGGATATTGTCTGAGTGTTTTTGTTCGCCATTGTAACTTCCATCTGCCTATTTAGCTGCATTAATTTGCGAGTTAGACCGACAATGTGCCGCTCGAATTTATGAGCAGCTACATCCACATCTTCCCTGGTATCATCTGCCCACAAAAGTGAGGCAACCATCTATTCCAACTACACCCACTCTGAATATATGTGAATAAACTCAGGGGGAAAAACACCCTCCCACTCAGTCAGATGTAAACATACAGTAACAAACATTCTTCTAAGGGAGCTTCTACTTCATGGGCACCTTTTTCTCTCTATCATGGTTCCTGCCATTGTTTTCAATCTTTTCCATCCATTTATCCATCTCTGGATTATCTTCCACTTACCAGAAATTAGTTTTGGGAAAAACAGGTCGAGGAGGAAAACACAGAAAGCAGTTTTCCCAGAAAAACTTTCCAGCTCATCTGATGAAAATAGAAGTGTCCCAGGCTAGAAAGTATATAACGTCCCTCCTGTACAGTGTACATTTTGGGACATCCTCAGACATCAGATAAAATACCCTCAGATGTCAGACTATAGAAAAGAAGCATTACCTTTCATTCAACAAACGGTCATAACTCTGAATGAAATGCATCAGAATAGAAGGTCTCAGAAAAAAAAACACCAGAAGAAAAAAGTGATCAAACCAGGGGTTGCCTTTAATAAATGTTTTCCGTATTTTACCATTATTTTTAAACAGTCATATAAATATCTGAAGGGCATCTGTCAATTTGACGGATAGCACTTCATACCCCTGACCACTTGGACACGCTGACATTTTCAACTTCAAACATAGAGCACAGGTAACTAAACCAGTCAGAAAACGATTCACATGAGAGCATCTGGGCATCATCTCACATCATACACAATGCAGCCCACTATCTGAGAGCTGAAAGCACATTGAAGACTTAGTGAGGCATGGAGTGCATCTTTGACTGCACTGGACACAGATTGAGGAGATTGTTGCAGCTTAAACCTTGATACAAAAAGAAATGCATTCCATAACATTCTCCCACTGAAGCGATCAGAAGAGCACTCTCTCATTTTAATGTTGTGGGTTTCCAATCACTTCAATTGGAAAAATGTTATTTCCAACTTTGGCTGAAGAGGCGCTCATCTTCAGTGTAGCAGCGGAGCGCGGGTTCAGTTATTAAATTTTCATTATTACATGTAGCCGATGTATTGCAAAACAATTTAGCTGGGATCTGACAATTGCCCTACCTGCAGGAGGCTGGTTTTTGATGGCTAGAACTTTTTTCAAATGCCGTCTTTTCTGAGACCTTACGGCATCTTTTTGAGACTTTTTATTGTGATGACGTTTAGTCAGAGGTATGACAACTTTTTGGATGAAAAACTGCATTTTTCTGTTATCTAACATCTGAAGCTGTCCTAAAATGTATAGAATACTCCTGTATCTTCTTGGTCTGGCTTTGATTCTCTCAGTTGGAGCTAACTAGCATAATTTCTAAGGCACCCATCTTTACAGTAGATCAGATAGTTGAATTATCTCTAATGAACCTTTTGATGTATTGGAGCAATGAATGTAATTGTAATTTCCCATGTATGAGAAAAGGCCTCACCTTTTCTGTGAGTCTAAGTCCTCCTTCTCCACTGAGAAAGATACATGTATTTAGGATATAGTTCTTCCAGTGTTCATCCACATATCATGAGAATAGGTGAGAGTTGGAGCATAAACAGAAAATAAAAATAAGAACTTTTCTTTTTAGATTAACTCACTCGTTCTTCACTACAACAGACCAGAGCTACATTCATACCGTTGCAGACAGCTCTTCTATTATCTTCCCATTGGCCACTCTTCCCTACTATCACTCACAAACAAGATTCCAAGGTAAATAGGTTGCATTTCCAAGATCGAAACTTCATCGTAATTTACCCAGATCTTTTTCTGATGGGGTAATCTGTTGGCCCACTCCTTTGGCCCTTTAAGGAGTCAGCTAAGGACAACAAGTAGCTTCACTGATAAGCTCCAAAAGGCGCCAAGAACAGCAAATATGAGAGATTAACATGGAAGAAGCAGAGCTTGATGCTGTGTTTCTGTTTGCTGTTGTTATAAACTACTTCACCAGTAACTCCAGGAAGCTGTTATTTGGTGAGGTCTGCTCATTTCCCTCTGAATAACAACCAGCGTGATTTAAACACAGCTCCAACTCAGCGACTCCATTTCTGAGTACATACCCCAAACTCTGTTGGTTCTTGAAATGACGATGAAATTGGCCCTGTCAGTCCAGCCCAATGAAGTGGAGAATCCCACAAAGGTCTGATCAAATTATACTGAGGTTCTGATAGTGGAAACGCACCTATAAACTACTCCACTAGAGGCAGAAATGACCTTCAACCTTGTAGGACCAGTCCACCTTTTTCAAGCTCAAACCCTTGCTTCTCAGGTACAGAAATACTCTGGTTTTCCCAGTCTCCATGCACTGCTGCAAACCATTCCAATGCATGATATCATTCATGACTTGTAGATGTCAACAGAATGACGTCATGATCTAACACCCTAAGGTTACCAAACCCGGCATCCCCTCTCCACAACAATGCTGAGGTTCTGGCCAGGAACAGCACAAACTGGAATCACTGTTCTGAGAACAAGCTTGAATAGGGGTCAAGGATGTCAACAGAGCTCTTTCTTTGCCCTGACAATAACTACCCCTACATGCATTCCTGCCACCCTATACTCACAAAATGACCATGACTAGCTTGGCAACTCCACAGCATAAAGATCTATTCCCCTTTCCACACCTAGGGCAAAATATCAAACTGCATCTTTTGAATCTGAAGTTGAATCGCTGTTTTCCACCCTATTTTGTTCACTATTCATTGTCTCAGGTAGGCCTCCGACCCATCTGCATGTCTTAAAAAAAACACTCAAAAAACTCTATAAATAAGCACTGAAAAGAGGGAGTCAGTCAGTGATCGAAAGGTACGGTCAAGTAGAACGAATGGGGTGTAAGAAAGAAGGGAGGGGTGGACAGGAGAAGAGTGTTAAACTAGGCCAACAGGGGCTGACGCGGGAAGAGGGCGGGTTTTATATCAAAGCCTTGTGAATTGTCCAGAGTGTCTCTACCGTCAGTCACTTAATTAGTTTCAGCATCAGTCAGTTTGTCTGCGTCTCGGGTTGGTGCGTCGCTCATCTTGCTCTAGACAGTTTGTCAGTCAGCTTGAGTTGGCGTTTACTTGTCTTTCTCTCCATCTGCCCTTTCTGTTATTTGCGTTTATTTGCTTCAGTTTTTTCAACATCCCTTCTCTCTGTTGCTTGGTCCTTTGCTCCCTCCCTTTTGTCCTTCTGTTCTCCCATCCAATAAAGAAACCAGCATCTTATCTCTATTTTAAACTGTTTCTTTCATTCTCAACATTCTCCATCCAGTATTGACTCACTTTTGACATTGTGTGTTGTATTGTTTATTACGTAATTTTAAAGAGTCAAGCATAACTGCTTGGATGTATTGTATTACTTTTAAAAACATGTTTATTCCCTTTCTTATTTATCCCCAATTCTCCAGTTCTTTGAGCACATACAAATACGACCTGATAGATGTGATGCAAGAGAGCTTTTTATTATAATCAACTGATTTAAGAATATACTAACTCTTGACTCCTTCTCTTCATTTCACTCCTCTCTCCTTTATTTCCTCCTGGTCATTCCCTGCCTTTCCAGGTATTTCTCTCCCACTCCTACATTATGCCTGTCTGTGGACGCTGCAGCTCCTCCCCACCTCACCAACATGCTGGGGTTCACTTCTCCCCTCGAATGGTTGCTCAGGTGCAACAAGGAGCTCGGACACTTCATCCTCCTCCATCAGTTCACCGCACCACAGGCACGTCCTCATGCCTGCCTCTCCTTTTTCTGCTGCTCTGCCTACTCCACCTACCCCCAGCCTGTCACTCACGGAGAGAAAAGGGCGGAGGAGGAGGTGGCGGCCATTACATACCTATCCCACAGCCCCCTCCACACCACATGCCCCTGCCTAACATCCTACGTGGCCTAAGCATTGCTGTTGTACTGGTGGGCAACTCCAGTGAGGTGGCTTTGGCAGGGGCCAGAGAGAAGGAGGACTTTCTCCACATGGCTCCCAATGTGGAGGTGCTGACCATGAATGAAACTGACCCCAAAAGCATCATCAAGAGCATCTGTGACTTGATGACAGAGCATTGGCTGCAGGGTGTAGTATTTGGGGACGACACAGACCAGGAAGCCATCGCTCAGATCCTGGACTTCATTTCAGCCCAAACTCACATTCCCATCCTTGGAGTACGTGGAGGCTCTTCGATGATCATGGCTGCCAAGGTAGGACTCTTGCACGCAAGAAAAAAGATTTGACAAAACCAAAAGCTTATCAAATTTGCATAAACTGTGTACGCAATAACTGGCAGGCAGCTTGAATGTAAGTACATAATTAAGCATTATCACACTCGAGGTCGTGCTGTTGTGCTGAATATCAGCGCTGGTGTGATTCGGCTGTAGGCACGAGGCCGAGAGCCAAAGATAATCCCACCAGTGCTGATATGTTACACAACAGCACGACCTCGAGTGAGATATCGCATATACTCAACAGACACAACAAACTATTTTTTTTAACAATACTTATCGACAGTAGATTATGATTTGTTTGATTATTTAAACAAATAGTTCCAGCTGGAAGGGAGACAAGGCTGTTGCCAGGCAACACAAAACTTTCCTATACACAAACATTTCAAAAACAAAAATGATGGTATTTTCACACCGCACGCTTTGTCGCCATCACAAAATGCTCACAAACTTACTAGTTTGAAGCCATAGCTTTGATAATGTCTGTGGTGTGAGGTCTATACATTTTTAAGGCTGCAGCTAGCAAAACACGTAGGTGGGCCTTTCCCTCCCGGATGTTTTAATGGTGGATCACGGCTGGCTAGACAACGTCGACGTCAGGCTACATCACTACAGTAAGACGCTCTGATTGGTTAATGCTCAGGGCACAGAGGTGAAAGTTCAGCTAGCTTAGCTTCTGCATTGCTGGCTTTAGCTGCTTTCAAGCTTGGAAAGCAGTAAAAGATTCAGTAATTACAGTGGCCAAAGTACAAAAAGCACAGCGGAGATTCTGACAGCCTAAACCTTTGACTTAACATGTAATCTTGCCATTCTGGGTGTTGACATTTTGGGCGGTGTGAAAGCACCACTAATGCCTGTACAGCTGAGTAATATTGTCTGTCAAAAGTCCCAGTGCGATTTCACTTTTACAGACTGCCATTTTTGTCAGTCATGCTGTTACTCCAGCATAACCTAGTGAGTTTGATTACCCCACTTACCTCCGGTTATTTTAAAACTCAGATTCTGAGTATTCAAAATGTTGTACAGTACATTTACCACTGCTGGCACCTGGACTGCTTTTTATAGTATTCAAAATAAATTTTGGCATAAATTATCAATCAGTGGGTTTAGTCTATTGGTATGTTCAGGGAACATGCTAACGGCTATTAGCAATACAAGCTAATACCAATGTATTTCTAAATGTATTTCATGTCTGAAATACATTTACCAATGTATTTCAGACATGGTAGCAACATTTTCACTTAGAGAGGTTATGAAGTACTGTATATGATAGATTTAATCAGCTCGAATTAGCCTGAAATGATGGTGATTTTTATTGAAGCTTTTAATGGCCATTTTGGGATTTGTAAAACCTCAGAAGTTGTTTCTTACATGGAAACTTGATTTGCAGGGACACATTTTTAAATTTTTCCGACTTCAAACTCGATATTTCAGCTTTTTAAAAGAAAATCAAACTCATGATTAAACCTTATTCTTTCTTAATAGAATACAGAAATAAAAGAGGAAAATTCATGTTCTACTGCTGTTTTATAAAATCATTAAAGATGGAGGCTTAAAATGTAACATGTACTGAGCGTGCTGTGAATTATTTTTCTTTTCTTTTATGGACTATAGTTAGATACACAAACTTAACTCAGGTAAGTGAGGTAAAGATGTTGTTCCTGGAGTAATTTTGGTAGGTTGACCTCTTCTAAGGTTCGCTATTGTTTCATGACGATAATAGTTCCTACTGTGGTTTGCTGAAATCCCAAAGCCAGAAAATGTGTGTTTTCAAGGTTGTCGTTTTTCATCTTTGAACCTGCTTTGTTTTGTCAGACAGGTTCTATTTAAATGATTTCTTGGTTCTAAAGGTGTCACGGTAATTAGGCCTGACTTGTGAAATTGGACTTGGCTTTCAAAAAATGAATGTGGTCAATCATAAATATATAAAAAAGGGGGGGGGGGGTTCTCAAGGAAATAAATTTATGTTAAAAATATCTGGAATTATTTTTTTTTTCCTGGTGGTGAAGCTCTTATAATTCAGTGTTCCCAAATCCTGAATCTTTATTAGGCTTTACATAAGATTGGCTCAGTATGCATCTTTTGCACAACTTTGACCTCATGACTGCGTACGACACGCAGAAAAACACTTCAGTCCATGCTCTCACTTGATATGAGAGGGAACTGTACTGGTTCATATTAGCTTCATGCGCATAAAGGCAGACAGGCAGGCTTAGCTGGGGGCCCTGGCTTGAAAGACAAACTGCCAACAGAGCTGATGCCAGCAACAGGATCAGCTGGAGATTGCAGCAGGACAGAGCGCTAGATCTGTGCCTATTTACTAGGCCTTGCCTAATGGGATAAAGCAATCTGCTGCTGCTTTATCTGTGGCCCATTTAGATCTGGATTTGGGCAAAATCAGCTCATTCAGTTTGTGCTTTATTGTCACTGAAAAGAATAATACGAAAAAAAGTCTCTCTGCATCCATGCAGAGAAAGTGAAACCTCATGCACTCATCTGAGTTTCCTCTGCTGCGGACAACTTGTTGGATCTTCTGATGTATTTACCTATACATTCACATAGGGAGTATAATGTGTTGTTTAAATAGAGAACTGAATTTGCTTTGGTCCTGTGGCTTGTGATGGGAAATTTGAGATGCATTTTTTAAGTGGCAGTGAAAGCACCAGACAGTCAAATCACAACAACTGTGTCCCATGGGCCCAAAGTCGAGTAAGTGTACAACAGTTTTATGTTTGTTCTGCCACACAGAGACTCTGGCTCATCCATCGCATCAGTGTTTCTGTGTTGTCGTCCCTGCATTTGTCTGGTGACCCTATGGTGTCAACAGATTGTTGTAGCCACAGAGACATGAGCTGAAGTGACATAGGAAGACCAACAGCCACCACTGAAGCTCTATTTTCTGTTCCTTCTCATTACTGCTCAAAGGTAAGGTATGACAGGGAACAGTCAACTCTCATTTAAAAATGTACTCTTTTATACACACGGACTACTGTACAGCACCTACATTTGGCAATGCAATTCTTGGTAGATGATAAACCATTCAAGCTCAAAATTATTCATAGCCCTTTCTACCCATGCACTAAAATCATATAGATTTTTCACTTTTTTACATTGGTTTTACTCAATTTTCTGTACTTTACCAGGGATTCTGTACTTTTCAAAATTGGATGGATGGATGGATGGATGGATGGATGGATGATCCACATACGGATGGAGGCAAACCAATTTCAAATTGAAAATTAAATATGTCTGCTGCATAACTAAAACATAGCAATATCTTTGCTAATAAACTGTGAAATACTTCTGACGATTTATATATCCATAAACATTTCTTCCATGATGCAATGAAACCTACAAAAATTGACATTTTCCTTTAGTGTTTGATTAGATAAAATCAAAAGTAATATGCTGCTATTAGCATATATTGCTAACACTTGTTAGTTTGTCACTGTAATCACAGCAATCCTATCCCAATGCTTTTCTCTTGCTCTAAATTACACTTGATTACTTTTGTAGGCTATTTACTTTGTGAATGATGGATACTACCACTTCTCCTGAGTACCTCTAACCATGCTGCACTTGGCCTTCTTGACCAATGAACTTATGTAATACAGTTTTGAATTAATGTTTGGTCATACTTACATTGAATGTCCCAGGTATGTAAGAGAAAAAAAGAGCAGTTGGGAAGTTAAGAGATTCACACACGGAGCTGGCTTGTATGTGAGTGCAGGGACGATGTTCCCTATTAGGCACGTATACTGTGCATGCACTAGGCAACAGGAAAGAGCAGTATGCTGTAGCAAAGGTTTAAATGGATTTCCCAGGCCATGAGACAGAGTTTGCCTCCCCGTAGAGCTTTCTCCTGGCTGTGCCAGGGCCCTAGATACCTAGGATGGGGTTGCATTCAGGCTCTGTCTCCAATCGGATTTGTGTCTGCCTAATGGACTGACACAATGGAGTGGCAAAAATACGATAGAGAAGGATCAGAGAGAAGGATGGAGGAACAAAGTGAGACATGTGGGATAGTGGAGTAATTGAGATTGTGAGGAAAGAATGAGATTGGGTGGAAGAAATTGTTCTTTTAAAGAAAAGAAACTGGGAGAGGAGAGGTGGGACTTGGTTGAAGAGGGTAAGGCTCGTTTAAAGTATGCTTGTGAAGGTGCTTGAAAGATGATCGACAAATTCAGAATGGGAGGCATAGGAAAATGTCCCTAGAGATTCTGCTTTCCTGCCACTTCATGAAATTGAATTCTATTATTTAGTTTCACTAAATCTTTCTCACTATTTATCCTGATCTCTTGGAATAGTGACATTTTTCTGACGCAGCAAGCTTATGTTTGTAGTTTGTGTTCACTTAAAGTCACCTACCGCTGTCTTATCAGAGACAAAATAGCTGACATTATTAATGTCAATTGATCGAGAAAGAAGAAAGCTTTTATTGAACCGTAATGCCAGTCATGTCTGCCAGGTTTGATGCCCCCATGGACGGCATTTGTGAGAGTTTGTTCACGAGCATGCACCATGCTGAGCTTAGGCAGGTTTCCACTACAGGAACCAAGACCAATCAGACAAAAGCAGGTAGAACGTTACCCTCAAAAACAGCCCTGCAAGGAAGGATGGATTCTGAACTGACGTTGTGGAAGTTGGCTAAGCAATTCTAACTAACTGAATATCTCCGTCACTTTGTTTCAGTAATCTCCTCCTCTGCTGGTCACATTTTCTGTTAACTTTAAATTACACAGAGGGGCTTTTCTACTTTTTTTTTTAGCGAACACAACATTTAGAACCTTCCACCCATGCTGAACATTACAGTCTTTCACAGAATTTGCATTGAAATTGAAATTCAGCTTCTTCTTTCAGTTTCTTCACTGAGATGAAGAGCGATGCTCTCATGAATGCCCCTTTTCACTGATTTTAATCAGAAAAATAACATATTTCTCAGTATTTATTTAAAAAAAAACATCGGTCTTCCTACAATATCAGCACAGCTCACCTAAAACCCATTCTACAGTACCTATACATTAACTTGCAGTTAGAGTTGATAGTTTCCATCCTTTTCCACCCTAGACATAAAAGCAATAACTGCAATGAAAACCTCATTCAGATTAACAAAACAATTATTCCTCTTAACACTTTTCTTAACCAGATAATTTGTTGCATTTAAATCTGTTTAATTCTTAAGAAAAGATGTAAAATGATATTTAATTCCCCAGATGGGACACATCTTACAAAAGGTGCCACCTTTGTCTAGTCAGGCGACAGATTGCCCAGGTGCCAATGGAAGCTACTGAAAAGTTTTTGTTCAGCAGCTGACTACAGTAGAAAAATCATGAAAAAATTGGCTTTTTATGTACAACTTTTGAATGTGTCGGGGCCACAAGTTATTAATCTTTCCTTTAACTATACTTCTTTGGTGCACTCAAATCTGCTTCAATAAGCATAAAAATAGAGTGACCCAAATATTATTTTGTTTGTATCGAGCCAAAAGTAATTTGCTAAATGTCTTTTTTTTAATAAGGCAAAACCAGTTTGTAATTTTTAGATCTGCAATGATTTACACATGCCTTTAGTACAAAAACAATCTGCCGGCCTTTTTGGTTTGCTTAAAATACCTCAGGCGTGGTTTATTGTTAAAGAGGTGGAAATGGGAGTTTTTGTGATTTTGGTTGTCTTTTAATATATTTTGTGGTCAGCAGGATCGACTGAATCAACAATATGTGCCTACATGGCAAAAGTCTTGGATACCACTGCTCTTTAGACTCCTCCCAAAGTCTTCGGAATCATCAAC
This sequence comes from Apricaphanius iberus, assembly GCA_028564705.1. Classification (NCBI taxonomy): domain Eukaryota; kingdom Metazoa; phylum Chordata; class Actinopteri; order Cyprinodontiformes; family Aphaniidae; genus Apricaphanius; species Apricaphanius iberus. Next base: position 505,309 of record JAPXFQ010001656.1, read on the forward strand.
ATGTTTATTTTATTATTTTTTTTGTCAAACAAAAGATGAGCCTTTGCGTTCCTACTCGGTCAGCAGGTATTTATTTGCATGAAAACTGAACCTGACTGAGGCGATGAGGCCTGTAGTGCTTTAGATGTTATTGTTGTTGTTTTTGTGACCTCCTGGATGGGTTGCCAATGAGCACTTGGAGTAAATATGGCCACATTTGGAAAGGGTCACCAATGACTGATATTCTCTCCATCTGTGTAAATCTGTGATTCATGCACATTCATTCATTCATCCATTCATGTTTTATTGATAATCTTTGAGTTAGGAGGCTGGTAATTTTCTAGAGTGTCTAGAGCCTGAGGAAGCATTAGATAGAGGAATTCTTTTTTTTTCTTTCATTCAGCTGACCTTTGGACAGTAGATTAAGTTATAAAAACAGGAAGTAAATGTGGAAGACAAAACAAGAGACAGTTGTAGAGCTTAAGAGTAATATAGCTTTGGCTGTTTGTGTTTTCTTTTTCTGACTAAGCATCTCAAGGAAATAGATTGACTATCTCTGGCCTTGTGCCACACGCGCGCGCACACACCCACACACACACACACACACCCACACACACAATGGAGAAGACCAAATGCTGCTATTACAGTTGACAAGACAACCCCTCCTTTTTCATTACACATCTAAGGAAAAGAGGGTAACAGGGAGCGACACAGCAGGCAGAAAACACAACATCTAGGTTTTTAGTGAGGGCTGAGAGTAGGAATCTGGAGGACTAATACAAGATAATTCCATAAAATCTACTCTCCGGAGCGGCCTACTGTCGTGCTGCATGACGAGTCGGGTTGAATTATGATCAAGGATGTTCCTTTTCTTGCTCTCTTTGCAAACAGAGTTTCTAGGTGTTTAGGGATGAAACACAAAGCTAAGCCCACTGTTGCATGCCACTGGGAGATGCAGGCACTCATTTAAATCCGGTAAGATTAAACATTTCTCGCCAAGTTGAGGCATGCAACACATCCTTCGCTCCATAAACCCTGTTCCCCTCTGAGCCTTCCGAGATCTGTAATGAGTAAAAAACTGGATATTTTAGAATATTTCCACTGGAGGATGGAGCGGACGTGCAGCGCCAGCTCAGCAACAAAAAGTTGGACTGCAGCTGCCACGCCTTTTGCATGTCTGCACAGAGTATGCCAAAGGGAAGTTCTTCAATAGCTGGTGTGAAAGAAGTGAAATCTGGAAGAAAAAAAAGGAACGTTGAGAAGATAGGAGGAATGGAAGGAGGAAGTTGAAGGAGGAGGGGAAGGGAGAGAAATGAAGGGAGGCAAAGGGCACTCACATCTATATCAATGAATGAAATCGGTGAGAAGAGGCCTGGCGGTAAGTAAAAGGATGAGTGCGCTGAATGCAGGGCCCCATGACCGGGAGAAGAGTGAAGGAGAGAGGGGAAGACAGAGTGACATTGAGAGGGTGTTTGCAGCAGGTGTCATGCCGTCTATCCATGGAAGGAAAGCAGAAGCTGCCTCTTTGCTCTCTCTGGAAATCACTGCTTGAATGGAGGAGGGCTGTAGAAGAACAGAGATGGATAGAGCACAGCTGTGCCCGCATCTGTGAATGATGTGATGTGATAAGGGAGGAGGAGGAGATGGAGAAGGCAAAGGGACTCTTCCAATGTTTTAACCAGTGACTTGTAGAAGCATTCACTTTTTCATATCACGGCCACGATTCTCAGCCTGTTTTATAGGGATTCACAAAGTATATATTGCATATTTATGAACTGGAAGGACATTTATCAGTGGTTTGAAGTTTTATAAGATTTGAAAATGTAAAAAAAGTCTTGTATGCATTTGTTTTTAGTCCTCTTCATTTTAACAGCCCTCGATAAAACACAAAAGTCAGTAAACACAGTTCACTTATGTGTAATTTAATCACAGTATAAATATTACAATCAGATGACTTAAATTAAGCAGTACTGCTGAGTTAGACTGGTCCAGTCAAAGTCCAGACCTAAACCTAATTAGGAATCAATCGTTAGAAGTTTATAGATGCTTCCCACCCAACCTGACTGTGCTGAGCTATTTTATAGAGACAAATGTGTAAAAATGTTGAAGAATGAAGATATTCCCTGAAAGACTGTTGACTTTCTGCGAGGAGTTTGCATCTTCTCCTCGTGAGTGCATAGGTGTTCTCCAGGTACTCCGGTTTCCTCCAGCAGTCCAAAAACATAGTTAATTAGAGTGTGGTTCCTTGTAGCTGAAATGTGACAAAATATAACGAAGTCAACAGTATGAATACTTTTGCATGTGTGTTTTGAAGCCATTGTGGTTTTTGAAGCCAGTCTTTTTAGGTACCACCCAGCTTTCTGTTACTCCACAGAGTCTGTTGGACAGCAGCAATCAGTGCCATCTAAAGCTCTGGCTAATAGTCATATTATCAAGACGTGTTGAGCTATTTTCCCCAGCTTGTCTAGAAGGTTGGCTTTTGTAGCGGTACAAATAGCTGTAGTTGTCATTGATCACCCCAGGGCCACAGCACAATAAGTACACAGAGCTAATCCATGAGAGTAGGCTGCTGCTGCAGATTTGGACAGATAACATCCACTTGTACATAGGATTTGAATTCAAGACAGTTTGCAACTAATGAAAAGGAGGAACGCATAAAATTGTGATAACCTGAGAGAAACTTGAATAATATATGAATTGTATTTCCAGTTTAAAAGCATATACACAGGGTGACATACAGGGGCAAGCAGAAAAAACATTTTTCTAAAATATAAGGCTACCTGAGATATTTCTGTGTCCGTTTCTTTTGACCATTGAGGTCAAAAAATCGGATCATAATCTATTTTTACTGGTTTATTTTTAAAATAACATATTTAACAGTATTAATGTTTATTCAGTTCAAACAATATACTGTCTGAACAAGCTGAACAGAGAACTATATATAAAAAAAGGATGTTAAACAAGTGCTCTTTAAATACAAATAGCGCACTTGCTGTGGCCTGAATGCACAGTCTCACTAGTTCGTCGTGCTCCACTTGGAACTGAAGTTCACACCCATTTGGGCGTAATCAAATAGTGGAATTGCTGCCGAGGTTATTGTCATGAGGTGTTGGATTTTTGCCTAGGACAGACAGCTTCTCGCAATTAAAATGCCTTCAAATCAGAAGTCAGAAGTCGCATGGATGATGATAAGCAGCTAGCGCGAGCTATCACTAGCTATAGCATGTAAAACACACATCAAGAGCTTGAAGAGCTTCTTCCATATGCTGGCTCTTAATCCACAAATTGCTTTTCCCCCGACATAGCTGCCATCCACATAGTCAGATGTATAGTGGTTTTCTCCGTGTTTAATGCTCCTTTCTTTGTCCTGGAGGTTACGATCCTCGCTCCCCTTCTTCTTCTGCAGTTGTAGTCCGCTAATCGTTTTTACACAAAACCTATGTAACTTTTTCTGCCGGTCGAAGATCTGTGTTTTCTCTGCATCAGAATGTCTCTTTAAAATTCCCACATATCATATGTCCGATCCACAGTGCATTTCAAACGCGGTCAGAAAATAACTTTTATCGCTCCATTGTCTCTCATTCATTTTTTTTTTGGCAGTAGGGGACCCATGGTCCGGAAGGAGAAATGCGTGACTTAGGCTCCCCAAAGTGGAACATTTCTCCGAACAAAAATGATCAGAAGTCAGAGAGACACTCTGATTGAGCCATTTCCGGACCTGCAAGCTATCGTTTCAACGAGAAGAAATCCCACAACATGAACCGGGCTTTTGGGAGCACCACACTCCAAAGACTCAGTGACTCTTCAATGAGCTGTCAGCTCCCAGTTATTCAGAAGCAAAGAGTACGGTGTCCAGGTTTAAGATGATGCTCAGATGCTCTCATGAAAATGTTTTTTATTGATTTAGTTACCTATGACCTGTAATCTTTTAGATTTTTCTGTTGCCTATTAAAAAATTATTAAATACAGAACATTTTCAGTGAAGGAAACTCCTAGGTCAGTTTATAATATTTTTTATTAATGAATCATTATTAAACACATAACTTAGCAGAAATGGAAACATTGGGTTTCTCTCCAACACTTTGATACAAATATCAAATATCCCTTTGTGTCATTAAACAGCGTTCTCCTCTAAAAATGACAGCAGGGTTTTATCTGATAACTTTCTGTTGAAATAAGTCGGGCTTTTCATCTTTTCCAATGTGGTCATTTGCCTGTAGGTCTCCTAGCCACTTTGTGATGAGGAAAATGAAGAAATTTTTTCTGATCACAGCCATCTCTACACATCTGTTTTTACACATGCACATGCCTTCTGGTTCCTCAGAGGAAACAGGTTCAATCAGTGCAGAATCGGTGCTGAACTGTGTCCATGGGTAATTGCTGGGTCGGCTGAAGCATTTAATCACAGCTCATGGGTGAATTCAGCGATGCAGTTGACGTCCGTACTGTTTTCTTTCCCCCATTCTAAGTATTTACTTTAAAGTTGTCGAGAACCATCCTTTGATTTTATTCACCCCAAATAACAATTCCTGTCGACACTGTGTCTTCTTTAGAGTACAATGCCTAAGTCCTTCTGAGGTTCAACGAAATCTCCCTGCATTTATATCTGCAATTAATGTTGTACAATAGAACCAATTGTAGTAGTAATCACTAAGGTCCTGTACTCTATTAATGTAATGGGCTGTTGAGCTTGGCAGCGCCATGTCCTTGCTAAAACAGTTGCAATTAGGAGCATTTATAAACGATAAGAGAATTAAAAGTAAATTAAAAGTAGTGTTATTTTGCCTCATACCTTTTAGAGTGCCATTTTTCCCCCACTTCTATCTATTTGTTGCAGTCTCCTTTGGATACCTTTTACTTTTTTTCTTTCATTAATTGATTTCTGTGCTATTGATTTCTGGTTCTTTTTCATCATTTGTGAACATGGCTGTTTTGAGTTTTCAGTAGCAATGACCTGGAAATTTCTTTGTGTAAAACTTTTCACATATGTGGAGATAGTATCTTCCTTCTTTTATTGGGACACATAGTGTCACCAGGGAGTAAGGAATGAAACACAGGTAGGTTAAAACTTCAAAAAAGAAAAAAAAGAAAGAGCATACAATCCATGAGGCAAACAGAAACATACCTGGACTAAACATACATATTGATCTAACAGTAAACAAACAAAAAGAGAGTTGGCTATTTGCAGGTAGGGGCAAAGTGAACACACAAGATAACAATATGCTCTGAATCAACAATTATATAACAAGTGCAGTGGAACTGGCTTCATGAAATGAAAAAGAAAGCAATCTTAACTACATTTCAGAAACTGGAAAGCTTTTCAAAAGTTCAAGTCAGTGAATACTTTAACAACAAATTACATATAATGGTGAAAATCGTATCATCAGATCACTTTGATCCTAGTTATTATACATTACAATCAACTTCTGCTTATGTTACTAACTGTTTAAGAGGGATCCATCTCAAAAGCCTACTTTATTCCACTAAGTTGTTAAGTTTGCAACAGTCTCCCTGCTGAAGCATGCATGCAGTGACAGTGGAAAGAAATGACTCCCTTTTAATGGGAAGAACGTTTTTTTTTTGCCAGAGAGGCCAAGAGTGAACCCAAGTGTGCTCAAATAAATTTTGACTGAGTTGTTCAGAAATTAGGTTCAAAGGCCATGACACTGGGGCCCCTTCAGTTGTTAATCATTCCAAAGTTAGTGGATCTTTATCTATGTTGGAACAGTTGTACAACTATTTTTTTTCTAACACGCCAAAAAACTCCTCAGAACCCTGATTTGACTGGAAATTATCAACACTACAGTGTCAGATGCATCAAATGGTGATGCTGGAGTGTTAACTAAAGACACCATATCTGCATACCTTATTGAAACACAAGAGGCACTATAGTTTGATACTGTCACAGCCTTTTACTTGCAGTCCATGGTTCCCCTACTGTAAAAATAAATACATAAAAATGAATGAGAGTGAATGGAGTGATAAAGGTTATTTTCTAAACCTGTTTGAAATGTGTTATGGATCGAACATACGATGTCCGTTAATTTCAAAGACACATTTTGATGCAGAGAAAACTGGAATTTTCGACTGGTGTCAAAATTTGTTTTAGGTTTTGTGTAAAAAAAAAAAAAAGAGCAACTACAACTGAAAAAGGAGACAAATGGCTAAGAGTTTAGCCGCCTTCGCTTCCTTCCTCCCTTCCTACAGGACAAAGGAAGGAGCGTTAAACATAGAGAAAACCACCATTTATCTGGCCATGTGGAAGCTGGTAGCTATGCTGGGGGAGAAATAGTCAGTCGAGTGAGAGCCAACATGTGGGAGGAACTCTACAAGGTGTTGATGAGTATTTTTTTACATTTTTTTTCTCTGGACAGATTAAACAAAATGCCCTTTAAATCAACCACACATTCAGTGCTTTCCAGTTAAGGAAGAAACCAAACATATTTTATAAATAATTCCCAGATCTAAGAAAGGTTGAGTGAAGTAACCCTTAACCAATATGACTTTCTTTTTATCTCCTAAGAGCCTGTGCTTTTCATTCTTTCAATGGTTTAATGAATTTTGTTATTTGGTCTTAAAAATGCCCCTTTTCATTAAACAAACATCTTTCTTAAAAACTTACACTAAAGATTTCCTAACTTTCAAACCTGTTATTGTACCAAAAAAACCCTGGTTAAACAGCTCGTCCTTTAATGGGAAGGTTGCTGTGATCGAACCTCTGCTCTCAGTGAGTATTTCAAGTGCTAGGTAGTGCTAGCTTGGGCTGCTCGATTATGGTAAAAATAATAATCCCTATTATTTTAGTTGAAATTGAGATCTTGATTGTTTAACACGATTATTCAGTAACTTTTAATACAATAATTTATCCAGATTGTAATGGAGATTAAAATTCAGCCCAGCCCTAGTGCTAGATAACGCTAGCGCTGTGATGTCATAATTGCGACTTCTGATTTGTAGGCAATTTAATTGGGAATTTTTACACTCAAATAAATCCCAAATCACCTGACAAACACAGTTGAAACGCACACAATTAGTTATCAATTACATTGAGGTACATCACATGTGATTCAGGCCGTGAAACAAAGAGGACCAGAAAATATCTTTTATACTCTATTGACTTCTATTCACTTTTTTTTTGCAATGGGATCCATTGGCCGACAGGAAGCGGAGGAGTCTTAGCTCACCCTTTAACGTAAAAGAAAATAATAAACTTAGTGGGAGAAAGTAACAATGTTTGACAACGTATTTGAACCATATTTCGATAACATATTTAAGAAAAAAAATTATGAGTTAAAGATTTTCATTCTCCAAAAAGTAAAGAAATATTTGAGTGTTTTTCCTATGGTTTTGCTGACTTTATACCACACAATTCACTTTTTTCTTGAACCAGGATCATGTTCCATGTTTACGTATCTCTTCCTACTTTCTGATTGTCCTGGTTTAGTTAGTGTTATGACCCACTGTGTGTGTTCCACTATTCTACAGAGAGAGGGACACAGGAAGACATGAAAAAAACCCATCGCGAGTCCTAAATTTATGTGTCCTATTTTCCAACCCTGTTGGTCTCAATTTACCCAGGCCATTTAGCTCCTGCTATAACTTTCTCCCCCACACCTCACCTTCCCTGAGCTGCCTTCCTGTCACCTTTTCTATTTCATCTTCTGGTTCTCTCCTCTCACAATTTTTTTGTAGATTATACACAGTGAAAAGCCTAAATGTTTGTAGGATTTCATCTTTTTTATGTTATTTTTTTTTTATGTGACAAGATAACATACACTTATCTTTAGTAAAATGTAATACAATTTTAGCATATAGTTGGCCATTAAAAAAAATCTGTATGATTTAAATGATTTAATGTGGATTTTCTCAAATCCAAACAGAGTCAAAATTATAAATTCTAGCTCAAACACATTTATGTCTCTATGATTAGTTTGAGCTCTAATGCACCCTTACTAAGCAGTTTCTGTCGCATTCAAGTTTCTGGCATAATGCTGACCATTTATTGTTAATTATGTTTTTTTTTGTTTTCTGGTACCAACCTGTGCCAGGAAAATATACTATCCATACATTTCATTGCATCTTGGGATATGGTAGAGTAAGCAAAGTCGAAACTTTCCTGTGAAAATTTCGAAACAACTTTTCAAAATCATTAGTTTTACTGCTCTGAAGGTTTTGCTCTACAAAATACCCCCAAAACACAATAATGATGGGCCAAAACTGTCCATACACAACATCTGCTTCCTGCAACAACAGTTGGTTTTCCCGCCCTGGACATATCCGACCAATAAACCGACTGAACGTTCTCACGTTGTCTGTACAGATAGCTTTGTAGTCATAATTAAGTTTTCTGTGAATGAATGGAAACCGAACCTAGAACTTAGAAAAGTTACAAGTTAACAAACTAATTCAATATGAATTAAACAAACTATAGGCGTGAAAACAGTTTAATTTGCGAAACAGCCCCGCAGTATTGTACTGCCACTATCATGCTAAATAGTTGGATGCTAAGTTTAAAAGCCCCAAACATAATTCTTGCCATTAGCATCATAAATATTTTAGTCTATTTAGTCTTTGTCTTTTTTAATAATTAATAATAATTAAAAGCGTAAAACAGATGTGTCATTAATGCCGACAATGAATTTTGGTACATTTCTGACTGGTACTGTATTTCTATAACAGAGAAGGATATTGCTTAACTCGTCAATAAAGACATGACAAGTCTGTGCTAAAAAGGCTTGAGCAACAAAACCTCCTAGGCATATTAATAAAAAAATTAAAAAATCAGGAGATGTGACCAATCAGTTGCTAAATAAATCTCCATGTTTATAAAAAGCCCACAGGAACATTGGATCAAGTTTAACTGAGTGCCATTATTATCCTTTGCACCACATTCCAGACACTTTCAAGAAGTACAAGGCATCACCAGACAAGATCAGGTTAAAGGTCTAAATACCACAATGTAACGACGAACAACTGACAGATAGTTTGCAACAGTTTGCTGGACATACAGTATGTGCTTGATCAATGATCAAACGTTGCTTTACTCAGACTGTGTGAAGCCAAAAGACACTCACCAGTTTGGGCTGCTCTGGTGTGACTAACAATGAGCTTCTGTAGACAGACCTGTTCTTGTTAAAGATCAAACTAAAATCAGCTGCCCCTATCAAGAGCAATGTTTTAAAACAGCGGTAGAGGAGATACCGTCATCATTTAAGGCCTTTATCTTTATGCAGGGCAATGCTGTCTCTCATCCATCCCTGTTCTCCACCAGTTTTCAACTAGAAAAGAGAAACATTAAAGAATAATGACTCACTCACTCACTCGTTCGTTCGTTCACCTCCCTCACCTGAATGTGGGACTGTTGAGAACTTGTGTTTCTGTCACAAAACTAATTGCACCAAAGTCAGACAATATACAGCTATGAATAGATTTTAGAGTGCTTTGGTGGTTGTTTCGGAGAAAATGTTAAAAATTTAAGGAACTGAAAGACTCCATAACCAAGTAGATAACCGATGTTTTAGGTAAATAAATATTGCTGAAAACCTGAACCTGTTATGAGTATATAAAATGATATACTGTCATTTTCAGTAAATTTGAATATTTAAAATTTAATGTATATCAGAAACTAATTTCACATTATGTGGATTCATTACACACAGACGGATGTTTTGCAAGTCTTTATTTCTGTTAATTATAATGATTCTCTGCTTAAAGCTGATGTAAAATTTCAACAACATTTCAATTATTTTCTTAAAAAGTACAAGACATTTTCTAAGTCAGTTAATATGAATGTTTACCCTTGACTTTTTGGAATATTCCGTCATAGACAAATGCAAACTTCAATGCAATGTACAGATATTTTGTGAGATAGATCACTTGAAAATAGTGAAACAAAAGAAAAAAAAACAGTCAAAAAATACTAAAACAAAAAAGTCATGTGCATTTGTTTTCTCACTTTCTGAGTAAAAGCTGCATTTATTTATTTATTGATTTGCAAAATAGCTTACGCAAACTGGATGGATTGCATCTGACACTAATTTACATACTTGTTCCATTTTTGACAGACGGAACAGTCCATGGTCAGACATTGAAAGACTGTGATATTGTTCATTACCCTAACTGTCCTTGAAAAAATCAGCACAAACCTTCCAAATTTGTTTGGTTGAATTGGAGCTTAGTGTAAAGGGGCCACATATGTGACTATGCATGTACTTTTGTTCTTTCACTTAACAGTCATGCGTGACTCTGCGTTGACCTATTAAATCACGTACAATACAGTCTGAATTTGAAATGTGAGAAACTGTGAAACATTTTTAAAGGACATAAATGCTAATCAAGAATCAAAATGGAGGAATAGATTTTTGTTCATTAGGTACGAATCTGCTTACAGTAATGTATATTATTTCTGCTCAGTTAAATAGAAATGTCAGCTGAATTTAGAGAATTTGTAAAATAGTGAAATAAAGTAACCTGAATATTATAAATTCATATGTGACGCCGCAGTACTCCAGGATCACTTTCATTCATATCTGACTCCTCCCCACTATTTCTTCGCTACTTGTGGGCTTTTTTTCTAAATCCCTAAAGAAATCTCTTCAAATCCTCTTTGGTCTCTCTACTCTCCTCATCTCTTTCATTTAATGTTCCCATAGTATCAACTGGGCAAGGTGATATTGCTTAGAAATAAAATCTGATTTTTTCCCCACATCAATTCAGTTCAATTCAAAAATACTTTATTGATACTTTATTGATCCCAGAGGGAAATTAAGTGTTGTTGTAGCTCACTAGTAATTCATTTTTCAAGGAGTTGTTATAGACCATAGTGGCTGTGGGGAGAAATGACTTCCTATAGCGGTCTATACATTATTTTTTTGTCCTATTATCCTGTCTTGGAGCTGATCTGAATGAAAAAAAGAAACAAACACAAAAAACAAGACAAAAAACAAAAGGAAAGCTGTGAAGTATCGTAAAACATGATGGTAGGCCCTGGATGGGCTGGCATCACTCTGAACTATGGAAAACCAGGTAGGGCAATAGTGGGAAAAAAATGATTTTCCAAAAATTTAATCTTCATAAAAAGAATATTTGATTATTCAAAATATTATTCAACTTGTCACCCTACCCTAGTATCAGCCATATTTTGTCTCCTTTGCTACTTCCTTTTCAATTTCTCCTACTACTCCCTACATTGATCATCACCATCATGACCATCATGATATGTAAGCATTGCACCATTTTTCCTCTGACCTCCAGCCATTTTTCGTTTTTCCTCATTGACCATCACCCACCTTTTGCTGTGACCCATATTAACCTCATTTTCCTCTTTGATTTTGTGCAAAGGGAATGGTCAATGCTTTTTCATCAAATATAACAGAACAAAGACTGTGATAATTAGAAACAGTTAAGTACTGCTCCAAAGCTTGGTAATCTGGTATAAAAAGGATGCTTCCCCTTACATCTTCCTCTTTAACCTGCATTACCCCCTTTTGGTCACCCCGACAAGTCCCTTCTGTCCAAGTTTAAACCTCTGCTGCTTTCATTCCTACTGATGGACAATGACACCGTAGCTAACAAGCTGTGACAAATTCTGGCCAAACAACACCTACTGTGTTCCTGTGAGGAAAAAAACCGAGCGAGATTTCACTGAGTCCTCGCCATAAGAATGTGTGGCTCAGAGCGTTGATCAAAAGTGATGAGAGAAGCATGTCTAACCTGTGTTGTTTTTATTTTGCTGCATTCTCTGACATCTTTCACTTTGGACACGATTTGACTAAGTGGCTGAAATTCCAAATAAAATGTCATCAATCGCCACAATCCTGCTTTACAGTAGGCAAGCCCTAGAGTAAAATATAGAGTGAACTCCTGCTAAAGTTATTAGCAGTTTTCAGGTGCTTCATTTTCCCAAAAAAAATAATAATTTGTTTTTAAATTAACTTTCTGCTCTTCGTAAATTGTGGTTTAGCCATACAGGTTGCTGCTTGACAGTCACTCCGCCCTTTAGCTTTTTAAAAGCACTTTTAAATAGGCTTAGGAGTTAGTTTTTATAGTATGACTTCCCATGTTTTTGTTGCCTGCTTTTAGCCTGCTGACCAGCAGTGTGTTGTAAACCTGAGGAAAGGGGAGCGCTTTACTTTCTGACCAGTAAAATAAAAAAAAAAATTAAACTTGTGTGACGACAAGAAGTAGCGTAAAAATGTCCCCAAAAAGTAGAATAATCAATAACAGATGAGAAACTGATTGATGGACACCTAGAAAATGTTACAAAGCAATTTCTATCGCTTTGGGACCCAGGAGTGGTCAACCTACCAAAGAAACCGTTCGCATTTCTAGGGGCCCCCAGGTGGGTTTAAATGAGTTAAAACTCATATTATATTTGATCCATATTATATTCTGACTTCCATGAACTGATATATACAGTATTTCATAAAATTTCAAAGCTAGAAGTCTTGTGATTCCAATTATGGATGCCAATCAAGCATACAATTATAACTGTAGATAGAGCAAGCACTTTTTGCAACCTCCATCCCCACCTACCAAAAGAGATAAAATGTGCAACTCACCCCATTAGTAGTCCAATCAAAGTCACAAAAACCAATCCATCTCAAACAAAAACTGTCTTTTTACTTCCAGAAGGGTCCGATTAATACACACGACAAGAATTAAGACCATAAAAAAGTGAATAAACTGCAAAAATGCACCGTGGAAATTTTTTGTCCTTACACTTCCGCTCAGTGTCCAAAGATGTCAATTCGCTAACAAAAACGTACAAATTTCCTTGCGCATGCTTAGATGTTTCAGAAAGAGAATATATCACAAAAAAGAAAAAAAAAACAAGGTGTAAAAAGAAGATGGAATGGAAGACGGAAGACGATGAAATGTAGATGTAGGAAAGCGGCAGACAGTGATGTGCTCACTTAATTATTCACTGGTGTTCAGTCAAGCTGGTCTCATCAGAGCTCCCTGCAGCAACGTTACGAGCAGCAACCGACACGCATAAACCGTAGCAGCGTGTAGGCTAAATCACCTTAATACATTTGCATTATATTCGCATGGCACATTCAAAATCTTACCCATATGTCCACCTAGAATGATTTACAGAACAGCTCAGGATGAGCTACAGAGATCTACAGCTCAGCTGTGAGAATCTTATGATATGTCAACCATTAGTCATGCATTGTTCAAATCTGAACGAAAATGGAAGAGTGGCAAGAAGAAAACCATTGCTGGAAGAAACCAACACAGCCTTTTGGCCTACATGCAAAGTGCCGTGTGTATTCGAAAAATAACACTGCACATTACACTGAAAACAAATTCCCAACCTGGGTGTTGGCAGCATTGTGATGTGAAGAGGCTTTTTTTCCAGTAGGAAAGCTATGCAGAGGTGATGGGAGATGGACGGAGCTAATTAGAAGCTCACGGGCAGAGCTTGAACTGTTTTTGGAAGAAGACTAGCAAAGAAAATGTCAGTTTCTGATATGCAAAACTTGTATGGACATACCCAATGACTTGTAACTGTAAGTTATATTAAAAAGCAAATTTGACATCAGTTGGTCCTAAATACACCCATGCAATAGATTTTCAAGTTTTATTTGTGGAAACCATGCATCATTTTCCACTTCTTTGTTATGTTCGGCTTGGTCTGGTCTATATCCCAAATCCCATTAAAACACACAGATTTATGATTTTATCGTGACAAAGTTCAAGAGGTATTAATCCTTTTCCAGTGCCCTAAAATATTTCATTTCTCAGTCATTATTATTATCTACACACCTATGCAGGATAGTACATCTTAACTGTAAGAGCACAGTTTTCACTTTCATTCTGACAAACATAATGAAGTCACTGGAGTGACGTTCCCAGAGGTTTTTTCTTCTTCTAGAGCCATGTGCTTAAAAAATAGTCAAAACCTGGAAACTGCATTGTTTATACCTGGTGTAATTGCAAATAAAACAGTTCTCATATTTGCTTACTTTTTTTAATCAAGCACCTTCTGTTTTTAGGTTTTTAACTAGGAAGCATTCCTTAAGGTTAAAAAAAAACAAGAAAAAGGAAACAGCTCTTTGCTCAACCCCATTCTGTCTCGTTGCATCTCTCCCACTGTATATATATTGTTTTATCTTAGCTGCTCTGCTCTCTTCTTTCTTTCTCACGTCATGTGAGTTGCTGCAAGCTTTTGTGATGATTGTAAATGCTGCCCCTCCCCTGGTTTGTTCTCCTAAATTACAGCAAACACCACCGCCTCTCACACTTTCACTCCACCCATCCGCGTTCGTTTACCCACAACCCTGCAGTCGGTCCTCGCACACTTATCGACAGGCGTTGTGCCCAGCCTCCAGCGCCACAGACATACATGGAGATACAATGCACAGGTATATGAGTCAGACGTGACAAACAGACAGTATTGCATAAGCAAGAAATGTACTTCCAGGATGTATGATGTTTATTTTGAGGACTCTGAGAGTGCAGGGTGGAGACCTTGACTCCCAGCACATCCTGGATTCCTCAGGCTCAATATGCTTATGCTCGCATCAGCCGCCATCAAGCATTTGTCTATATTTGCACATACACACAGCTGGCTTTATTTCCCGATTTAGAGAAGTTTCGAGGGCTAAAATGTTCCCGCTTACATCTAGAAATTTTTAAAGAACCCAAAATTATCACCTCAAAAACATCTTTCACAATTCATTAAAGAAGCTCGGCTTCTTTTACCCTCACAGTGATTATCTCCCTTTCATGTGTAAAAAAAAAAGCAAAAAAAAAAAAAGCAAGCAGAATAGCTTGTATAGCACATTCATTTCTGAGCTGAAAACCTTCAGCAGATGTTTCTCTGCTGCAGTGCCAACTCAGACATACAAGGCACAAGATGTGCTCTGCACAGCAGCAAGTAAACAAGGAGGCATTCAAGCCTTATCATATCATGGGCCACCGTATCCATATTTATCAGTCGTTCATAAATCAATCTGACACAAAGGGAATTGCAAAGACTGTTCTTTCACCTTATCTGTGGCCAAATGATTTAATTGGAAGGCAAAGTGAGGTTTGAGGCAAGAACTCTTTGGATGTTAAAGAAAAAGATCCAAAATACACGTCACAAAGAAAAAAACTAGAGAAAATACTGTTATGACTCTGACGACTTTGTAGTAGAGATATGAAATAAATGGTGACATGTTATCCCACTTATAACGGAGTTAATAGCTTTACGCGAAAAAGGTAGCATCATGGAAAACATAAAAATTCTGACTCAAATTCTGTCACATTTTTTTCTCATCTTGACTTTTAAGTCTCTTCATGTACATGAAGTATGTGATGCACTTTAGATCTATCCCCATTTTGGACTTTTATATTTGGATAAAGGATTTAGAAATCACAGTGATGTCCTGTCTGAGGACAGCGCCCATCAATTTTCCTTCACCTTACCCTTGTTTATTCCAGATTCTGTGATTACAAGTGTATCAACAGAGGATGGGTAAATGCTTGATACAATGTCTAGAAGTGCCCCCAATTGGTCAAATACGTATCAGCTGCATTAATCATGCTGTTGTTAGGTGGCGCAAGTCCAAACTGTGAATCCTCAACAGGGTAGACAGAGGGTCTGCATAGCATAGCAGGAAGTCAAGTAAGATAATTATTTTTGCATCATTGCTGTTGTGTGTTACTTTCTTTATCGTTTCATTGCAAAGGGCTAAGAAAGTGGCCTAAGAAACAATATATTTCTGTTGTTAAGATATTATTCATTGAAAGTTGACTAATCTCTGAAATAACTAAACGCTTTGGCCTAAAATGATTTTGATAAAGAAATTAGGAAAAATCTCTGGCCAGAAATATCTATCATAGCTCTCATATTTTTTATCTTTACATTGAAGACATGAGACCAAACTAACAGAACAAGCTTAACTTAAAGGTTTTAGTATATTCAACCAAAGAAATAAACTATATAAAGATTGTTTGTTTGTTTATTAACACAGCAGAGGCACACTCAACTTAGCAGAAAGAGATGCCAGTCCTTTAAATTAGCTTCGGTTCCCATCGTTATAATTAACTATTACCTTGCAGTTGCAGTGTTGGTTAGCTTGTTTTTTAGGCATAGCTTACCTGATATAAATTATCCCTGCAGATTGTTTGATTTTTATCAGTCATTCCAGTTGCTTCTTCTGGCAGCTCGCAACCAACGATGTTTTGTTTGCAAGCTGAAGGAATTCTATAGAACTTGTTTTTATCAAATCCTTTTGTGCAACCAACAACCAGCAAGAAGTGATCGCATCTCTTTCTGGAGACGACATGCGCAATAGAGAAGGCAGCTAAGACTTTGAATCAAAGACTATCTTAGTAATCTGAATTCCTTTAATAATAAAACTGAATCAATTGTATCTTGATCATAAATGTTTACATTATTGTGAAAGTTATTTATCCTGTTTTTAAATTCCAATTATCGTCGTCACAATTAGAGATAATCATCACCAACTCATTTCCCACTGTTATGTATGTATTCTCATATTGCTTGGGTCAAATCAGGCTTGTGTCAGTCTTTTCTCTGTCTCCTTTTTTCTCCTCGAAAGGCTGATTTGCATGAGCAAAGTCAAACTGGTTTAATAGACTTTTATTGGCAGGAGGTATTTGGGTGCTGATGGGGGCTTTTAACACAATGCAACAGGCTAATGAACAGAACTCTGCGTACCAGGACATCAGCTGTACCCGCGCAATCCTCTGCTTTATTAACTGACATCAATAAGCTTCACGTTTCGGTTTGTGGCATTTTTGGGTCACCGCTCGCAGTGTCGTTGCAGTTTTCGTACTGTTCTTTGATTTATGGTTATTTTAGAAGACAGGCGTGGGGATAGAGCATGAAGCCAGTGTTGTATTATTACCTCATTTGCCACAAGAACTAATTGACTACTGCGCATGAAGGGAAATGTGCATCATACTGTACTACATTTTGCACTTTTATCTCCGTAAGTGAACCCTATAACACAGAGCAGCTTCCAAAAACATTAGCTAAATTTGGATCCTCATGGCACCTTACCCATGTGAAAAAGCAGTACCATTTTAAAGAACTTAAATGAGGCACTGAATATATATTATGTCCAGCTCCATATTGTAATATTGATATCCAGAGTGGTTAGTATAATAAAGAGAAGAAAGTGTGCAAAATAATGTGTCCAGTGGGTTTTGATGAGACAAAATCTCTCTCTTCTCGTTGACTGAATGGGGTGTAAATCCACATTTTTGTGTGCACCCAACAGTTCTATGAGGAGCGAGGAAGGATTTCATCAACGTTTTATGAAAGCACTTTGTATAAAAGCCATTATCAAGATGACATGTGACCACATTGTGAAATATGTTTTTCACCACAGGGAGCAGAACAGCAGCCACAAAGCCACTGGCTGTTACGTAACTGAGCAAAGTAATCAGTCCTATAGGATAAGTCAGCAGTCAATCTTCAACATTGTTTTCAGGAATCAGGAAAACAGAGCCAAATACGATCCTTCTCTGTAAGAATACCATAAATATTGGATAAATACTTCAGTGTTATTTATGAAGAAATTAGTTGATGTACAATGTAGGACAGTTAGAGCCTAGAGCTGCTACCTTTCAGCTGTTTTTTGTTGTTGTTGAGTTTAGACCTGGCATACTTCTCCTTATGTAAGTATTCAAACCACTTCACATAATGACACAAACATTCTATTGTTGGGGGATTTTCTGTGACACACCGACACAATACGGTGCATAAATGTGAAGTTAAAGGTTATGGTTTTCTCAATGTTATCAAATAAAAATCTGAAAAATCCTCTATTTATATTGAGCCCATTTTGTAAGCAGTACTTTGTAAGAACCACCGTCTGTACAGTCACAGCTGCGAGTCTTTTGGGGATTGGCCTCTGCCTGCTTCGCATTCCTAAAGACTGAGATTTGTATCCCATTCTTCCGTGCAAAATGCCCAGTCACAGTCATGTTGGATGGAGAACCTCAGCTGGACAGGAACATCGATACTCTGGCTGTTCAGGGCTGAAAGCTGAACCTCTGCCCTTGCCTCAAAGTTATTTTGCGGCCTGTCTCGCAGCTTTTCTTCACAATAACTCTGTCCAGACTCTTTGCCTCTGAAGAAAATAATTACACACCATGACACTGCCACCACTATGTTTCACTATGTTTTGGTCTCATCTGACCTGAACATCTTCCGCAGGTTTGCTGTGCTTTGCTACATGGTTTGTGGTTAACAGTAAACATGACATTTTATAGTTTTCTGTCAAAAATGTTCTAGCCCCTTTTCCAAAAGGTCCAGATTCTTGGAGTGCTTTACTAATAGCTGCATAGTGAATATATTCTTCCACATGAGCTGTCGACCTTTGCCGCTCCCCCATAGCTATCATGCACTCCTTGGCTTGTTCTCTGATTGACGCCCTCCCCATCAGTATGTGTAAACTGCCATCGTTTGGTAGCTTTGTAGTTGTGCAGTACTCTTTTGATTTTTCGGATGATGCATGAAACAACGCTCCATGAGGTATGGAATAGGTTTGTTTATACCATGGTTGGGGTGAATACTCATTCTGATTGGCTGGAGGGTCTACATTAAAAAGTGATAATGTACACCGAGGAAAGGCGTCCCGTCAAATTGCCTGATGACAGTTCTAAATTATTGCGCTGGCTCAAATGGCAACGGAGACTCAACGTTACTTGCATCATCCTCTGGACACACACAAGCAGTAAGTAGTGTACTGGCCTTCTGAAATTACAATTTGTATCACGTAACGTAAGGTAAAGCCATCATCTCGCTTCCCCTCACTGATAAATCGCTGCGGTTGGCTCGCTCTGGCCACCTCGTCGGGCATTATCCCGTACATATTCAGGCCTGGCACACCCCCCCCCCCGACCCCCCCAGCCCTTTGGCTGTTAGAGGTGTAATAATTTTTGGTATGATATTGTGATCGCTGTTAGTTGCACAACTGGTTTTTCATGTGCATATGAAATGAAAAGTGTGCTTGTCCCAGTAACAGTAGTAACACCATATGGATTGAGTACAGATATCATATGTATGTGCAGATCTTTGGGAAAATCCAATATGGCCCATCTTCTTTGAGCATTTAAACAAAGCATGTCCAAAATGGTTGATTTAGTCATAAAGTATAATATCTTAAATTATTAATATTGGTTATTGGATATTTTTTGTTTGTTGCATTTCGTCTATTGTTGCTTTATAACCATACTGGAAAGTAAAATTTAGATTATTTCTTTATACTGTATACATCCATAATCTCAACAACTTTCTCCCTGTGTTTCTCGGTCTTCTATTATGCCGTTTCATCAGACCTCTGATTCCTTCACAGAATATCTGGATTTTTCTCCCATTACTAATTTCAGCACTTCTAATGTTGTTTTTGGAGCTTCATGTTATTTAGGAGTATCAGAGAAAGGTTCAAATGGTGTGAATACTGTTGAAAGGCACTGAATTGGGCTCATTCGTTCAGATGTATATCAGTCCTGGCAGAATTACATTCAAAGTGAATAGCCTCAGAATTTTAAAGATCGCCATTGTTTTCATTGTTTAGCTACATGAATATCCAGCAGCAATAGAAGAGGCTATTGTTTCTACTCCCTCATCAAGATGAGTTTTTGTTGTCAGAATGCTCTTGCCCGGTACCATCTTGCTGCCTGCTGCATTGTATGTGCTTCCATAAGCAGTGCTGACATAAGTGATTTTGCTGACGCTGGATGTAGTTACTATGTGAAATATGCAGCTCAGATACAGATATAGAGAGAAACAAGCATACAGTATTGTATAACATAGCTGGGGCCAGAGTTACAGCTTTTCTGAACATAACATTGTGCAGTGATGGAAACATCGTGTATTTCACAGAATGGGCTTTCTCACTCAAACAACAAAATGATTGACCCAGGGACACAAGCTGCTGATGTAGGGTGACAGTTCACATCGACATGAATATTTTACCTTTTTTGGGAAAATGGCGAGGAACTGAGCTTGTGGAGTTTATGAAGCTTTTTCGAACAACAAAGGATATTTGTGACAGCTGCAGGTCAGCCATCTGTGGGAAACTTAGCATATTCTCCTTTAAAAAAACATCCTCTGCTTATTTTTAGAATGTCTGCAGTTAACCCCCTATTGTAATCCACTGCAAGCACCTATCAGTGGAGCAGAAGACATTACTCGATACCTTTAAAAAAAGATTAATTCAGTTTTCTTCAGAGAGGCTCACACTCCTCGATGCTGCTGTACTCCCCATGTGTGGTGACAGTCACACATGGGGACTAGTAACTTTATCATGACTACCCATCGTCATTTTACGGAGAAATAGATCAGAAGTGGCATGAAGTCTGTCAGGTCCGCCTCTCTGGCTGCATTGCGCGCTCCCCAACTAAAACGTACTGCTGGTGTTGCAACAAATAAAAATATATCCAGGCTTTTGCATTAAATAGGTTAAAAAACTGAAAAATTCTAAATTGTGTTTTTTGTATTTTTTAGATATTAGGTTTTTACTTTCGGCTTTCAAAAACTGAAAAACCAAAAAACAATGTAGTTTATTGGTTTTTTGTATTTTCATTTAGACACAGAAAAACCAAAGAATGCACCATACACGGATTGTTAATGGTGGCAGCAAAGGCCCAAATGGAAACAATAAAGGAGTTAAAAACTTAAATTGAAATGAGACACATTGTCCCCTAAACCTAAAAAGAGTTGTGCTCTTGTTACTGTGTTGTGTTTGTGATCACTTGCAAGTCCCATTCTTCTTTCCAGAATTGTTTTAGAATCAGACACATTGGAGGGTTTTTAAGCACGAGCGTTAAGGTCATGCTGCAATATCTTTATTGGTTTTAAGTCTAGGCTTTGATTAGGCCACTTCAAAACCCAGTTTTTCGGATTTGGTGGTGTGTTTTGGGTCATGAAATTATGAATGGATGTTTTCCTTCTAGATTTTCTACTAGAAAGGAAAATGTATGGTTCTGTCTACTACAAATTTTCAGGATCCTCAAAAATCTGAGAAACCCCAGGCTATCACATTACCACCACTAATTCTGACTGCTAGTATTAGCAGCTGAATTACTCTGACTTCTACACAAGATTTTGCGTGATTTACACTTTCCATTAAGTACTACTTGTGTCTCGTTGGTCTACAAAATGTTTCAGTTCAAGTCTTGGGGATCATCCAGCTGTATTTTACAATGTGATTTGGACATTTGGCTTAGAACTCGCTAACGGAATTTGTTCATGTCCAGCCTCTCTTTCTTATTGCTGAAAAATGAACTTTGAAACTCTCGCCACACAATTAATAAACTTTTTTTCAGACATATATTAACATTTACTCACAATTCTCACCACTATAAATACTCTCCAAGCTCAAACCTTCGTAGATTTTAAAACACAAAAGTACGAATATGCTGCGGTTTCTTCGTCCGTGCACTGCTCGGGTGCATCTTTTTCCACTGAAGGTCTTGAAAGGAGTGTCTTTTTCCAAGTGAGGAACATACTTATGGGTAGTTGTTGTACTGTTTTTTTCTTCTGGGCGCGAAGATTCTTATAACCAGACATGAAAAAATTTGCCAAATGCAGGAGACATGACACAGAGGAGATTGACATCTGCCTCCAATCAATCAAGACACTGACAAGAATTTGTGTTAGTACCCTGTAAAGAAAGCATGTAAAATTTTATTTAAAAGTGTGCGAAGCAGCGAAAAGTGAACCTCTTTAAAGCGAGGGACCACTGTATAGATTTTAAATCACAGTATAATAATTGTTAGGGTAGCCTGATGTCCTAGTTGATGCGGGGCAGTACTGGATTTTCCTCATTTTTCACACTTCCTTCAAATTGAGACACTACCCTCATCGTTATTAATCACAGTGTCTACGAAAACATGTCGGAAAGTCGGACTTTACCGGCATAAGTTAAAATTGTCCCAGAGAAAAAACTGTCAGGCATATTGACCGATGTGCTTCTCCTTGCTAATATATTGTCATTGCCAAAGTTATTTAAGCGTTGCATCCGTTTACCGTTCCGTACCAAATACGCAATGTCAGCCCATAACGGGTCCCCATTTCTTTCCCCTGTGGCAGCACCAGAACTTACTGCACAAAGTTCTGAAACAAGCATGTTTGTATTCTGTTATGTGTGCGGCAGTAGCTGCTTGTTCTGCCGTGCAGCTATAGCTTTGTTCCTCCTCTGTGTCCGCTAAGCTGGTCAAACCACGGTGAGAACCAGAGCAGCTAGAGGTCTTCAGCTATGGGGAGATTTTTCAGCAGCAGAACAAACAAAACGATCTGAAAGAAACAAACCTCCTCTGAGAATTTGATTTAGAAGCATTTGTTTATGTGCGTCAGACCCGCTGTGTTTAACCCTAAAGTGAGTTTAATTCATTGTATCATGTTCAAAACAATTATAGGTAATGATTTTTATATAAGCTTAAAATAATTAAGACTGCTGAGCAGGGGTGTATCCAGGAACTTTAAAAAGAAGAGCTAAACATTGGGGTCAAGGATTAACGTAAGCATAAATACATAAAAAATAAAAATAATTCTAATTAGTTAAAACAGTTTCTCTTTATTTAATCATTCATTAAAATATTTATACAAGAAGTGATAATATAGGCATCTTCTGAGATTCAAAACAGAAGTTTCTGCTGCAGAAAGTAGGGCAAATACCAACTAATCAACGAGTCATTTAACATTTTGACTGATTATTGACTAAATAATTGTAAATAATCACACTTGTTAGGTGGCACAATGATTAGATGGGGTCATTAGTACTGGATATGCATTACTTCACCTGTTGTTTAGCTCTATAGAGTAGTAATTCTCTTTCCCAAAACAACAGGCTGGGTATATTTCACTTCCAGTATTGATATCAGCATCATGACCTCTAATATCACACGAGTGATTAGATTAAGTCCAGTGCGGATGAATCTATACCTTAAGAGTCCTCACTAAACTCAAGTACATTTTCACATAAAATTAAGGATGTAGTGTCTGATTACTCAGCCACTTTTTCCACCATTGGCTTGGAGGATACATGATTAAATGTAAACGTAATAGGAGATCAAGATTTACAGCGCAGGGCTTTCATCTTAGAATACTCTAGTAAATGACAGTAACCCCTGACATGTTTCATTTTCATGTTATTAATGTAAAAGCACTTTCCAAGGTTGTTTTTAAAATTTCATTTAGGAATGAATACGCTTTAAACATTTTTTTGTTTGAACTCTCGCAGACACAAGGAACAAAAAACAGAGCGTGCTTTGTTCTGAGATGAGATTTCTGTGACACTCGATGGATTATGAACGAGCTCTCTTTGACTATTCGACCCTGCCGTGGAAACTGGGTTGCTCTCTCAGATTGCCCGGAGCAAAGCGGAGAGCTACCAACATGCCTGCCGCCTACAGTAATGTCCACATGCTGTCTTGTGTCAGCAGTTGGAGAGAGCATCATTGTGTTTTGGAGCGCCTTACAAATCTACTTATGCTCTCTGAACTTTATACCTATTTTACCATTGGCATCAAAAAGTTCAAATTTCATAGGATTTTAGTAGTGCATAACTGAAACATGGAAGGAATTTCATAGATTTTTATTTTTTTTGTAAACAAAAAGCTTAAATGTTTAACGTCTGCATTTGTATTTTTCTGATACTCCTAAATAAAATATAGCACAACCAAGTGGCTGAGTCCTTCAGAGTTTACCTTAATCATACAATAAATAAAGCTGTTCTGCGAAGGCCTCAGAGATCTGTCATCATGAAGGCCAAAGAACAGAGCAGACAGATCACGGGGAAAGATTAAAGCACGGTTAGGCGTAGTTCACATGGCTAGATTTTAAATATGTCGTAAGATTTTCAACACTGAGAGACGACACACAGCGAAAAAAAAACAAAAAACCTAGAGTGTGTGGTGTCAGTCCCATTGCACACAAACAGATTTCACTCACGAACATTCTCAGATCAGACCTCGCAAAGCTTCCTTGGATCAAATGTGACTTTGGAGAAAATAAACATGGAGGACGTGGAGGAGACATTACGGATTACGCATTATGCTTCCACGGCGTATCTCCGCCCGCTACCTCGCTTACTGATTGGCTACACGCCGACATTTGGCCACATTCGTCCTCGCAACATACCACACACGCTGCGATATCGGGCCAAGACAATCCAAGACGTTGAATATCCCTGATTTTGTGAACGGAGCGGCGCCCGTTCCCAGGAGCTGTGTTAACAAACCACACACGGTAGAAATATCTGAAAGATTATCTGTACAGCCATCATGATGATCGAAGCCTCCTTAACATTGTCAGTAGAGGAGAACTGGCAAAAAAATCATGCTGTCTGAACCAGACCTTAGGTTACTGAATAATATTACAGCCTGAAACATCTCCCAAAGCGCAGTCTTATTGGAACATGGAAAGAATATGTCTAAACTGCAACCCTTCCAAGACATGGTCGCTCACCTAAGCATAAAATCGGAGGAACAAAAGTATTTATTTAACCAAAAAAAACCCACAACATACGACTCTGGAGGAGCTGCAGAAATGCTCTGCTCAGGTGGGAAGAATGTGCTGTCATGCCTACTGTTACTCATGCACTCCACAAATTGTACCTTCGTGGAAAAGTTACAAGAAAAAGAGCCCTTGCTAAAGGACAACTAATAAGAGTTTTCATTTGCAGTTTGCCACAAACAATGTAGGGAACACAATGAGCATGTTAAAGGAGGTTCTCCCGTCATAAAAGACCAGAGATGATTTTTTTTTTTACCTACATTACCTACGCAGTGCGTGAAGGAAAACATAGACTGTCACTGAACACAAGGAACAGCATCAAAAACCTAACAGAGTCTTCAAAAAACAAGAGGTTCCCCTTCCAGCAGGACAGCGACCCTAAACAACAAGCAAAGGCTCCTACGGGATGGTTTGGATCAGTCAAAATCCAATTAGAAATCAGTGGCAGGATCATGCAATCTGAATGAGCTTGAGCTGCATTACAAAGAAGAACAGGTTTTTATTTGTGTCATGTTCTTTCCATTTCAAGTTAAAATCCTTTCAAAATACATTGTAGATTTGGTTTTGATGCACCCAAATGTGACAATTTGTTTTAGGATGTTTGAATACTTTTGTAAGGCAATTTAAGTGTAAATATATCAGAATTGCTGTTTTGAATGAAAGGTATATGCGTCCTTATGATAAACAAAAAAGAGCTCTTCTTTAACGGCCTTCATCTCCACTGCAGTTCAGCTCGGCTCATCGAGGCTCTGCGGTGCGTCGCTGAAGGGAGATACAGCGGTTCACCAGAATGCACTGTGTGTGACAAACTATTGACGTTTCTTCAGAATACGAACAGAAAACATTTTTTTCTCTGCAGTCCTTGAGGTCTGGTTGACCTTCTTCAGGCGAAGTAGCATGCCCTTGATTTGTGTTTCTTGTGTGAGGAGAACCAGATGAAGGATAAATGGGTGTCAGACAAGCCTTTGGGTTGTTTCCAGTAAATCCAAAGCGCAGCATACTGAATCGGTCCCCCAGGAAGTCTTGATGAGCCGTGGCCGCACAGCTTAAATGAAAGGAATGATTTGAAGCTTTTATTACATAGGAGCCCCAGCAGGACTGATTGCAGGTGAGAGGAAAGATTAGTATATGTCTGCATTTGTTTGAGCTCCTGTGTGGGCAGTGGGGAAGTGGCAGCAGCGGTACGTGTACTGAGTTGCGAGGTGAAATGGGTGGTGGTGGTGGTGGTGGTGGGGAAGGTGGGGGGCAGAAAGCTGTGTGGGTGGTTGCATGTGTGTCTGTGTGCATCTCCTGAGTGCTTGAGTGTCAGTGTAGCAAGATGTATAAACGCATGTAGGAGACAGTTGTGTGTAATATTGTGTTCCAGCGCTGTGTGCTCCATACAAGCAGTGAGTGGCGCTCTCTTTTTGTTCCCGACTAATGGCATCCTTAGCAGGGCTGTAACGATGGCAACCACGTTGCTGTGGTAACGCTGGCTGTCTCTGTGAATTAGAAGTATTTCTCTCCCTCTTTCTCTCTCTCTCTCTCAACTCTTTCCCACCCTGCTCCTGTTCTTCATCCTGTCCTCTTTTTTCCCCCTGTCCCTTCATCTCCAGTTCTCGTCTTCACCTGACTCCCCGTAAACCTGACGGGGGAGAGCAGCTGACACTTGAAGACAGGTGTGCGTGTACATCAAAGAGCGATGGGGACGGGCTGACAAGGGAAAAAGATGATGAGTAGGAATGGAATATTTTTTCGGAGGTAAAAAAAAAAAAAAAGCTGTTCTATAGGTGTGAAGGAAAAGTGGGTGAAGTTACAGGCTGATGCATATAAATGAAAGAGTCGGGAATCGGAAATGGAGAGGCAGTTATATGAAAGGGCGAAGAAAGACAAGAAATGGCCAAAAGTATGTAGATAATTTTTACACATACATGATGAACACTGTTTATCTTTAAAAGGATAATAAAATGAAGAATATTAGGGCCGTAAACCAAATTTCTGTGATCAAAAGTGAGTCTTTTTTGCCAAACATCATCTAAAAAAAATCGTTACAAATATGTGCATTGAATAAGATTTAAAATAAAATGAAAACTTGTAAAGAATTCTTAAGTGATTAAAACACTTTATACTTCACCTTGAGTTTCTCCACAGCACACTTATAGAAGATTTGCAGCATCTTGCTGCAAACACTTAAGGACCTAAGCTTCCTCAGGAAGTACAGTCTGCTCTGTCTCTTTTTGTAAACAGCTTCACCGTCTCCACTTCAGTCTGTCGTCCAGGTGAACACCAAAGTATTCAACAACCTCCATTTTTTCTCCCGGCAAAAAGCGTTTGACTTAAGCCTGTTTCTTTTGAAATCAATAATCCTCTCACTTGTTTTGTTCACATTCAAGATAAGACGATTGTTACTACACCGTGCCACAATCAGTCCTCATCTCTCTGTTCTCAACATCTTCCCCATCTATATAGTCCAGTTTCAGACCTTATGAGCTTTGAGGTTTTGATTATATCAACCTAGAGTTAAACCATACCTTTCAACAATATGAACTAGGCACACAAAAAAACTGCCTCGGTTATGCTGTTGGGATAGAAGTTGTGCACATCAAACAAAATGGTGCATCAGAAAGTGTGTTTGAGAAGAGTTATAATTCTTCACATACTACCATTTTGATCTATTCAGAAACCTGATCAGACTTTTACTGGAATTACCTTGTCATAAGAAATGCTACAATGCTTAAATCTTGAATAAAAATAACAACCTTTCCCTGCCTAAGGAGTTCCCGCAAGCTAATGCTAGCTAGCTAAGCATTTACAATTGACTAAAAAAATATTCACAAATTTAAAGTAGGGATATATTTTGATAATAAATAAGGCAATTTTGTTGTATATTCTACTTTTGCCAATACATTTAATTCTAAACAACATGGGCTTTGTTTTTCTTTTCTTTAAGTTTTTTTGTTCTAATCCAAATTAAGCTAAAAAATGTTGTGTTGTCCTGTTTGCTTGACCAAGTTATGGGTTGTTCGTTAAACCCACCGTCTGGTAGTCTTATCATTTAACACAAGTCAGTTTGACCAATTTTTCGAACATGAAAAAAAAACAGAAATACGAATAAAAATAGCATTGATCAGGTTGTTATTAGCATCTTTTATGGCTAAATTGTAGGAAATGCAAGTTACAACAGCAGCTTTGATTTTTTTGAAATGCTGCTCACTATAACTCTTTCAAACACTACAAACTTCTTTGCAAACCAAGTTTTGTTGATTATATCCATTTGTTCCTCAGAGGTTTAGTAACCTCTGGTCATCATCTAACTATCCATCTTTAATTAGAACCTTTTGTTGCAAAACACATGAAGATCCCTAAGCAGTTTCAAAGAAAAGATTACAGAAAAACAGAAAATGTTGAAAAATCATTTGAACTCTTCAGACTATGACCCCTCTAAATGACCCGTGACTCTACTTACCATGATAATTTAAATAAAAACCTAAAAATGACACAAACTCCAGTGGGTTTTCTGCCAAATTATGACTTCTGTTTGCAATTCTTGTAGCATTTATTGTGGGAATATGCTATCAGCAATCATTTTGAATGTAATGTTCTTCCTGGAAATTAAATTAACACCTCCCACTTGCTGTTTTGTAACCCACACTGGACACCTCACCTCATCTTCAGAAATCACTGCTGTTGAATCAATTGTTTTGTAGTCAAACCTCTTGTTGAAGCTTGCATTCATTTTCACCAAACTTTAAGTTGTTTCAAACAGAAAAGGTAGTTCGAGCCAGCCCCAGGCAAACTAAGCCATTGCTTGAAGCCTTTAAACCATCTCAAAGGCCACAAGGGCTCTTGAATTCTCATACTCAGTGTACCAGTTCATCTGTTTGTCGAGACTGAGAAAACTTTTAGGATTCTCCACAACGGACTCCCAAAAATATCTTATTTTAGTTAGATTTTTTAAAACATTAAATGTAGAATTATACTAAAATAACAACCAATCAACCTTAGTCCGACTTTCTTGACTAATGAACATTTTCGTGTGCATACTTCCCAAAAACGCATATGTGGCTGAAAGCCAACAGGTATTTTTGTTGGCCTTTGTTGGCTTCTTTGTTGCTCTTCATGTTCTTGTGTGTAGCCTCCGTCGTTGTCCAGTTTTTCTACGTCTCTCCCTGGGTGTTTATTCATTGGTTGATTGCAGACCAGAGATCTTGAAATCACGGACACTGGACAGCCACAGACCCAAACAATAATCTCTCCGAAGACGGAAGAAATTTCAAAGCCCCGTTTTTCCAGGACTCTATGAAACAAGTTTCTTTCACAATGAGTGACCTTTTGCTCAGTGCTGTTCAGCCCCACCCCCAAACGCAAACGAACCAATAGCATTAAACTGCTTGGAAACATCTCAATTTCCATCAGTTTCCTTGAAACAAACGGACTGTGACATTCTCGCCATGTCGCTTGATAGACGCATTAAGACCTGCAACACTTTTTGGTCCTCTGGGCTGTATTTGAATTTTGAGGCACAAAAAATGGTTAAACGATGTGTCTATAGGGTGTTAGGAAAATTGATACACAGTATTCCGAGAAGATATTCAAATTAGTTTATTTTAAAAACACATGGACTTCTTCTTTGGGTAAAGCTGTGTGGAAGATGGTGTTCTTCAGTGATGTTTCTCTTCTCAAAGTTGACTGATACTAGATGAGGCTTCTCCCTCTTGCCTAAAGATTCGGGCCCCTAATTTTTGCTTACTTTAATCAAATTCTACTTTGACATTTTGTAAATAGCCTTCAATGACATAATGCAGACCTTTCCAAGGCTATTCAAATATATCCATAGTTGTTGGCTCCAATAGTTGTCAAGAGCCCTTTTAGGAATTGTTTCGACATCGACCGGTCTTGTGAAGTAAGCTGCGACTGCTTGTCCGAGTTACCAACAGTAACTAATGAGGGCCGGGCAAGGCAGGACTAAGTGACAGGTCCTTTTTAGAAATGACAATGCATAGAAATATTGGTGATGTTTTGGTGGCTGGTCAGTTAAACTGCCTCCAATCGAGTTCTGCTTAAGCCCTATAAAACCTTGGCCTAACTCTGAGGACTTGCGTTTTTTTGATGACCCGGAGTTTGTGTAGTTCGCAGTTGTCACTGTCGTAATCTTTCCTTCTTCTGTAAACATGTTGCTATATCTCTGTTATTGCAGTTTTACTGCAGATCGTGGGGTTAGCATGCAGACCCCGAGGCAGAAATGCGATCGCTTCATTCTTGTACATCCCCATTTCTTTGCATGTTGGAACTACCTTAACTCCTTAATTCACTTTCAAGAGGAACAGAATTCCAGAATCATGCAAGAGGTGTGTTCACTGTTCAAACTAGCAGATAGAGAGCAAGCAAGAAAAGGATAGTTACAACTGAGAACTGAAGGAGAGAGGTTGAATGACTCCTGCTGCACATATGGAGGGAATATAAAATGGGGTGTGAAAACAGAGATAAAAGAACAAGTGGAGAAACAGAGTGAAAGAGAGCAAGATTGATTATGTTCTCTTAAGTGCTTTCGGCATTATTGGAACTGTACTGTCTTCCCAAACCAGGCAATTTGAATTAACATTGCGGGGAGACTGATTGAGAGGGGAGAAAGAATAGAGGGACAGATAGTGGGACTGAGGGAGAGAAGGAGAAGGAAGCCGGACGGGAGGGCGAGAGGACGAATGGCAGGGAGACAGAAAGGAGGGAGTGAGGTTCTGGCAGGTGGACAGAGAGATAGATAGAATAACTGGGTTCAAAAGTAGGACAAAGGGAGGCAAGGGAGAAAGAAAAGCAAGAGAGAAATGAGGAGTGTTCAGACTTGAGCCGAATCACAAGATGAGCTAAATTACAATTTATATATATACACTTAAAATGCTTTCTAACGTCCAGCTGGAGCCTGGATTTGGAGGATGATGAGTTTAGAAATTCCCTTTTAAAAAATTCATTCAGAACGCTGCATTTTCAGGACAAAACAAATCAATCGGCGAGAATTATATTAATCCAATCAGAAGGCCGTAATGTATGAGAGGATGGACCGACAGGTTCGCATAAGGAGGGGAACGGAAATTATTGGGCGTTAGGAAGAGGACAATCAGGGACGCGGGGAAGGAAGATTGAGCGTGGGAAAACAGGAACAGGGTGTGTCAGGGATCCGCGTGCTGCAGATAAGAGCTTGCTATCGGAAGATAGCGGCTGAGAGGAGAAGAGTAATGCATGTGCGGGACAAGACTGTAGGAAAAACAAAAGCTTTCTCATTTCCCCTCCATGCTTTGACTCTCTGGTTCCTCCTGTGTTACAGCTTCACCCATCACCAGTTTTTGGTGCCTCACTGCCCCTCCATCATCCTCCCTCTTTAACCACTTTAAAACCAGCTTCCTAATTGAGGAGGAGTGACCCTGGCGCCGTTCTCTGCATGGGACAAAGCAAACACTAAGTCACGCTTTATGCCGCACGTGTCTCTGTAAGTAGGGCCTGATGGAAATGAAAATTCCTGTAACAGAGCACCTGCCTCTTTAAACTAATGAGAATCCTGGTCAGGTGGGTATTTAATATCCCTGAGAAGAAAAAAGTGAGGGCAGAGTCTGGATGCTGTACTCAACGTGGGATTTTTCAGATTATTTGGATTATACAGTGGTTTGTAGAAGTATTCAAACTGTTTCAACTTTTTCAAATTTTGTCACAACACAACAACAAGATTCATTTCTTTTTTGGAGGTATTTATGTGGTAGACCCACACAAACTTGTGCAAAGCAATGAAGTGGAAATATTCAGCTCTGCGACGTTGATACTTTCTAGAACAATCTTCTACCGCAGATAGACTGGCAAGCCTTTCAGGTAATTTTTCAGTTTAGATCAGCGTTTTTCAACCGTGCTCCTTAAAGCATGCTGGGCTGCATGTTTTAGATGTTTTCCTGCTTCGGCACACCTGATTTCAATTGATGGCTGACTAACAGGCTTTGGCTAAGGAAAACATCTAAAATACAGAGTTGGGAAACACTGTTCTAGATATCGATTCAAATTTCAAGAACTGATTAGATTCTGATTCTCAAGACTTATAATTGATTATCATGATCCGATTTGATCTGATTAACTCTGATTCAATTTGATATTGATATGGGTCAGTGCTTTTAAAAACTTTTTTTGAGCTGTTATCCTGTAATTGAATGAATTAACAGTGAGCGAGTAACAGTTCACAGCGGGAAACTGTGTTAACCCTTTTAGACACAAGATGTCTATGGATGCACAATACCGATACTGGTATTGGGAATCGGTGCAGACACTGTTCTTATTTACTGTATCGACATCGGTTAAAGTTAAACTAATACCATGAACCTATACTTAAAATGTGGAAACTGCAAAAATGTCACAGAACATTTTTTGTGTGTGGGGTAGAAATATCGGTACTGGTACTCGGTATCGGCATGTACTTAAGTCCAAGTATCAGTTTGAAAAAAGTGGTATCCTTGCATACATAAATATTGTAAAATCTGCAAATTGCGAATCGATCCTATTTGATTTCTATAAGAAACAATTCAGAATTGATTTTCCTATTTTTTTTCAACTAAGCATTAGATCTAGAGAATTCTTTTTTCCCCATTCTTTATTATAAGACAGTTTAACCTCTTTCAGATTGGATGGAGAACATCCGTAAACATTCGTTTTCAACCCTGACCACAGATTCTCTGTAGGCCATTCCACCACATGAAAATGGTTTGATTTAAACGATTATGGTTGCCGTAAGTTTAGGACAGGCTGAAGATGAACCTCTGGCCCGGCCTTTACCAGCGTCTAGCAAGTTTGCTTCAAACCATCTTCTCACAGAATGATGGAGCCACTGCCACACTTTTCATATCTCATTTTGTGTTCATATTGAACAGTTTCCTGTGTCCCTTTCATGGCTTGTCGTGAGCTAAAACCAGGATGAATGTCACTCACTCTCAAAGGCTACACTGTTGAATTGTGGAAGGCTCAGTTTCACTCAGGGGGATTTTTCTTACTGCTCAGATGATGGTTGAAGTCTAGAAACAGATCCAGGTTATACTCATATGTTTTGGCCTCTTGAATGCTTTCTTATTTATCTTGGGAATTTCTAAAAAGTGGCACTTCAAAGTCCGGGGAACCTGTTTATAGTTAAGAAACATTGCCGAAAGGAACTAAATCTTGACATACATCTTTTTAATTTTACTTTTTGGCTTAACCATTTCGACTTTGACATTTAGCCATGCACTTGATGGTGCTTCACTGATTTTGGAACACAATTTTAGGGAAATTCGGGAGACTTTTTTTTGTCTGCGTCGTTATCGCTGGCACACACTTATTACAAAACAGCATGTGTCATTAAATAACTCTCCAATTAGCAAATAATTAACTTGCTTAATGACCCTAATAATATACAGAGATAGGTTATGTTTAATAAAACGTCAAATATGCTAGGACAGCAGGCAGCTCAAGCTTTTCGACGCTGCTTTTAATTATGAGTTTAATCAAATGCGTGCTGCCTGTGTATACAAGCAGGCTCGCAAGCATATTATAGCCGTTGTGTCGCCCTCTTCACTGGACTGAAGCCCAGCTTGCCTGCTCAGTAACTACACCACTTACCCTCCGCCAGTAATTGTGCCATACATTTTTCTGTGCTTTTAGAGTTCATACCCCGAAAGTACTCTCTGAGGTGAAGCAACTCGTCTCCCAAATTCAATACGATGGAAAGCATGTCCCCTCGCAGCACCTCCTCTTCCGGTTGTGGGAATAGTCTGATAATTGTATTATGCCTTTAACTTTAATTACATGTTTCTTACCGGATTCACACCTGTAGTCTCCTTTGGATGTTTTTTATTATTTCTAGTTTTCTTGATGAGTTGCTGGTTTCTTAAAGTGTCGTTCATTGTGTGCGTGAAATCTGAAGCTCATCAATGCTATGATGCTCCGGCACATAAATTGTCGTATTATTTATTAATACAGTTTGGTTATGTAGTCAGATTTTTTTTATGGAAAAGGAAGGAAATTAGAAACATGAAGACAAATAGCGCTAAGACTAATTAGCAGGGGCAAGTTTAATGAAAAGAAAAAAACGCTACTGACACACATGGAAAACATTATTTTAGTTGTCATCCTTTATAGACTTTTGATGACTGAGGACAAAATGTCTGCAGGAGCTGGTAAAAGAAGGGTTAGACCATACAACAATATCCCAAGCTTTGAAAATCTCATTGAACACAGTTTCATCCGTTATATGAAACTGGAAAGAATAACTTTAAACTTACCAACAAACGGCTGTGCACCTAAACTGAAAAGGAGACCATTAGTCAGAGAAGCAGCCAAGAGGACCAGGGTAACTTTGGAGGAGCTGCAGCGATCCTAAGGTTCGGTTGGGTTTTCTGTTGACAAAAAAAAAAAAAAGACCTGTGCACAAATCTGGCCTTTACGGAATAATGACAAGAAGAACAAAAAACTGCACATCCAGCATTATACTAGGAGGCTATTCTGCAACTATTTTTTTAGACTAGATGGGATGATAGATGGAGTAATATTGGGAAATGGTGCAAAAAAAAAAACTCAGCTAGCAGCTGCAAAAGACTTGGGCAGAGTTTAATCTTCCAGTGAAACAATGATCAAGGAATGGTTTAGATCAAAGCAAATTTGTGCCTTGGAATGGCTCAGTTTGAGCCAATCCCATTGAGAACGTGTACAGATTTAAGATTGATGTTCACAGACTGTATACACCCAGTCTGACTCATCGTAAACTGTTTTACAGAGATCGGACTCTAGATGTGCAAAGCTGGTAGAAAAAAAGTATTTAGGGTGCTAAATACGAACACACAGCACATTCTGAGGGATTTTATTTGTGTGTTTTAGACAGTGATGGAGAGTGCCACAAGCAAAAGCTCCAGATGCAGAATTCAACTTCTAATCTGTGGCACAGCATGCAGGGAAGCAAGAAGAAAAATGAAAATGTCTGCCAAAAAACCAGGCTTCAGTATGTGTTTATTTGTGTGTGTGCGTGTGTGTGTGTGTTGCTGAAAATATGACACTGCATCTCACGTCATCTGCATAGAGAGTGCATTTAAGTTGCACATTTAGCGGGCACAAAAGTCGTACATGTGCACCATTTTGTGTATGCATGCACAAGGAAGCTCAGCAAGGGAGAGGAAGAGGAGCTCACACCTTCACTGTGTGCATTCAGCGGCTGCTGCTGCAACCAACTGTCAGTCGCTGAGGAGGAGGATGAGATGAGAATGAGAGGGGGATGGGAGCACGGTGTGAAATCCTAACCAGCTCGTGTGAATGTCAAAAACCATTCATCAGAGGTGTTTATGCTTATGAAATCACAGCCAAAGGGTTAACAGGTGACACGGTGTGGGAGTGGAGGGGGGTTGTAGTCTACATCTTTTCTTCTGTATAAGCCCGGGTGTCAGTCAGCGGCTTCACAGAGGTGCTCGTGTTGAATATTTTAGCTGACATCAGTTTAGAGGATCAAAATCCTCCTTTTGAAAGACTTTAATGCCATAACAGAATCTGTGGATAAAGCTCTCATCCTTTGAGTGTTGAGGGATAAAAGTGCACCATTATATATAAAGAATTAAACTTATTCTCTTAGCAAGTTGGAGCTGTGGATTAAAAAGCTACTGAGTGTGATTTTCTGTTTGTAAACTCTGTGTAGCTTCATACTTATATTAATACACATTCAAACTAAAGTGGAGCCAAGTCTGGCTGTGAATTGCCTAATTATTGATTTAAATTGTGGCGGACCACCAGAGGGCTCCACTCACACCCAGACAACAGGATGTTCAGATTTATAAAGATCCATGGTTTTGGCTTTATTACTCTATGTGTTCTGGTTTACCGTTATTCTGAGCCGGAGTTGGAGTTGAGTAAAAGAGATGATCGAGTATTTGAGACTCGTCCGCTATTTTACTACTATTTAAAAAACAAATGTGATCCTCATGGAGAAATTATGCTTTAGTTGATCTTGCAGATGAATGGATTAAACGCAACAGCTGGTTTTATTTTGTTGAAAGT
The DNA here is from genome assembly GCA_028564705.1 of Apricaphanius iberus. NCBI lineage: Eukaryota > Metazoa > Chordata > Actinopteri > Cyprinodontiformes > Aphaniidae > Apricaphanius > Apricaphanius iberus. The sequence continues at coordinate 540,791 of JAPXFQ010001656.1, forward strand.
TGAGCTTAGAAAGGTGCCACAGCAGAATCTGGCAGTAATTTTCTTGAACAGCTACTCTAAGAGAACAGCACTACATGAAATCTCTTATGACCTTATTTTGGGTCCACTTTAATTTTCTATGTATATGCTGCCTCTGGACTCAATTTTTCAAAAGCAGTGTGTTTCTTAAAATGTCTTTGCGAATGTTGCACAGATTCATTTCCCTGTGAGCTCCCGAGGTCGATCTATAAATAAACTATTAAACTGTCTCAGTGACGTTAAAGTCGGGCTGCAGTCTAACCTTTTGAATTTAAATAATAGAAAAACAGAGATCGTTGTCTTTGGAAGCCCTGGATTGTTAAATGAAATCTGGGGTTGATGGCTATTTCAAACCTGAAAAACAAATCCGTACAGTTGTACAAAATAAGTTTTTTTTATTTGAAGCTGCTAAGAAGGAAACCAAGATTACGTGAAGATGAGAATGTGTAATTCACTCTATTATGGTCTTGATCAGTCATCCATTCATCTACTACAGGATGCACACAGCGCAGCTGCCCGCTTGCTGTCACAGAGTGGATGTGGTGATCATAGAAGCACTGGCAGCTTTTTCCTGGCTTCACATTACGTATAGGATCCAGTTTAAAATCTTGTTGCTGTGCGTTAAAGGATTAAAAGGTTTGGCCCCTTTCTATTTGGCTGAGCTTTAAAAAAGCCCTAATTAAAACCATATTTACCACCATTTAACATTCTCTAGCCTTCTTGATGTAATCATTTATTACCTAATTAAAAGCAGAAGTAATATCACACTGGATGTGAGAGAAACACTAGTTGCTTTAAAACAAGGTTTTAGTAATTTAAAACAGAGATTGATTTGGAGCTAACATTTTAAACTTTGTTTGGAGGTTTGTGCTGCTTAGCGATTAGCATTAGCTTGACTAAGATCCCTGACTGTAATGTTACTTGGTATTAGACAGAAAGAAAGAAAGAAAGAAAGAAAGAAAGAAAGAAAGAAAGAAAGAAAGAAAGAAAGAAAAAAGAAAGAAAGAAGCTTTATTTATTCCTAGAAAGGGGAAATACAATTACACAGCTAACCTCGTTAAATTTGGTATATCAAAAAAGTACAGCACTTTCACCATGATTATTACAAATAGCGTTACTAACTGGAAAGTTGTTTTAGGGGCATTTACCAAGATCCTTACCTTAACTGCTTTGATTTCCAAATCTAGCCTCTTGCATGACATACTGATATTGAAAGCTCAGAACAATAAAAGACATTGAGCTTTTCTGTTATCTTCTGAAGTTGGTCAACTCAACCCTTTGTCAATTCGGTAAAACATCTAGAAGGTATGAAGTAATTTCTGTTGGTGGACAGGTCTTACTTGTAGCCAGAAAATTAGGGCACAACTCAACCTAAACGACAAAATTCAGAAAAAGGGGAGGAGTCACATGATCAGCGACGACCAGACTATCTCTTGGGCAGCATGAATGAACGGCCACTATGCCCCTCCACCTTGCATCTCCACCTGGTAGTGCTTGTGTCATAACGTCCCTCGATCAAGCTGCTTGTTTCACATCTCTACCTCTTACGCTCCAACCCAAGATAATCAGTAGCCCCATTGTGGCCACCCTTTAAAAACTTTCTTGACCAATCGGACTGATTTTCAAACCAGAAGGTCAATGAATTTCAGAATTTTTTTTAGGGAATAGGATGTGGAATGTCTCTGCAGTATGGGAGCCAAAAGCTCAGTTGTTTAAACTGCAGTTTTTAGTTTTGCAGTGTGTTGAGAATTCCTGATGAGGCTGCGGACTTACCAAAAGAAACTTTCCTAGCATCAATAATGCATGCACTTTGACATCTCTAATGGAAAGACAGAATAATCAGTATAACAAATGCTGAGTGTAAATGCTCCTGAACATGACCAGTTTCCATCTCATGTATGCTTTATCGCTTGTTTTCCAGAATCATTACTGGAGGAGTCGGCTCGGTAAAATCAAAGAGAAGAACTGGCAGAGGATTTTTTTCTTACATTTTTCTTTTCCTCTGCAACATCTCTTGAAATTTCCAGCATCGCATTAGAACGAATAACCACAGAAAATGCATAGAAAGCCAAATGAATGTCAATAATCTTTTGTTGCACTTTTTTACTCTCCAGATGCCTTCCAATTCCCCCCTTCTTTTTGTAATCTGCGCTTTTTTATTTCCATAGCTGCTTCCTTGTCTTAAAGCCTACATCTTCTCTGGAATGCAGGTCTGCTTCTGTGCAGACTGTTTCCACGTGCATGCCATCGGAACACTAAACCTTTTTTCCATATTCTCCCCATTACTGCAGATATCGCTCTACAAATGCTGCGTCCAGCAATTTGAAAGCTGTCGTTGATCGATCCCGACATTGATTGCCGGCTATCGTAGTAAGGTGACGACGGCTGGAGAGAGAGAGAGAGAAATGAGGCAATAGGAGGGGATTCACGTGAGAGGCTATCTGTACATGCAAAGAACAGGATGAAATAGAAGTAGGGGGAAAATATTAAAAAGAGAGAGAAAGCACATGCAAGAGAAAGGAGAGTGTTTTACTGTGTGTAAGAGGGTGTACGGGTTTGTGTGCAAGGCTGGGAGAGTGAATCAAATATTCGTACTTGCCAAGCTGAAGGTTGGCGGTTGCTGGTTTAATGGTTTGATGACTCTAATGGTCCTTTGTGTGCCATTTAGATATTGCTGTGGTTAAAAAGCTTTAGCAGACACAGATGACGCCTTTCTTAGCAGCCTGCTGAGAGACGTGAAGCCAGGCCACATGTGTTTGCTACTGCACACTAAAATGCATATACAAGAGCTTTACATGTATAGCATAATAATGAAGACTTGACATGTACAGTTTTTAAGTTTTAAAGAGATTTTCTATTGATCTTTTCTGGTCAACCAAGAGTGAAGAAATTGTTCACAGCAGCTGCAGCCTGAGTTTTAAAGAAAGTTTCAGACGTTCTCAACAAAGCTGTAAAAATCGTAAAAATCGTATAAAATAATCATAAAAAAAAATCAATCAATATTTACTGTGCTAAATCAGTAAATATCATTTAAACTAAAGGAACTTCTGTTCACCCTTCTTTCACAAGAAAGGATTTGGTTTTAGAATAGTGACACTTGCTAAATGAACGACTCTTGACTTTTTATCATTTATCCTCACACTGTAAATGGTAAATGGACTGAACTTATGTAGCGCTTTTCTAGTCTTACTGACCACTCAAAGCGCTTTACATTGAAGCCGCATTCACCCAATCACATTCGCATTCATACACCGACACCCAACATGGCTCAGTAGGACAATGTAGATTTTGGGGGTTAAGTGCCTTGCCCAGGGGCACATCGACATGTGACTGGAGGAAGCTGGAATCGAACCTACGACCCTCCGATTGCAAGCCAACTACTCTACCACTGAGCCACAGCCACTGTTTCCCACTGATCACACATCCATCCATTTATCATCGAGCCATCCTTTTATCTATCCAGGAAATTCATATGGAACCATGCATAAAACTAAAAGATTAGCTTAAAAAATGATGTGGGAACTGTGCAATATTCGAGTCTGAGAAAGTCTGTTTTTTTACATGAAATATGATGGGGAACAATGTAAACATACTGCTCCCTTAATGAAAGCAATACAATTTCTTCAGGTTTAATTAAGTCAAAAGAAATTCTCAATCTAGAGGTTCAATTGTTTTTCCTATCATTTGGAGTATTTTTTTTATTTGCAGACTACATGAGCAGTTGAAATATCGAGTGTGCATTAGCAGGAACTTGATCAGGCGTCGATTTACTTTGGCAGGTTGAATTGGCTGATGGCGGACAGCGAGGCTCAATTACACGCATGAGTTATTTTCTGCTATGAATATGTGCTTGCTGTGTTACAGCTGGGATCCTGTACATCAATTAACAGCAATTACATGGGAACGCTAACACACACACACAGAAAAAAAAGGCTTGCAAAAAAACCTGCATCAGAAAACCAGGATCATAAACTAAAACAAAGATTTTAGCTTGTACAATGGAAGCAAACTTTTAAAAATGTGACTGAAACTGTTAGTACAAGAGTAAACGTGTAGAAAATAATAAATCCCTGGACTGAAGAAGATGCCTGAGTTTAAAGTATTCATAAGTACACCGGCAGCTTCCCTCCGCTTGTCCTAAGGTTGCACGATTCTCTACAGCTCTCCTTACCTTAACACGCAACTTTTGGTTTCTGCTCCACTCGTTTTTTTTAAGCTCCACTGGCTCCAATATCTTCCAGTCGGTGCAACACTCACAAATACATATGTCGGTATACACACACTTTACTCCACCTGATAGCAATATCATCCCTCCATGTTAGTATCTCCGAAGAAGGAGAAAAAAAACAAAAAACAAGGTGGCATTCAGAGGACAGCAGGGTTTTATGTATTCGGGCACAGATTTCCAGAACCAAAAACAATGTTATTTAGAAAGGAAGGGAAGACTGGAAGAAGAAGGAGCATGCAGATTTGCTTATTGTCTTAGCCTTCATCCCAACATGTTGTGTTGTGAAGACATCCCCATGCTGCCGTCATGCCTATTAAACAGATTTGAATTCCAAATCATGCTAAATGTTCACAGTTCACACTGAGGAGCTTTAGAGATTGTGTTGCGTATGCAGAGAGGGGGGGTCCATCTGAGCCAAAGATGAAAAATATACGCATAAACTCTCCTCAGATTTCTTTCTAACACATGCTTCCAGGGAATTTTCCTCATCATTTTTATTTATTTGAAGCTGTTTTTTTATGTCTGTCATGGAACTTCTTCTGTTTTAAACTCTTGACCTCTTCCTTTCACCTGTGTTGGAGAGTAGGACTACAGGGTCATTGTTAAGTTGGGTTTGATACATTAGCGTGGATGACAGAGCTAGCTATATGCAGCTATATACTGGTAATTTAGCTAAAGAGCAATGAAAAAGTAAGGATATACAGAGAAGGTGTTTTTTCTTTGGAAGGGCTTTCCCTGGAGGTGGAGAAGTTTCACTCCTAACAAAGGCTGAGAGTGAAATCTTTCAGTGCTGCTCTCTGAATCCCATACCTTCAATTCTATGTTCTCTGTTGGCTTCTTATCCTACTTTTTTTTTACTTTTCCCACCTCAGCTTCCTTCTGAAAATATTATCTATAGGTAGATCTGTAAAAATCTGGCCCAAGTGGCTGGGGACAGGGAAATCTGGGTCTCTTTGCATAAGCTGCTGCCCTAACGAGCTGACCCCGGATAAGTGGTACGAATGGACCCTATAACTTTGCGGATATTTTGCCTTCTGCCGCCCCTTCAAGGCTTGTGGCGTAATGACACTGTTGTAAAACCAGTTCTCTATGGGGCACATTTGAAGAGGTCAGTATGCAGATGGTTTTACAACTTGCTAGTGTTGAATTAAATAATTATCAAAAATAATTCAGTGTATGTTCAAAACAGAGACAAGGAACCAATTTCCAGTTCTTAACATTTATTTTGAACAGATTAACAAATTGCAGTTTACAGAGAAAGATGCCCTAGTTTCTCTGGGCCAGACAAGATTTCTGACGAAGAATGGTTTCCGTGACATAACTTTTATAAACATCCAAAACCTACCAGGATTAATCTGCTCCAATCAGAACGTTTTAAACAGTGTCTTAACAATGATTGGATGTCAAGAAATCATGCAGTCATAAGGGACGTGTCTTTTCTCCTGGATCCAAGTCAAAAGTTCATTCTGAGTTTTATGATCCTAAGCAAAACTCCCAGCTTTATGGCCTTGGTTCTGGCATCCTAAATCTACAGACATCCTGTTTTTACAGCCTGCAATAAAACTCTTTGTCTCAGAGGTCCTCAAAGGTCACACATACTCCCCATTATTTATCCACGGCCTCTGCTGCTCCTCAAAAAGTGCCCAATTAAAATATTGGTAAAAACAGACTTTTACCTCTGACTTCTTACTAAAGATATTAGCCCCAAAAAATAAGATACAACACTAGCCAAAACAACAAAGCACATCAAACTAATGGTGTGTCAGTTCGTAAACTGTCAAACAGTTTTCCAGGCACCTTATTACATAACCATGCCCAACCAAACAAAATACCCCCAGAACAAGCCTTGTGAATGAGGCGTTAGAGCTCTCCAGCACGGAAAGCCAGGCCAGTGTTGACTCTTGTCCTGTCTCTTGTTCTATCCATTGCTCTTTTTGTTTTCTTTGCTTCTTCTGATAGCGTCTCTTTGGTTGCTCTGCCATGGCTCAAGTCTCAAAACTCCAAGTCTGTTTATATCATTTAGTATTGTGTAACGAGATGCCACAAAGTGAAACTCATTACTTCTGGGAGGCATCCTGGAGAGAGAAAAGTTGTATAGTGCGGTATTCAGCAGCGGGAGGCTCCCAGGCAGTGACGGCTCAGAAAATGAACATAATTAATGGTGGTGTGCTGCTGAAATGTAGCGAAAACAGGTTTTTAAGGTGTCAAAATTATGGAGCGTGTCTTTAAAATTGTGTAGAAAACTGAAGGTGGCACAACTGAAAATCTAGGGCTTTTATTGTGAAATGCAGTAATGATAAAAGTGAGCAGGGTAGAATCTTATCAAAATAAGCAATCAAAATCTATCAAATTATCTCAGATCAAGGGTGGAGAAAAATGCAGTGCAGTAGGTCACAGGGTCAACCCCTGAACCCCTGTCCAATTGGATTGGCCTTTCAATTTCTGGCAGCTGGTCCATACTGACACAAATGGATAGAAATGTTTTTTAGTGCAGAAAATATATTGACTACCCATAACTGATCAACATAAGCCACACTTAACAATATCATATCTATCTCCTTAATGGTCTCTCTAGTTCATCACCTTGTTTAATTTGCATGTGTGGTATGTATTTTGATAAACTGTTGAATCAGGGGAGAATTGAGCTTGAGATTGCCTGATTGTACGAAGATGTGAGTGGGCATGTGTGTCTGTGTATGTGTGTGTTACAGAATCTGGTTTTTGGAGTGTGAATTGGTGAGAAACAACCTCAGCATGATGATGGCTTTGTGCCCGCGACTGACAGCACAGCTCAGGTGCCACCCGGGTCGTGCGACAGAGCTGGAAGAGGAAGTGAAGGGAGAAGGAAGGGAGAAGCGGTGGAGATTGACTTCGATGAGAAGATGCAGGCAAGGAGGAGGGAATAGATGGAGAGGTTGCAGGAAAAGAGCAGGAAGGAAGGGAAGATGGGGAAGGAAGGAATAGAAGACCAAGGGGGCGATAATATGAGTAGAGGTGTAGACCTAAGATGTAAGATTTATGGCAGAGCCAGAGCAGGAGATGGAAATCAGTAGATATGACTGGAGTGCAGGAGATAGTAGTGGAAAGACGCAGAGATTTGAGGGAAATGAATGGATTAATAACCCCCCCCCCCCCACACACACACACACACACAACACACACACAGACATCTTGCAGTGAGGGACAGGAAGAAAGATGTCTGACTGCATAAGCGCGGTACCTTCCCCGACTCCCTGAACCACTGCCTAGGGACACTGTGGTGAACCTCTGCATCCACTCTGCCCCTGCTTCCATTCAAAGCTATGCAACCTATACCCCCTTTTTGCTAAAGCACTCATTTGGTCAGATTTTATTTTGGCTAGCTTAATTTGTGTCCTGTGGTAGAATTGTGGAGAGTTGTTCTAAACTTGAGACAATGAAATATGAATCAAATGGAAGGTTTGTTGGTTAAAACTAAAGACATAATTAAAATAGAATGACAGGAAGTGTGTAGTAGGTTGCTTTACAGCAGTATTTTTCAGCTCTGCAACTCAAGGCAAACTGCCCTTCATGTTCAGCACACCTGATTTTAGTTTTGGCTGATAAACAGACTTTTGCTGAAATGCAATCATCCGAAGCAGGCATGTGAACGCAGGGACACATCTAAAACATGCAGGGCAGTGTGCCATGAGGACCTGGGTTGGGAAACATTGTTTACAATATGCATACCCCCTTGAATTTTCTTTCACTTTTTAATCACGGATTCATCACATACTTCAACATGTTTTATTAGGACTTTACTGTACAGTATGTGATCAACAAAAAAGTGGGAATAAAAGGATTTTCTAAATTGTTTGCAGTTATAAAACTGAAACGTTTTGCTTTCTGTAGTGGCTGCATCATGCTGTGGGGATATAGTAGATATTTAAAATTTGAATGAGTACATTTGACACCTTATTATCACTTTATAATGTATTTACTTGTTATATTTAATATAAAAAAGAATCAATATTCTCATTAAGATAACAATCAACAACATCCACACTTTAGACTGCCTCCATTTTATTTCACATTTCTGAGATAAGCAGAAAGCTTTTGGATAAAATGTTGGACAACACATTAAATAAAAAGGGTTATCAGAAACTTCCTAGTTCGTCTCTTTATATAAATGTACCCTTCAGCAGCTTTTACACTAAGCCACAAATCTGCAGCTCTGACAGACCCTCTGCCATCAAATATATGTTTGATTCATGCAACTACGATATTTCACAGACTATGAGGTGTTAAAGGTTTTTATAGGAAAAGTATTTACATAATATAAAACTATATTAATCTTATAATGAACAATAAAAATAAATAAATAATACAGTGAAAAACAAAAAAAAACGTTGATGGTGTTTGCAACACAATAATGACCACGGATTGTCTGTGTTTAATGATTTGTGGTCACATCAACACACAAAAAACCTGCAGTGACTACTGACATCTTATTCCTTCCTGTCAGTAAAACTAACATTATTAAACACTGTAAAAGCACTTTCTGTGCACATGAGAGAAGTGTTAACCTCTTTTGTTGTGTTTCCTTTAACCATAACTGCATGTATAACTTCAAAGAGGTGCATTTTACACCTTATTATTAGTTATAACTGTTTTTTTTCAGATGCTATACTCAATACTTTGAAAAATATAACAATATTACATATTATGTCTTTATTGAGGCTTAAGGATGATTTAAATTCTTAACCAAAATCAGTTCACGATAATCATTGGAGGCTTGAATGAATTATCACCTCACTTGCATATGTCAACCGTTGGATAAAGTGACATGATTAATCTGTAATATCCTACAGAATCCATTCATGCATGATTTTTTCCCGCCTGCCTTAATATTCATTTAGCATCATTCAGCAGCCCGGTCTCCCAGAAACTCATGCATGTGTGTGTTTGATTCACTCACCTTTTCCCGTTGAGTCTCGTTCAACTGGTTATCCAAAACGCACTCAGACACATGCATGGTGACAGAGCTATTAGCAGTCTACAAGGACCAGAGGACAAACAGGAGCGGCAGCATCAGACTCCCTCAGTGGGTCCTCAGCTAAACTTAGAATAGAACTGGGCCACATAGAAACAGTCGCTGGATTTATCCATCTGCGCCTGACTGTTTATGCTGTTAGCTTTTAGCTAAACCTCATCTGATACTTAATTTGATCAGTATCATTTCTCTGTATCGCTCTTATTTTTCTGACGGTCACATTCGTGTCTCCTCTCTTTCAGAACTATGTTAGGACAAATTTAGTAAAACATTTTAATGAAGATGTGTCCGCTTTTAATTGAGACTCAAAAAAGTACTCCAATAAGGTCACTGTTAATTAGATGACGGTCCAACAAATGTTCATGCCAATTAAGCTTGTATCTGTTTGATTAAAGATAAGTAGGCTTGCTTGATAAGAGATGTGATGATCGGGCATGAGGAGAGGGAAGCAAGAGGAGATGAGGAGGCTGGGAGTGAGCTCAGGTTTAATTGAGGTAGAGATAATAAGGGTGTGTGCGTGTGTGAAGTGAGGGAAAAGAAGGGGGAGCAAGGAGGAGGGCTTGTTATCAATATGTAATTTTGGAGCATGTGGTAATGGCTCCTTCAGTTTTGAGGCTTTGTCAGAGCTTAACTTCGGTGAGCAGTGGTGTTTGGGTATGAGGGCTAACTCATATCATTTTCTGCTATGATTCTGTGGGTGAACGCCTGTGGCTTTGGCAAGTTTATAACTCCTTCCCACCGTCTTTCGAATTCATATATTGAAGTGAAGGCCAGCTGTTCCTTCTCTACTCACCTCCCACTCCAGCGCTTTCTTTTATCATCCCTCCATCCTCTTTCTCTTTCTCTTTCTCTTTCTCTTTCTCTTTCTCTTTCTCTCTCTCTCTCTCTCTCTCTCTCTCTCTCTCTCTCTCGCTCTTTTCCACACTGGCTTCGCTCTCTATCAGGAAGTGCAGCAGCAGTCAATAGCAACACCCCCTGTTCAAGTTCAAAGGATCCTTTGTAGGCAGGACAGAAATATGTATTACCAAAAACCCTCCCAGCAACACACTCCGTTGGCTCTCCGCTAACAGCCTCTCACCTCGGTTTCTATCTCGTTTCCACTCATACACTCAGAGCCGTAAGTGTCTATTGTGCATATAGCTCCAGAATGTTATAAAAAGTGCCAAAATTCTGCCTATATACTCCTTTTTTATGTGATGTAATTGGGATTTGAATTTCCTTGCAAAAGTGTTCATGTCTGTTGGAACATATAATGAATGGATGTAAGTATTCATGTTCTTTTATTCAAGTACTTTACAATGTTTTTTATATCCTTTCTTGTGATAGACCAACACAAAGTAGTGTACAATTGTTAACTGGAACCATTCTTTATGCAAATAAAAATGTTAAGAAGGTGTTATTTGCTGTGAAGATCAGTTTTCAGCACTTGAGACAGTCTTAATCCTTTAAGATGTTGCCCTCTCAATTTACGAGTTACTTCAAAAGTTCAGTATTGATCTATTCTGACTAGGAGATTTTCTTCCTTTTCTTCTTCTTCTTCTTCTTCTTCTTCTTCTTCTTCTTCTTCTTCTTCTTCTTCTTCTTCTTCTTCTTCTTCTTCTTCTTCAGGGCCTACTGCATGACTTGTGGCAAACTGCTAACACCATTTCTTTGGGCTTTCTATAAACAGGCTGTCATCTTGCCACTCTGTGGTAAAAATAGGAATTTGTACCTAATCGTTGCCCTGTCATCAGATTCTTCCATCCTGACTGTGGAGCTCTGCAACTCCTCCAGAGTTATCACAGCCTTTTTGGTTGCTTTTTTGGTTCATGGTTCCCCTACCCAAATCCAGTCCTAAAGAACCACTCTCCTGCACCTTTTAGATGTATCCCTTCTTGACCTGAATCAGGAAGGTAGCTCTTGGGTAAAGGATTTGGGTATCCCTGGTTTAGGTGAGTGATCAGACCTTGATAGGTTTAGCACACTGTTTTTATTTTCAGATGATGGATTGAAGGTATGCTCTGTTAGATGTCCAAAGCTTGAAAGATCATATCTGGAGCTTAAAACGTCTTAGCAAATACGGAATTCGGTGAGGCTCAAATTACATGGTTTTTACAAATACGTATTTTGCACAAATACCTGCAGAAATATTTGTATTCTGGAGCAAGAAAAACGTTTGTCATCGAAAAAAATATTTTAAAATAAAGGGATGAGAGAGATTCCTTTAGATTTATGGAGGTTTTAATAAAAACTTGTTTGATCAAACAAGGAGGTAACAGAATTACATGGAACCGTGCAGAAACTGAACTGCTTCCCAACAATTGACACACTCTTTTATAGATTCGGTAATCTTAAGAACTCATCAATATCATATCAGAAAACATTTCTTCAGATTGAGAACATTAGACTTCCAGGCATCTTCGGATGATACAGGAGCACAATCTTGTGAAAAGTCAGGACGTCCAGTGTACAGAGGGTCGTCTCCATGGGAACACAGGATGTAGGAATTTAATATCAGTTTATCTGACCCAACCTAGTATCATACAGTGTCATATAATCAGATTTATCACTGTCATGTAGAAATAGCACACAGTAACTGTCAGTATGTAAGAATACACTTAACAGATCATTCTTAATATAAAGTTTCCCATACAAAAAGCTGAGTTTCCTTATGAGACCGCAGTGCATGGACCCCGGATGAATGAGTGAGTGACAGGAGCCGCGGATGGGCGGGGAAAAGACCTGACTGAACCCACCTGGTTTGGACATAGCAATAGAGAAGGGATGAAGAAGTGAAAAAAACATAACTACATGACTATTTTTGTTGAATAGATTTTTGAAACTTAACTGGGTTCTGGAGGAAGTTTATATCTTTCGGGAAATTGAGTTTGATCTGGAAATTATTCCACTATGCTGCACTAGTATTAACGCTCTCAGGTTCGCTATGTTTATGTAGCTGCTTGCTCTGCATTTTAGGCAATAGCTGTTGACAGTAATGTTAATGTTCGGTCAAACAGGTTAAACAAGGCTCCCGATATTAATTCAGCTTATACTCCCCACATGGATTTAGGGAACCAAATAGAAAAGAGTGTGTCTGCTGCTAAATCATATCCACCTGCCAAAAAAAAATTGTTCCAGTTCTGTGTGGAGCATATTTTACACCCAGTGCTACAGATAAAACCAAAGTGATATGTATGTGCAAAAGTTGAATCAGCAGAAGTAGAGATATTAAACATTTGTGAACATCTGCTATGCATAATCACATGCACTTAACTCAATTGAGAGCTTAACTGTCAAATGTGTAGTTCAAAAACCTGGTGTGTGTTGGAAAATAGACAAAGGAAAGCCACAAAAACTCTGTCTTACAGTCTTGTAAGGCAGTAGTCCCCAATCTTTTATTTGCCGCGGACCAGTGTAATGTCAGGCGATATGCACTCGGGCTAACATAGCTCAACCAGCATAAAATGAGTAACATTGTCTCTGTTCCCTAATGGTTTGTTTTCTCTAAGTGCATGAAAAAGAAACCTCACCACAACACTGAATCAGTTGGAGCCCCATTAGAAAGCTAATTGCCACATATTAAGCGGAGCGGGGGTTTGGTGCGTATAAATAATCGCCTGTCGCAATAAATCCATATTTTAAGTATGACTCTTGCTATTTTCCGTTAAATGTAGCTTTCTTTTTTGTGGCAGTGTAGGCTCTTTTCCTTACTGACCTTTTCCTTTTCCAATAAAAATTTTCAAAGAACTCTGTGTTTTAATCATGATGCTATCTTGTGGGTTTGTGTTTAGCGATGACGTATCATGTGACTGATGCAAGCATTATGACATGTTTCTACAATGAGTTGTAAGTGGATATAACAGAGATAATCCGATTGTTTTTTACCCAAAAATTCAGACTCTGACTATAAATAAAACAAAATTACTGAAAGCCATTTATTCTTTCTGTGCCCTGTACCAAAGGGCCCACGACCTGGAACTGGTATGAGGGCCAGGGGTTGGGGACCTCTGCTGTAGGGCAGTTCACTAAAAGCCTGTTAATGAGCCATAAATTGAAATCAGGGGTGCTAAAGCAGAGATCCATCTAAACATGCAGGGCAGTGTGCCTGGAGCCGCAAGGTTGAAAAATCCTGCTGTAGGAAAACAACAAAGAGGTGGAAGGTACCTAGGTCAGGAAAAAAAATCTAAACCTTTTGGTCTAAATAAAAAAAAAAAAACACGTGTGGTTGAAGAAAAACTTGCACCAGCACCATCTATACTTAATGGTGGTGGCAGCAACATGATGTGGGGAGACTTTTCCTGAGCAGGGATGGGGTCAGACTGGTCGGGAAGATGGAGGCAGCTGAACACAGAGCAATACAGGGAGACAACCTGTTAGCGGCTTTCACACAGGAAGCTGCTTCAAAACCCTTTTTTTTTTCTTTTTTCATAGAAATAAACAAAAACATGATAGTACAAAATTAACAAATACACCCAAAAGCTTCTTAAAACCTTTAAAACTTGTTTTGGAAACTGTGTAAAAATAATTTTATGCTGTTATAGCTGCAAATTGCAGATTTTATTCATTTATTTCCTTTTTCAGTTGAATTGCATATTATGAATGTCAAATAAGTGGATACATGTTGAAATTATTTATCACGGTCCTATTTTTCACATTACAAAACTGAGCTCTTAATAGGGCTGTTAAATCTTTTGAAACTGTCAATGGGGAGCCCAAGTCTCCTCCCCTTCCGGTTGGTCCTTGGGTACCCTGGCCAAAGAAATGTTGAATGGAAATCAATGGAGCGATAAAAGCCACCCTCTGGTCCGCCCCGTCCCACACCCTGAACCACAAACACTCCAACTCAGCCTAAATGACAACCAACGATGTACTGTGCTTGTCAAGCGATCCGGAACTCACCTGACTGCAAAACTTTGCAATCAAAATTCCCACAATTCAGATGTCAGAAGTCGCATACATGACGCTACGCAGCCAACACGAGCCAGCACCAGCCACAGCCACCCCAGCCCCCATGCAAAAACACCCAGCAGACCCCAACTGAAGAAGAAGAAGGAGACAGAGGTCAGCAGGCCCCAAGACAAAGGAAGGACCACCAAATGCAGAGAAAACCAACACAAATACGGTCATGCGGAAAGCGGCAGCCATGCTGGATTATGGACACGAAAACGAGAATAACTCAAAAACCCATTCTGAAGTACGCCAGGCTTAACAACATGCTGAGCTCTGTACACCTTATGGCTAATCAGAAAGAATCCTGGACACAGGGTCCATGTCCCTTTCACAGCAAATCGATCACACAGACCTTTAAATACCCGGAAGTTGTTTTTTTAAATTGATTTTAACTTTGGTGTGACACACTTCTGCACTGTTTGCCAGCCATGGGCAAATACAAATGAAATAGTTTCTGTTGATATTTAGCAAACGAGCAGGGCTAAACTCTCACAGCTTTACTATTATACATTGTAACCATAATCCCCAAATAACCCAAAGTAATAAAATAAATAATGTCAAATTTGTGTCCCCCCTGATGTCACATTTAGGCTCATTTACACAAAATGTCATAGACTGAATAGTTCACACTCGACTCGCGCTGTCCTTACTTCCCATTTACCAGCATCATGCGCTTCCTGCACAATGCAGTTTTCTGTTAAGCGGCAGATCTCATGCCATTTTACCGTGTAGTTACAAGTATAAGTGCTGAGGCTCACGATTTGTCATTCATTACATGTCTGAGTCGTGTTGCACCTTTGTGGATGTGGTTTATGTATGTGCTCTGACTCCAGTGGCAGTGTGCAAATACCTTCCTATGTCTTCAGATGTGTGTGTGTTTGTGTGGCATTTTTGCATATTTCAGGATGAAGAGTGGGAGGCGATGTGGTTCTTTTTGCAGTTAGTGATGTGCCCCTGTGTGTGTAATTGAAATACCTGAGTTATTGACTTTCCCTAGCCTTCAAGTCTAATAAGTGCTTCAGGAGTGTGTGAGTGCACTCATTTGAAGGCTCTGGGGCAGAGCAAGCAGCTACGGCACACCATGGCTCGTCAACCATAGACTACCCACACAAAAAGAGCCAACACACACGCACACTACACTTTGTGTTCTACTTTGGTCAAAACTACACAAATGAAATAAAAACTTAGGCATCTGTATTCATCAGTGTAGAGACTGTAAGGGGTTGATGGGCACACAGAAGCATATTTATCCTGAATACACAAGCACACCCAGGTTTCCCACTGAGGAGGACACCCATTTCCCATGTCCCGCGTCTCCCGTCCCCTGTCTGACAGCAGCAGTCCTCTGTGGTTTGGTGGTTCGGGCGCTCTTTGTAAACGGCTGGCCGTCTGCCTGAAACACACACACGCGCGCAGACACACACTTCCCCCAGCGACTCCTGGCTCCCTGCTTCTTTCCTGCTCACCCGTTCCATACAGGATCACAGCCATCTGCCAGCATGGCCCCTCTCTCTCCTCCATTCATCCCATTGTCACCACATTGTCCTCTGCTCCTGTTCCTCTAGAGGCCTCAGATCTCAGCTGCCTTTTTTTTATTTGGACATCTCTATCTTTTATTCTCGCTTTAGTTTCTTTCTGCTCCTCTGTGTTCTCTTATCTGATCCCTCACTGTAGTTTTTTCCTCATCCTTTTTTCCCTCAGATCTCTCTATCGTTTTCTCTCTCTCGTTTCCACCAAGACTTCATTCTGCTACATCATATGGTGTAGTAGCGTATTGTTTTCCATGTGCAGTGGCCAGTGCTGACGTCAGCTGTGCATCCATTGAGAAGACACTGACCGGCTCAGCGGTCTGATTACAGCCATCCTGGCCAGCTTCCTCTGTCTGGCTGACCGACTCTCTGGCCTTTCTACCCCTCTGGGGATTTCAATACTCACTAATCGATCACTTTGTGCCAGTAGAGGTGATAATGTGGCCAAACCCTAATTGGTGTAGCTGTTAATGAAGACCAGCATTGTGCAAGACTTAATTTCAGTCAGCTGACGCCCAGTCCTATGCAGTCTAGGAAAGTCTGGGGAAGTTTGAAATTGATTTAAGTTTTCTCCTATTCTGTTTGAAGAAATATATTCAATTCAATTCAATTCAGTTTATTTATATAGCGCCATTTCACAACAGATGTCATCTCAAGGCACTTTACAAGAAGAGTTAATACAATACAATGTTTAATGTAGAAATTACAGAACCACAGAAGATTGCGTCGTGTAATTCTCAGCAATCCCTCATACTGAGCAAGCATGAAGCGACAGTGGTAAGGAAAAACTCCCTTTTAACAGGAAGAAACCTCCGGCAGAACCAGGCTCAGCACAAGCGGTTATCTGCCGCGACCGTCTGTGGCTTGGAGAATACACAACAGAGACACAGAAAGAGCAACAGAACCGATGCACAAGTTTGTTGCAGGACGTGGAGAATTTTCCGTCACTGCAATGCCATCTTAGTCAGGGTCGTCAAGCAGGGCTAATCCGGAGCACCTACTATAATAGAAAACAGGTTAGTGCTTGAATTGACAGCACATCATGCAGTTGGGGAGAAGTAGGAGAGAAAGTAGGAACAGACCCTAATAATGTCCTCCAACAGCCTAGCCTAAAGCAGCATAGCTACTAACATTAACCTGTCTCCTAGCTACTAGGAGACCTGGCTACCAACACTCTGTCTGAGTCCTCCTGACCCGTGGACGGTGTAGGGCCGGTAACGGCCCCCGTCATGCCGGGGTCTTCTCGGAGTCGGGTTGTTTGAGAATGCAGCCCAAAGTGGGTGGTAAACTCCATCTAAGGCTAAATACCGGCACGAGACCGATAGTCGACAACTATCTTAAGGAAAAATAGACAGAACTGAGAGGACAGAGTTGAAGAGGGCGAGAAACGTTTAAGAGATAAACGGGTGGGGTCCGCACAGTCTGCCCGGGGGATTCAACCCGGCAGGTAATGGGCGGCCGCACTGTGCGGGAGGATCCCCTTGAGGGACCTCTCTCCGGCGCTGGCTGGCCCCTGTGGGGCGCATTTCTTCCGCGGCGGTAAGCCGCGACCGGCTCCGGATCTTTACCTGGCTTACATTAATCTATCTCTACCTAGCTACTCTACCTCTTCCTATCTCTTCCTAACTTTTGACACTCTGCCTGACTACTAACATTAACCTGTCTCTTCCTATCTACCTGTCTGACCTGACTCTAACTACCTATAAACATATCTCTAACTGTAAGCTTTGTCAAAGAGGAAAGTTTTTAGCCTAGTTTTAAAGATAGACAAATTGTCTGCTTCACGAACCAACCCTGGGAGCCGGTTCCATAGGAGGGGAGCCTGATAGCTGAAAGATCTGCCACCCATTCTACTTTTAGAAATCCTAGGAACTACCAGTAAACCTGCAGTCTGAGAGCGAAGGTCTCTGTTAGGAACATATGGAACAATCAGGTCTCTTATGTATGATGGAGCTAGATTATTAAGGGCTTTATATGTCAGAAGGAGGATCTTGAATTCTATTCTAGATTTTACTGGGAGCCAGTGAAGAGAAGCTAAAACAGGGGAAATGCGATCTCTTCTTTTAATATTCATCAGAATCCTAGCAGCAGCATTTTTAACTAACTGAAGACTTTTAATTAATAATATAAATAGACATAGGCGGATTTATTTCCAATCTGATTGTTTAAATTGATTAATATGATTATTATGATTATTTAAATTATTATTTAAATATTGTATCCTTCCTCCCATTTTTGATGTCGACTTTATTTCTGTCCTTTTCTGCTTTATGTCCTTCACATTTTACTCCCTTGTACACTTTCTTGTTTCTTTCAGTACTTCAACTCACACTCCCTCCTTATATCCTTCGCTTTGACATTCCTTCCTTCCTTCTTTCCTTCCTTCCTTCCTTCCTTCCTTCCTTCCTTCCTTCCTTCCTTCCTTCCTTCCTTCCTTCCTTCCTTCCTTCCTTCCTTCCTTCCTTCCTTCCTTCCTTCCCCCATATAATTCCCTGTCGTCCTCTGTAATTTCCTTATTATTCTTTCTTTATTTGTCCCCTATTGTCTCTTTTTTTTGTTTCCTTTGTTTTTTCTTCCTTCCTTGTATACTTTCTCCCGTTTCCTATCTTTCTTTTCTTGGTCCATCCTTCCTTCCTTCCTTCTTCCTTCCTTCCTTCCTTCCTTCCTTCCTTCCTTCCTTCCTTCCTTCCTTCCTTCCTTCCTTCCTTCCTTCCTTCCTACCTTCCTTCCTTCCTTCCTTCCAGTTTTGTGTTGTTTTTATAGCTCTTCTTTTTGATGTGCTTTTCTCAAGCCTGATAAAAATTCCTCAGACCTTTGGTCTCAGTGTGTTAGGCAGTACTTTAATACTGCTCTTATGAAGAGCGATATAGAGACAGGAACCCATGGGAAACGGTGAGGTGGGGGTGCATAGTGACAAGGGTGCTCTGCGGAGGATAAAAGGGGGAACTGCGAGAGCGCGAGTCTGGAAATTCAATTATAAGTGTGCCCTGGCCATGATTCCAGTGGTATTAATGGGTATGGCAGAGCAGGAAAAGGGATAGAGATGGATGAAGAATAAGGAGGGAAAAAAGAGGGTGAACAGAGAGAAATGGAGGAATGCATTGAAGTGAAAATGGGTAGATGATGCAAGGTCAGCCCTTTGTATCATTATATCTTCATCACAAAACAGCTTGCAATGGAAGAGAAAACTGCCAGATAAAACAGATTCATCTCATTATTAGAATATATATTCTTAATCCCATATTAAACTTTTCAATTACCTGACTTAAAGCTGAATTGAATGAAGCGTGTTTAATTAAGAGTTTTTACAGTGGAATTCAGTTATGAGACAACGACCCATTACCTACTTTAGGTAACCCACCCAGTTCCTTCACAATAATCAAACAGTGATTATTTTGCTAGATAAGTGTTAATTGGAACAGCAATAAGACCAGAGAACACTAATACAATTTGAGAAACCTTTATACTCGTTGCAATTCTAAAAAATGCCCATTGCATTTGAAACACCTATTGTAACATGGGGAACGTAAACCTTCTTTTGCCAGAGGAACCGTCTGTTGCACACTAAAGCTTAGTTTATACTTGTCCGTCTACGTCGAAACAGATAGACGCAACGCCGTTCTACACTGACACAAGGACTCTCCATCACCTACCCAACGACAAACGGAGTAAAACCCAATTTTCTGACTATCCATCGGCATCAACGGAGACCATAAATCTGTGATTGGTCAGCTCAACAACAGCCAGAGATCGCTTCCCCTATCGTCAATGTAATCAGTGGTCAATGCAGTGTTTGGGCACTACACGCTTTATATTGAAAGGACAGTTTATCTAATACGGTCTTTTGGTGATGTTAAACACAACGAAATGCAAAGAAACAACAAAACAGAACAGTGTGTTTGTTTCCACATGTTTTTTAGAGTATTTTATGAGATGCACTTCTAATAAAAAGCTTTACCGCTCAATCAGAACTTACTTTCTGTTGTCCGTTGCTCCTTGAGGGGGAAATGCGTTCACGAGCTGAAGAAAATAAGCTCTAGTTAAGCAGAAACAACACTGCAATGTTAAGCAGACCCACCAGAAAAAAGTCAGCACCCCCTGCTGTCCTGGTGGGGAATTTGTTTGCAACACCGACACACCAACGGAGAACTATAAACAAAAAATGTCTCCATCAATACATCAGCTTTTGGGTGCAAACTTGCTGATGGAGAAGTAACACACCTAGTTTTAAGTTGAAAGATCATTGTGATCTACCATGCATAAGTAACTTTGACTATATGTGGATATAATCCTCTCATGCAAACATAACGGGTTTATGGCGTTATGGCGTATGACATTGGAGGTTTCATACGGAGTTCTTTATGACCTTTTCTAATTTTGGTTTCATCTTTGTTTCATAAATAATGACATGCTGGGATGTGCAGAGTGTGGATTTTTTGCACTTGAGGTTAGATTTAAATAATTTAAAACCCAGATTAACAGATGGTGTATTGACTTCACATTAACTGTGATACATAAAACTTTGCTTGAAGGAAGACATGATCATTTTAAAAACGTTTTCTTTTGTTTTATTTGGGTTTTTAGCTCAGCATCGTACTATTCCTTTTGATATAATTTGTGAACTGTAAAATACATTCATTTAAATTCAATTCACAACAGATGTCATCTCAACGCAATTTACAAAAAAAGTAATTTCAATACAATTATACAAACATTCCAAATAGGTAAAAAAGTTTTTCTATGTAAGGAATCCCAGCAGATTGCATCAAGACATTGATTTGAGGATGAGCCCTGTTGATGCATATTTTCCAACCACAGAAATTCTCTCAGCCATCCCTCATAATGAGCAAGTACGTAGCAACGGGGGAGAGGAAAAACTCCCCTTTAACAGGAAACCTCTAGCAGAACCTGGCTCAGTACAAGCGAGCATCTGCCACGACCGTCTGGGGAAACACAGAAAGAACTAAAGGGATGGATGTAAGAGTACTTTTTATATCGATTAAATAAAAAAGTTAAAAAATAAAGTGGTGCTAACAAAGCCGCTAGCTCAAATGTGAGCTTTTAAGGCAAATATTTTTTTGCCGACTCATGCAGAGTTGGGAAGAAATAGTTACCCAAATAACACACATGCTCCCTACCAACGCTCCCTTTACTCCAAAGAATTGTGGCAGCAGAATATTTTATATTATTTATTATGCAAAATGGTTGTGTAAAACACAGCAATAGAAAATGTTTTTAACATAATTATTCCTTATTTGACTTGTTACAGTTTAGCTGTATTGCAGTAATATAGCTGTCAGACCACTGGGGACACTCAGTAGTACCCTTGTGATTTTCACTCAGAAAATCAAATTATAAAATGAAGTATGTTCGACTCTGCGACAATAGATGGCTTCACGCTCCCCTTCGTGTTAGCGTTTTACTGCTTAGCCTGCAGTGGCTCACAGGCTGTAAACAGAGGTTGGCAGGAGTGAAGCAGATGTAGTCAAAACACGATATTCACAACCACAATACACTGTCTCTTCATCAGTCCAAAGATGCACCGATCAGATGCTTACGTTTGTCTTACTGTAGCTGCCATAGTCTTATTATACTACTTCTGTGTTGTTGAAATTCACATTAAAAAATACTTACTGATCCCAGAGGGGAATTGTTTTTGTAGCTCATAACTAATTAATTTTTCAAGGCGTTGCTGTAGATCATGATGGGTGTATGGAGACAGGATTTCATGTAGCAGTCTGTGTTGCAGCGAACATGAAGAAGACTCCAACTGAAGATACTCTGTTGCTGTAGGATAGTCTCATGAAAAGTATGCTCTGCGTTGTCCATAATCTTTTTAATTTTATGAAGAAACCTTCTTTGCATCATTATCTCCAGTTTTTCCACAGTCGTCCCCAGAACAGAACCAGCCTTCTTTATCGAGTTGTTGAGCCGTTTTAAGTCCCGGCTCTGATGCTGCTACTCCAACAGATGATGGATAAAGAGATAACATTCTCCACAGCACACTTATGGAAGACCTACAGCATCTTGCTGTAAACCTTGAAGGACTGCAGCTTCCTCAAAATGTACAGTTTGCTCTGTCCCTTCACTGTTGATTCTCCAGTCTAGTCTGTTGTCGAGGTGAATTCCGAGGTGTTAGTTGACAGAAACAGTCTTTGACTTATCCCTATTTCTTCCGATTTCTACAATCATCTCCTTTGTTTTGTTCACATTTAAGGTAAGATGATTGTTTCCACACCATGCCACAAAGCGCTCCAGCTCTTTGTATTCAGCTTCTTCTTCATCTCTGATACACCCGACAATTGCAGAGTGCATGAGTATTTCTGCAGATGACAGGTCTTTTTTGTCTTATAATGGAAGTCTGAGGAGTACAGAGTGAAAAAGAATGGTACTAGTACAGTCCCTTGTGGTGCTCCTGTGCTAATGACCAGCTGGTTTGACACATAGTTCTTTAATCTCACAAACTGTGGTCTGTTTGTCACGTAGTTGTTGATCCCACCTCCGTGTTCACTTGCTGATGGGGTGTCTGTGTAGAGGAGGGTGTGGGGGGTTGGTTGCAAGGAAATTAGACTTTCAATTGCATTATCTGAGTCCCTTAGTCTGATTTATGAAACCCCAGATTGTTTCGTTTTGAATTCGGACTAAGGTAATAATTTGATTTTCTATTACTGCATATAAGTACACTGTCACAGCATTCAACCCCTAAATCCATCTGCAGATAGCTTATTTAACTCAATTCAAGCTCAACATGTGGTTCTCTGAAGAGAAATTAAAAATACATTAAAAATGTATTGAAAATACACACCGTCTTTCAGTAAACTGGCTCAGACAGACAAAAGAGAGTAATTTGGATATAACAAGTATTTAACTGAAACAATAATATGAGCCACAGAGGTCACCTAAAAACAAAACCTTTTCCTACCTTGGAAACTTTATGCTCACAAACAACACCCATTGTTATCCGCAGGATTGCACTGCTTTCTGCCCTAGAGCTCTATGCCACATATGTGGTATAAACTAAATTGTGACCTCATCTCTCAGTCTTGTTTCTTACTTTAAATTCAAGAGCATAGAAGACTTATAACCTTTGGTTGAAACTTTTTTTTATATTTAGAGATTGTTTTGGTTGGTGTGGGGGAAGAAAATAATCCATCTTCTGATTCTAACAACAGACAGTCATGCTCTGTGGAATCAAACATGTTATGAATGTTGCTGCTTTCTGTTTTAGAGAGGTGTGACTCAAAAGGCTCTTTCATGGCAGGAAAGTGAGTTTAAAAATGACTAATCTACTTTGAAAACCAACAGAATTTCCAATAGCAATTACTGTTTCACACTTTTGAGATTTTTACTTTAAAACCAAATCCAAATAGGACAATCGGTGCTGTAATATTTGTTTAGAAAGAAGTTACTTCCTGAATCTGAATCTTTTTTTATTCAGCCAGTGGTGCCTAGTGTTTGGAGGCGAACTGCAGTGACAGGTGAATCAGTCACTTGTGCCTTGGTTGTCACTCAAGCATCAACTCGGGGTTAGCATTTGGTTAAAAGTCTGGTCATTAAACTCACCTACAGTATAGTTGAGCACTAAATGCACAAAAACACTTGAAGTCATTCATATTATTTTTCCCATTTGTAGCATGGATTTCCAGGAAAATAAACATTCTACTGTACATTGTGTACACATGACATTGACTTTCACACAGTGACTCACGTACGTACACAACAGGAACCTGATGATGCAGAACTGCAGGACTGTGTCTAGACTCGTCGCTCTCACCTCCTCCTCTTCTTCTGTCTGGCTCAGGGATCTGATGCCAACACCGGTCGCAACGCTCAGGCTTAAAAATACGTGTTTGAGAAATGTTTGTTGAAGGGTTTGCTAGGTGGTTAGGGCTTTTTCATTTGGTGTGTGTTCTCTATCTGTCAAACTGAAATTTAACGCTTCCTGGTTGAGCAGAGGTAGTGTGTGAATGCTTGAACTTTCCTGAGAGTTTCTGCTGAGAAAATATGTGAATTTTTTTGGTAATTATCTATTTCTGCGAATCTAACAATAAAGTAGACTGCATTGAATTTGGTTTGTTGATTATAATAAAAGGAACTGATGAAAATGGCTGATAAGATTAAACACAGCAGCCTCGAGTCCACAGAATTTGTTCCAGCATCAAACTCATTAAAGGCGTCATAAAGGGAACTAATGAAAATCATGACCGGCATCATTACAGGAGCCCTCTTCTCTTTCTCCTCTGTGAGCCAAAGAATAAACGCAGCTAAATTAATGTTCGCTCCAATAATGTTACAGAACCCGCCACTGTCCTTTAAGTCATGGCCGTTCTCCTCTGTGTGTAATTCCAACTAAATAAACTCTAGGCCAGTACTGTTGCATAACACTCTTGTCATTGTTCCTCTGTATGTGTTTCTGTTATTTCCAGGACGACAACTCCATGTTCTTTCAGTTTGGCCCCTCCATCGAGCAGCAGGCTTCTGTCATCCTGAACATCATGGAGGAGTATGACTGGTACATCTTCTCCATCGTCACAACGTACTACCCCGGTTATCAGGACTTTGTCACCAAGGTAAGGCCACGCAGCAGAGGGAACATGAATTTTAGCATTTTGTCATATTACAACAGGTTTCAAAGTATTTTATTGAAACTCTATGCAATCGACTACAAAAATCTGAAACTTGTGCCTTGCTGTTCATGTTAAAGTAAAGTAGCAGCAAAGTAGCTTCAGATCTATCAGAATAGACAGAGCGCTTCTGCTATTATCATTTTTTTAAGCCCCATTGCAGATTCTCAGTTAGATTTAAATCCAGACTTTGACTGAACAGTTCCCAGCCCCTGCCTCAAGTTACTGCCTGCCTCCATATTATCCCTTAAAATTAGCTCCATCCATCTTCCCATTTGCTCTGACCACCTTCCCTTTCCCTCTTGAAGAAAATGATCCCCACAGCATAATTCTACCACGACTGGCTGATGTGTAGTATGTGGCCAAGTAAATTACATCTGAGGACGACTTGTTGAACTGGACATCATTTTAGGACTACTCTGGGATGAAAGAAAATGCACATCACACTTGGATTTATATTCATTGATAAAACAAATTTTTAAATCATCATGATCATTTTCCCTCTGGGTATTTTCACCCCCTCCCCATTTCAGGATCCATTTGTCACATGAAAGTTGCCATTTCATCCCTGCCTGCCTCCATTCACGACATCTAAACAAGCAAAAAAAATAAAAATAAAATCATCAAATATGTAAAGACATGGTTATAAAACTGTTCAAATCTCACATAGATTATAATTCACTTGCATAAAATTATATTTAAGGCTGTGTATTAAAGCCTATTTCCATTTATTTCAGTTCAATTCAATTGAATTCAAAGATACTGATCCTAGAGGGAAAATAAATAATCCACATTTTAGCCAGTTCACTCATATGAAATATGGTAAATTGTTAAATCTAATCAAACTGAAATAACCCCCAATGGAGTTTCTTCTGACTATTGTTTATTGGAGTCATGTAACCATATTTCCTCACAGTAGACAATGAGTAGATTATAGAAAATGAAAGTCAGTACAAAATGCTGCATGTTATAATTCAGGTAAAAAAATGACCAAAAACCCATGATTTCCCTTCCACTTTATAATTATGAGCTACTTTGTTTTGTCAAAGTCATTTGCATAACATGTCAAATTATTTTTGTTTTAGCACTGTGACAAAATGTGAAGAATGTCAAAGGGTGAGGTTGCTTTTAGAAGGTATTCCTGTATTTTCTTAGAGCAGCCAGATGTTTCTTTGACGTCTGTCTCTTGGCCTGAAGCTCTGCTAGTCTCATGAGATTATCACTTGGAAGACCTTCCAACCACCATGTTTGCCACATAGTCATTTAATTAGCTACATTTATCACTTTTCTTAGTGTCTAAAATCATTGGTTTATAAGTGTTAACATGTAATACGTCGACCTGCTTAAAAATTAGGCATTACCCAAATTAGGTCTGAAAGCCTCACATAAGTAACAAGAAGCAAAGCCGGGACCCCGTGTACAGTTGAAACTAGAAGTTTACATACACCTTGTCTGATGTTAAATCAAACCAAATTTATCCTTTATCAGGTCAGTTAGAATTACACAAATGTCTTTACATTTGCTAAAAACCATAATTATGAGAGTAATAATATGTGAGATATTTATTATTAGTTTCAAAAAAATAAAAAATGTACATAGATTTTTTTCATCAGTTTCTGGCAGAATTGTCTTATAAACTATTTGACATGGGCTTAAAATGTTGGTCATCCTTCCATTGAGATCTTACTGTAGTTTGCTGGTATTTTTGCCCATTCCTACTGACAGAACCACTGTAGCTGAGTCAGGTTGTTGGCCGCTTTGCTTCCACACACCTTTTTAGATCTGCACACAAATTCGCTCTAGAATTCAGATGAGTGGTTTGTAATTGACTTTGTTGTCCTTAAGCCACTTTGTAACCACTTTGTAACCACTTTGGCTCTATACTTAAGGTCATTGTCCATCTTAAAGATGCAAGCTTCTGCTTCTAACTGTGTTTCTCAAGACTATCGCAGGAGCGGATCACAGAAGTTTATTTCAGTAACTAACCCCAGGCCAGAAAATAACTTCCTCTGTCTAACTAAATTTAAGAACAAAATAATATTATTTTTGACAATTTGTCAGGTCTTATTCAGGTTTGACTGTTCAGAGAATACTGTGTGGTTCAGGATTTAAATTTGTGCCGTTAGAAATACAATTGTTTTATAAACTGTATTTTGTAACACAAATGTTTTTCAGACTGAAAGTATGAAGAGCTAAAACAGTAGCCAAGAGTTCTTAGCAACGTAGCACCAACTGGTTTTGAACGCATCATGTCATAACTTAGTTTGAAATAAAATGCAAACAATCTTTCCATATTTGTGGGATTAAATGGAGTTTAATGTATTTTGCTGTATTGGATATACATTTTAGATACTGCCTCTTTTTGACCATATCAATTAAGTACTTTCCCATTAACCATTACCTTATTTTGGTCTTCGTTTCTGTCTCAGATCCGAAACACTATCGAGAACAGCTTTGTTGGCTGGGAGTTAGAAGAAGTTCTTCTGCTCGACATGTCAGTGGATGATGGCGATTCAAAGATCCAGAACCAGCTGAAGAAGCTCCAGAGCCCCGTTATTCTTCTCTACTCCACAAAAGAGGAGGCCAACACAATCTTCGAGGTGGCCCACTCCGTAGGGATCACTGGATACGGCTACACTTGGATTGTCCCTTCGCTGGTTGCCGGAGACACTGATGTTGTGCCTGCAGAGTTTCCCACAGGTAGGCAAAAAAGCTGCATTGTGTTCTGTGAGTTTAATAGGATTTCTATCAAAAAAGTGTCAACCCTTAATGTTAGCTTGCTTTGAGCTCAAACTGGGAACAATTACAATGCATTCCCTTCTCTTGTTCTACCCTACATGCATTGTGCAACCATAATATGAATAAAACAAGCTGAGTGAACCACGGCCCACTTTATATGCAGCGCTCTTTAGTTAAGAAAGAGTGGTCTATTCCATTCTATTACATGATGCAATAAAAAGAAACAAGTTTACACCACCAGCTGTAAGACAAGCTTGACATGCTTCTATGTACCATAAAAAAGAACAGATAATATCTATTTAAGGTCATCATTCTCTCCCTTCTGGTCTGCTTTACAACCACAGAAGCAAAGCTGAGAACCAATTTCTGATTTTAAGTCTGGATTTTGGGATTTCTCCTTAGATAAAAAAGAAAAAAACCCATTAAAAAAAAAAAATAAAGTGACCTTTTGTAATGATAAGTTAGGAGCCTCTTTGTCTTCGTCTCCTCCCACATCACCACTGGAGTCACTCTAACCTTTGAAGGTCAACAGAAGTGGCTTCTGAGTTGGCAAGCATTAAGCACTCAACCTGCACACGTAATCTGTCAGGCACACCTGTCAGGCTGCCAAATGTAACACAACTTGCTGCACTCTGAGGTGGGCAGACTCTTTCAGGAAGGCCAGCTCCCAGTGGGAAGCCGAACCTTTCAGTGTTAGGGCCGTAGCTGCCGCTCCAACCATCAGAATGTTCCCTGACACAGTCAGTTTGTGCATGTGCAGGGCAAGCATGAACCTGATAATTTGCCGATGTTTGGCTGGTTGATTTACAGTGATGATTAAACTACTGCCTGTCCTTAGCAGTTTTGGGGGTATGGTTTTCTGCAGCTCAAACATTTTACCTCTGCTCCCCTATTTAAGATCCGTGTATGATTTGGTCAAAATGGGACCTTGTTTGAGCATCAGAGAAAAAAATAATGGATGAACTCAATCCACTGTGCTTCATGGTGGTGTAGGGAACCAAAAGAGTAGCTTGATGCTCTGAATTAGAGTTCTACTTTGTGAAGTCTGATCCATCACTGTATTGGTTATTTAAATCACATAATGACTTTCCCCTTGATTTATGTGGTCAAAGAGATAATCGTGTTGTTTGTGTACTGCCTGACTGATTGCTAAGTGGAACCGTGGCATGGCTGCATACACAAACCTTGTTTTTTGTTGTTGCTGAAACTGAATTATCATGGCATAAATCAAATAGGACGTGATGATGAATAGTAGGCAAAATGTCAACCTCTCGTTTTATGCGTGATGAATAAGGTACAGAATGTGCCAAAACCCCTTAGTCAAAGCAGGCCTGAATTTAAACATCAAAATGAAGAAGAAAGCATATAATTCATGGTGAATGAAATATTCTGAGGCCAAAGTCAGATTTTAGATGGCCAAGCCTCTGCCCCAGTGTCCTGCTGCTGCAGGTGTCAGGGGAAAATGTTCATGTCACCTAAACTTTTCCATGTCCACAGTCAATTTACAACTACACATTTAAGTATCTTTAAGTAGGGTATTAGGTGACCAATAAACACAAAGAAGTGTTTGGTTGAAAACTGGAAGAAACATGATAAATGGTTCCCAATTACATTCATAATCAGTTCCCCCCAAGTCAATACTTTGGTTCTGTCAATTCCAGCTGCAAGTCTTTTAGGGCATAACTGTGCTGCACATCTACCAAACAAAATACTTTGTCACTTTGCATAAGCAGACATTTGGGGCATTTATATTTTGTGTTGGGTATCGTACATTAAAAAAAGTAATTAGTTATAGTTATGTTATGGGAACATTTATATTGAGAAATTTATATTAAGAATGATCCCTGTGTATTCTTACATACTGAGAGAAATGTGTGCCATTTCTTCATGATATAGTGATAGTCTGATTGTGTGATAGGGTATAATATTAGGTTAGGTCAAATCGACTGATATTAGGATTCCTACTCCTGTATTGCCATGGAAACGACCCTCGGGGCACTGAACACTCCTGACGTGTCCTAAGATTGAGCCTGTCCTATCAGACGGAGACGCCTGAGAGTCTACCAAATCCACTGAAAAGAAATTTCTACAGAAATGATAGCGATAGTACTAAGGTTATCTGAATCTATAAAGTTTTTTTTTTAATAAAAATACAGTGTGACCTTATATATAAAGTTGTCAGTCAGTTGCTGGGAAGCAGGTCTGGCAATACTGTGAAATGCTGTTTCTCCTTGTTTGTACAAACAAGTTCGAATTAAACCTCCAAGAAATAAAGAAATCTTTCTCAACTCTTTATTTAAAATGTTTTTTCTGACTACAGTTACAAATTACTTTTTCCAAAAAGGATTTCAGTTAGTAACTCAGTTATCACACTGTAAAAGTAATTAGTTACTCAGCAAAGTTAAATATTTTATTTAAATAATTATTTTTTCTGTTTAATTTTCCTCATAAAGCAGTTCCATTTAATAATATCTATAAGATCAAAGCTTTTTTATAATAACTTAAAGAAAAACTCAAAAACAGCATATACAGTATTTGATAACATTTTTTATTTATTTGAACTTAACTCAATAAGATAACAGCCATATACAGAAAAATTGCCAATTAGGTGCTTCCAGGTCGTTGAGTGATTCGACCATAGGATCTCTGGTTTCAGCAGCATGTTGTTTAGGAGTATTATGGGATAGTCTACACAATGCAGAGACACACATTTCCCCAAATACATTATGTTCATGTTTCAGGTGGAAAGTGGATAAAAACACATAAATATTCCAATGGTATTACGAAAGTAATTGTATTCTGAATACCGTGTTTAAAAATAGTCATACAGAATACAGTTACTCATAATTGGTAGTAGTAGTAGTATATATATATATATATATATATATATATATATATATATATATATAATATATATATATATATATATATATATAATATATATATATATATATATAGTGGTACTACTCCAGCTGCTTTTAGGGGTATTCTGTGGAAGTGTATGTATTAACTGCATGGATAGATATCCATCAGCCCTGATGGTTGAGGAGCAGGACCAGTGTAGTTCAGTGTCTTGCTAGTTAATGTTAGCCATACAAGCTAGTGTCTTCCTTTTTGTGTTTTGTGTTAAACAGTTTGGCAGTACATTCACCTAGTTTTTGCAGATTAAGTCAGAAACCCGTTATCAGATGTGTCAGAAAACAAATCTTTTTTTTTTTACTTACTTACTTTGAGTTTCTGTAAACTTTTCAAATGTTGAACGTGGAAATGTAAAGTCATAGGTAAAGCTGGAACACATACAGCAAGTAAACATCATTAATCAACCAATGACGCACTGCCAATGGATGAGAACTCTTTTCTCTTATTTTTCTCGTCTTGTATGTTTGTTTTAAAAAATCTGTAGAGACAATGGAAAATTTGCTGTTTACTAAGGAAGTAGTTGTACTAACGGCTTTTAGAACCACTGTGTTAGACAATCTGACAGACTTGCTGAAGTGTAGAAATGCTCATGTCCAGACAATGCCAATTATCTTTTTAAAGATGGTCATGAAAAAAATAACATTCGTCTTTACCAGGATACAAATCCTACTGTAATACAGGAGGACATATAATATTTGCCCTTTAAATTCATTCAGCAAGCTTTTATTACTCCTCTCAACTTGAACATTAGAGGAGCCACATGGTGCCTTCAGAGGCATTCAAGCACACCAACTTCTAAACAAACATGGGGTGAAATGACACAGTGGTATAGCATGCAACTGATGGTTTGTGGTTCAGAGTTCAACAGAAGGTGCATGCTAGCTGTGGGGATAATTTGCTTGGTTGGTACACTTAATAATTTGCACCGTGTGTGTTGCCTTGTTGTGCTCTTGGGATCCAGCTCACTTTTCTGTCAAATTTGCAGTCCCACCTTCCCATCTCCTCTTCGTTAAGGTTTCTGCACGTAATATTTTATTCCTGCCTGCTCCTTCTTCATTCTGCCCTTCTCTTTATACTTCACTGCTGTCCAACCTCTTTTTTGTTGGTTGTCCTACATACTGTGCACCAGCGTCATCACACAGCTGACTTAATAACTGACATAAATAGACATTTTTTCAAAATAAAACATCTTCCCTTGGATTCTTCACTCACCCTGGATAGGAATGATTACTTAAACACATTGACACCCCTGGTATAGTATAAAAATAAGCTGATCGAGCTCAGCAGACTCTGCTTTTTCAGATAAAAGAAACATGATTACATTTTTTTGATATTTCAAAAAAGTAAGAATCCGTTTCATTTTGTATTTAAAAAATTAACCAAAATGTACAGTAACCAAATGAACATGGTGAAAGATTTTGCTACGGCTAAAACATGATTTGTTTTGTTTAATTTTTCATAAATCTCCAGACTTTTAACGCTTTAGGGGGGCTGTGGCCCCCATTTAGTAAAGCGTCAGCCAATGATAAATACAACCTTTTTGGCAATTGTCGTATAATGTATGATGTGGAAACCAGAGTAGTTCAAATTTCTGCTCCAATTTCAGAATTAGTTTGTAAGTATTTTAATCAAAAAAATTCATTAAGCATAAAAATCTATTTATTTGAAGTTGAAAAGAGATATTGGGACAAATACTGCTTCATGTGTTGCTGAACTTTACTAAGCGATCAAAGTAGCTTTTTGCTAAATTGTTTAACCTTCAAACTTGAAAAACTATTGTATTTTATTTAAAGCTGAATTGCTATTATATTTCTGTCATTATACATTCAAATTTGAAATAGTTATAGTAATTTTTGCAGAGACTGTGCCTCTCAAAGCAGTTGTGCCCAATCTGGAAAACCTCTTAATTCAAGCCCAGGCTTGGAAAAAAAGTTTAAGTTTACTTTATTATGAAGTATATTTAAGTTTGTAGCAGTATACTTTAGAAATTATTTACTTTTCATTCATTCTGTTGTAAAGGTTTAAGATGTGGGAAGTACAATATTCAGAAAATTACATATCTTTTCAAAATTATAGTGAATTGAAAATCTGCAATATTGAAGAATCTTAATTGAAATTTAATTGCGACTTAGGGGGAGAATAGTATATTCGCTCAGCCCTACAAATTGGCACTTTTTGTTTTATTTAAAGTATTGATTGTGAATAAGTTCTGAATCGAGAATCGATTCTGAATCGAATCGTCACTCCACGAATTGGACTCGAATCGAATCATGTGTTGTTGTAAGATTCACATCCCTAAGCAAAACATAATCCTGATCTTCAATAGTGGTGAATGGTAATGCTGGATGCTAACTACACTATCTTTGCTGACCCAAATTTCCACATGACAAAATGTAAATGTTTTATTTATACATTTTTGAATTGACTTCATTAAAAAAACAAGGTTATCAATAACCGTACTTCCGACTCACCACCTGAAAACAGGTCAATAACTACTTCCAATTTTACTTCTAAATCTAAGTCTTAAAACATCAGCGGAACACAATGTCAAACATGTATTGACCTGTAAATGCAGGACTCACAGTAATGGCTTCTTCTAAAACAGCGACTAGTTTGGGCTTCATAAAGATAGACGTGGAGAATAATATAGTTCCATTTTAATTTAAAACAATTATCTGTTATGCAGTGAGCATTATCTCACACTAGATAATTCACTATGACTTTCTCTGTAATGACTCTATTGTGGATCCCAGTATTTGTGAGGGTTAGGGACCACAGCCACTCACGAATAGTTAAAATCCACATATACTTGAGACATCTATAAAAATGTTTTATAACTGCCTATTTTAATTGTTCAAATGTCATATATATATACTGTAATATGCATCAATAAACTTAGTGAAAACCATCTTATCACAATCTTTGAAGCTACTTTATACAGTCTTTGTTATATCCGCATTTGGGGGTAAAACCAATCAGCACCAAAGAAAATGAATGCCGAACATTTAACTCTGCACTTTGAAAAAAATCTGCCGATAGGCTGGGGTCTACTGTAACTGCTCTGATTATAGATATGAGCAGAAATAGGAGACTTGCTCTGTTTTTGGAGTCCCTTCCTGTTTCATGAAGCTGTATTCCAAGGGCGTGTGACCTTATCGTTCACATTTCAACGAGTGCCTAAATGATATCTGTCATTATACTCCAAGGAAACACAAAGTTATAAATTATTTATGAAATATAAAGCTAGGCAAAGTTTGAATTCATACAGTTATTTATATAACTGTAATAATTACCAGTAGTTGTGGGATCAGGGGCTTTGAAACTCAGCAACAATTTCTTTTCTTATTTCTCTCTTTTTTTTTTAGAGGGATTCCCCCTCCCCCCACAGCATAAATGTAATGAAACTAAAGGTTGGATTTTTGTAAAACATTCTGTGTGGTTTCATCATACACCAATAAAATATTAATTTCTTTTTTTTTCCATATCTTTTCCAGTTATATTTATAATTGTGGAGTGTGATGCATGAGTTGTTTGCTTGTATATGCAAATGTGGGAGTATATTATATAGAGAAAAAGATTTTAATCAGCAGGCACTTTTTTTAAGCTGGTAAATGGCTTCAAAGATGTGTTGGTGTTGTTCAGCTCACACGTTACCTGTTTAAGTGACCTTGCTATGACATTTAAACATGTCCTGAGAGAGATATGAATCCATATGGATCAGGCAGCATGTTCTCATGTTGAAGAGCACATACATACCAACCACTTAGGAGTCCTTCTCATACTGTAAGATGGCAAAAGTGACATGTGTAAAAAGGAAAAATCTATGGGAGCGAGTGTGAAGAAAGTGTCAAGACTGTGAGATTTTTAGATGTGGTCCTAAAGGGCCAGAGCTGTCAGTGCTAAGGCCCCGTGAGGAGGGCAGGTTGGCAGGCCGCCTGTCTATTTATGCCCACTGACATGGTAGTGGACTGGATGACATGTGGTCATAAACTGTCAGATCGATGCAGATCAACCGAAAGACACGGGGAAGGACAGGCTAAATGAAAGACAAAGAGATGGATAGCGAGATAAACTGGTTTGAAAACTGAAACTGTGACTCCAATCCAAATGATTTTAACCGACCGAGATGGACACCTGGCAGAAATTATGAGCCTGTACTGGATCTCATGTGTTCTTCCAATCTGAATCATCATTAAAAAGAACTTGAGGTAAACAATTTCCTCTAGAGTCTCAGCCTTTCTAAGTTGGCATGCTACTCTAAGACAAAATGTTATGAATTGTTGCTAGGAAACTAGAGTAATCCAATGGAATACAATAATATAACTGCATGAATTGTGCAAAGGCTGCTGGTTGCTGGACTCTAAAGTTCCAGATGCACTCCTATTAAGAAAAAATATATCGGTTTGGCTAATAAATTTGCACAGGATTTAGATTTTTTTTAACGTTCTTGGACCTACATTGTTCCAATTTTTTTTTAGTTTATTCCTCAATTTCTGCCAGAGACATAACCCTTTTTTGGACAATTAGTTGCTCTGGATCTTGGATCCTGTGTAGCTGGAAGGATTCTGGCTAATACTTTAAGGCATTTGCTATAATGCATAACCATAGCAAAAAGGCATTTTACAACACAAGCAGCTGATTAACATAACAAAAGCTCAAATAATACCACAGAAACTGCAGCCAAAAATCCCAGATGAGTTGGAAAAGAGTGGAGAGAGAAGAAGGAAGTTCAAACATTCTCCTCCATCGCTCACATTAGGCTAGGTAAGATCGAATGAGTTAAAATATTTAATCTTCCTCTGGGATTACTAAAGTATTTTTCCATTTTAATTTGAATATTTCATAGTTTACATAACAAAACAAAATGTTGGCATTTAATTCTATTCAACCTCTCAAAGGAAGTTGGGGCAGGATTTCTAAAACTAAATAAACATGCATGTCCAACTTTTTGATGTTATTGGGTGCTGAAGCGTTATGAACCAAAAAGGATGAGCTCATCCATGTATCGTTCCTTGTTCTTGAACAGTCTGTGTGATGCAAAATGAGCTGTAGTTCGAGCGCGAATTTCCAGTGCTCTCCTACTAAGGTGACATTAGTTGACACTGCTTGCAGGTTCTTGACAGCTTTAGAACAGGACGGAGGTGGTCGGGGCTGTTTCAATTGTGGGAATGGATTCTCCTATTTGGCCCAGGGTGGCGGCACATTGTGTCGTTCATTGACCTTGGCGGCCTTGTGTTGGGGAACCTGTTGGCCGATCCCTAGTTGGAGCACTGCTGGGGGTTGGGGTGACCCACCCTGGCGTAGCCGGTTGCCGGCGGAGCCCATGGGCTCCTCCATGCGGCCTCCCGGGCCCCTGCATTTTAGCTGCTGGATATTCCTCTGGGGGTTCCCTCTGTTCCTCTCTTGGGGGGTGCGGTAAGCCCTGCGTTAGTCCGCCTTGGACTCCTAGACTCTGGAGACCTCTGGAAATCTCTGTCCCCAAACTCCTTCATGTCTGCGTCAAAAAAAAGAGTTTTTCGGTTTCTTTTGTAAAAGAGTCTGTGCAGCCTCCCATGCCGGTTGATGCAGTTGCTCTCAGTGCTGGGTGTGTTGCTCGTGAGTTTCGTTGCTTCATCCTGAGCCAAGCTCCTTTAGGTCTGATACCCTGATTGCTAGCAATTACAAAACAATGCCAATTAGTAAATAGCTCAGATGGGAAGAACTTGGCCAGAAATACTATTAGTAATGCACTTCTCAAATCTGACCTATGCAAGAATGGCAGGAGGAAACCTTTTATTGAAAGAGGATCATTAGACCTCAAGTTTGCAGTTTCCCACAAGCCCTGTAGGGGACACAGCAAACATGTGGAAGAAGGAGGCCAGTGGACTGCATATAAAGCGCTATGTAAGGAGGAAAACTAACACTGCACACCAGTATGTAAATTCCTTCCCTGATATGAAACATCACAGTTATGGCAACATTATGCTGTGGGGACAAGGAACCTGGTCAGAGCTGATAGGTAGATGGGTGGAGCTAAATGCAAACAAATCGTGAACCTTTTAGAGACACTTTCTACCAGAAACACGTCGACGTTCACAGATGCTACCTAAGGAACAGGCAAAGAAAAAGGTCTTTAGCCATGAAAGGCTGGCATAAACCTATTCCAAAAGCCTTATGACTGTTATGGGAAAATACCAATAAAATACACTCCAGTGCATTTGCAATAGTCTGTGTATATATAAATTATAACTGATAATTGAAATCTACACAAACCTCCTTCCAACACAGGAATGAATGAGCTCCTAAATTATATTCCAAACTGATTCCTGACAGAATCAGACTAGTTGTAAGTCAGGCCTGAGGAGAGTGATTAGATTTATTTAATACCTGTTTTCGTTACCCATCCCTACTGGATTTAGATGATTGCAGTTACGTGAAAGCCTATTAATCCGCCATTGACTGAAACTGGGTGTGGTAAGGTGAAGAAACAAGACAGTGTGCCTGGAGGACCAGGGTTGGGTACCACAGCTCTATAAGAACTCTTCATTTCACGTTCACTGATTTCTTCCATCTGTACTGTTTTGTCTTAGTCAAAAGTTTAAGATAATCAAAAAAGATCCTTGTTCCCCAAACCTAATAACTCTTTTACATTGATGTTGAAGAATGCTGCTTCACTTTTAGCTACAGATGTGTTTTATATCAGCCATACTGGCTGTGTTTTTGACCATTAAAGGGGGGTGGGGTCAAGATGTTCCCACATGTTCTCTTCGTAGTTCAATTGTAGTTTTCACCTTTTTTATAGAGGCGATTTTTTTACTTCTTTGCCTTATTTATCTTCTTTCCCCTCAGACTTAGCTTTTGCCTCACTGTTCTTAGACGTTTTGTTCTTTCCATGTCACTCTGAATCCTACCTCGTCTTCGTGCGCTGTTCACACAGGTCTGCTTTCCGTATCCTATGATGAGTGGGACTACGGCCTGGAAGCCCGCGTTCGGGACGGTGTGGCAATTATCACCATGGCAACTTCCAGCATGATGATGGACCGTGGACCTCACACTTTGCTTAAATCGGAATGCCATGGAGCTCCAGAAAAGAAGACCCCAATCTCAGGCAACCCCAATGAAGTCCTCAGGTAAGAGGAGACTAAGGCAGCACTCTACTTTTTGTTGGATTGAAAACGTTCACCAAAACAAAAATTTTTGGATTCTCTCATGAAAAGATACCTGTGCTCATACAGTTTTTGGAATATTATCAAAAATCTGTAGTATGTTCAATGGTAAAGAGAAGTTTACATACATTTACCCTCGGCATGTATCTATTTCCCTATTTAGTCAAAGCCTTTCTATTGTTCCGTTACTGGTAGTGTATTATTAGACAATAAATCACTTTTAAAACTGAACTTAAAAGATTGAAAAAACAAGAATTCGGTGGCAGCTTTTCAAAACAATACACACAGGCTCAAAATTAAACCTATAGGTTCAAATATTTTCATACACCCCTACTAACCATAGGAGACATGTCTAAGTCAAGTTTTCCCCTAATGACACACGTCTAGCCTCTGGCATTCCATTCCAGTACTTTAATATCTGCCTGCTTTATTGCAGTAAAAACAAAAAATACAGAGAGAAATTACATGTGGTTGTAACTCATATTGTTCAAGGTTCTTCAAAAAGTTGCTGTAGATGGTGATGGCTGTGGGCAGGAAGAATCTCCTGTAGCAGTCTGTATTACAGCAAGTCTGAAGAACAGCCTCCGACTGAAGACAATCTGTTGTATGAAAATTTTATATACATTCTTTATGCATTCCGTACCCAGTGTTGTTATATGTTTGGGATCCTTTTTATATTGAAACAGCCATTTTTGTCTAGGCTTCAACCATCTAGCAGATTAATTGAGGCAAAGTTGAATAATTTGGTAGTGGTCCTCCTCTCTCATTATTCAGTTCACTTTGTCCAATCTATAGGCTCTTCAGGAGGCATTACAGTTGCTCAGCATGATACTACCACCACCATGCTTGACATAATTCTGTGTTCAAAGCCTTGAAAAGCTCTCCATGTTTTGTCCAAAATATATTCTTCTTATTGTTGCTCTAAAGGGTTATATTTGTTCTTTTTGACTATGTAAAGTTCCTCTATTAAAAATATATTACATACATAGCTGCAATGCTCCACCTGTGAAGGTAAATCTGTTGGGCTTCTTCTTGGTATTCAGACATCAATTCTGTGTGCCAAACAGGACAAATAGGGGAAAAAAAGAACAAAAATAATATTTATCTAATTACAAAATGTTTGTGTTTATCTTAAAATGTCACTGAGTGGAAGACTGAGAATGCAGGGGGACAATTTAGTATTTAACTGCAGAAATTCAGCATTTCTAACTGAAACGAAGATGCAAACGTTTAGATAGGTTCAGGTTTACAGGCAGTAATTCACAGCTGTTGTCTTGTTTGCATTACACTAAATTAACACAAATTAATATTACATTGATTAATTAAAGGGAAAATGTCACATGCAGCTGCTTTATGAAGCACAGATTCAGGTGGCTCAACGTCAGCATCTCGGTCTGCTATAGATCAACACATTTGCAGCAGAAGCAGATGTTTGCCCACACTCTTAAATTTACAAAAACAAAAACCTCTGTCCAATAAAATCCCACGCCTTACCTTTACAAAGATCCCCTTGTTATCCCGATAAAAAGCAAGTCCACCCCTTCAGCTGTCCGTTTCAGCTGCAGGCCATTTGAACTGGTTTTGAAGCATGCCGTTAGGCCGTACTGTGCTCTGCTCTCTGCCTAATTGGTCCCAGTGGCGTTTCGGTCGGCGAACACTATCCCCTGTCATGTTGTGCTCCAGAGCACAACGCAGGATCGTATTCAGGAGCAGTTTCACCTTCCTGCCACTCTTTATGTCTGCTCACAGTGTGGGGGTTTAGTATTGAGAAACAGACTTTTTTGAATGGATATGTCTGTCTGCACAGTAGGAGTAGCACTGTCTGAGATGTGTTGCTGAGGAGATTGCCAGTGAGGACAGTGGTTGGGTTCTGGTTGTGACAAAATCGGCTTCCTGCTCAAGGCTTTTAAACATGGTGCTTTGAAAGACAGCTGAAGGGACACACACATACACTATAAAAGAATTTTAGACCCTAGCAGATAATACTGAAGTAGACTGTGCCCTTTGCTTGATTCATGATAACATTTAGATATTCACAGTGCCTTGGGAAAAAAGACCCATATCACCCAGAATTTTGGCAGAGCAACACAACAGTGTGTAATTGTCAAGTGGGAGGTTGTTTAAAAATATCGTAGAAATAAAAAACTTAAAAAATGTAGAATGCATATATTTTTAGTCCCATGAGCTACAGTAAATGCCTAGTAACTGTGTTTCTTTGTTGTTTTTTTCCAGCAGTTACAACTGCAAGTCTTTTAAGTTATACGTTTAATGGGTATCAGGGCCAATACCATTCTAAAGTACTCATATCGATATCAGTTAGCTAACCAACACCATGAACCGATGCTTAAAATGTGGAAACTCAGCAATAATTTCAAAGAAAATATTAATTTTTTTACTTGAAATTTTAGTTTTTATTATCTCATTTACCATCATTTGTTGTAACAAGTAGAGAATTCATTGAAATTTTTTGTGTGGTCTGGTACAGCCTTGATACTCCACTTGTGAAAGTTAATCCGTTGGACTTCTACTTGACACTCGGAGAGCGTATGCCTGTAATTGGTCACTTCAACAACAGCCAGAGATCTTTTCACCAAAACTGTGCTCTATAGTTGCTGTAATCAGTAGTCAATGTAGTGTTTGGGCACTACAATCTTTATATTGAAAGAACAGTTTATCTGGTGTTTTGGCGATTATGAGCACAAGGAGGTGTAAAGGCTGCTGTGTTTGTTTGCATGCGTTTTTAGAGTATTCTATGAGCTGTACTTCTAGTAAAAAGCTTTACAGCTTAAAAAAAACGTACTTTCTTCCATCCATTGCTCTTTGAGGGGGAAATGCTTTCACAAACAGAAAAAAAAAATCTAGTTAAACAAATACGACACTGAAATGGTAAGCAGACCTGCCATGAGAATTTAGCACCCTGTGCTGTCCTGGTCGAGAATTGTTTTGTAATTCACTAAAATCAACTGAGGACTATAAACGAAAGATGTCTCCGTCAATACATCTGCATCTGGTTGGAGAGGTATAAACTAGGCTTTAAAAAAATCATAGATGGATTAATGCATAAACTAAATTATACCCAGGTGGAGTTTATGTTAACAATCTGATGTACTCTGAAATCAGTTTTTACAGCTGATTTTAATTAGGGTGCATCAGTATTGGTACCAATTTCCATTTAAATGGAAATGCAGCACACAACACTGAAAAAGTTGTAACACTGGGTTTCAGAAGTTAATCCTACTCTGACCTAAACGGAGCAACAGTTTGACAGAAAAGATCGTTCACAGCAGTAAGGTGAAGGAAGTTTTTTTTTGACCTGTGTAATTTCCTGTCTTTGGTTTCTTTGGTTAATCTGCTGTGGCTCAATTGTTAAAACCACGGGTATTTTTATATTATTTGGTAGTGTGTAGCTTACTGCCGTATTACGAAACTTAGTCAGATGTTCCAAGCAGTGAGTGCTCCAAAAATTTATAATAAATTGTGTTTTATGACCAAAACATTTCAAAAACACATATCTTTAAGGTGTTACTAAGGTGTTCAGCCTGTTGGCACAAGCTTAAATTAATGCAAAAACACCACTTTTTGTTTTGTTTTTTCTTTTACAATCACAATCTATAACCATCCCAGTTTGGCATGAGCAGAAATACATATGCACCTCTGTGGAGGACTGAACCCCAGTCATCATATGAACCTCATCCTTAACAGTCCTTACTAAAGCTTAGTTAATAGTTCTCTGATCGAAATGGATTGACACAACACCATTATCCGTCGACGCAAGTTTTGTCTGTCACCTAAGCAATGACGGATCGAGTAGAGCCCAGTTTTTTTACTGTCTCTGTCAACAGAGCGCTTATGCCTGTGCTTGGTCAGCCCAACATCATCCCCAGATCGTTTCACCATAATTGTGCTCTATAGTCTGTGTAATTAGTGGTCAGTGCAGCGTTTGAGCACTACATGCTTGCCACACTCACGCCCCAACCAACTTGAAAATTTTCAAATATAAACATTACATTTTTAAATATAAACATCCCGTTGTCTGGGTGTTAGTGGAGCCCCTTGGTGGTCCGCCACACGCGACCCCCCGAACACCCAGTAGGGTCCACAACTAGTCCAGGATCCTGGGTTTGAGTAAACGGCCTGAACGGCTAACCTGGAACCTGCAGAACCAGTCTGGAACGTCTGCAGGCGAGGCGGAGGACGACGAGGGGCGGCTGAGGATGATTTGGGCTCCTACGGCTGATGAGAGTCTGTGAAGGGAGGAAAACAGTCCGTCAATGCCGTGGAGGGAGGACGTCCTCTATGAGGAGCCTGGGCTGTTTTCACCTCATCGTCTATTCAAAAATGGGCGGGTTTCAGACTATCGATGCAAACAGTCTCTTTTTGTCCCCCCAAATCAAAAAGAAAGTGCTTGGGGCCAGGTTCAAGGACCCTGAACGGTCCATCATATAGAGGCTGTAACGGTGTCCTGTATGCAATGTGTCTGACAAAAACAAATTTAGACGACGCCAAGCTCTTTGGAACAAAGGACTGGGGCAAACAATGATGCACAGGGCCAGGAATGTAAGAAGGTTCCTCATGAGGTAGTAACTGTTGGGCAGACGAGGTAAACTGGGGTGCAGGGGCCTCCGGACAAAACATACCTGTACGGGCTGGCCTAAAACTAGTTCATCTGGAGAGGCACCAATGTCCTCTTTAGCCGCGGAACGCAACCCCAGCATAACCCACGGGAGACGGTCGACCCAGTTTCCATCGGTCAGAACAGCACGGAGCGCAGCTTTTAATGATCTGTGAAACCGCTCACATAACCCGTTAGCTTGTGGATTTTAGGCGGTGGTGCGGTGGATTCTGAACCCCAGGCCTTCAGCAATGCTGGACCAAAGCTCTGACATAAATTGTGGGCCTCTGTTGGAGGTGATGTCTGAAGGGGCGCCAAAAACGTGCAACCCAGGTCGATAAAAACGCCCGAGCCACAACAGCAGCTGTTGTGGATGCCAACAGATACACTTCCGGCCACATATTGGTGCAGTCAATCATGGTTAGCAAATGGGTGAAACCCTGCGATGGAGGCAGGGGGCCCACAAGGTCGACGTGCACATGATCGAACTGGCGACTAGGAATAGGGAATGGTTCCATGGTGGTTTAGCACGCTGGCAGGGGACACATGCTGCGGCCCACTCCCTCACAGCCTTCTGCAATCCGGGCCAGAAAAACTTAGAACTTATTAGTTTGACTGAGGCCCGAACACCTGGATGGGAGAGGGAATGCAAGGCATCAAATACGCGGCAGCGCCACAAAGCAGGAACCAGAAGGCGGGGAGAGCCAGTTGAGACATCACAAAGGAGGGAAGGACCACCATCCTGCCCCTGCCTCTCCTCCAGTTTAAGGCCGGTTG
Source organism: Apricaphanius iberus (assembly GCA_028564705.1). NCBI lineage: Eukaryota > Metazoa > Chordata > Actinopteri > Cyprinodontiformes > Aphaniidae > Apricaphanius > Apricaphanius iberus. Next base: position 583,322 of record JAPXFQ010001656.1, read on the forward strand.
GCTCAGACTGCAGTCTGAGGATGTCTGCGTCGCTGTGCTGATCTGCAGCCATGGCCGAGAAATCAATGCCCACATAAACTGGTGAGACCAGAGCACGGGACAGGCAGTCGGCGACGATTTACCAGCTACATGCTGAATGTCTGTCGTAAATTCAGAGACAGCAGCAATGTGGCGCTGTTGCCATGCAGACCAGGGGTCAGAAACCTTTGACATGGCAAATACCAAAGGCTTGTGGTCAACATAAGCTGTGAAGGTGCGGCCCTCCAGGAAAAAATGGAAAATTCGTGTAGCCAGGTAGAAAGCCAGCAGCTCTCTGTCAAACACACTGTATTTACGTTCATTGTCGCGTAGCGTGCGGCTGAAGAAGGCAAGCGGCTGCCAAACCCCACTGATGCGCTGCTCCAACACTGCCCCCACCGCTACGTCAGAGGCGTCTGTAGTCACAGCCACCTGCGCTGATGGAGAGGGGTGAGCCAGAAGAGCGGCATAGGCCAGCGTGGATTTAGCATTATTAACTGCTTGGAGACAGTCGGGGGTCCAGTCCACGGTTTCGGTGGCCTTTTTCTTTTTATCTTTTTAAGCGCGCAGTAAAGCGGCTGCAGAAGCCGTGCTGGGGATAAAACGGTTGTAAAAATTAACCATCCCCAGAAACTCCTGGAGAGCTTTTACTGTCTGCGGACGCGGGAAATCGGTCACCGCCTTCACCTTATTAGGTAATGGGACGGCTCCACTGGCAGAAATGCGATGGCCCAAAAAGTCAATGACCGGCAACGACGAAAGAAAAGCCACGCAAGACTGAATCCATCAACCTCTGAAAAGTTGGAGCAGTGCCTTTAAGACCGAAAGGCATCCATAAAAACTCAAACAGGCCAAATGGAGTGATTACAGCTGTCTTGGGAATGTCCTCCGCACGCACCAGAACCTAGTGATAACCGCGCACCAAGATGGCGGTCCCTGCGAGATGGGCAGAGAAATTCTGGATGTGGGGGATCGGATAACGATCGTTCACCGTGATGTTATTCAGGCTGCGAAAATCCCCACATGGCCGCCACTGACCGTCAGACTTGGGAACCATATGTAATGGTGAAGCCAAAAGACTGTTAGATCGCTGAACAATGCCTAAGCGCTCCTTGTTGGCGAACTCCTCCCGCGTGATACCCAGCGTAGGTGGATCGAGGTGGCGCGCCCGCGCGAACACTGGAGGCCGGTAGAATAGATATAATGCTCTAGCCCGTGCTTAGTGTCAGCGGTTGAAAAGTTGGGAACCATCAGCGAAAGGAAACTCTGATAACAAGTGCTGAAAAACATCTCTTGAAGCTAAAACATTAGCATGTACAGACAGCCCAGCTCCCCGCGTCAGACAAGGCAGAGAGGAAAAAGACACCGCATCAATTAACCATCTGTTAGTGACATCAACCAGAAGTCCGTGCGCACAGAGGAAATCACCCCCTATGATGGGAACTGAACTGGCGGCTACGACTAAGTTCCACTGGAAGTCTCTACCGTGAAAGCAAACAGTCACCGACCTTTCGCCAAAAGTCCTGATGGGGGAACCGTTAGGAGCAGTCAGAGACGGATCGCAGCCTTTAGCCAGCCTGACGGAGCCAGCCTGACGGAGCCAGCCTGTCGGAGCCAGTCGGGGTAACCAGGCTCTTTTGAGAACCGGAGTCCACCAGAAAACATCTCCCCGACCGGGAGTCCTCGATGAAGAGCAGCCTCTTCATGTCGCCAACGACCGCAGCTGCTATCGAGTGTTGGTGGTCTCATTTCCTGGCGTCTGGAAACGGCAGGGTGGGAGGCATCGCCGGGCTTTGGCGCCGAACCGCTGGTGGTGGAAGCAGACGGCTTCTCCCCGGCGCCTCCGCGCAACAACCCCAGCAACCACCGATGGCTCACCAGGAGCCGATGGCAGCGCCGGTTGGTCATCAGGCAGCCCTGGGGATGTGGGAGCCACCGCTTGGACCGTGAAGCTCCTAGTAGCGTGGAGGATGCGGTCGGCTTCTTCCGCCAGCGAACGGTAGTCTTTCTGCTGCAGCATCTGGGAGCTTGCGAGGGCAGCACGCATCGCCGTTGGGAGCTGACGGAGGAAAAGGTGGATGAAGAGGAAACCGCCGTCATCCGTACCCAGCAGGGAAAGCATGCTCTCCATCAGCTCCAGCGTTGAGCCATCACCCAGGCCAGAGATGGAGAGGAGTTTCTCGGCGCGTTCTGCAGCGGAGAGGGTGCAGCGCCAGAGCAGCAGCTGCTTGAGCACGGCGTACTTCCCATGAGTCGGTGGGTCCCGGAGGAGGGACATCGTTTGCCGGGTTGATAGCGGGTCCAGCGCATTAACCACATAGTGGTATTTTGTGTTGTCCGAGGAAATACCACGAAGAGCAAACTGTGCCTCTATGTGGAAAAACCACGAAGGTGGATCATGAAGCCAAAAGTCTGGGATCTTCACAGGCACAGATAAAGTAGCCGGGGATGCGGGTGGATGTTCCACGGCAGTATAGGCATCAATGAAGAGGACCTGGCTTCACCTTCGGACATGTTCAAAAACGGGGTCAGGAATGTGGAGGAATGAAAAGGACGACACAGTTAGATCCTATCAGCTCGTTTAATCAGCACCAACTGACAACAGAACAATGGTAAGTCAGATAAATCACCACATTCGCGCCACAACCAACTTGAACATTTTCAAATATAAATATCCCGTTGTCTGGGTGTGAGTGGAGCTCCCTGGTGGTCCGCCACAACAGTATCATTTCTGGTTTTCTGATTTTATTCAGCTTGTGAACGTATTCCCCTCTCAAGGAGCAATGGACAACAGAAAGTACGTTTTGACTGAGCTGTAAAGCTATTTACTTGAAGTGCAGCTCAAAGAATCCTTTAAAAACGCATGAAAGCAAACAAGCCTGTTTTGTTGTTTCTCTACACCTCCTGTTGTTCAACATCAATAAAAAACCATAATATATAAACTGTACATTCAGTATAAAGCATGTAGCGCCTAAATGCTGCATTGACTACTGATTATATCAACTATAGAGCATAGTTCTGCTGAAAATCCGTTTTGACGTAGACGAAGAAGTATAAACCAGGCTTAAGGCCTGGGCACTTTACTGTAAGCTCTTTTGATATCATTTTAACTCTTTTGTTTTTCTCTGGTCCTCTTTAAGATTCCACTTTTCATCTGTTCTGCATTCTTCATTCACCTCTGTGGATTGCTGCTCACACCTCCTGTCCTCTCCTCTCTCTTCCTGGTGATTTCCCTCTAATCTGAACAGTTCTGCTCCTCCCCAGCCATTGTCTGCACTTCAGACCTGGAGTTTTATAATCAACTTAGCCGTGTAGTTGATTAGATCGTTAGCGAGTGCTGCTGAGATCCTTTTTACCCTTATTGCCTTAACTAAATTTGTTTGGTGATAACCTTTGACTTCTAGTGTTCAATCAAGAGATTAGCAATTGGCTAAGAGTTTATCTGCTCTGAACTGAATAAAGCATTTAGTTGGCTTGAAAGATGCTTTACTTCCTGGCCAGTTCACAACAAAATGAATACAAAAATCTATAGATGATAGATAAGGTGAAATTTACCAGGTATACAGGGCATTTTATAACTTACCTCAGTAAATGACAAGTTTATGTAAGATTAGTCAAGTCCTTTTGAAAATGTTGCCTTTGATATTGACTTATTAATCAGGATGCCATAGATTTAGCTGATTAAATAATCAATGTTGTAAATTTTCAAATATTTATTTATTTTTAGAAAGCAGAAGCAGAGCTGAGAGCAGGCAGAGATGATTTGAGACAGGTGGGAGAGTGGAGCTGTGCAAAGGAGCTCTGGTATTATGGTATCTCCAAAATAAAATACATAAATAGCCTTTATGGACTTCAGCATCATCATTTTTGAAGGAAGGAGATGCATCTTTCCAGAACATGTCCGTTGGCAAGACACTTTACCCAGATTGACTGTTGGTGGAGGGCACTGGGCTACAGTGTAGTAGCTTGCCACAATCAGTGTGTGAAAGCGTGCATGAATGACTTCATGTGGTGTAAACCGCTTGTGGTCCTCTGGCTGAAAAAGCACTATACAAATGCAGGGCATTTACCATTAAGTATGCTGGCCCTGCAAGAACCTGGATGTTTTCAGCTTCCAAGAATTGTGCACAGATCCTTGCAATATTGGAACGTTCTACAACATAAGTGGATGGTCTTGGATGAATGGCGCAACAATGGGCCTCAGGATCTCGTCACGGTATCTCTGAGCATTCAAAATGCCATCAATAAAATGCACCTGTGTTAGTTGTCCATAACATACGCCTGACCATACCCTAACCCTTCCGCCACCATCGGCCACTCGATCCACAACTTTGACGTCAGGAAAACACTCCTACACAAACGACAATGAGCAGTGCAAACCGTGATTCAAGAGAATGCCTCTCCAACGTGCCACACCCCATCAAACGTGAGAATTTGCCACTCAAGTCCATTGTGATAATGAACTGCTGTCAGGTCCAGACCCCAATGAGGATGACAAATAATGCAGATGAGCTTCCTTGAGATAGTTTCTGACAGTTTGTTTAGAAATGCTATGGTTATGCAAACCGGCTGTTGCAGCAGCTGCCCGGGTGGCTGGTCTCAGTGGTTGTGAGGCTGGTTATATGTACTGCCAAATTCTCCAAAACACCTTTGGAGATTGCTTATAGTAGAGAATGAACATTGATTTCATGGGCAACAGCTCTAGTAGACATTCCTGCAGTCAGCATACCAATCGCATGATCCCTTAAAAAGTTGTAACATCTGTGATACACTATGACCAAACTACACATTTCAGAGTGGTTTTTTATTGTGGCCAGTCTAAGGCACACCTGTGTAATATTCCTGCTGTCCAATCAGCACCTTGATATGCCACACCTGTTGAGGTGGGATGGATTATCTTGGCAAAGGGGAAAGTGCTCACTAACAGAATTAGTAATATTTTACCAACAAAATTGGAGAATAATGGGTCTTTTGTATACATAGAAAATGTTTCAGATCTTTGAATTCAGCTCATGAAAAATGGGAGCAAAACCAAAAGTTCATATATATATATATACACTGAATATATATATATATATATATATATATATATATATATATATATATATATATATATATATATATTAAAACCAGACTGACATTAAAGACGTGCAATCTCTCCGTGACATAGTGTTACCATTAGGCAACAAACCTTTTTTTTCAGTCCGTCACATCTCCACAGTGCATCCCTATGGATGATGAAATATTTTACAAAACGAGGAAAGACTGAGGGAAACCATTAACTGTTCTTTAATTTGTCGCATGGCTTTTTGAAGATCCTTTATTTTCTAAAGGGAACAGCTTTATTTTTTTCCAAAAAAAACCAATCTGAAACCATAAGAGACATAACATGAATCTTTTGAGTTTAATGCTATTTATTTGCTAATGAAAAGTGCAAAAAATTACACTTCACAACTGTGCTCTACTTTGTGTTGGTCTCTCTCATGACATCCCAATAAAATAGTGGGGCAAAATGCTTTATTTCAAAACAGTTCAGTTTTAACATTTCGGGTGTAACAGCTCAAACGACATTTTTTAGGTCTATAAAATGATTACAAATTTTAATCTAATTAATCACAAATTAGCTGTGAATTAATCACGATTAATCACAATTAATCAACATTCATAAACATGACTTAAAATGTGTAAACAAACAAAAAGGATGCTCTTTTTTTTACGGAAAGAGAGATTCATGGAACTTTTGTTTTGAACGCCACTAACAAATTTAGACGTGGTTCTTCATCTTTTACATGAAACATTTTCTGGATATAAAGTTGACTGTTTCTTTTTGAAAAGTAGAGGGATTATTTGTTTATCAACCTGACTGAGGTAGAGCGTTAATCCCTCTATATGGCCGACACCTTAGTAGAGACGTTTACATGCAATGCGGTTCTGGTCTTCCATGCTGGTTACGTGACGACGACTTAACGCAGCACAGGATGAATTTGTGGATAAACAAGGTGGATCATCTTATGCATGTGCAATTTTGGCAGCCCTCTTTTTTTTAAATGCTTTAAATGTTGCACACGCATTGCCTACTCATATTTTGAAGAGGCAGTTATTAGGCATCTCTAGTTTGGAGGAGTCCTGAACATCTCTTCAAGCTCCACCATCTTAATGAAACCAAATAGCTACCTCTAGATTGAATTTAATTTTATGGTTCTGATTTTACATCTAATATGCAGCTTTTATTGTGGCGTAGAATTTATACTACCAGCATAGTTTAACGATTCCCCTGAGGATGGATGTATAAAACGGCCTAAAAATATATTAATCTTTTGCTACAGCCTTGTGTGATGATCCTTTATCGTGGTATTTTAATTATCACATAGTTGTATCAGTTGTCATGTCTGTGGTTTTGGACACCTAAACCGTTCAATTTGTTGTTAATGCAACCGATCTGCTTCCTGTTGGCTTCTCTGAATATGGGAGCTCCATTCATACAACAAATTCTGAAGTAGAGCTTGAAAAACGAGTTACAATTGTGATGTTTAGGAATTTATTTTTTATTTTTACAACACTATTGGTCAGTTAGACGCATTTCAAACTGGACCAGAAAATAACTTTTATCCCTCAAAACAAACTTAGACGTTTTTTCTGAGATCATAAAATCAGACATTTACCAAAAAAGTTCCAGAAATCTGTTAAGGTTGAGGGGGTACATTTAGGAGATGCACACCGGGATATTTCCAGAGTGTAAGTGGTAGATAAGAACTCTTTTCCTGGATCAAACCAACATCTTGAGGGTGCCAACTAGATGCAGCCATGTTGCAGCTTCTTCTTCACCTTCTGTAACACCTTTTCCCATTCGAGGCCTTCCGTGTGTGTCCTCCCGGGATATGTTACAGGAACGGAGCCCGGATTATCACTTGCACTCAGGAAAACATCAAAATGTGCTTCTGGTAAATTCACCTGCTCCTCAAGGCACATTGCCCTGAATGTTTTTGATGTTTTCCTACTTCAGCACACCTGATTTCAATTGATGGATTTACAGACTTTTGCTGAAAGGTAAGAAACTTCTAAAACCTGCAGTATGCTTTGAGAAGCAGGGTTGAAAAACACTGCTCTCAGAGGACTTCATTTTTTGTGACAAATGTCTGACTTTGTATAATTAATAAATTTCAGAGTTTTTTATAATGTAAGAGGATGCCTTAGTTTTTGTGGCGTAAATGTATGCCCTTAATCTGAAAATAATTCAATATTTTCTTGCCAAATGGTGACTTTTCGACATCAGAGAACATCTTACAAATACATTAAATAAATCAAGAGATTTAGAGTTTATTGGTGGAAATCTATTCCCTTTTTACTTTTGTTAAGTTATAGATTGGATTTATCTGCCTTTTTCAGGGTTAACTCATCAAAAGTTGGATTTATTTTAAGCCTTTAAACAGATAAAAAGCTACAGTCATAGTTTAACAATGAAGAATTTCTTGAATGTGTTCAGAGTTACTTATGGACTATTTTAGTAAATCACACCCAGTATGATTTTACGTCTCATGCAAAATAAATTTGCTGTTGTTTTTGTCATCTGGTTGACTTACACTGAGCTGAGGGCGCGTTCACTTTCTTGCTCAGCATTTATGAGAGAAGGACACACGACTCTGCTAAGTAAATTAAGTCCTTTGTAGCCAGCGCCATGACATTCCAGCTAATGCCACAGTATGAGCCTGACAAAAGAAGATAGCAGCAAGAAGAAAAAACTGAGCAAAGCTAGCTGAGACAAGAAGAGATGGTGCTGGAAATCACTTGTGAGCAATACACAACAGTGGGAGAATCATGAGTTTGACAACAGTGGCCCTGACCTTGCCAGGCGTGGACAGGTTCCAGATGAGCTTGGAGTTGGAAAGGTGTCAAGTGCTTTTAAGCTCTGTGGACAGTTTTGAACTCGTGTGGCCGCCGGTAAGCTTTCAGCTGAGCCACTGAGTGTGTTTGTGGGTGCAGAGCGCTCCGAGGCAGCGTGTTGACCCCGTGGAGCAGAGGGATGAGCGTTCGCTTCTGTTTCCTCAGATGTCTTTGTGTGTGTTTGTTTATTTATTTTGGCCTTTTTTTCTCCCCCCGTCTGACTCTGAATCAGAACAGTTGGCTGTGTTTTTATGGAGCAGACCAAAGGGAGGAGTTTAAAAGGTAGCAGTTGGTTTTTTGTTTTTTTTATAGGGGGGTTATGACTGAAACTAGGTCAGAAAAACTTGCTTCTCTGCCTTCTTCTCCATTTCCATCCCTTCTCATGTCTTTTTTATCTGGACTTTAATATTTTAAATTGTCTCTGTCCTTAAATGTCCTTCTCTTAGTCATCATTAAGACAACTTATCATATCTGGCTTTAAAATACTGTGACAAAAAGTCAAATTCGTTTGATTGCAGAAAAACTTTTGCTTTCATGCAGTCATCAATAGATTGACTGGTAACCTGTTCAGGGCATATAGTGGACCTCAGCCAATTCACTGTTCAGTACTGACGGATTAAGTTATTTGTGGATTTTTTATGTGTGACTCCAAATTTCCAGAAATTTCCCCTATTCACAAATTTTTCTAAAAAATATTGTTTGTTTTCTCTTTTTCTCCTTTTCTACCTGTGAAGAAGCAGACTTCTCTGTTTTTCCTTGTGTTTTCATTATGCTTCTTCATCTTTCCTATTCTTTAACTCATCCCTCTTTCTCTTTTAAGTTTTTGCCTTCTTGAGTCTTTCTCAGTTTGCCTTCCTTTTTATCTCAGTCTCCATATTATTTTAAATAAACCCAAAGCAATTCAAAGTAAGGGTATTATACATATACTGTATATATCAAGTAGAGCATTACAGTGAAAGCCGTAAATCTCTACTAGTGAAAGTAAATCCTTCATACTTGAAGGTATACTAGAGGAATTTCAGGACAGAACTACCCTCTCCACTTTTTGAAAAAACGCGTAACAGGAAAGTTACCATTTAAATAGACATACATAACTTCTAGCAATAATCTGAAATGCATTTCTCCAAATAGCATGCTGAACCTTAGCCTACCTGTTGAGTAGAAACTTGGCAACAGAGGCATCAGTGGGGAGCCCAACCTTGGCTTTCACCGCACGCCACTGTTGGAAAGAATCTCCTAAAAAAACTCTTCGTGTGCACACTCTCAGAATGATTGACAATTTAGGAGGACCAATAGTTTACATGATCCACCCAGAAGAAAAGTTAATCTGCCATACCTTTAATTATGAGTGTCACAGGACATTGTCTGGAAGAATTAAGACTAAATGAAATATTCAAAAGAAATGCAACTTTGGAAGCAGAAATAACTAAGTTCAATATTGCTTGGCATGCTAATGAATGACGTTTGCAAAGCAGTCTATCAAACCATCAATTATGCATGTTTCCTCCACGTTCCATGAAAACATTTCTTTGGAGGATGCAGTTGGAGATCTGCAGCTATCAATTACTCATTTTACTTACCTGCATAACTCTGTTAAAACTTACAGTAGCTTTTTTCACCATGGGCAAAAGGCGAATAACTCCTGGAGTATTGTAAAGTGCATGTAGAACAGGTAACTGATACCTATTTACAGGTGGTCACTCCGGATTTATGAGTTTTTTAAATCAGGTTGGTCAACAGAGGACCACTCCGCAGTCTTAACTTAGCTGACAGAATTGTCTCCAGGGATGCAGTTGTTCTCGTTTGATTTGTTGCTGCGCTATACTCTTCACAGAAAGGCTGCACTTATACTCAGACTAAATTACACACATGTGGACCCTGGTCACAAGTTAGTTGAATACTGAAGCCGCTGCTTGCACTGGATACTCTCAAAGTGTAACAGAGTAAAAGGGGACTGAATACAGATGCACTCCACAAGGAGTATGAATACTAAGAAGTCAAATTCCCCTCAGGCTGGTTCAAAAGACAATGAGGGAGCCTTCTGAGCAATATGGGTCTGGTTTTATATCTAATATGCAGCTTATATTGTGGCGAAAAATGTATACTATCAGTCGCATTCAATGATTCCCCTGATGAAGGATGCGTAAAAAGCCTTAAAAACATATTCATCTTCTGCTGCAGCAGCATAATCTATCAGAGTTTTTGTTGCAGAAAGGCAGAATCCATAAAGCACAGTGTCATGATCCTTTGGAGTTCAGCTTGGTATTTTGATTATCACGTATTTGTAACATTTAACATTCTATATATAGTTTATATTTAGTAATGAGATTCCTAGAGCTTCTTGTCTTCTTTGAAGGTCTCATTCACTGAGAAACCTTACTTGATCTTTTTAAAATACTATTGGTCACTTTGAGTTGCTTATGCATGCTGGATGTGAAAGTTTCTTCCTACCCGCTATTAGCGGCAGAAAGGAAACAGTCGGTAAAACAAGCGAGTCAGAAAAAGGCAGTCCCTTCTACATCGCAGCGAAAATCGGCATTCATAAAACCTGGCTTGTGACCACCAACGGGAAGGCTGGATTGGTTTTTGCGGCCAGGAGAGAGGGGGGTGCGTCTCTACTAGTTGATGCTAACCACGAGCAACCCCACAATATGATGTAACATGTCTGTGTTATTTGTGGAGTTAACATATCACTTTGGCATTGTTTACCCAAGGAAGAAGAGCTGAGGAAGAAACGTTGGACTGTCTTTAGAACAACCAGTGAAATATAACACAAGGTTAGTTATTTGTTCAAAGGCAGCGTAAAGGTTATGTTGCTGTTAGCCCATCACAGGTGAAACGTTTGCACATCAGTAAAATTAATAAGTATCATGCCCCAAACACTCGTCTGATAAACTCCAACAGGATCGCAAAGACAATTTATTTTCTACAATACGTGACTCACAAGCATTCATTTAAACTAGAGACCACAGCAAATTACTCAAAAAAAACAACAACAACAACAGAAAACAAACGAATGCAACCATTAAGTGTTTTCACCTTTTTGATTCTGATGGGTGTTTTCAATCACTGGTGCTTTCTGCAGCCAGTGGTTCCTCTTTTATTCTGGATATTGGTCTTCTATTGATGCAATGTTGTATTGACTTCATGTTTTCCTTTTAATCCTTTTTCTGAGATTTCTGCATCAGTGTCTTTTTTGTAGTTTTTTTTAATTCTTGTGTTCTGTTCAGTCATTTACCCTCACAGATTCACTTCAGTTCCTTTTTGTTTCCTCTGCTATCACTGCTCATCTAAGTCATTACTGTCCCCAGATTATACAGTCTTGGAGCCCAGGTCTTTTACTCAGAGCCTGCTTCTTCTAAATGTCTTGTCTGTGCTTTTGGATTTTTTAAAGGTTTGAGCGGTAACAGAGTAAAAGGGAACTGAATACAGTAAGAAAACTAGTATGTCAAATTCCCTTAAACCTGTTTCAAGAGACGTCAGTGAGGCATCAGTGAGCCTTTTTGTCATTTAATACAGACAATGTTGGGCAAAATATTACGCAATGCCGTGTGGTGTTCTGTCGACGTGCAAAGTCATGAGACAGAAGAGTCTGTGGTAAACAGACAAAGTGGCTGGACATAACTTGTTTTTTATACTGCGACCGATCTGGTCTACAGCTCAGAAAGCCCAAAGTTCCTAGACCTCTGCATTTTTTCAGTTTCCCGTTTCAGCTGATACAGTTTACAAATGCGTTACTTGCATTTTAAATACTGTTGCAGGGTTTCTGGGCACATTCCATAAATCACCACTACAAGTCCTTCTGCTGTGCCAAGGCAGGATCTTCATTCATAGGTCCAGCGTTCTGGCAATATTACGGTAATATTACCATCAAGCTTCTGGCACAAATGCCACAATAGTCGCACCTCACCATGCAGCCATGGCGGATTCAATAGACACACCATGCCAGCAATACTATCCTAATGTGCTTCTCTTGAAAACGCCTGAGAGACAGCCCATACTGACAATGGAAAGAGATTGAGTCAGCTTGGTTTAGAGGGTACTATATATTGATATTTTTTTAAACTTTGTTTAAACAAGCTACATTTGTCACTGAAAATTTGTAATTTTCTGAGCTGCATTATTAAGTTTTTTCTCCCGGAGGCTTCTAAAAATATTTTTCATTCATTTTTGTGTGTGTGTGTGTCTGAATGTATTATGTCTTTAAAGTATTTTCAGGTTTCATACAGAAATACTCTGAAATAAGTGTATAAAAACACAAGCATTGTCTCAGGTATCCATCCTCTTTTCAAGGATGTTAATCCAATCTTTTTATGAGGTCCCTTTTTGGGATATTGTCACTGTAATGAATTTTAATTTAGCAAGGTATGTCATTTTCCAAAAATAAATCAAACCAAAGCCACATATCTTAGTTCTAGTTGCTGCTTTGTCTTGGGCTGCACATGTTAAAGTAACAAATACATTTTTATATTTGTATTATACAGTAAGCAAGCAGAGCTAGCATAGCTTTCAAAAATATTTTTCTCACAATTTTCACATAATATCCAAAAAATAATTCTTTTATATGTATTTATCTCATAGAATGAGACAAGACAGTGAATAATTTCAGGTATTTACAGTGTTTACCTATTAAAAATCTGAAAAAGCAAGACATGCCTTTGTATGAACCGCCCTTTAACCGGATACTCTAAAATAAAGTCCCATCAATTAAATTGAATCCAGAAATAAGAAGTTTTTCAGGAAAAATTAAAATTGGGCTATATTGGTCAGAGCAAAGATTTAGTGGAACTGTACTATTTTGGCCTACATACAATGTACATCATCCCCTGCCTTACAGTAGCTTTGGATGCTTTATTTTATAAAGGACAATGAACCTGGTTAGACTTGATATGAAGATAGATGGAGCTAATTACTCAGTGGGCATGTAAGAAGAATTAACACTTGTGATGATTGTTTACCTTCCAGCAGGACATTTTCACATCTTTTTATTTGGTTCTGAAGGAAGACTTAAAAAAATTATGACAGAGAGGACTTATGATGAACAAATAGTAAATGACTTACTGGAGGTTAGAACAAGGGATGATTGTATCACTTTTTTCAAATTGATGCAATGCCTATACTTGAATCTGAGTACTTGACTATTCCAAGTACCAATACCAATACTTCTACCATACCAAAAAAAATGCAATGAATTGTAAGACATGTTTTATTTTCTTCTCTGCTTGTTACAACAAATGATGGTAAATTAAATTATAAAAAAAAGTATAAAAATGACCACAGAAGTAAAATATCAAGGGAAAAATAAACACTTTCTGTGAAAGTATTGCAGAGGTTTGGCTAAGTAACCGATACGAGTACATTAGAAAAGTAATTGGTGCATCCCAGAAATAAATAGGTCAAAATACGCAGCAAAAAAATGAAAAAGAAAGTACGACAGGATGAAGTAAAATGGCTTGAGCAAGAATTACAACAAAGAAAAGATCTAAAAAGCATCTCAACTGTTAAAAAAACACACAAATATCACGACAATATCAGAATGGCCTTTTAAAAGTAGAGATCCGGTCCCAACTGTAGCAAGACTTAAATATCAATGTTTAAAGATGTTCTCCATCCAGCCTTGATTTATTAAAGAAAGGGCAAAGACATGTGGAAAACTGCTAGAACCTTCCCCTGAAAAGCATTTTGACACACATGGGGCTCAAATTTTAGAGTCTTATTTGTAAAAACATTCTACCCTTTACATTACGTGCTACCTTCACATCAAACCCCCGAAATGATTGGACTACTTTGAAGACGTTGAAAGCAGCATGAAAGGAATGTGAAAAAAGTGGAAGGGGTACGCATATCTTGGCGAGGCACTTTGCAAGTATCTGCCGCTCAGCTCTTGAGTCAATCTAACAATTGTGCTTTGTGTTTCTCTGCATCTCGTCTGAATGCACACACGAGAGTACAACCCCATTCGCACGAAGCAAATTCACACCTCGTCTCCCATTCGCACTGTACACCCCATGTGTGCACGTTGCAGAGCCACAATATGCTTCCCTGCCTCCGCCATGCAACACCATATGGGTCATTTTATCATTCCTCACATAGATTTATCCTTCGCAAAACCCATGCTACAGTAATTGCCAAGGAGTGTAATTCATGACTAATTGATGCCGGGGTTAATTTATTAAAACTGACTTATCAATATTTCACACGACTCCTCTATAATTCACATTAGAACATGCGCTGAAACCTATCTGTGTCAGGCTATGTAGTGAGCATGGGAAATGTTTGCGTTGCTTTACAGTGGTCGCACTCCGACGAGTTTATTTCTGCAAGTGAACGCGATAAAGAGCCTTTAATGCTTTGGGAATAGGAGTCGGTTTGTGAGGGGGATGAGTTCTGCTCAAGAATGCATTGGGATAAACTGCTGCAGTCGCAAGCTTTAGTGAGCCAGGTGGGGACGGCGCAGCTGAGAAACTACTCTCTGTTCGTCTGAAGGGAAAGCTGGCAGGCTCAGCGGCGTATCGAACCTCGAGGTGTCGTTGGTGGGAGGACGTGTGGCTTCTTCTTATTATCTTATTTACGCACAGCGTGAAACCCAGGATTGGCTGCATCCTCAGAGCTCAAACAAAAGAAGGTGGTAGAAATGCATTCATGTGACTTTCCCCTCTCTGCTTTCCCCTGGTGGAGTTGACAGGCTGTCGAGGTCGAGTCGATCCATTCAGATCACACTTTAATGTAAAGTCTGTAGTCACACGGTGAGAGGCGGACATGGTGCCTTCCAGTGTAGTAGTACGCACCCATCTCCTTCCTCTTTTGCCTCTGAATCCCACCTCTCACTTAGTGTCATTCCCACCCTCTGTGAGATTATGGTTGCCACAGCAACGGCCGCGTATTGGCTCAGAAATCACAGTGGTTGTGGGCGCCATGGCAACACACTTATGCTTGTGTTTCGCCGCTATCGGAGATGTTCACACACACACTCAAATATAGACCCTGAGTTGCTCTGTAGTTTTTCTTTTCTTTTTTTTTTTCTTTTTTTTCTCCAGTAAAGACTAAAGATGCCGTGGCGTCAAGTCATTTTGTAAATGGCTTATGATTTATGCAGCAGATTCTGTGCACTTTGTACCGGTGCCAGGACTCTACAGGACGGGGCTCTTAGCTGGACACATGGGGATGTATGAGATTCTGATCATAAGAGCCCAATGAAAATATCAATATTTAATACAGGAAGCCAAATTACTGAGCTGCATTATATGAAAAACCGAGTTACAGACAGATAAATGGGCATTAGAAATAGTCACAGTTACGCTAGTTCTACTCTTTATTATTTCATATCAACATTTGTATTTTGTGCATGGTTTTGATGCAAGGTTACCATGGAAACAGTCACAGGAAAGGTGAGGAGATGGAAGAGTGAGAGAATGAAAGGGTTAAAATGTTTTGCACCTGTGTGTTTGCAGAAGAGATTTCGCCTGACATGAAAATTCCTGGGTTTTTACTTTTTACACACACACACACACAGACACACACACTAGCCGTAACCACGATGTGGAGCGTTCCCTGCCGAGATGTTTTAAGCGTGCTGCATTTTTTTGCACAAAAACGCCTCAAATTATCTGGCACGACAAAAGAAAGATTTTTCTGTTTTTCTTACATTGCCAGATTTGCGCACACAAAATGTGAGCTGCATTGTTTCCATGGATGTGCTTTTTTCTACCAGCCCTGTCAGTAAAGGTTTTGCTTTGTTGAATATGCCGCTCAGTTCCCTTAAATTATGACTTAAGAAGATATAGCATCCATAAAATAATTGCACTGTGTAAGTCTTTCTGACTGCTTATTTTCCTACTTCAAGGGCTAAAGATGAGTCACACTTAATGGGCAATATTAAAAGAAAATCTAGTGAGACAGCTCTAAACTATCCAAAAAGTCGCACAGTAACATGCAATGTTGGCGCTTGCACGAATGCCTTTCCGGGCCAGCATCAGCTTCTGCATCACATGTGCAGCTATGTTAAAAACAACAGACACAATCAAATAAGTAAAAATTAGCCTTTAAATTAGCTTTTATTTCCTTATACAGAAACACTTTATGGACCCTTCACCTTCTAATGCTGTCATGATGTGTTGGTGTTTCAGTTTTGACTGAAACTTGTGTTTTTATTTGGATCATTTTGGTGTTTTTTCCATATCAGTTCATTCTTTTTTGTTTCTTTTTATTTCTTATGTTCTGTTCTCTCTACATTTTGGTTTGTGCTTTTATATTAGTGTTAGTCTCCACCCCTTTAGGTTTGTAGATGTAGCTGCAGCCCTTTGCGTTGTCTGGATGGTGATTAGTCTCCTTCCCTTTGTTTTCCTGCTCAGCTCTCTCCTCCAACTGTCCTCTGTCCTTCTGATTAGACTCACCGGGTTTCAGTGTCAACCTTCACCACTCCTTGGTATTTAGGCTCCTTAGTGTTCATTGGACAGTATTAGTTTCATGTTCTACAGTATGAAACTAGTCAGTTCCTTTTTTTCATCATCATCATCATCAAGATCGGATTGGACTGTTGGGCCCACAACATTACTCCTTTTGGTCTGGATTTAAGATGCTGATCACTTACTAGTGTTTCAATACAATAAGACTGATCCATGTTTTCTTATATGCAATAAATTGGTCTCACACCATAGTATGAAAAATATACCCTTATCTAGATGACTGAATCCTGATTCACAGTGCTTCATTTTAATATTTGGATTTTCTCTGACAAACTATTTAGAGAAAAAAAACAAACAAAAACAGATCTTTTTTGG